>OY757549.1:6572955-6608732 GCA_963584105.1 Alviniconcha strummeri
AACAAAGAAAAACAAAAATATTACTGACTCTTCTATGCTTTGCCAATCTCCCCTCCCCACTCCATCTAATCTATGATTGGAAATGTGCTTCCAATCATGTCATTTTCTCCCTGTGATATGATGATTCCTTACAAAATTCATGTCACTAGCAGTCTTGTATACTTTTAACATTGATGAGATTATCAAGAATATGAGGGCACACATAAAATGTAAGTTTTCTTTAATCTAGAATGAAGAGATCTGAAACAACGTGTATTTGCTACAAACTATGGTGCAGTCATGTTCTTGGACCATACGACACAAGCATGATTGTATAACTGTGTTAAAGAAAGAAAAGAATAAGGAAAGCTTAGGTTCTAAACTGACCATTTCTGGGCAGAATGTCAACACAGTACTCCAGGTAGCCAAAGTTGTTGGGTTCGTTCACATCCCAGTTCTCATAGGAGGTGGGTGACCCATCTGACCACCTGCAACCCAAAGTACAGTCAACCTTGACCTCTAAATGACTGAATGATTAATATTAGACCAGATAAAATGTGACCCTCTCCCATGACATCAGTCTTAAGGGTATTTTAAGATGTAAATAATTTTGAAAACTGCAGCTCCTTCTGATTATTTGTGTATTTAAATGAAGACTGTTGTACATGGATTGTTGAAGCTGTGGCTATTTAACATTGCGATGTTACAGTAGACATTTTGAGAAAGCCGCCCTGAAAGATTTTGTGTCATTTTCCATATTCTCCTTAGCAACAGGGCTTTAGATTTAAACAAAATTCCACAATTTTTTCACCATAATAAACTGGCCAAGTGTGTATGAAAAGTAGGGGTTCTGTAGAGGTGCAAGTACAGTTTGTTTAGCCATACATCAGTCATTTCACACAACATTAGCACCCATTACTCCAGGGCAGAAGCATCTAAACCCATTTTTAACAACTGAATGCCATTTCTACAGAAAATATCGTAACTGCTTTATAATTTATGGCCTAAAGAATGTAATTCTGCAACAACAACAAAATCACCTGGACCAAACCCCTGCGGCTATTTCTGTCCCTACCACTGATCAACCACCATGACTTAAGACTGGTTTTGTGGCAGAGGGTCACAGATGGTCAATCTGTCCTAGGAGAGAGATGAGGCAGTTTGCAGTCACCCTTATCTAATGTCTGAATCAATGTGAATCAGCAATAACTGCAAGAAACACACAGTGGTCCTGAATGAGCGTTGAGACAGTTCACCACCTGCTTAATTCATCTAATGTTTGAATAATTCTGAATGATTAAAAGAAAACCAAAGAAAATTTGCTGCTTGACCTGAAAACACAGAAAACAAGCAAATATTTCCGCCTGTAGGCTTCATTTGGTTGTCCCATGAATCCATATGCAACAGAAGTACTTTTTGCTTAAAAAATAATCATTTGGAAACACAGCTGACTGCTAATGCTCTAGAGAAAGAGTTAACACTTTAACCAGTTTACAAAAGGTTAAAAACATGTGCCAATGTTCCGGGTAAACCAGTGTTTCAGGGACCAAACAGGCAGATAAATGATAATAAATAATACTTATCTGGTTTCAGCTATTAGTGAAAACTCAATCACCAATCACTGAAACTTGATTAACATGCAAAATGTTTAAATTTATAAACAAACTAGTACAATTAACCTAAGTGTTACTATTGAGTTTACTTACTTAAATCCATGCCCAATATCAAGTTTGTTTAATCCAGTCCACAGACCAACAGCGGAGACATTTCTAATCTGAAATTCAAAAACAAATAATTTTTAAACTGAGTTACAAAAGACTCACTTCCAAACACTTCCAATATTATTACATCCTTGGTTCAGTGTACTCACCATCTTTCATTTGTCCTAATATTCAGTGTCAGTTTACATACCATCTTTCATTTGTCCTATGTTCAGTACATATCACAGATGTCGTCATTGTGAGGATCTTGATTTGCATTTATGCTAATGTCAGCAAGTGATCCAGTTACATACAATCACATACACGACAGTCAATGATTCCCACCATTAGTGACAAACCCACAGTTTAAGTTGCCGCTCTAGGCCACACCATTCATAAGCACTTTTATAACTGTTTTATAACTGTAAACATTGCCACTGACAGAATCTTGTTTTGTACATGTATATTAATAAATTATATATATATGCATGCATATGAACATAGTACATTATTTCATCCAACTCAGTGTCTAATCTGCACACTCCATGGTTCTGAAACAATTAACATTGTGTGAACACTGCTGCAAGACAACACTGCAAGCTACTCATACAGGGCAAATATGCAGCTTGCACATGGCACAAGATGTTTGCTGCATGCAGCAATGTCACTCGTGCTGAAAAGCCTCACACAGAACAGTCTTTACCAGACTGCGCACAAAGAGTTGCTCCTGAAGAGACGTGATGGAGACAAGCTCAGTGTGCATGCTGTTACACCAGGACCGTGCTTCTCGCCATGTCATGGCGCTGTCACCGGCTCCCTCCTGCACAAAGTAGCACGCTCCTCCATACATCTTCCATCGGTTGTCCAGTGGGGAGCAACTTCCAGCTGGAAAAGAAAAGAAAACCAGCTTAGATAGCTTGTGTGTGTGGACTGTGTGTGTGTGGACTGTGTGTGTGCGGACTGTGCAATAAACAAGAAACAGGGGTGGGGGGGGGGGGGGGAGGCATGGGGGGGGAAGGGGGGGAACACAGCAGAAACAGTGAACAGCCACAAAGAAAACAGAAATATCGCTAAAACAGTTGTAGACATGCACAAGAGACAGACATAAACTAATAAGCAGGTACCTGAGGTAAACAGGTGCATGTATCTCAGAAATAAACATAGCATGATTTGAAGCTGGGAAGAGGGGAAGGACAATGGAGGGAGGGGCACTAAAGGGGGGGGGATATAAAGGGGAAGGAGGTGGAGATCTGCACACAGAGAGAGAAAGAGAGAGAGAAAGAAAAGTTATCTAGCTGATAGTCAGCAAACTATCTTGTAACATTCCATGTCATGCATTAACACTTACGGCTGGCAGCAGTTGGTGCTACAAGAGTGGTGCGAGGCTTGGGGACAGTGCCTGAAAGAGAAAGTAGAATGATCATAATGCAAATGCTTGGGGCTGTACAGCAAGTGACACCAACTGCATTTCCTGTGTGGCTAAGTGGATCAAACAGATCACAATGACACAGTAAACCTGCTACATTGACCTGGCAAGTTAACATCCTGTTTACCTACAATTCATCTTTTTATGTACTACTTATATTTATAAAGGAATGCTCATACCATGGCACACAATTTTTGCCATGAACTTGAGGGACTTTAACTTACTGTTGTTGCTGTTGGCAGATATATATATCATGTGTGGACAAAATAAATATGCTATAAAAGGATACATTCACTCATTCAGAATGTGACATGAGCACAAAAAGTCTGCTCGAGAGAAGAGAATAGTGCATAAAAGCACTCAATAATAATAATTGTTCAGAGCGGACATTTTTACCATCTGGGCAGTCGCTGTTCCCAAAAAGCTCCACTTCATGAAGTCATGTTACCCAGTCCAGGAAATCCCTACAGCTGGTGGAGTCAGTACATAGTGTTTTCCAGGATAATGTTTCCAACCTGTTGTGAATTCTTCAATAAGCATAATCCAGCTGTATGCAAGACCTCTTCTTTTATGTGCGCATGTCTTGCCTGAAGGGCCATATAATAGACAGTTAGTCAACCACCTAAGGACCAGAAGGTTACTGCTTGAATTGGGATTTGATACAGAGCCTAGTGCTCCACCAACATCCCCTCACTTCAGTAAGTGTCATTTACTTCACCATTCCAACAGCCATTATCAGAGTTCGTGTTGACAGTAACCCACTGCATACCATCAAGCTAAAAACATCACTCACCTCTGGCAATAGAGCAGATCCAGTTGCGTACAGCAAAGCAGGACTGGTGCGCCATGTCTCCTGTGTCAACCTGCACCTCACCACAGTTCTTTAATCCCTGGAGAGAGGCTGACTCTCCGGCCGCCCACTGCACAAAGTTCACCCCAGACCCGTCACTCCATTTCAGCGCTGGACAAAAACACAAAGCAAATCAACTAAAAAACATGAAAGGAAATTCATAATTTAAAAAAATAAAGTATAACATATTTAAGGATTTAATTATGTTACTGATTTTAGGTCAAAGTGTAGAAGAAAAAACAAGCAAGTAATTAACTGCTGAGGCATTATATTTACAGCTGGAAGACCTTAAACAGAGTAAATCCTACAGGGAGCTATGTTACAGTTTCATTAGCACTTCTTTAACTGACAGAGAGAGATGAAAGCACAAAGACCAATCATTCCCCCAAAAATCCCTTACTGAGTGGCCCTAGCCAAACTACTTTTCTTTTCTCCACAGATGACCTTCATGTATTACACGGTTTGATTCATATCTGATCCTAGAGATTGTAGTCATAAATAGCAGATGGCCTATCATAACAAAGAGCTCTCAAAGTACATGTTTCTACTACCAGTTAGAAAAAACGTAGATGGTGACAGACAAAATCCATCTGCTGAAGAAGATATGATCATCAAATTGCACTGAAAAGACACATTTGTAAATACACTCACACTGATCTTGATCACTGTAGTGTAAGCCAATCCAGAAATTCCCCTCGTTGCCACTGAAAGTAGAATATGGCTATAAATTATGTATCAGAAAGGGCAGAAGGTATGTCTTAACTCTGCCCACAACCACTGGTGAGTGAGAACATCTAAATATAGTGCTACACTTCAGCTGTTCAAGACATGGTAACAGAGTTGCATTGCTGCGTGGGCAATCAGAAATGCATGAACCAACACCAAGAACTATTCCTCGTGCTTTTACATCCAAGATAAGTATTTCAATCAAAGTAACTGCTTGAAGATGACAGCCCAGCTCCCATCACCATCTATACAACCCTTGCCCACAAATGGTGAAAGTAAAAAACTGACTGAGCATCTAAAGCCTAAGGAAAAGAACAACTCAGGGCACTGCAGAGTCACCAACTCAACAGGTCATCCATACAAATCTGTTTCTGCAAGTAATGTAATGCCATGTCAAGTTTTTATTGCGCGTGCAAGAAACTCATTCACAGAATGTGTTCACAGTCCTTGAAAGGAAGAGGAAAGGATATACAGGTAAACAAAAATGACATGAACAAAATAGGAAACCAAAAATCAAACTCATGATTTAAAACCTACATCACATGTCTCAGGTGATGTGCTAATGAAGTAAGAACATCAAACTAGCAATAACAGACTGGGCTGAGAGCAAGTTGCAACCATGAAACTGTCAGAGAAGTCCTGAATTTTTACCTGACAAAAGAGCTATCATACTGAGTGTCAACAGCATTTCACTCATTTCTGTTATAAATACAGAAAACAAAATCCTACTGACGCCATAAGGTTCCTCCAGACATCCTCCAGGTCCTGATGAGAGTGAAAGCTGGCCAGATCTGCCCCCTGGTTCTGACAGTCTTCCCTTGCCTCATCCCATGACAACCTCCGATTGGACACTCTTGCATTCACCTGTCAGACAGGGATCAGGAATACAGTGACAGCTGGCCAAGTATGACCCTTTGTTCTGACAGTCTTTCCTTGCCTCATCCTGTTACAACCTCTGACTAGATTATCTTTCATTCATCAATCATCATCAATCCTATTGATTCTGTGTGTGTGTGTGTGTGTGTGTGTGTGTGTGTGTGTGTGTGTGTGTGTGTGTGTGTGTGTGTGTGTGTGTGTGTGTGTGTGTGTGTGTGTGTGTGTGTGCATGCGTGTGTGTGTGTGTGTGTGCATGCTAGGGGAAGTTTGTTTTGATTGTGTTTTGTTCCTTGCTTTGTACTGGGCTATGTGCTCCAATTTGGAGAAATAGCACATAAAAAGTAGATTATTATTATTATTTTTATTATAACACATGGATCAGAAATACAGTGTCACAGCTGGCCAGGTCTGTGCCTTGGTTCTGACAGTTTTTCCTTGCCTCATCCTGTGACAAACTCTGGCTGGAAGATTTTGCATTCACCTATCATACAACAATCAAAAATATAGAGTGACAACTGTTAAAGTCTGCCCTCTGTGTTGCGACATCTTCCCTTGCCTTGTCCCATGACAACCATTCTCTAACTGGATATTTTGTATCAACCTATACAGCAAAAATATGCCAAGGTTGACAAAATTCCCTGAAATAGCCTCTGAGAAAAAAGACAAAACTTAAGCATTTGCCATAGCCAGCTGGCCAAACACTCATGTTGACACTTTTTCATAGGACTTAACTCCAGCCATGTTTTATAATATATGTGTACTTATGTTCATGTATTATAATGTGTGTTATTTTACTGGTATCTTTTATGCAGTCATATGGCAAATTTATGTTATTCATAGACAATAAAGATTCTGTATTTTGTATCAACCATACAAATCAAAGAGAGAGGAAAACACACATACACACACACACACACACACACACACACACACACACACACACACACACACACACACACACACACACACACACACACACAGAAACACACTAGTAACCCAGCCAGTTTGGCTTGGACTGTGCCACAACACACGGACACCAGCAAAAACCACCAAGGCTACATTAAATGTTCTGCACTGCATAGTTATGTGGGGACTATTTTCAGCCATGACAAACTCCTTGCATGACAGCATCCATCTTCCAAAAATGGAGATAAATCCTCCAAACATCGTGTGTGGCTGCCCAAGATGCAGGGTAATAAAAAAAAATGGCCACACACGCAATCCTCTCACCCTATGGAATGCATCTGTGCAGTGCACCATTGTCTATACCGGGCGACCCCAAGAGTATTCAGCTGGGAAGGTCACAGCAACAGCAACTAGCAAACCAGTGAAGCACAGAACCCACCTGCAAGCAGGTGAAGCGAGTCTCATACCACTGCTGGGAATGCTACAGCTAGAGAAACAAGCAAACCAGTGAAGCACAGAACCCACCTGCAAGCAGGAGTAGCAAGTCTCATACCACTGCTGGGAATGCTACAGCTAGAGAAACAAGCAAACCAGTGAAGCAGTAAAGCACAAAACCCACCTGGAAGCAGGTGAAGCGAGTCTCATACCACTGCTGGGAATACTACAGCTAGAGAAACTAGCAAACCAGCGAAGCAGTAAAGCACAGAACCCACCTGGAAGCAGGACAAGCGAGTCTCATACCACTGCTGGGGGCACCGAGCGCTGGGCGGCACAAGGGGCTGAGTGGGAAGTGGAGAGTAGCCAGAGCGAGGCTTTTCACAGATGGCGGGATGAAGAGTAGAGCACTTCAGAGCATACCACAGGCCTGCATGCCGTCCCGTCCCCAAACCTATGCACCTGCTCTGGGCAGCTGAATCAGAACAACACTGTGTGACCAAAAGCAGAAATGAAATCAAAACACACAAGATGTTAAAAAGAACACTGATTCTAATAAGACAACACCAAACATGTATAAATGTACAGGGTAAACCCCTTTTTCAAATACACAGACAGATAAAAAATGAAAAATGAAAACTGTCTGCTTGTCTGTTTCCGGTTCTTACTGGAGTGAGCTGAAGAATCATGGAGGAAAAATGAACATCCCTGCTCATGATCCATGCCCATGGATCAATGTCATTGTCATGTGGGAAGAATCTCTAAAGGTCACTGCAGTGTAGCACACATTTGCACTCAGTACTTACTATATGCCAACAGTAAAGACACTATGCACAGTCATGCAGACTACACATGTCAGGCAATGCATCTTGCACAGCACACTCGTTCCGAATCAAAAACAAACAAACCTGGAAGGAAGCAACGAAACTAAGTACACATAGTGGACACTTGGACATCATAGACTGAAACTCATTGTTGAAAAAACACAACAACAAAAACACACCCTATTTTAACATGAAATTCTGCTCAAGACAAACACACTTTTATTGTATTTCTAGTTCTTTCTGTTGTTTGCCTGGCTGTTTGGCAACCCAGAAGGTGATAGTAAGAGAGGTCTGTGAAGGTACAGTCAGGGTAACATTTACCTGGCTGCAAGGGACCCAGGAAGGTGACAGGTGACTGTGGTCTGTGAAGGTGCATTCAGGGTGATGTTTACCTGGCCACCTGGGATGCCAGAAGGTGACGGTGAGGTGAGAGTGGTCGGCAATGTCCACTTTTAGCCCTGTCAGTTTGCGGTACTCAAATGGTATGAGAATGTGTGTGTGTGTGTGTGTGTGTGTGTGTGTGTGTGTGTGTGTGTGTGTGTGTGTGTGTGTGTGTGTGTGTGTGTGTGTGTGTGTGTGTGTGTGTGTGTGAATGCGTGCGTGCATGCATGCATGCGTGTGCATGCGTGCATGTGTGTCTGGACAGAATGAACTTGAATTATGCACTACACTCGCATATCCATGTATATCAGTTCATTCCATGCTATGCCAGTGCTATACACAAGTACACGCACACACATATCCTCAAACCATTTGGAGACAGTGAACTGACGGGGCTAAAAGTGGACATTGCCAAGTCGTCTGCAGTAAAGGTGTATACAGGATGATGTTTACCTGGCCGCCTAGGACCCCAGAAGGTGACTGAGATGAGAGTGGTCTGTGAAGTTGTAGTCAGGTGATGATGTTTACCTGGCTAAGAGAAGGTGAATACAAATGGTCAGTGAAAGTGTATTCAGGTGTTTACCTGTCTGGGGCCTCAGTTGCTGAAGGTGACCTAAGAGTGGTCAGTGAGAGTGCAGTCAGGTGGTAGTGTTTACCTGGCTGTCTGGGCCACCAGTAGGTCAAGGTGACCTAAGAGTGGTCAGTGAGAGTGCAGTCAGGTGGTAGTGTTTACCTGGCTGTCTGGGCCCCCAGTAGGTCAAGGTGACCTAAGAGTGGTCAGTGAGAGTGCAGTCAGGTGATAGTGTTTACCTGGTCATCTGGGCCCCCAGTAGGTCAAGGTGACCTAAGAGTGGTCAGTGAGAGTGCAGTCAGGTGATAGTGTTTACCTGGCTGCCTGGGCCCCCAGTAGGTGAAGGTGACATACGAGTGGTCAGTGAAGGTGTAGACAGAGGGTGTTTGGTTGTCTGTGATGTCAGTCCAATAGTGTCCTGTCAGTGATCCCAGCAGGCTGGAGACGAAAGCCTGTTCATACCTAGATACAAAGAAGGAAAATAAAGAAAACTGTACACTTTCACTTTGTACAGTGATAATCAAACATAGATAAGCAACTGCTCTGAAATAGCATGACAGAATATCACTATCACCTGCAATACTTCACATCTAGCATACAGGTCATAAAAGGTATTACACTCCATCTGCATGAATGCTGAGAAACTGTTGAACACAAAGCCCCTTATAAACTGTCCCAGCCTCTGTACAACAATATGTTCTATCAAAAACAACAGATTAATCATTCCTACAATCAGCTGTCAGTGACTTCAGCGGGTGAAGGTCCCCCCACCCCCACCCCACCCCCATCCCCTCAAAGGATGTTTAAATAGTAGAAAATACTGTGATGAAATCAAGTAAACTTTGCTTACCGGTCGTTGATGCGAACAAGCGAACTCCCGGAGGTCTGACAGACTCTCTGAGCATCTGCCCATGTGTGGCCCTCAGTCACCAGACTGTAGCACGACCACTTGAATGGACTCCAGCCAACCTGTTGCCAGTACACATACACTACATGACACAGCATTCTAAGATACAGACTGTTAGCACAGTCACTTGCACGGACATACAGACACATACACATGACACTACAGCTAAAGTCCAGATTGTAGCAGGACCATCTGGGTGGACTCCAGCCAACTTGTCTGCAACATACACACACAGTTACGGTCCAGATTGTAGGATGACCACTTGAACGGACTCCAACCAGCCTATTCCCAACATACAGACACATACACATGACACTACAGCTAAGGTCCGGAATGTAGCATGACCACTTGAACGGACTCTAACCAACCTATCCCCAACATACAGACATGTACACATGACACTACAGCTAAGGACCAGACTGTAGCATGACCATTTGAACAGACTCCTGCCAACCTGTTTCCAACATACAGACACCACATGACACTACAGTCTGCATACTGAGGGAAGAATTGCATTTAAATGCAGTCATGTTTTGAAAGATTTTTTTTTTTAATACATGTAGGATTAAAACTGAGGAGAAGGGGGATATGTGTGACTATGATTAACAATAACATTGCGGGGAAATGACAAAATGGCAGGTCATTTTTACACCACTAACGTCAACAAGAAAATTATTATAAATAATACTGTACTGATATTTGAGCCCCAAGTACAAAGCACTTGCCTTTTCACACCCTGAAATGACAGGTGGGAGGCGTGGAATAGGGGACGGCTGTTTTGGCATCTTGCAAATGTACATCATCCTCTCTTCACAGAACACAGTCTTCCATCCACCTGTCTGAGAGACAGCAAATAATAATAATAATAAATGGGATTTCTATAGCACCCATCTATCACACAAGATGGGAGCATGGTGCTTTACAATAATACTAACAACACTCACATGCATGCACATATGCATGCATGCACACACGCAAACACACACACACACACACACACACACACACACACACACACACACACACACACACACACACGACACCCTTCATGAAAACAGCTTGGCTACAACAACTACAAAGGTTAAACAGAAAAAAGAAAAAGAAGAACAATTAACATAAAATATTGTAAAAAAGAACAATTAACATAAAATATTGTAAGTGGGGTGTTCAGACACATGCTAGAATAAATTGCCAGCATTCTCCTTGCTGAAATAGAAACAGCCTAGCCAAAAGGCATCAAAAAATGCCAATATAAAGTTTTCTTAGTTTTTGTTTTGTCAGAGAAAGAAGCATTTTAAAGACAATAGAAGTCACATAAACTTTACAAAATGACTCATATTTATCATCACTGTTGACATAATCATCATATGTACAATCACCTGGCTATGATCACGTCATTGTTGTAAAGCTACCTGGTTGTTAAGGGCAACACAATGCTGCTCTTGTGTGGGGTCAGTAACGGGCATGTTGACATCCCAGTTGGTGTAGGTCACCTCTGACCCATCGTTCCACTGGTAGAAAAATGGCTCTTGGATGTCGTTCAGTCCTATCCATGCACTGCCGTACTTCCCTGAGCAAAAAACAAGCAAACAAGGTTATCAGTTCACTGTTTGTTTGCAAAAGAATACGCTGTGAGCAGCTTTATTACTGGGGGAAATCTTTCAATCTTTTGTTTGCTCTTGCAGATAATACGTAACTGTAAACAATGAGCTGCTTGCTAAACTGTGTAACTATTACTGTAGACACCTCCCCCCATACCCCACCCCACTGGCCTACTCCCCAATGACCCTAAGACCCAGCGCACACCTGTAGCTATTAACCAGCTGCATGGATGCACAGTGTCTGCAGACAACCCTACTTACAAACGTCTTTGACAGACTGTAGTTAGCTTCTTCTCTTTCAAACAATGTTGTGACCTTGAAGTGAAGTCTAGGTGACTGCAAGTAGTATGAGTAGAATAATACAGTGTATCATCACGCAGCCACTGTGCATGAGCAGACAGGGGATGGAAAGAAGACAGCACAGAGAGAGGGAGAGAGAATACTCATTCCTGAAAGCCAAATTAAGCAAGATAGGTTTACATGCTAGGTTTTGCTATAACATTACACGCTAGGTTTTGCACCCACCCAAAGATTTCTCTGGAGTCAAATTCTGTGCTGACTCTACAAAAGCCTGAAACTTTAAACTGAGGTCCCCAGCATGTATATGCATGAAAAAAAGATAACATATGCATGCTGAAGATTCTATAGTCCACGTCAAAGTTCAGTGGATGATGAAAACAATAAAATAACGCAGCAGGCTCTAAAAACATGTCAGTGCAGTCAATCTGCTTAAGAGGAGAATGGCTAGTGCTATATAAAAGTAAGTAAGTTGGTGTTTTACGCCCAGTCAACTAGTGTGGTTATATCAGATGATATATAAAAGTAATAATAATAATAGCAAAAATACCCTTTGTACAGTTGTTTTTTGTTTTCAATAAAAGATCTTGATTCCATAGTTTAAATTTTTCTATACATAACCTTCTTGCCTGTTTAACACTGATCGTTACTTGCAATGCCCAACTTGTTGATATAGGTGTCAGTTAACATGTGAACAGATACAAAATTAAAAACAAATTCTTACCTTGGGTGACTAAGGAAGCCAGTAGACTGAAGACATAGTCATTTTCAACCCGACTTCTAACTGAGGCAAGCTCCCCCCCTTCATGTCGACACATCTCATGGCCATCAAACCAGGTGCGGACATCCTCCAGTATCCAGTAGCAGCTGTCTCCTTTGCCCACCCATCCAACATCACAGAATTCATATGGAGCCGCTAAACAGAAACACAGTTTGGTTTTTGGTTTACCTACATAAAAAAAAATTGTATCATATAACTTAACCTATACAATGTGATTATTTACAAGTGCATTCACCTCCCAACCCTGACCTCCAACCCCTCAACACACACACACACACACACACACACACACACACACACACACACACACACACACACACACACACACACACAAGAAGAAAAAAACAGGAAAAAGGATGAATATATTTATACGACTACAAGCCTCTACACCCAGAATCCTCAGGTGGGCAGGGGGGGACAAAGTAAGGTGCTGTTATCGCCAAGAATGACTAACTAAGTGAACTTCTGCTTCTGCTATATTTTGTCTTGCATGAAACATGAACAGAACGAAAGAGCCCAGTCGGGAGCCCCTACCGAGACCAGTGGTGTAGACAGAGTTGGCCAGGTGACCTCCACACTTCTCCTGTTCATAGGGGGGCAGGCAGCTGGCTGTGCAGGAAGTGGCAGAGTCACCGTACTTGCCGTATGTATTGCCGCAGTAGCATGCAATGCCTCTCTGAAGGCCTGCATACGAGTAGCCCTGTATCCAGACAGGGGCAAAAGTCATTCGGATTCCAGACTAAGTACCAAGCAGTGACAAGGGAGAAGAAAAAGATCCAGGTGCCCCCCTCATTGCGGTTTCCATAGGAATGAAAAATCAGGTAAATTTCCAAACAAAGGGCAATGAGAAGCATATGTTCAGTATCATACAATAAACCTTTACTGTCATGTCACATCAAGCCAAGAAAATCACATTTTATTCCTATCATTGTTTGTTAGTGCATTTAATGTTTGTTGCTTGAAAAGGGTGTTTTAAACATATCTTATACTGTCTAATTAAAGTAAGTCTTCTTTTTTAACCTTTTGTTTGTTATAAACTCAAATACAGACTCAAACAAAACTGAAATTCCGCAGTAAGAGCTAAAACCAATCTACAATGATGGTTGTGATGAAGGGGATTACAATAATGACATTCAGTGATGACAATACAATATGTTATGTAATTTTACACAGGGCAATTAAATAGTGGGTCAAATGAAAGGTGTACTGACAGATTAAATTCAGCTTTAATTCTCACTTTGTCATAGCAATGGTACCGACATGACAATGGTCCAATACTGGCAGTGGGGTCAATCAGGGGTTCAAACGGCAAATCACGGTCAGACTGGTCATCCAGAAAACATCCCATGTACTCCCCAGAGTCTGGACCTGAATGTATAAAAGAAAGAAGAAGAAAACAATGTCAATGCAAAACAAATCATTCTTTGTTGAATATTTTCCATGGTGTCCAGGAAACATTTCTGTGAAACGCTTTTTAAGTTTCAGTCACTGGGGTGTCACAGAAAGAAAAGCACTTTATGTATCTGTCCAATGAATGAATAAACTATTAGCACTTTATGTATCTGTCCAGTGAATGAATAAACTATTAGCACTTTATGTATCTGTCCAGTGAATGAATAAACTATTAGCACTTTATGTATCTGTCCAGTGAATGAATAAACTATTTCTTGCTTACTGCGAAACAAGGAACAGGCAGAAGAAAACATCTGCTGATAGATTAAATGTTACTCATTCATAAACTAGTCCTCTAAACCACCCTCCCACCATCAAAACAACAACAACAAAAACACAAATATATCCCATGTACACCCATGTATATAAAAAAACAGCCAAAGCAATGAACTAATTATAATACTAAATAATTAAAGTATTCATAAAGCAGTGCAAACACACATGCCTGCACACACACACACACACACACACACACACACACACACACACACACACACACACACACACACACACACACTGACTATACAAATCTTAATTTATGCAACTTAAAACTGGCAGCAAACAGACTTGAGATGGATGAAGACAGCAGCACAAAATGGAAAACACAAAATCTACCCGATAATGATCTTATGAAACGTTACCTGGACATCCATAAATCTCCCAGCGTAGAGCAATGCCATCACTGTAGTCCGATGGCCAGAGCTGTACGTAGCGAGCCAGAGTTGCCCTCAGCAGGTAATGCTTCCGCACCGTTGAGGCATCAAAGTTACCGTCAAACATCTGAAGGGTAGTCAACAGACATGACAATGCCAGAAACCTTTAAACATATGAATGATGTTCAGCTGACACATGGCAATAAATGAGCATTTCACATCAAAGCAACAAAAAGAAAAGGTGCACACTTTGATATGGTACATATGCTGTAATAAATGAGTAATCCATGTGAAAGTGACAAAAAGAAAAGGTGCACACTTTCATAAGGCATCCTGTGCACCTGAGTTATCAGTCAAATATATCCCTTCAAGCAGTGATCTTGAGGTGACCCTGTAAGGCTGACAGGATATGCTTAAGTCCAATTACTAACGAGTCATTCAATGATTCAGGCAAACTGATGCAGAAAACAATTGATACAAATGACAGAATAGTTGGTCTGATACATCTCTATGGGTTCTGACATTTACCAGGACAATTATGAAGGGGTAGAGATAATTTTGGCTGTCTAAATCACAGAAAACTAATACTACATTAAGTACCCATCTATCATATTTCCATCCAGAGCATTTATTTTCATCCTTCCTACCTTTTAACAATGTAGGAAAAACAAGGTTACCTATAACTTCCTAAACTAAATCAGCACTCAGTTTCTTTAAGCTATACCTACAACTGTGAAGGCAGATGTTCCAAAAAGGGATGTAAACATGGCAGAACCACAGCACAAAAACAAAACAAACCTCAATAGAAATGCCAGACCATGTCACATATTAAGCCTGTAGAAAAAAGAATGACAAGTGACGTATTGCTCACTGTTGGGTTTTTGCCATCACCAGCGTAAGTGCTGAAGGTTTTGCCATCCTGGGAGAAAGCCAGAGTGTACGATCTGATCCACTGCTGCAGGTCTTCGCTTCCCTGTGTGGCCACTGCCCACACCTGTATCTTCTCTCCCAGGTCCACCTGCCAATGCCAGTGTCACAAGTCTCAGTCCAGAGAACTACCCCCACTGGCTCTGGGCAAATTTTCCAGTTATAGCAGAGAAATTAACACAACAATCCAGAGAAAACACAGACATGGCCTTATAAATATGTGTATCAGTGTCAGGGAAACAAAAGTAAATGATAAGACCCAAAATGTGCCTATTCCAAACACTAATCAAATGGCCAGTCACACAATCAATCAATGACTTAAATGAAACAAATCTGAAACTGGGTTGCCTGATAGCATTCTAAAACAAGATCCAAACACACAAACAATTAAAAAGAAAGTAATTTTAATGAGACAGCACGAGTACTAAATGCATACATGTTGCATTGTCTGATCAGAGTTAGTGTTATTTTTAAAGGTTTATGTATTTAAATCAGTGGCTTAAGTAAACAGTTTAGTTCACTGAAACATAACCCTCAAACCCTACCTGCAGTCTGCCTAACCATCCATCCACTACCAAATCACCATCCTGTGATCATCATCCCTAATGACAGTAATGTCTAGCTCTTTACCTGTATGTACTGGTGCGCATCATTGAACTTGGCCACCCAGCCACTCCCATAGGCCCCTGAAGATTGCTCGCCCAGCCGAGAGCGATGGGGGCCATGCTGGGGGTCTCGTGATGATGATGCACTGAACGCAAAGGTGGACACATTGTGCTGACCGCTCAGAAGGGGGATGTCTTTACATGTGGCTGGAAAAAGACAAGTGCATTCCTCTGGACATGTCCTGTGGCTTGCTCTACTTCAATGAACAAAGACAACACTGCGATCCCCAGGGTTTCATCTCCCTTCTGTAGTATCACTTCTTTCACTGCCAAGTGCAGTAACCACACATCTCTGGTGACTGCAGAAGGCCCCCAGAGAGGTCCGGGGGGTATGGCCCTCTTGAAGCTGAACATTCTTCCACAAAGCTGTTACCGCAAAACTGCCAAAGAACGCACCCAAGTACAGTTTTGCACTCTTGGATTTGTGTGAATCTCAAGACTGTCACCTGCTGCTCCTCAGTTGGTGGAATTCTATTGATGGAAAAATCTGATGTCTAAATAACCCATTCAACTAAAAGACAATGAGATCTTAAAATGTATCATACAAAATGGCATAACTGACACTGGATATGACAATGTATTATGGATACAAGCTGATGATAGAAACAACATCTGAAAGCTAATGGTTGGCTGTCGGTTAATATGTCTTTGACCTATAAATCAATTTAGACATTTGACACTACAGCTAAAACTGTCCCAAGCCCTCACCACAGAAAACTTGTTATTTCACAATAGAAGAAGAAAAACCAGAATCCCTTACCGCAATGAGTATCAATCCCACAAACAGAACACATCCAAATATAAGCGGACACAACTTACAAGTGCACAGCCCCCATCATTTTCTCTGTACACGTAACAGTAATAAGCTCTTGAGCAAAGCGGACATACCAAGGCTGCAGATGAGGACATCAAACCTCAAGGCCACGTGACCATGGTAATTGAGCACAAGCAGCCGCACATGCTGCATGGGAATAACGCTCTTCAGCAAGTGGGTCACGGAGCTGTTGTTGTCTACATTGCCCGTGAAGTTCTACTGGTGAGAAAAAAACAAAGAAGTGGCTCACCCACTGTAGTCCACGCACACAGCAAGCCACAAAGTTCCAGTCACAACCAACACTTTCACAACAGGAACAGCTGAGACATGAACTTGTAGTTCATTTTAGGGTCTCAAAAGAAAACAACTTTTTGACAACGGATTGTTTTATCTTGATATGATCGGTGATTTATCACTTAAGAAGAAAGTGTACATCTTGCATATATTCCCCCCTCGCTGTTTCAAGAACATTGGTATAAAGAGTGCTACTGGGAATGCAAACATTGTTTAGCTGTTTAGTGTGTTCTGCAAGCTTACCATAGGAATGCCATCAAGTGCTGTGCAGTGTACATTTCTGCTAGTGTATAAAGGGCAGCAACAGACAAAGACAAAACTGCCCCATCCCTAATAAGCCTTATGGCTTCTGTGGACATAAAGCACCATGAAAGAAGACAAAGCCAACTGTAAAACTGGCGAGTGTGTTCTGCAGGCCTACCATAGGAGTGCCGTAAGGCTCTTGGTAGGTAGCATAGGAGTTGGAACCATCATTCAGTCTGTACTGCAGTTGAAACAGTGTAACATACTCATCAGCATCTGGGTTGCCCATTACAGTCACACCTCGCAAGAGCTGAAACACCAAAACAGATAGTTTGAAAGAGGAAAATGAAGGGTCTTTACTAATTCGACTCTCTGTTGCTCTGCCTCAGCCCCTCCTTGTTAAAGTAAAACATTGTATATATATATACTAATATTTATTTGGACACTTTACTTCACAAATAGAGAAACACTTTTACAGATGGCCATACTGGACTGCATCCACTGATGACTTTGAAGTGGAGGAGAGTGAAAGAATGAATGACTACTGAAAGGTGAATGATAGAATAAACATAA
Source organism: Alviniconcha strummeri (assembly GCA_963584105.1). NCBI lineage: Eukaryota > Metazoa > Mollusca > Gastropoda > Provannidae > Alviniconcha > Alviniconcha strummeri. Next base: position 6,590,837 of record OY757549.1, read on the forward strand.
AGCAATTAGCAAAACAGACGAATTAAATCACCACTGAAAAGACATCATCAATATAACAACAAGGACTGAGTCACCTACGGTAAATCTCACCTGGCATGTGAGTAAATACAATGTGCATAAACTCCACCAAAGGTACACCCTCTGATGCATAAACACAGTGCATGCACAAATACATCAGCTGAATCGCCTATGGTAACACTCACCTGGCATGTGAGTAAATACAACCATTGTTCACCATCCCAGTCATGGATCGAGTTACTTCACCACACTCACCTTGATAGTTCCCAGGTCCACCTCAACCCAAGGAGGTGAGCTCAGGTCGAAGGTGTTGCCCGCACGCCAGCAGGATAGTGGGGTGTTCTCCGACACGGGGTGAAGACGAACGTTGTGTGGAGTGTGTGTCGGGTCAGACATGCTGGAGGCTGAGAATGCTCCTTCCATGACAACCAGTGGTCCACTGACGGCATAGTCTAGGGAGCAGGGTTCTGTGCAGAGTGAGACAGGAATGAACAGCTGTGATAATCACTGGCTGACTGGCTTTACAGCAACAACTGGGACCAACATAACTGGTTCCTCTCAGCAGAACTTTGTATAATAATAACCTACATTAATAAAGGGCCCCTTTTCACAAGAGCTCATGGTGTGTGAGAATTACTAATAGCATTCACAACTAATACAAAATACACAAGTGCTACAGATGCACCGAGTCAAACATATAACCTGCTCATCTCACACACACACACACACACACACACACACACACACACACACACACACACACACACAAAAACACAAACAAACACACACACGTGCGCACACACACACACACACACACACACACACACACACACACACACACACACACACACACACACACACACACTAATCAGTGCCATGCTGGGGGAAAAGTGAACCAAGTGCTGATCTGGAGGAAGAATCCTACTGAGAAAATCTGATGTGTTTAATAGATATGGATGAAACACAAATTCCTCTGCACCAGGTCAAAACACAAGTCATCGGATCACAAGTAATAAAACTGGCTCACAGCTGTGGACATGACACAGTCAACAGCAAACACAACCAAGTCAAAATGGTCAATGATAAGCATATCTCAGTAGCCACATTTCACTTATTTACAACTGACACGTTATAGTTTGACAGTTCTTGTTTAAAAAGTACTAAATCAAGAACACAAATGATTACATCACAGGTATATGTTCAATCCACTGTTATGATACATAATCCACAGGTAATAAACACATAACCCACATCAATCACTTGTGATGACAAGCAGGGCAGCCAATTTTATTCTGTGGGCCCACACATGTTAGCAACATCTAATGCAAAGAAAAAGTGGAGAAGACTTGGAATAAATGAAGCTGAATGGACCATGAAGGTAAACTTTCTGAAAGAAGAGTGAAGCCTGCACATCTAGATTCTCTGAGCTGCTGCAGGTTTTAATGGAGAACCTTCAACAGCTCTGGGTTCCAAACAGAGGGGACCTTAATTCCAGCATCTGCTGGACCCCACAACAGGGATTAAGCCTTAGAGACATACCCATGACACACCCATTGAGTTCCCAACGCACAGCAATGTGGCTTCCCCACTGGTCAGGGAAGAGACGGACACTTTGAGCTTGAATCACGCTGGGGAAAAAGGCAACAGCAGATGATGCATCATCCATGGCCCCCTGAAACACCTAGCAGAAAGAACGCAGAGTGGGCATTTACCTTCACACACAGTCAACTTTTTCACATTCCTTATGTGTACTAAGATGCAAACACACAAACAAAAATGTCAAGCAGAGCAAAGGCTCAGTCAACTCATGTGTCATTTCTGACTCATTCTGAAAACTAATGACTCTCTTTTTTCCTTCTGTGACTGAAAATGGGTCAAAGTCACCAAAACCAGCATGAATGTGTAGAACCTGATAGAGGATCTGATCAAACAGAATTTCAAAGATCTTGCCTTGAACAATGTTTGAGAAATGTCTGACATTTTTTTCACAGCTTCTGAGTAAGGATTACATGAAAGTTTTTGCCACAAAAATGGCCTCACAGCTGGATGCCTTGCAAACACCTTCCCTACATGGATGAGAGACATGAAAGGGTAATGCAATTTGTGTGAAAAACTATCATTTTTGTAGACTTTGCTACTAACCATGGGAGTTCCATCAGGCGACTCTATCCAGTACCAGGGTGCATGCATGGTGAACTGGTACTGAATTCTGAAGCTGGTCACAAAACTGAAGGAGTTTGGCTCGCCAGCAATCGTCATGCTGTCAAATGACATGGTCTGGTAGAAGGTCACTCCCACCCACTCCCCTTTGCGGTCCTGGGCTGGTCGCCATGACCCTGGAGCAGTCCACACCACAGCAGATATTAAGGTACATTGTGAACAGTGGTAGTTTTCACCACAGCTGTTCAGACCACCGTCCAAGATGACTGCCACCTTTTCTTTTTATCGAGCCTATACTGACTCAGTCACATCAGATAAAATACTGTTTTCCAAATCAACATTCTGCTTTTACGCATTTGCTCTGTAGCAGTAGAGCTAATTCTGAATGTGTTGTTGTTTTGGGGGGTTGCTGTTGTGTAAGACACCAGAAAAATCATCAATGTTGGCATGGATAACCACTTAACATCTCTCAATGCCCATATCAATTAGTTGGTATGTATATCCACCTGCTTGCATAAGTCACAACATTTTTGTTTTGTTTTTTGCTTCCTAAACCTATTTTATTGATAATAGTCAATGCAAGCAGTAACAAGTGTAAGTGTAAAATTTGACAGCCATGACAAAGAGACAAATGACACTTACGCAGGTTAGAACTGATGGCTCGACTATCAGCGGCTGTGTGGTTGTTGTCCAAGTTACTAGAGGAGGTGAAGGCAAATGGTGACTGGATGCTGTAGGTTCCAGAAATAACGGGTCCAAAGATACATTTACCTGAAGCACACAATGTTCAGCAGATGATGAAAATAAACTTAATAAAACTCCATTATTCTCCTCTGTGAATACTGCATGGTGATGGATTCTCTACAAGGAGTATACATGTGCACATGTGCAAGATACATTTACCTGAAGCACACAATGTTCAGCAGATAATGAAAATAAACTTAATGAAACTCCATTATTCTCCTCTGTGAATACTGCATGGTGATGGATTCTCTACAAGTAGTATACAAGTGCACATGTCCCATTAGACACATTCATTGATTGGATTATACTTTATAATTATAGCAGCTGATGTAGCATTAGTAGCAGCAAGCCAACAATTTTGTTATGCTTTCAAGGGTTTGGTATTAGCATTTCAAAAATACACATGTCCATATTTCATGCTGGGAGAAATACATGCACACACACACACACACACACACACACACACACACACACACACACACACACACACACACACACACACACGCGCGCGCGCACACCTACACACACACACGCACACACACACACATGCACGCACGCACACACACAGTATATATATATATACAGCTTAATTTCTCTCTTAATTGCTAAACTCTAGATTGATGAAGGGTGACAAAAGGATTACTTACTTGCTGGGGTTATGGTGGGAATTGCTGGCAGTGGGCTGGTGGGTGGAGGTTTTGCTGCAAATGATTTTAAACTCCCAGTAAAACTAACAAAGATCAATTGATAATAACCATATTTCAAGCAGTACACCTGCAGTGCTAACTCATAATTATTCAGATCATTTTATTAAGCATTGTCAATTGTAAAACTAAACTTTTGTTGGTGGTGGTGCATTTCTGACTGAAATATTATTATTAGCTACCATAATTATCTCCCATTATAACTTAGTACCTTCAATTTTCTTTGTCTGGTTTATTCTCACAGTTCAAAGCAAAAACTAAGCAAGAACAAAAAGGCTCTTCAGCTGATTAAAAAAGAAAGAGAAGATCATGAAATGTTACCTTCCAAAAGGGTACCCTTAGTCTTAGTAACAGACACATTGTAACAATGCAGTGTATAACTACAAGGAATAGCTTCTGTTCTATAAAACATGTATAGTTAGCATCTATTAGTACACACATAATTCCCTTTGCATACATGTGTGTGCATTTGTTTGTGTGTGTGTATGTGTGTGTGTGTAGGTGTGTGCATGCGTGCATGTATGAGTACGTGTGTGTGTACATGCTTGCATGTGTGCATGCATACATTTGTGCATGTGTGCATGCATGCATACATTTGTGCATGTGTGTATGTGTGCGCATGTGTTTTAGTAAGGGGTGGGGGGTGTAGGCAACCATTTTATTCTTTCTAACTTGCATACATACATATATACATACAGTATACATGTGCTAATTACTGTAGAATGTAACTTATTTCTGGAACTACCTCTAGGAAATATTATAATTTATAAATATACAACAACACAAAAATTCTTGCTTCTTGTCATAAAATTATGAGCTTGACCCTGCAGTTCTAAGTTTTACAGATCTGGCAGTTCAGTCACCTTACCCTGTTTCTTGCAAATGTAGTCAAGGGAAGCATCACAGTTCCGATCATTCCACTGGTAGTTCAAGTAAAAAACAAGTTCAGCGCAATCTTCTGTGTTGTGCTGGTCATTTGGCTCACCTGTGAAGCAAGATTAGCCTGTTAATTTTCAACTGAATTTTATAAGGCATAGATCTACAGATTTCAGTGTATCACCCCATTTAAATTTATGACAGTAATTAAATGTAATTTGCATGTGTTTGCTCAATATACAATTGTTCTCTCAACAACCTATGTATACACACACACACACACACACACACACACACACACACACACACACACACACACACACACACACACACACATTATATATATTATGCAAAACGTGAAGCAATATATACCACTAAATCTGATATTTTATATGAGTATTAATTTCAGTTTGTTCTGTAAGTGTGTAAGTTAATACAGTGTAACACTTTTCCCATGACCTCTGGCCCTGAGAGTGGCTCGTAATATACTGACACAAGCTAGTTATAGTTCTTGGGGTTTCATTATTTAACATCCTAATTCCTATCAACATCACGGAGTCACCTGAGCATGTGTACTGGCAATAGTAACATGAAATAAAACAGCATTTCAATAGACTCACAAAACTGAAGGATGTCTCCCTACCAATCTACTATATTGCAGTATCATGTCAGACACCCAAATGTCAGTTGAAACACTGAAACAGTAAACGTCAACAAAAGATGCACGCCATCTGCGTCTCTCTCCAAGTTGCACTGGTACATCATGTAAGTTTTCCAGCAACTGGCTCCAACTTCTTCTTCAATGATGTCCACAGAAACCACATGGTTTATTACAATACTTGGTACGGGAAGGCTCTGACCTGGGTGCCAGTGCAGATAGCGGAAGGGGGACCCATCTGACCACTCCCATCCTCCCTCCTGTGTGCTGTCTGAGGCTCCTATCCACAGGTTTTGGTACTGGGGGTAGGCAGTGCCCAACACAGCTGAAAATGTGACAATATATATATATATTTATATATATATAAAATATGGTACGTAGGCATAGAATTATAAACAACGGTATAATCAGAAAGTGTGTGTGTGTGTGTGTGTGTGTGTGTGTGTGCATCATACTCGTAGTAGTAATAGTACATGTATGTGAGTTGGTATGTGTCTCTAAGTCTAATGTAAAGTTCTCTAACTCTAAGTTTATGACATTAGACGTTTACCAGTTCACAGTAATCACAGTGTGTAGGGAGTCTTTAACATTTTAATCTTCAAATGGATAGGTTGAGCTGTCACTGCTGACAGTTATTCGACCTGGTGGCTGTAAGAGAAAGAGAGAGAGAGAGAGAGAGAGAGAGAGAGAGAGAGAGAGAGAGAGAGAGAGAGAGAGAGAGAGAGATTAAATTCGAAAGTTTATTTTACACGGGTTATAAACTTATAACACACGGAGACAGACAGATAGAGACACTGGGACAGGCAGACAGACAGACAGACAGAGTCGAAAGATAGAGTTTCATTATCCTAATCTAGCTTTCAGTTGCACTTTCACAATCTAGAGTAGTTTTAGTTTCACTTTCGGGTACCCGCCAGGATTGAGCCTTTACGGTCCGGCAGTGGCTGTGCTGGTGGCAGTCCAGCGAGCCCACGGTTTGGGGGCCTTGAACTGGAATGTTTCTTGTCGTAATATATACATATTCAAACGGCATGATATATACATACTGGCCCACAGTACAGGTGTGTTTCATTATCACAGTACTCATCAGACGAACTTTGAACTTTCCGGCTACCATTTTGAAAGCGAATCATTAAGCGGGTGGTGGGGGGGGGGGGGTAGGGGGAGTTGTGTCCCTTGTGAGGGTATTTTCCAACGCGGCTGAACAGCCTGCCCGAGCAAATCTGTCTTCTTCAGCGGTATCCTAGCTGTGACTCCCAGCAATATATGGAACATTGTGCAATTGGTGGTGCACCAATAAACAACCAACCACACACCAAAAACAGGTCTTAAAGGAAACCTTTAAGACTGACTCGAACATGAAGACCTACGCCGTACGGTTCTCCTAAACTGACAGCCGTGTTTTTTGTTTCTTTTGCTGTCAGTTTTGCCACAGTGTTGTTGTTGTTTGTTTGTTTGTTTGTTTACCTTTAGTCAGTCACGTTTTGCCGAAAGGCGCTACTTTTTATGTGACGCCCATGGCCGCCGTGTCACGCCATGTGCCGGGACATAACCAGTTGCACATGTATACAGCGGCGGTGTATTACCGTCGCAGCACGGCCGTACTGACGTGTCACTATAAGGATCCCTACAACTGATGAGATTCTTTCTGGGTTTAATCTACGCACACACAAAATGATTTTTTGATTTTTTTTAATCGGAAAACGATGAAACACAAAACTGTCACGACTGACTCAGTGTCGGATATCCAGGACAATATAAACTGAGCCGTTTTCTTGTTTGCTGATACGCCGGATTGCCGGTTGGTCGAAGCCGACGGAACCGGCTAACACTTGCAACGCGGCCCTGACAGAGCCCAGCCTTTACAGAAAGAAGAGAAAAAGACACTGTGTTGGTCATCACTGTGCCGGCAACACAGACTGGGTGACTGAGACTGAAATTGAGCAAAGTCACTTAGTCTCTTAGATGGCAGCATGAAGTTGTGCAGCTGACTGGCCTTGATTTCTTTGTCGGTGGAGTCTAGCTTTGTCTGGCCGGCACGGACTGACAAAACTTCATTGCCGGGTTATACAGTGTCATTTACTCATTTGCTTAGTTCCGACAGAGCCTCCCTCAAGTTTTTTCCACTTCGACTAGCAGCTTCTCCTTCTTCTTTTTCCTCTCGCGCCCTTCTCACTCAAAATGCCCAACAGTTCTCAGCTTTATCTCATCATAGTAGTATGCTCTCATACTACGTTGATGATTCAGTGAACATTGTTGCTGTTGCCGTTTATTTTTGTTATTTTTCAAAAGGTTGACATTTTTTCTTCAGTTTATATATATATAAATGTTTGTTTGTTGTTGTTGTTGTTTTGTTGTTGTGTTGTTTTGTTTTGTTTGTCTCTTGGGGGGCAGTAGTCCAGTCAAACGTTGGCGGAGTGGAATCATCAAAGATCAACGCCGCTAATACCGCGCATGTTTGCTATGCAGTCTCGTCATAGTCAGTCACGTAGTTGCATGCGGCTCGGGCGAAGTCACACTAACCCACACTCCGAGCATCGCTTTCTGGCACCATCCTGTTGGAGCCCGGGAAGGATGTCGTAAACAGATGCATGGATTTTGACACTACCCCTTCTGTCCACACTAACCCACACTCCGAGCATCACTTCAGTTCCGGCAACTTCCTACTTGCAGGAACTATGTCGTAAATTAGTGCTTGGAGTCTGCCACTACGTCTTCTATCCACACACACTCCGAGAATCGCTTTCCGGCACCAGTTCCTCCAAACTGCCAGATTTGGTTACGCTTTCCGGCACCTTCCCCCTTGACACTACCCCTATCCACACTGACCCTCACCCCTGACCCCTAGCCCTGCAGGCCAATGGACTTACCCTCGATGTGCAGCTGCTCATTGGGTCCCGACACGCTGAGCAGCGCGGCGCCTCTCCTCTGGCAGTCGTAGCTGGACTGCAGCCAGGTCTTGGGAGACCCCGTCATCACCAAGTAGCAGAAGTCGTCCTGCGAGTTCAGGCTCCAGCCCGGCTCACAGCGCGTGGACCAGGCATCTGCAGGCCACACTTCACTCGCTCAACAGTGCATGGTCAAAGCAGTTGCAGTGTCACCACGCCATACGATGGTCATGCTACACCTATCATTTTGAGACCTAATTCGGGCTTGCACGGGATTTGTATGCCCCTTATAGATGTCTCACATGGTGTACACGGGCTAGGTCGCTGTTGTTTAAAATTATATGCAGACCACACACACACACACGCACGCACGCACGCACGCACGCACGCACGCACGCACGCACGCACGCACGCACGCACCAGACAATTAACTCTCACTAATTTACTCTCCTCAGTGAATACAAATTATATGCAAAAGCTTTCGGTCTTTGTGTAACGAAAATATCACATTTTTTCTCACTTTAAGGTTCATACAGGCAAGATACTTACAAGTAGGTGAATTTGTTGGACCACCGTTCCGGACTGAAATGCAAAACAAAAGCCGTGGATACTTTAAATTGGCAAATAAACGTAAAATACGAGCTTCTGGTGGCATTCAGAAGCAGAGCGGGGGAAACCCAGCCTACTGTTCACAACTTTGCCACATGCTGTGTGTCGATCGATGCATGGCCGCTGCCATGTTTGGCCTTGTTTGACCGAGTTTAGCTGTGTTGCATCGATCTGAAGATTCGTTCAAGAGTTGTTAAGGAAATTTTGTATTCACTGTCAAAAGTCAGAAAACTTGTAAATACAATGTCATGGAAAGGATAGTAAACAAAGAAAGAAACAAAGGAAGAAATACGCAAAATGATACGCAGCTCAATTTTTTTTTTTTTTTTTTTTTAAAGAAGTAAACTAATTGCAAAAAAAGAAAAAGAAAAAAAGAAAAGAAAAAAAGCGTTATGCTAATAGCTCATATCTATGACAGCGTTGCATGGTCATGTGCTCAGAGTGAAGGGAACAGGCAATTCCCTAGTACACATCTTTTGGCTAATGGACCTACCGGCCGGTTTCTGGCAGATGTAGTCCAGAGGAGCACTGCAGTTGTGGTCAGCCCAGGCGCCTGGGTAGCGGAAGGAGTTTGTGCTGGTCATTTCCACACAGTAGAACCCTGTTTCCACCCCTTTCGGCTCTCCGGGCGCGAAATTGGTGAAATTCATCTGCGAACAGATCCAGCAAAACAGTTAGGGGATTTAATTAGCGCTAAAAAACATCACACAAACACAACAACAAAGATTTGAAACGCCTACTGTAAACAGACCTAACGTCGCCATTTACTAACATCTAAATTTGCTCATCGTCAGGGCCCTCATTAAGGAACCAGTCAGTGTGAGCCGGTTTAGCCTAGCGGTTAGGCGGACAGCGTCTTAGTTCGATTACCAGCTTCGGCTCTCTTTTCTCTTAACAAGTTGTGGTTTACGAACACTGTCTTGTGACTATGCCCCTCACAATGAATAAAACACAGTAAAATGCCCTCATTGCTGCCCACCTTGAAGCATTATCGTTATGTTGGTGATAGTGTAGCAATCGGGATGGCTCCCCGGCTAGGATCTCGGTCCCCGCCAGCAGACTAACTCTTCTAAGACAATTTGACGTTAAACAAGTCTATCGAACGAACGAACCAGTAAGCAGATAAACACATAAAGGAACTAGTAAATAAATGGTCTTATGAGAAAAACCTATCTGAACAGATACACGAAGAAACGAAATGAGAAACAAATAAACGTTGTTTAACTAAACGAACACGAGAGAACAACAACGAGAAGTACAAAAGTAAATAATGTCTGCATGAATGAATCAGTCTGCTACTGAATAAAGAAGAAAACAAACACAAATTACAAAACGTCTACACATTAATAGCTAGGTGACCCGATCTGACCTCATTGTTGTTTGTCCAATAGTAGTCGTTATTGTTGGTGTCCATCTTCAGGCCTATCCAAGCAATGCTAGTGTCCGGCAGCTTTACTGCACACAGCAATGAGCATAGATAGGCCTGTACACGCAGCAGTCACCACGAGTACACAAATAGCAGTTAGCATAAAGTTTATAATAAACGCAGCATTTTGTGGTGACCATGGAATAGGCATCACGTAATAGTGACCTGTCCCCCCTCCCTCCCCCATCCATCAGATGCCCGTGTGAAACAACAAACAAAAATAAAACAAAAACAAACCACCACCACCACCACCACCACCAACAACAACAACAACAACAACAACAACAACAACAACAAAAACAACACACACACACACACACACACACACACACACACACACACACACACACACACACACACACACACACACACACACACACACACACACACACACACAACCCCCCAAACAAAATACAAGAAACAAGAAGAAGCCGAGGTAGTATTGCCAAATCACCATCCTTTCTGCTGAAGAACAGCAACAAAACCAGTCCCTGCTGTCTGATCTTACTATTGTCTAGCTTTCATGCAACGTAGCCAGCATAACATGATTTGAAAGTTTTATTGACATAGAGAGTTCCATGATGAATTATAAGCCCAGCCTCCCATAGATACGGCGACACAAGCTTTCGATCTGCCCACCACGTTGTACCAATTTGACTGGTGTCATAATACTGATTTGTTCGGAATACACCAGTCTTTCGCGTTATTGCTATACTTCAGCTTCTGGAAGAACACATTTGGCAGCATCTCTTAAGGCTTTATGCGCGGAATAATTGTTAGTGACGTTCCGATTAGCTGCGGCAGCTGCTGGGGTGATTGGCAGCCCGGAACTCTCTGTTTGTCCAAGTCAACCCGCTTAATCAAGTTAATTATAATTCTAAGATGAAACTTTATATCTAAAGAAAAGAGTAGTTCCAATGGTTAATTCGTACTAGACAGTCTACTACATTCAACTGTCACAACACAGGAACAGTATTTACAAGAACTGAAGGAGTAACTAATCTGAACTTACACCGGAGAAATGATTGTACGTAAGAATTGTTAACAATGGCCAGGTGCCCGTTCTGGTTGGCACAGGTCTGTGAGGCTCCGTCCCAAGTGTCTTGTTCAGTACCGAAGTAATAACACTGATCCCTGAACAAAGCCCAGCCAGGGTCACAGGTGAAGTTCGCCCACACTGCAACCAATTACCATTGTAATGTAAGGGCTTGACGCATAAAAACGTCTTTTGTCCAGTGAGTAGAAGACATAATAATTAAAACTTCTAGTTGTGTATTTTGTTGAGTAAGTAAACATGGTGCTTTACGTCCACGGAAACCATAAGGCTTATTAGGGACGGGGAAGGGGGGGGGGGGGGGGGGGGTAGAGAATTTGTTGAGAAAAATCTTCTCGATTTTATACCAACTTATACCAACTTGAAAAGATGGCTTTTTCCTTCTGTGCTCTGAAGCACCCATAGTGTTCGCTCAGAGTGTCCCAAGTGAGACATAAGGCACCGTTAGCATGTTTCAGCCGTGCATTGTGGATCCATCCTCTTCCCGCCTCCCTCATCACAAACTTTCCATCTGACCACGTGGTACGTGGTATGCTGAGTGTACGTGGAATGCACAATTGGATTCCAGCACTTAAGTGAGTGTAATTTTCTTCTTTTGATTTCAGGGGAAATACCTCATCGTCAGTAAATGTAGCTGATGTATATGGGTCTACTCTAATGTATGCTATTGCTTATCTGCAGGGGCTTGTTCGGAATCCACCATTCTTTGGCTCATATTTATAATTTGCTTCCATTCAGTCCGTCTTTTTAAACACGGAGTAGATCAGAATATTGTTTTGCCTGTTTCTCTGTTGCCTAAATCACTGTTCGTGTAATTTCTGCCCACTTGGAAAATGATGTATGTCATAATTAGTGATTCATACTTAGGTCTGTATCTGTTATTTAATGAATTTGATGTCGCCTTTACATCAAGTAATTAACCAACTTGCAGATTAACACGCCCACCAACTCTGACATCTTACCGGATGGTCTGGGTGACAATGGTTTTCCGATGTGCAGTTCGCAGACATAGGACTTGGCGTTGTAGCAGTATCCGTGACTCCACGATCCGTTTGATGCACCTTTGAGTAAAAGAACATTGATTTTGTTTGATAAGTCTTAACGTAAAATTTATCACGCACTCGATAGGAGTCTCTTTTTTCAGTACGTACGTTAGAACCTAAGAAATAATTAACTAACAAACATAAAATGTTTTCTTTAAGTGAATAAAATTTCCCACTTCGGCTTCCCACTGCTGCGCAAGTAAACGTACAAGCAAGTGGTGGTGGTTTCACTTGGGATGGGGTGGGATTGTTTGATTTCTTCTCTCCTCAGTGAAGACCTCTACTCAGCCACTAGCCCCTCCTCAAGATAAACTGCAGCTGCACAAATCTCAGCGTCATAGGTTTGACCTAGATGCCGCGAGATAGTTACTGCCACTCGCTGTGAAACAGAAATTGGTAAGAAAACAACAACAAAAACAAACCAAGATTCTCTGACTGACAATGTAATGTATAATTGTATCTACGTCGTTATTCTGAAAACAAATCACCGTTCAGAACCACCCAACAGACAAATAAGAAATCGACAAACCGAGACGAAAGTTGTCCCCAAAACTGACAAACAAGCAAAGAGAGAAGCACACGCAACACCAACACCAGCAGCAGCTACAGGCAAACGACTCTGCTGCGACGTGTCTCACCAACTTGCAGTATGCCACAGTCGACTCTTCCAGGCAGAGGATATGGGAAGTTGGGCGCCCACACGCCAAAGACTCCAGTCCCATTGGCTGAGCTGCCGTCCACCCAACGTAACACGTCTGCTTCAACCTCATCTGATTGGACAGAAGGAAACAACCAGTGTCATTGCTAATGCTTTGGCTGTGCTGACTTGATAGTAGACCCGTTGTGATAAAATACAGCAGATGCGGTAGGGACTGTCTCCATACTTTCTCGGTTTTGTTTTCAGCCACGCAGACGTTCTGTTACAATAAGAACTGCATGTCCTAAAAACGAATTCTATAGTTTTCCGACATTGAACTGTGAAGGATTCCTCTACTAAATTCATCCATGTTTTCATTGCTTCTTTTCAAATTGACTACTGTCAACGCCCGCAGGTAAATCTCTAATGACAATGTAACTAAAGTACTCATTGCAATATGACAAATCTGATAATGAATCTTTGTGAAGTATTGTTTTGAAGCAAGCAGGAATATTATGCGCTGACAAAATTGTTTTTCATTGATTGCCGTTGACCCGCAGTAGGGAACTTAAAATACGACCATTAGACTTACCCGAAAAGCCGAGCCAAATGAAGGGAATTCTGTACTGAAGTAGCTTCTGGGAAACAAAATCGTGTTCATCCATGCTGAAAGCAAGGGGGAAAAGCGAATTACAGCAATCTTAAACAAAATTCGAAGGGAGAAAGAAGGGTGATGTGCGCGCAGAAAAAAAAGAAGAGAAAAAACAAGGTACTCTCATCAATGGGAAACATGATCCAAAAGCGTAAGCACAATGCTTTTCACGACAAACCACACTCCGTATTCCGTTACATTTTCAATATTAGTGAGATTAGATTTATTCTACATGCACTTGAAACGTGATCATGAATGTGATATTCACAAAGCCCTGTCGCTGTTAACAGCTTCGTCTGATCAAAACTGAACACGTTATTTCTTTCCCGTTGTCTAAGCTAAGCCTAAGCCTACTTGTTTAGAAGCCTAGAAGCTCCGCCCCTTGGTCTTTTCTTAAGCCTACCTGTTTAAAATAAGAAGCTCTGCCCCTTGATCTTCACATTGCTGTTTGGCCAGAAACCAGGTTGTGGCTGCATTGGGCGTGGCCTGTACTTGGTAGCACCGCCCATTGTGTTCTTCCCACCCTCCAGGACAAGTCCCTGTTAGGGGGAAATAGATGGGAGGCGTAAGGTCTGTTTGGCTCTCCGAATGACTGCATTGTAACAACTCCATCCAGAGAGAACTAATAAAGGTACGGAAAGGAAAACTAAGCAAAACAACGACACACGACACACGAGAACATACACACGCACACACACACACACACACACACACACACACACACACACACACACACACACACACATTCTCTCTCTCTCTCTCTCTCTCTCTCTCTCTCTCTCTCTCTCTCTCTCTCTCTCTCTCTCTCTTACAAACGCCCCCACCTCACCACCCCCACCCCGAAAAAACAAACAAACAAATAAAGCCATAAATAGAAACAAAAATGCTCCAAAATAATAACAACTATGACAGTAACAAGGAGGAACAGCAGCAGCAGGAAGAGCAAAAGAAAAAAACAAGCTAACCAACAAACACAAACAGCCACAATCACAAACAATAAACAAACTAGACTGAAAACAAACACACAAGTTGCCCCACCGGCCGCCAACAGGAAGAATTAAGCGCTGACGCGCTAAAGCAAACTCCAAGCACTAGTTTAAGACATCCTTCCTTCAACCACTGCCGTATTTAGTTACGCCATAGGGTCCAAAACACTGTCAGCTAACGAGCAATTTATTGTTGGTGCTCAAACAGTAATAAGTTTGTTACAAACAACTGGGGAAGAAACAAAGAAAAAAAGAAAGAAAAAAAGGGGGGGGGGGGGGGGGGGGGGGGCGTGTCATCTATAGCCGCCAAAAACGTTTACACCAGCACAAATAAAACCACAATCGTTTGAATCGAGACGGAACTCTTTCTTTACCCGGTGTGGATGCGTCTCGTGTTTACGTGCGTGCTTGGGCGCTAGGTTGCTTCTAGTCATATTAGTACCGGAACCTTTCGGAGGGCGCTGACCGTGTCGGTGGACAGCTGCGCGGAGATAAAGAGTGCCCCTTCAGTGGCGTAACTAAATCTGGCAGAGTTTGGAGGAAGGTGCCGGAAAGCGATACTCGGTGTGTGGGGCTAAAGTAGGCTATACTGACCATAGGGTTTCTGGCAAATGAACTGTTTCTCGTGGTGACACACGTCAGTCTGGAAGCGCAAGGCAGTGCTAGTTGTCGTCACCACCTCCACGCACGTGTTGCCCGGCTCTCTGCACGCAGATGTACATTTTGGGGTCCAACGCCATCACCACAGACACCTGATCCGACATTGGTGGATTATCTCTTGGTCGTGATCAGTAAGACAAAAATTCACAGACGTGCGGAACCTGTGAGTCTAAGAAGCACTGGACGTTTGAAATTCGTAACAGATCTCAGAGAGAGAGAGAGAGAGAGAGAGAGAGAGAGAGAGAGAGAGAGAGAGAGAGAGAGAGAGAGAGAGAGAGAGAGAGAGAGAGAGGTTTTGTTTATAACAGCCCGGTTTTACACAAGAAACTTATGACACCAACCACTGGACGTTCAAAATTCATAACTATGAGAACTCGCATATCTAAGAGACAGACAGAGAGAGAGAGAGACGGAGAATGTATTTGGCTGGGGAGGGGGGGGGGAGACAGATACAGAGAGAGACAGAGAGAATTTAGGGAGAAAGAGACGGGGGGAGGGGGGTTGAGTAGTGACAAACAAACAGAAAGGGCGGATGGGCGGGGTGGGGATTGGGGGAAGGGGCGGGAAGTAGAACTGGCCATAGTTTGTGTGCATTCAGCAAGGGGTTCCAGGCGAGATCAAGAAATCAAGAGATCTTAGAGGAGGGAGGTGGAGCTGGACCCTCAACTTTGCCCAGAAAAGATCATGAGTAGGGAGGCGGAGCTGGGCTGAGCAAGTTGGACGCCTTTTGCTTCGAGTTGTCCAAGTTGTTCGTCAACAGCGGTGCAACGGACATTGTCTTAGTGACTGTCCAGCACAGCAGTTGAAAGAGCAATTGCGCAGTGCACAAGTCGCTGGGCAATGGCGAGGGGACAACGCCTTAACACCTCCATTGTTCTGGCGGCGGTCCACGGTCTCTCCGGTTTTTTCGGGCGGTTTCCGCGGTCGAGCCTTTCACTCTCTCGTCCCCTTCCCACTCTGTCCCCGTCCCTAATAGGCCATCTCGTCTCCGTGGACGTTAAGCAACATGAAAGCAAGTGCATTCAGAACGGAAGTGAAACCTCTTTTCACGCTCAGCTTAACTTACACAATGTCACCGGCCCCAGGTAGCCAGTTGATTGCTGGCAGGGTGTTGTTTGACGTCATCAGTGTGCCAGGATGGACCTGCAACGATAGTCGTCCTAAACTGTTGTGGATCTTAAATACCTCATTAATCCCTTACAGGAAATCAGGGTCGCCTTACCTGGCGACAGCCGTAATGTGTGCAGTATTTTTGAGTGTCCAAACAATGGTATGGTTGTCAGTGTTCGGGATTGTTAACGTGCGCACAGATGTTGATGCATTCGACTGCACAGGGGGCTGCACGAACACCGAAAGAAAGTCTATACAGAAAGTTGACTCCGGGAGAAAAATCCCTTGCCGCACTAGGGAATCGACCCGGAGTCAGTATTGCGCCTGGTTTTCCTGTCCGGCGTTCTACCAACTGACCTATTTCACCCGGCTGCATTGATTGTTCGCCTCTAACTGCCCCACTGTACACCCTTCCACGTTATCTACAATCTTACTCAACCACTTAGTCCGGCAAATGCAGGTACACAAGTATTCCAACTGGGTCACATGTTACGATTCAGGTTGAATAAAAAAGCCCATCAACAACGAATCAATCAAAAGTATCTCCTAGTTGTTTCACAGAGGCAACTTTAGCCGAAAATGTATATATCGCTTTGCTTTGTCTAACAAAAAGGAGTTGACATTTTTTTTACATTTTTTTTTTAACCTTTCTGTTTTGATTTTTACATCACCGCAAGACAGTGGGTCGACCAAGGAAATAAATCGTCCAAGCACCACAACTATCAAACTAATCAACTAAACAATCAACCTGCAACTCTGCTGTAGCATATATATATAACAGCCAATCAAGATATATAATACACAATGTCTGCTGAGATCTACTCACTACATCGGAAACGCCCAACCAGACGTGGGTGGTGCTTATGCGACATGAAACCAGTTTGTCTATGACGTAGGGAGAGGAAGCAGGGTTGTAGAGATCCCCGTTGTTACGTAGGCACTGTTGTCGCGCGTCTCCCCAGCTGCTCATGACGTCACTGAACAGCTTGTAGCATGCTCCGCTGATGTCCTGCCACCCGTCTTCTACGTTGCACTTGTCGATGAAAGCTGAAGAGGCAGGGAGAAGCATGTATTATTTGTTACATTCTACAAAACTAAACTGAAAAGGCGGTGTTTGGAAAGAATGGTAACTGGCTCGATCGATTGTAGATAAATCGCTCTCTGTGCAGATCAAAAAGACAGGTGAGACAGGGCAACTATAATTATAACTGTGTACCTTTCAGCACAGGGAAGAGGGACAGGTGAAAGATATTGACACAAAATAGATTTTTGCACAAGAAAGAGGGAAAGGTGAAAGAGACTGACACTAAATGCCTTTTTGAACGGGGGAGAGAGGTGGGTGAAAGAGACTGACACTAAATAGCTTCCTGCACAGGGAAGAGGGACAGGTAAAACAGACTGACGCTAAATAGCTTCCTGCGCAGGGAAGAGGGACGGATAAAACAGACTGACGCTAAATAGCTTCCTGCACAGGGAAGAGGGACAGATAAAACAGACTGACGCTAAATGGCTTTCTGCACAAGGAAGAGGGACAGGTGAAACAGACTGACACTAAATCGCTTTCTGCACAGGAGAGAAGGACAGGTGAAACCGCCTGCCACTGAATGGCCGATGAAACAGACTGACTCTAAATTGCTTTCTGCTCAGGTACAGGGATATGTCAAACAGACT
>OY757549.1:6608932-6664646 GCA_963584105.1 Alviniconcha strummeri
AAGAGACACTCACTCCGTTCTTACTGCACTTCCTTCATCGGCGATTATGACGTCATACGAAGAAACTGACATCAGCACATTAAGCGAAACCAGCTACGTTGATGGTAAGGGGTAATATACCAAGGAGGCTTTTCGTGTATTTGCTGGAAGATGATGTAGTATTAAGCCTTTTAAAATATTAGCCTATAGATAAAATAAAAAAACAAACAAAAACGACACACACACCGACACCCCCCCTCCCACACACACACACAGAGTGAACTTCTATGAGCAGATACAACTCATAAAAGACAGAACAGGAGTGAATAATGGCCACAGCTTTGGTAAAGGAATCTCAAACCTACAGAGCAACTGAACCCTGGTTTGAATGATAATCTGCCTCATAGTGTGTATGTAGAAGGCTACTTAGTCACAGTTGAAAATACTACTTCATCACAACCCAAAAGATTGTGTGTGTGTGTGTGGGGGGGGGGGGTACAGTACAATATATATATCGAGATCGAGAGAGAGAGAGAGAGAGAGAGAGAGAGAGAGAGAGAGAGAGAGAGAGAGAGAGAGAGAGAGAAACAAGGCTCTCTGTGACTCCTGGGCACCGCACCGTGCAGGAAGGACTGAGTATGGTGTCAGGTAGAGAATGTATAACAAAGTCCAAGCGTGTTCTGTATTAGAAAGTTTTTACTCCAAATTTTCGCCCTTGAGGGCTTTGTCAAGGCCTGCCAAGTCGGCTTATATATATATACACACTTCCACGGAGTCGATTCTGATTTTCTGTTCCCAAAGCAAGGGTCATCGAAATGTCAACTTATCTTTCTCTGTTCAGGCCCGAGGAGATACCGTCGACCTCAGAAAGTACGCGGGCTTCCGTCAGTGATTCGCCAGAAGGAAGACAAGATTCCAAAATACTGGACGGTACGATTTTATTTTTCACTTAACTCGCTTAAAGGTCTTATAGTAAGTTCACACATATAGGGGGCCTTTTTCAAAATACGAGCAAAATTCTTGTCTTTTAAGAACAAGATAAAATAAATAACAACTCTCCATCCAAAAGATCTGAAAAACAACGACTAATATACAAATAAATGTATTACTGACCTAACGCTAGACACACTGACTCTTTGTTTGTGTTTTACTCGGTATATGGAAATGTATTATGTGCAGGGGGTGCTAAAAAGGAATGTCCAATTGGAAATGGTGAAAAAACTGACATCTCTGTAAAAGTTATAAAAACGGCACTTATGAGACTGGTTTTCATTGTGACGCAGATCTAAACATTTTTTTGATGTAACCAAAGCAAAATATGTTGGATTTTTATTTTAATCTGCAAATATTAAAAGATAAAAAAAATATTTGTCAAGACTTTTTAGTCCGTGCAGTTACCAGGTATGAAAAAATTGCAATAAAAAATGAACGCTTCCCATTTCTTAAATGAGTTTATTTTATTTTATTATTGTTGAGGAGTTCATTCACTGAACTGCACCCATGCAAGCAGTCATTAAAATTGTCAAATTGGGGTACTTGGATTTTCAGGTTTAGTCTGTCTCAGATTTGCTCATATTCTGAAAATGACCCATAGAAAACATCGATGTGGGGAAAATGTGATTAAATCATACATGTACATCGCGATGGAGTGTGGTGTGTCCGGTGTCCATAAAGAGGTTTTAATGGCGCAGATCGCGTCCATACGTTTATTTTTGTTGTTGTTGAGAACAGCCATTTTTCATTTGTCCGCATTTTATACTCATTGTGCTGGTTTTTTTCCCAAGGCGCAAAGAATTACATATAAAAATTCAAGGTACAGCTACTTTCCTGGATATTTTAATGATAATGCTTACTGCAAATCCAGTTTGTGATAGAAGCACGCACGCACACACGCAAGCACGCACGCACGCACCCACCCACACATACACACACACACACACACACACACACACACACACACACACACACACACACACACACACACAAACATGGCACACACACTCACATACACGGCACACACACGATACACACTCTCTCTCTCTCTCTCACACACACACACACATACACATACAGAGAGAGAGAGAGAGAGAGAGAGAGAGAGAGAGAGAGAGAGAGAGAGAGAGAGAGAGAGAGAGAGAGAGAGAGAGAGAGAGAGAGAGGAAAACATTCAGACAGCACCAAGCGTCGTGCACTGTTTAATTATGTGTGTGTGTGTGTGTGTGTGTGTGTGTGTGTGTGTGCGTGCGTGTGCGTGTGTGTGTGTGCGTGTGAGTGTGTGTGTGTGTGTGTGTGTGTGTGTGTGTGTGTGTGTGTGTGTGTGTGTGTGTGTGTGTGTGTGTGTGTGTGTGTGTGTGTGTGTCTGTGTGTGTGTCTGTGTGTCTGTGTGTGCGATGCCTTTGTAACTTGTGAATTAAGTTTGAATATTGTTGTAGGTACTTCCTTTCCCTCTCCTCATCATGATGTTCTTTACAAGTTGCTTAGGGATTTTCAGTGAAGATTTTTGCTGTAAAAATATCGTTATTATTATCATCATCATCATCATCATCATCATCATCATCATCATCATCATCATTATTACTATTATTATTATTATACTCGAAGGAGTCTCTGAACCGGTCAAACGGTGGAGTGCATCTGACCCCAGCCACTGCGGAAGAACGAGCAGCGGTGGAGGATCTGGTGCGGTCTACCTGGGAAGCGGACAAGGTCGGCCGTGGTGCGGATGCTCGGGGCCTCGAACACAGGGCCATACAGGTAGGCTGGCTTAGCTATCACACAACACTGCTAGAAGCCAAGTGGTCCAGGGTCCCCAGTGCCATACAGGCGTCACAAAACACTGCTAGAAGCCAAGCTGCCCAGGCATGCAGGTAGGCTACAGCTGTCACACAACACTGCTAGAAGCCAAGTGGTCCAGGGTCCCCAGTGCCATACAGGTACACTACAGCTGTCACACAACACTGCTAGATGCCAAGTGGTCCAGGGTCCCTAGTACCATACAGGTACACTACAGCTGTCACACAACACTGCCAGAAGCCAAGTGGTCCAGGGTCCCCAGAGTGAACTTTCGTCGGTCAGTGTTTTCATAAGAACGGTCGATTCAGTGTAGTCTCCCATCGTCCCCCGTCCGAATACGTCCTACGGTGGTATGCGTGCTATTACAGCGATAAAAGATTTTGTGGTGGGCGTATAATTAGATGAGTCCTTTACAGCTTTAACCACTGTGTGAAATAATGTTTTCTCAAAGGTAAGAGGAGTGTGGACGACCTTTCTTTGTACGTTGCCGACTGACAGACAGACACGCATGCTAATAATAGTAATACATAAATTTGAAAGCGTAGAAGAAACTGGCGTTCTCAAAGAAAATGAGCAAACCTTCACATAATTTATCAGCTGATAAAACTGAACCAAACAGGCATAACACTCAGCAAGCACGATCAAGACTACTACCACACCATGCATCACTACCAACGGTACAACAACGAACTGTTTCTTCTTCTTCTTTTTATTCAGGTGACAAAGGTCGAGAGACTGGAGAACCCAGAAGTGTGGAGGGGCTACAACCGCAAGAGAGAAGAATTGTTCCATAAGTTGAAAAGTCCTCTTGGATCAACTGCTTGCTGCACTTCTGTGGAAAGTCTCAGTTCTCGTGGACAGGTGAAGACCACAATCAACGTCAACAAAGCCGGAGCCCTGTGTCGTGAAATCTATGCGCAGGTGAGAGGGTCCGAGAGCCACAGACACAAAAATACTGGGCTAATATGTCGACAATTAACCATTTGAGTTTGGTTACGTTAATAACCAGATGAGCTGTTTTTATTCTGTCAGCTTATTTGGGAAAATGAAGAGCTGCGATATGAAACTTCTGAAGCAAACTGATTGCCAGCGTTCTCAAAAAAGATCAAAATACACACAACACATAAAAGGCTTTAAAAAAAGCGACTTCTTTTAATGGGACAATACAAAACAACTTGCACATTTTCTTGATATCTTTCTTCGTCTAGGCAAATAGACAATTAAGAGTTCAGCTACAATGACAATGGGAAAAAAATCGCCTGACTTTTTTTGCCCGTTTTGCATGGATGTTGCCCTTGAATGGTGATGTGATGTGATAATTATTTTATTTGCGATAGGGTATGAGTTAAAGTACGAGTCGGATTGAATCATATACCTTCTGTTTACTTCTTCATCTTCACTTTGTTGTCCATGTCATATAACTCATGGGTTAGAAGACGTGCACTATTATTCTGCTTCTTCTTTTTTTCTCAGCTTGTGTTGTATCAAACCAAAATAGTATAAGACCGTGTGCTTTTAATAAATGCACTTTTGCGATATTATGTTTTTTTGTTTTATATTAATATCATCATTTAATAACCATGCAAAGAATGTGCTTTAAAAAACGGCCATATACCCTTAAACAGCAATAAAGAATCCGTCTTGTAGAAGTCAGAAAACCCACAGGACTAAACAAAAAATGTAAACGACAAAAGAACAACAAAATATCGCCTTTGTTAGGTGCCTCTTATAGTGCTTGTGCTTGTCATAATAACACTGTCTGATGTGTTGAAACAAACTGAAACAGGCTCCAACTACCTAGAACCAACCTCCTTTTTTCTGTCGTTCATTTTGCCCGTTTCAGTTTTCGTTTTTGTTTTTCTTCTTTTTTTCTCAAATCTTTCTGGAAACTTTTCTCATTTCAAAAACCTTTTCTAAAGTTCCGTTGCATTGAGATGAGATGAGATGAGAGAGAGAGAGAGAGAGAGAGAGAGAGAGAGAGAGAGAGAGAGAGAGAGAGAGAGAGAGAGAGAGAGAGAGAGAGAGAGAGTGTAGTGAGTAAATGTGCAAGCAAGCCTGTGCGTTTTAGGCGCTCTAAGTACCTATTATTATTATTATATTGAAGGTGAACGAACACTACCTGTTTCACGGGACAAAGAGGAATGCGCTGGCCCAGATTTACACTCAAGGACTGACCCTTCGTGCGGCCAAGAAGAAAAACATGCTGGGTCCTGGTCTCTACGCCACCGAGAGCTCCACTAAAGCCGACCAGTACACGGGTAAGACAGGTGTCCAAATCGGAATGAGCATTCGATTAGCTGCCCACCATCGCCATGCAAACAACCAGCCTAAACGGAATGACCAACCTAGGGAGAGCACCTGATGTAAACTTCGCTAAGGCCAGGGAGGCGAATAAGTCACAAAGTGAGCCCATGAACATTCCAAGCATCAACTACCTTTTTGCCCTTCCTCACACCTCTGTGAAATACTCGTATTTGGTTATGGACCATTCATGGACCTCATGAGGTGAGGCCACCAAGGTGTCCGATATCGAACCGAGGTTTGGTTGCGCACTAACATGGATCATTAATCTTAATCAGCCAGCTAGGTCACGGAGGGGGGTCACGAGCTCGAAAGCGAGTTTTTTTTCAAGTTTGTGTTGAGGTGATCAAGAAGCTGCTGTAATACAACTCTTTCAATGGGCGTTTGACCAAGAAATTAAAAACCGGATGATAACACAACCTCGGTTTCGATCACATGACCAGCAGTAACCTGTCTCACTGAGAATGGCCCATGCCATAGGCATGCAGGTTCTCGTTCCACTTTCCCGTGACGCACAGATGGAGAACGGACTGTTTGTTATCTGTCCGTTTCGTGGTTATGGTGAAACTATGACAGAGGCGCGAGGACTGGTAGCTTGTTTCGATGCTTGGAGTGTGGGGTGATCTTGTTTTTCTTTCAGAAGGTACAGACTCTAACCTATCATTTTAACCAATAATTAAACAACCTGCCAAGCAACCAAGCAATTATTTAGCCGAGCTTTATCGCCTGTAACCAAACTAATACCATTTCAGGCATCCAAAGAACCAACTAAGCAATCAACCGTTAACCAGCCTAAGAAACACTTCAACATTAATTCTGTCGAATTCTGTCCTATGTTGTATCATCTTATTAACTGGTGTGTAACTGTCGACTGTCGCTGCTGACTGTTTTTGTTTCACAGACCCCAAACATGCACGCAAGAGCGGCGAGGAGCTGACGATGATACTGATGCGGGTGCTGCTGGGGGAGCCCTTCCTCCACCAGACAAAGAACCCCCCACCTATCAAGAGACCGCCCTGCATGAAGTGTTCCCAATGGAAGTGTTACTGTACTGACTGTCAGCTCTTCGACTCTATCATCGATGATGTCAGGCTTTTCAGAGAATTCGTAGTATATGAGGATAATGCCTGCTACCCGGAGTACTTCATTACATACACGAGAATTTAGTGTTATTATTTACAAGAAAAGCAACAAACAAGGGAGTTAATTAGCTCTCGAAGGACGTCACACAAACACACCAAAAAACACACCGAGTCGTCTGCGGTAGCTCTCACCTGGCTCACTGAGCTCACCTGGTAAATACAATGTGCATAAACTCCACCAGAGGTACATCTTTAGATTGTGACATAAAGGAGAATGTAATCAAGGTCCAGAATCCAGGGAGAACCCAGTGAGAATTTAGAGCTATCAAAGATTCACAATTTTAAATCCTGGAGTGGATCAGAAGCTCTGGTTTCTTCGCGTACTGCTAGAGTTTACGTTCCTAATTCCCCCTTTCTCAGCTGGTTCAGTTTTGTTTTCCCCCAGTCATCCTCAGCTAAACATGAAGTCTTTTATATCCGTTAATATTGTTCCAGCTTAGATAACAGTTGCAAAAGAATAAATAGCAAGCTACAAATGTATATGCATAGAGAATACATAATATATATGTAATCAAATACACATCCAATAGTGTAAAAGATTTTGATATGCCAACTAGAAAAGGTATGAGGTAGTTAGTAACCGGATTATAACCACCTGACAACCGCGCAGGGCCAACTGTATATTATAAGAAAATTGAAAGACTTCAAGACAACAGGGACTCACCTGCTGAGACGGTGATGAAACTTAGAGAAATCAGTGACAATAACAGAGACACCAAGTCTGAACCACATAAGACATGTCTTTAACAGAGATGAAAAAAGAATTAAAGGTATTTTTCTTGCCCCAGCGAACTTTTAAAACTAGAAAGTAAGTTAAAGCGGTCATTCACGCAAATTAAAAAAAAAAAAATTAACGCGCGCATGTGTGTGTGTGTGTGTGTGTGTGTGTGTGTGTGTGTGTGTGTGTGTGTGTGTGTGTGTGTGTGTGAGAGAGAGAGAGAGAGAGAGAGAGAGAGAGAGAGAGAGAGAGAGACAGAGAGAGACAGAGACAGAGAGACAGAGACAGACAGAGACAGACAGACAGAGAGAGACAGAGACAGACAGACAGAAAGAGACAGAGGCAGACAGAGACAGACAGAGAGAGGGGGAGACAGAGACAGACAGACAGACAGACAAGAGACAGATACAGAGGGACTATATATTCAAGATTTGATTTTGCAATGCGTTAGCGTTCTCCTATGGTGATGCCAATCAAAAAGTTGTTATAGTGATATAATAATATGATGTTTTATAAAACAATTCATCAGAGTTCTGATTTTAAGGGACACTTCCGCCAAGAGCATGCGTGTGTTTGTGTGCATATGAGTGTGTGGTGACTGGGAGGGGGAAGGTAATGCTATACAATATATTTTTTTTTTTATAAAGCACCTATTCCTAACGAACCTGAAGCGCACTATACAAAAACAACAGGGGCCCGCCACAAGTGAGCAAAATTAAGAGAAACAATATAACCATCTAATTATAAAAGCAAATAACCGCTAACATTTTTATTCAGCGTCTTTCTCATCACTTTCCAACACACATACAGCACACAAAAACGTACACAAAACACACAACACACACACACACACACACACACACACACACACACAACACACACAACACACACACACACACACCACACACACACACACACACACACACACACCACACACACAAAACGCCGCGGGCGCGGAGGCGCGCGTACACATGTACACACACACAAGCTCTCTCTCTCTCTCTCTCTCTCTCTCTCTCTCTCTCTCCTCTCTCTCTCTCTCTCTCTCTCACACACACACACACACACACCACTCGCACACACACACACACACACACACACACACACACACACACACACACACCCACACACACACACACACACACACACGCACGCCACGCACGCACGCCACCCACACCCACACCCACACCCACACACACACACACACACACGCACGCACGCACGCACGCACGCACGCACGCACACATATATACATCAGCGCTTTGTTATTCACTGTATTTATTTCATCAACATTGAATCGTCGTACACATAAATGGTTATACATCTGAACTGTGCCTCTGAACAAAAGACTTCTGAAGGGCACCTAATCCTTCTAGAAGCATAATCGTGTAGTGCGACTTCAAAGTTCTGCCAGCCTTGAAGAAATAGCCCAACTAAGAATTCAGCCCCCCAAAAACTTGATCCACTCTTCTCTCCCTCCACCTCCCTCTCGCCCCTTAGCAAAGCACCCCCCCCCCACCCCCCTTGGCGTGTCTGCATATTCCACATGATCTTATTTATTTATTTATTTATTTATCGCCATGAAGGACTCAAGATTAATATCTCGTCCGAGAAATTAAGTACTCTGTAAAATATTGTATACATGGAGAATAAACAAATATCACATACTGCATTTCAGAACAAAAAGAAAAACAAAATGTTATAAATATACACAGTGTAAAAAGCAGACAGATTTCTCTCTCTATATACAAATCTCGTAACTGTCCTGTAACACATTTGCGTGACTGAAACAAAAATCACAATGATGATGATGATGATGATGAAGTGATGCTTAATGTCCTGAGATGTCAGTTGACATATTATGGACAAGTTGTGACCAATGCCGAAGCATGGTTCAGTATAGCTTTACGTCCACGGAAACCAGAAGGCTCGTTAGGACGGACAGCCCAGGGCGGCCACCTCGACAATCACACAGCTCCTGAACTATGAAAAAAAAATCACAACGAAATGTATGCATTTATATACCCAGAGTTCTTCACTCCCGGCAACGTACGTGCTCGCGCGCACACGCGCACACTGTTGCACGTTACATTATGTGTGCTTTAACCCTAGCCTCCACAATTCTGAAGTGTGTTCTTCATGAACATCCGCTGAGGACTTCCTTCTCTGGCCATGGTGGTCTCCATCCTTCCAGTGTTACCGTTCATGAAGCTTAAGTAGATCTAGAGTCCAAAGATGATGTGGCAATATCCACGTTTAGCCCCGTCGGTTCGTTGTCCTCGAATGGTTTGAGGATGCGCGTGTACGTGTGCTTGTGTGTATACACTGGGATAGTACGGAATGAACTGATACGTGGATATACCAACGTAGTGCATACTTCAAGTTCATTTCGTCCACGCACGCACGCACGCACGCACAGATTCTCGATCTCATACACACATTCTCATACCATTTGAGGACCGCGAACCGACGGGGCTAAAAGTGGACATTATGCAAGAAGCCCGTGAGGCGGATCGTGAAAACCGTCACGTTTTAACGTTTTTTAGTCACTGTTTTTATAATGGGTGTTACAAAAGAGGCTAAACATCCGCGTGCACACACACGTGTTTGCCCTTCACTGCCGGGACTAGGCATCCGTGTACTCCATATGCCGTGGGGAAATATTTGATGCTTTTTAATACATTTTGTGTGTACTCTTATTTTACTGAGTGCCTGTTTCTTAACATATCGACTGATTTGAAAATGGTCGGATTTTTTTTTGTTTTTGTTTTTTTTTTTGATTTTTTTTTAAGACTGCCTATTTCTAACAGATGTACGGTCGGGAAGGTACATTGTGCAAAACAATCATAAAAATGATTATTTTAGTTAGCAAAATGCTTTCTAAAAGCTTGTATGTATTGTATGCAAGCAAAGCAGTAACTAACTTGGTGTTTTACGCCCAGTCAACCATTACGGTTATATCAGGGCGAGCAAGCAAAGCAAACTGGTATAGCATGTACTAAGTAAATTGTGCCGGTATAGCATGTATTGAGTAAATTTTGTTACTTAAATAAACACATGAGTTGTTAATGCGTTGTTCACAATGAACTGCAGGTAATACGTGCCCAAGCATGACGTCTTACTGAAAACATATTATGAAAACAACTCTGTCGGCAACTGAATGTAAATGAAACCGTCTATACGCCAAATTCACATCAGAGAAAATAAATCTCACAGTAAGTGGAATGTTAGTTCGTGCATCTGGTCCTACTCCCATCCAATTAGTGTTTGATCACAAAAGAAGGTGCCGACCCAATGACAAAGAACGCCACGCCCACGCCCTTTCATCTTGCACTCACATGGGTGAGTTCACACCTCTACCTCTGATTCACACGTACACCAGACCTCTACTCACACCACAAACAGTAGATAGTATCGACTCTCCTTGTTCACACCTGCTGTAGAAGTTGATGGTGCAGGCTCAAACGAATGATCACTAATCTCTGCAGTCGAGATTGTTGCTCGTTTCTGTTCGATGTCTCAACATTATTTCCAATATCTCTCTCGTTCTCATCTTCAGTGGGAGATAACTTGTCTGTGTCAACATCAAATTGTTCCAGGCATCATGCACTGTGCTATTCGACATGGAAAAATGTCTCCACCATCGTCATCTTCCTCATTTTCTGTATTGTCATATTAGGCTGTTGGCATCATTCAACACAGTTACAACGTCAAGCATAATGAACTGCAGGTTATACGTGCTAGGACAACAACGACGACGACAACAAAGCAGAAAACAGCATAGTAGCTAATAGCAACGGCTAAAAATCCCCCCCCCACACACACACAGGGCCAAGGGTGGGGGGGGGGGGTGAGGATATTTATTTGCTCAGTTATATACTTGAACAATGTGAAGCAACGTCAAAAAAAAAGAAAAAAGGTATAAACCAACAGTCTGGGACACAGTCATCACTACATCCTCTTGTACACTCTCACCTAGCATGCATAAACAGGTCTGAATCAATAGTCTGGGACACAGTCATCACTACATCCTCTTGTACACTCTCACCTAGCCTTCATGAAGCGGTCTGAATCAACAGTCTGGGACACAGTCATAGCTACTTGCTTTTTTACCCTCTTGTTTAGCCTGCATGAAGAAGTCGGAATCAACAGTCTGGGACACAGTCATCGCTGCATCCTCTTGTACACTCTCACCTAGCCTTCATGAAGAGGTCTGAATCAACGATCTGGGACACAGTCATCACTGCATCCTCTTGTACACTCTCACCTAGCCTTCATGAAGAGGTCTGAATCAACGATCTGGGACACAGTCATCGCTGCATCCTCTTGTACACTCTTGTTTAGCCTGTACGAAGAGGTCTGAATGAACAGTTGGGACACAGTCATCGCTACATCCTCTTTTACACTCCTGTTTAGCCTGCCTGAAGAGGTCTGAATCAACAGTCATGGCTACATCTTCTTTTACACTCTTGTTTATGTTGCCGGATTATGATGCATGCATATATGTTTATGCCCCTGGCTGGTTCGTGGGTGAACACATGAGGCATAAACATAAACATGAGGCATGACACCAGAATTAAGGACAACCGTGGTCGTTTATTTCAAAGTTGTAGTAACATTGGTAGACAGGTGCAACCCTGTCCGAAAAGAAATATAAGAACTTGCAAACAGGAATTATATCAGCATTATAAAATAGCAGGAATACTAACTTCTTAGAAAACCATCCAGACAAACACTGGCAACAGAAAAATGTATAACACAAGGTAACTCATAAACTTGAAACAATCCTTGTCAATACCCGCAGCACTCTTAGCATTTCAAAGAGTAATGTTGACCATAACATATTCCAAAATATGACAGCAGGCAAAAAGTCACAAAGCTTACTTCAAAGCTGCATAAATCATGATTATAATTATATGATCCTTTTTTTCAGTAAATAATTCTGCAAATGACCACTAAACCTGTTACTAGATCATATATATAGTGAGCTGTGAGCTAAGAACTTCTAGGGCCCACTAAACATGAAACGCATGCTTTTCTCTTGTTGCACTTGCAACAAGAAAACAAACTCTGAACTTGTTAAAAATCATATACTATACAGGGGACAGAACTCTGTCACCATAACTTTGTAAGGTACCGAACTATAATTACTACCTTAATTTGACAAGATTCATCTACTCCTTTTCAAGACAATATTCATCATTGATTAATGCACTAATAATCAAAAACTACATCCAAATTCTAATGAGGAAATCCAATAAAACAGCACAGCATGCATAAAGAGGTCTGAATTAACAGTCTGGGACACAGTCATAGCTGCATCCTCTTGTACACTCTCATCTAGCCTGCATGAAAAGTTTAGTAGGTCTCAATCAACAGTCAGTAACATGTCATCATAAACTCCTCTTGTACTTCCTCACACAGCATATAAAGAGATTTTTTATTAACAGACAAGGATAGTACAGACATCACTACACCCTCTTGTACGTAATGAAGTACTCCGGGTAGCAGAGATTCTGCTCATACACGACGAATTCTCTGAAGATCCTGGTAGAGTCGTCAATGATAGAGTCGAAGAGGCGCGAGTCAGTACAGGAACATTTCTGTTTGCAACACTTCATGCAGGGGGGTCTCCTGAAAGATGAGGGTTTCTGATCCGTGTGGAGGAAAGGCTCCCCCAGCAACATCCGCATCAGTATCATCGTCAGCTCTTCGCCATAACTGCGAGCTTGTTTGGGATCTGTTGAACAAGCTAATGATGATGCATCGTCTTGCAAAGACCAATGAATAAAAACACCACAACCACTTAAGTCAGTTCGGTTATGTCAAATGGCCCTTGAACAGATTCCAGCGAGATAAGGCTTTTTTTTCAAGTCGGTTGGTTTGTTGGCTGATTGCATGCTTGTTTACTTCCCTGTTTGCTTGCTATTGGTTGGGTAGATGATTGATTTGGTTGTGGGTGGTTATTCGCTTGGCTGCTTGGCTTTAACCGATTGCTGAAGGTTCGAAAGATCACTTGCTGTTTGGAATTCTGAAGACTGCACTTACCCGTGTACTGGTCAGCCTTAGTGGAGCTCTCAGCAGCGTAGAGACCCGGGCCCAGCATTGTCTTGTCACTGGCCAACCGGAAGTCCAGTCCCTGTCGGTGGATTTTGGCCAGGGACTCTTTCTTTGTCCCGTGAAACAGATAGTGCTCGTTCACCTGCACGCCATACAAAATTCCTATGATAAAATTACAACCGCAAAACAGGAAGACGAAAAACTCTCGTCAGTCGAAGGTGTTAGAAAGGTCGAGCCTTCTACTGGGTCAACATCTTGAATCTGAATACCGGAGACATTGCCCATTCGCTTGGCTTGGGGGTGGGGTACTTCCCGGGACACAAGGACAGTCAGGAATCCGGTGCCTAAATCATACTTCGTTTCGGGGCCTATAGTTACTGTGTTGCTATGCAGTTTCCTTTGTTTCTGTGATTTTCGACAGCATAATACACACCTGTGGGTAAATATCTCGACGAAGAAGGTTGTTTTTGTCGATGTTGGCTGTGGTCTTCACGGGTCCCCGGGAACTGGTGAGATTTTCCACAGGAGTAAAGTGGGCGGCAGATGATCTGCGACGATGAAGCTCCAAAAAATGAAAGAGACGTTCCCTCTTGTGACTGTACTCCAGCCACATTTCCGGATTCTCCAACCTCTCCACTTTGGTGACCTAACACAGAGTTTATGTCAAACGTTTTTACCACAGTTTTACTTAGGGGAAGCTACTGTTTCTCTAGATTAGTTATTCATTCTGTTTAACTATTGTAATGTATTGTGTACATGATTTATGTGGTGGAGGCGGGAGGTGACTCGATGTTTCTCTAAGTTTTGTTGCCGCAGTTTCTTTTTGGTTGTTCTGAAGGTTGGAGGGGAGATTCAGTGTGATGAGCGGTACTGTGAGTTAATCTATTCTGTCAAAACTGCGCTGTTTGCAAAATCACGTGCTTGTTAGTCTATGTGACAAAAGCGGTGTAAATCTAGTTTATGTTCTGACCTTTTATGTCTAACAGGTTTAACGCATGGTTACACACAACTTTTGAAGCTTCTGAAGTTAATAAACCAACTTACAATGGCCCTCTTAGAGAGAGAGCGAGAGACACCAAGAGGGGAACCAGTTTTTTTGGGGGGAAACAGAGCAGTGTGGTTAAGGTAAAATATTACTCAGATTTCCCAAGAATGAAACACTGAACACGCCACCTCAAACTCTGTCTCCCTCTGTTTATTTATGTGTGTGTGTGTGTGTGTGTGTGTGTGTGTGTGTGTGTGTGTGTGTGTGTGTGTGTGTGTGTGTGTGTGTGTGTGTGTGTGTGTGTGTGTGTGTGTGTGTGTGTCTCCCTCTCTCTCTCTCTCTCTCTGCAGATATACAGTCCGTTCCACATATCAACTGCTTCGCAATCTCCCCGTGGTGGCAAGTCGGACGCAGAGAGAGAGAGAGAGAGAGAGAGAGAGAGAGAGAGAGAGAGAGAGAGAGAGAGAGAGAGAGAGAGAGAGAGAGAGAGAGAGAGAGAGAGAGAGACGTACACACACACACACACACACACACACACACACACACACACACACACACACACACACACACACACACACACACGCATGCACGCACGCACGCACGCACGCATGCACGCACGCACACATACTCGCACAGTAATTCGAAAAAAATGGTACAAATATTATCGACACATTGATTTTAAACAAAGGCTAGACTTTGCTCTTCGAGTATCTTTCGTTGGTGGAACTCCTTGAAAACGTGTACCTTTATGGCGCTTTGAATGAGACAACTGACAATAGATCCGCGATGGTATTTTGTCACTGACCCTCTTCCTCCTCTCCCAGTTCTGTGTCACTGTTGCTGTGATTGCTGTCAGTGCTCCCGTCATCTTCCTCTTCTGACGTCACGTCGGGTGATGACGCAGTTGTCTCGGCTGCAGCTGAAGCGTCAGCGTCAGTTCCCAGCTTCTGCTTAAGCACTTCGGCAAACTTGGCAGCCACTCTCCTGTCGTACACAACGACTGTGATGCTCTGCAAAACAAAACAGTCAGCCTATTTGATTGATTCTTTTCTTCAACGACCAGTCATCCAGGAAAACTATATCAGCGCAAAACATAACCCATCAAGAATCAACACACAAGGGAGTTAATAGGCGCTCGAAATACGTAACACAAGTACAACAACAAAGACCTGAGTTGCTTACGGTACTTCCACCAGAGGTACATCCTCTGTGCAACCCATCAAGACACAAGTTTGGTTCACCATTATGACACTCTCAACTTTACGTTTGAAGAGAATTTGGGGAAATATAGATGTTTACTGAACGAGGAAGTAAAGAAGTAGAGATGAAGCATGCTAAGCTATATTTTGAACTACTCCAGGATTTTAGGAGAGAACGTTTAACAGCTCTGGGTTTTCTCTGTACAGGAGACCTTATTAACCCTCGGAAATAATATCCGCATCACGTCCAAACAACAAGATAAAAGATACAAAACAACTTCTCTAATCCACTGCGGAAATTCCATGGTCTGCCATAAAACGTATCATGTAATAGGACATTGCACCAATAACACATGTTCCCACTCTTCCAGATTTCAAGCCACTCGCACAAACAGCTACCTCTCATTGACTCCCAAGCATTTCTGTACGCCATCCCCGCCTCGTCGTCCCTGCATCCCCATCACCTGCCGTTGCGTGTTGAGTTTATCTGCCTGCTTGTTGACTGATTGTCGGAACACCCATTGGAATGATTTACTGTAGATATCGTGTACCCTTACTACGGGGAATCCTAAATCTATCGCTTCTGTCAATGCGTCGTTCAAACATTTAGGTTCGAGTGGGTGCGCCAAGTCAGTCAAACTGTTCTCAGGTTGTTTGTTTGCTAACCGCATTGACTCAGCAATTACTTTAGCTCTCTTCATGTTTCAGTTACTGCTTTCCAACAATTTTGCTGGGATCTTAGTTATTCTCATAGAAGACAACTTCAACACGTCGGTGCCTTTCATTTGACTTATTTTATGCGAGATCGCAAAAATCGTCTCATTAAAATAAAAAAACTGAAGAAAAATCACACCCGCATTTCAAAGGAAACATGTTCACATGAACAATCCGATGAATACTTCCAAGAGCCACACAAACCAACAGATCAGCCATTTTTGCCCTTTCGTGTGTTGCCTAACAGAATTTTGTCTGTTCGTTGTCTTGAACAGGGTATTTTTGGTCGAAAGTTCACAAACAGTTTTGTTGTGTCCCAAGAAAAGGCCAAATCAACCAAGGGAATTAACTGGCGCTCAAAAGACGTCACATGGACACAACAAGGATGAATCGCCTCGATAACTCTCACCTGGCATGCGAGTAAATACAAGGTACATAAACGACACCAAAGTTACATCCTCAAAAAGGCGTTCATTCTTAAACTTCCTGTATTTCGATTGATCAAACTATTTTTCTCTCTCTTCTTCCAAATCACAGCGAAGACCATGCGAACGAAGTTAACAGGTTACTTCTAACTTACGGTCAGCTTCTTGTTTATTCTACTTTCTGTGAGACTGCTTTTTAAAGAGCTCGATAATACAATATTTATGTTAACGGAGCGTTAGGATTCAGTTGTTAACTAAGTAGCTAACTAATTAACTACAATACATAAACGTTTGCATGAAAAGTTATAATTTCTCCATTTGTGTCTCATCCCCATGGGTTTAATGACAAATAAAGGTTCTTGTTCTCTGTTCTAATACAGCAGAATCATATTGCTCGATAAGCCGCATGCTTTCTTCACCTGCAGCGAGTTAGGGTTTGTCTGCAGAAACTCCTGGAAAGCCGACATCATGGCGCTGGCCACAGTGTACCGTCCATATCCAAACCTTCTGCCCACCCCGAGAGGCGGAAAGGCGATGGTCGTCAGCCTGTACTGTACAGATAGCTGTAGACTCTGCTGTACCAGCTGCTTCACGTACTGTTTCAACACACGACAATGAGACACAGTTAACTCTGCTCCTTCTTCTAACAGGAGTGCAGCCCTCCTGCTGTCTACCAATGTCAGTTCCTAAAACGGCTTCTCTTTCTAAGTCGAAAGAGAATAGCATTGTCCATTATGCCGTGAATGGTTCGCTTTAACCTTACAGTGAGAACTCGAAGAAAATAAGGCTGGAAGAAAGCAGAGACACCAGAAGAGAAAGGACCAAGGATTAAAGGGGAACAAACACGATGATGTACGTTAGCCTGAAAACGTAGCGAATGTGCAAATATCTCCGTCTACATGGGGAGTTGGTTGTATTATCAGTATTTATACAAAAGAAAAGCCTTTGGCTTCCAATCTGAGCTTTTGATGGTGTAATGCATAATTGTGGGCTTTTTCGAGCGGACAGTAATCTACCCTCTTCAACTGAACTGAACTGGAAAAAAGTGTATGTAACTAACTCAATAGCTTAGCACCCGCTGGCGAGCTTTGCGGCTACCTTTGCGACAGCGTGTCGCGGCATCTTGCTGAGGACAGCGTGGAAGAGCACAGACATGGGCAGGGGGGTGCCTGTAGGAACTGTAGTCGTGACCAGTCGGCATTGGTCATTGGCGCCACCGCTCTGGACACCCGCTTGAAGAGGCTGAAACAGAGAACACTCTATGAAACGAGCAACTAAAGAGCCCTACAACGGAGGACACAAGTAAAAAACAGGTATCACACCTGTGAACACGTTTGTCGTAAAGATGGATGGTCTCGCGCCATGAGAGGTTATCAGGCCCCAGAAGCATACAAATCTGAAACAAGGATGACTATTAGCGTTCTTAAACAAGATACACACATAACAGGTTAAAAGGAAAGACAATTCCAAACATGTGCAAATATTCAGGGTAAGCTCCCTTTTGAAGCGACAAAAAACGGTTAGACAACAGTTAAACGGTGAAAATGAAAGTATACTTATACAGTTTGAGTTGTGGCGTGTTCAGTGCCTCAAGCGTTTGGAAGAATGTTAGCAGAACAGTGATGTGCAGTGAAATAGGCGAGATCACTGTCATGCCAACATCCTTCCAAACATTCGAGGCATGGAACACACCACAACTAAAACCGGTTATGTACATTTTCATTTTTTCACAGTTTTCCTCTTGTCTGTCGTTTTGTCGCTTGACAAAGGGGTTTACCCCGAAAATTGGCCTATGTTTTGTATTGTCATATTAAAGTAGAATTCCTTTTAACCTTTTATGCGTTTGAATCCAGCAGCATCAGCTAGCAGATTCATTCAGAAGGAGGATAGAAAGAAGCAAAAGCAACACTAGGAAATGGAATCGGGGGGGGGGCAGAAGGACGGTTTACTGCCCACAAATGACAGCTACGATGACAGCACAGATGTGTAGGTGTGTCTTACGTTGGCGACAGCAAGTCGAGGCATATCTTTTCAGGACAGCAAGAACTGGCATGAACATAAGCCGATCGAAAGATTTCCGCACAGTCTGATGAAAAAGGATCTAACTGTAGACGGATTACAGAAAGGAGACGGCTGTCAATAAGATGTGTGTGTGTTGGGGGGGGGGGGGTGCTTTTGTAATAAAGATGACGGCTAAACAATGCTGGCGAGCTTTGCTTACGTTGAGGACATTGTGTACGGGCATGGGGCGGTAAGCCATAGGTTTTTTCCTCGAAGCAACTGCAAAATTGACCACTTCCTGGGCACCACCACCCTGGGCATCCGCCTGCATAGCCTGAAACAAAGAACAGTCTTTGCGAGAGGAACATTATTGAAAAGCCCTAAAGCGGTTGACAACAGTAAAGAACAAGTATCAAACCTATGACCATTGTCGCAAATGTGAATGGTCTCATGCCACGAGAATATATCAGACTCTAGAAGTATCAATTAGCAAGAACAAAATTTCAAACAAACTAATCTGCAGGGGGAAAATGCGACCGGTTCTCTTTAAATTAACTTGCGTTTGTGGTTAATATACACACAGACATTATAGAAGCATATAAAACGATTCTTTTAGAAAGATTCAGGATAGCCATGTCAAGCCATAGCCGTGTCAATCCATGCCAAGCCCCTTCACCCAAACTTTGTCAAGTGTCTTTTTTTTTTTTCTTTCTTTTTAACCAATCAAAATTGTTGTGGAAAGCATTTTTAAAGCCCTATGAGAATGCTGTTTAAAGTGGTGATGTTCGACTTATGCAAATCATCCTCATCATTTACATTTTGTGTATTCCTAGAAATGTGCGACGTTCCCCTAGTGTTGTTAATTCCCTTTGTTTGATGCTACTTCACAAGCGCTCTGGCCTTCGTTCTGTTTCAGACTATACATTAACCTTCTGCGCGTTTTTCATCTGGTTTCGCAGTCACGTGTCATCTCAACTAGCTTTTCAAAGTCCCATAGTTGATCACGTTTCTGACTTGATTTTGTCTCGTCTCGTTTGAACAACATATTTTCAGTCCAGTCCAGTTCAGTTTCGAGGGGTGCTGCCTAACAGAACGTTGTATCGTGATTTCAAACACGGACCTCTCACAGACAACTGTCGACTTGCAGCTCACCCAAACTTTGATCAGCTCTGTGCTACCATTCACATTCTGATCAAACCTGTGCTACCATTCAGGTTCTTGTCAAACGTGTGCCACCATTCAGGTTCAGGTCAAACAAGTGCCAACATTCAAATTCTGGTCAAATCTGTGTTACTATTCAAGTCTTAGCATAACCAGTGCTACCATTCATGTTTTGACCCAGTCTGTGCTATCATTCAGGTTGTGACCTGACTAGCTGTATCACCATTCATGTCTTGACCCAGTATGTGCTACCATTCAAGTCTTGACCCAGTCTGCGCTATCATTCAAGTTGTAACCTGACCAGCTGTACTACCATTCAAGTCTTGACCCAGTCCGTGCTATCATTCAAGTTGTAACCTGACCAGCTGTACTACCATTCAAGTCTTGACCCAGTCTGCGCTATCATTCAAGTTGTAACCTGACCAGCTGTACTACCATTCAAGTCTTGACACAGTCTGTGCTATCATTCAAGTTGTAACCTGACCAGCTGTACTACCATTCAAGTCTTGACCCAGTCTGTGCTATCATTCAAGCTGTAACCTGACCAGCTGTACTACCATTCATGTTTTGACCTATCATTCAAGTTGTAATCTGACATCCACTACCATTCATGACTTGGCTCAACCTGAGCCACTTTTATCAACATTATTATGTTTGGCATAACCATGGCAAGTTATGAAATACAAGATCTGATGACCAAACCCCTTCTAAGCTATATATTCACGTTTGTACTCAGCGTGTACTTATATTATCATTTCAAAATACAGCTTTATTGCCAAGTGACAAGATTAGTGCAGGAGAAATGTGTCACGGTGCCAAGCCCCTTGACCCAACTTGTGCCAACATTCAAGTTCGGAGCCAACCTGTGCAAGTGAAGGACACTTCTTGAGGAAGGCAGAGCCGATGGCAGTTCCCGTCAAGCTCAGGTCCTTTCCCACCACACACACTGCAGCCCCCACCTGCAAGCAGGAAAGGCATATATTCTCTGTTCGGTGGTATCGAGTGCCTGTAGCTTGTACGCTGAGGCTTATTTGTCCAGTCTCTTTGAAGCAGACATCGTGATAAGCTTGTATAATTTGTTGTAAAGATGACATATGCCCAGCGCAAGCAAGCACAAAGCTGTATGGATGCTGGATGCTGTACTTAATATATATATTTTTTCTTCTTTTTTGGCTGCTGACGTGTTCACTGGCTGACAGATGATTATTGCAAAAAGGAGCGTGGGAAGAGAGACAGACAGACAGACAGACAGAGACAGAGACAGAAAGACAGACAGACAGAAAAGTGCGAGGGGTTGCGAGATTGTGTGCAGTGGATGCGTGGGAGGGGGATATATAATGCATTATTGAATTAGGTTGAGTATTGTTGTAATATTTCATATAAACCGCTTTGAGCCTCACATATGTATAGTCATCGAGGGATTTAGCACATTAGAAGTACATTTCATCATTATTAAGCACTAATGTTAATGACACATTATATTTCTTTCGATAATTTTTGTAGTGATTAACTTATTACATGCTAAAAACAAATGCCGAAGTGCATCCACTTTAACTGTGGGTGGGGGGAGGGGGGCATCCTTTTCGAGGATGTACCTCTGGTGGAGTTTATATACCATGTATTTACTTGCACTCCAGGTGAAAGTTACTGTAAGCGACTCAACTCTTTGTTGTTGTGCTTGTGTGACGTGTTTGGAGCGCTAATTAACTCCCTTGTTTGTTGATTCGAGCTCTACTCTCCACTCGGTTTTTAACTATGTTTGAGGTACGCATCTGCCCACATGCTCACACAGAACACCACAGACTTGTCATCACAGTTAGATTACAGCTGGGTTAAGCATCAATTATTCAACGAAATACTGTTGTTGTTGTTTTCAGCTACGATGTGGTTAAAAAAAGTAGAAGTACACAGCTGAACCAGAAACTGTTCTGTGATGGGGAAAACGAAATCTGCACTCTTTGCGGGTTGGTGAGCTGACCGGGTGTTACCTGCTCGGTGGTGATGTCCCCTGACTTGACAGTGATGTTGGTATTGCCCACTGTGACGCTGCAGGGCAAGGACGGGCGCTGTGACGTGTGGTGATGATGGCTGTGACCTTCGCCTCTGCCTCTCGATTTTGCAGAATGTCGACCGTCTCTGGCAGTACGCTCTCTGTCGCCTTTGTGGCCACTCAATCTGTCACACACACACACACACACACACACACACACACACACACACACACACACACACACACACACACACACACACGCACGCACGCACGCACGCACGCACGCACGCACGTACGCACGCACGCACGCACGCACGCACGCACATACATTCAGCTTCCTATTCAATGTATGGAATAGTACTGTTTCGATTTCTGTTACTCTTTCATTATTCTCAAACTGGACACTGAGCAGAAAAGGACAATAACAACAAATGAACGTTAATGCGATCTTGACTTGTCTGATGGTTTGGTCAAGGCGTAGTTGGGGTCTTGTTTGCCCACCTGAACTGTTGCAGCTGGCATCCTTCTGGCATGTGAAAATCTCCCAAACTTTCCAATCCATGCTTCTTTAGTTTCTCTGCAAGCTGGGAGCAGAAAGGGCGAACTCCCATATTGTTTAGGCCATTGATCACCAGGGCACGCTCTGAAAACACACACACACACACACATATATATATATATAGACGCGAGCGCACACACACACACACACACACACACACACACACACACACACACACACACACACACACACACACACATAGTTGTATCTATACTCACGTGTATGACATTATTTATTTTACAGCGCATTTCTATGTGCATTAATCTATTCTATTTAAAAACAAATTTCCAATAAATATTTGCTGTTTGCTGTTTCAAATTTCTTAAATTGTCATTCTTTTTACATGTGCTTTGTCTTTCTCTGTGTGTTATTTATTTGTAACACCTACATTTCCTGTAAAAGGGAACTAAGAACATCCCGAAACAATAGATCTGCCATGTTTTCCTTTCCGCGCTTCTGTCTTCCACCGCCTCAAGCCTCTGTTTGTTGCGCGTTTAAGTTGTGTGTAAATTAAGTTTTGCATAGTCAGCATAATCGTGTGTATGTGTGCCTGTGTGTGTGTATGTGTGTGTGTGTGTGTGTGTGTGTGTGTGTGTGTGTGTGTGTGTGTGTGTGTGAGTACGCGCGCGCGCGCGCGTATGTATGACAGTATGCGCTTAAAATAGTCTCTTAGGGCAAGATTTTGCGTTTTGCTATATAAGTGATCATCAATCAATCAATCAAAAGATTTTGCGTTTTATAAATATTTTCATTAATTATTACTTTAATTATTTTAAGGCTTTAATTATTGCAAGGCCTTCGCTGACTAGATCGACATACATAATTGATGTCACAGATTAAAAACAAAAATGTCAACACAATATTTACCAGAATACAGAGGGAATTCTTTGTTCAGGTCCACGTTGACGGATATGATGCCGTCCTTGATGACGTTGAGCTTCTGCATGACATCATCTAGCACCTCCTGACGACATTGGAACGTTAAGGTGTAACCCCCGTCTGTTGTCTCCTCGTCTATTTTGCCGCCGTTCTTTCTGTTAAAAGCAGAACCCAGTACTGCACAGGTGTAGACTAATAAACAGTCACAACAACACATGGACATTTGCAGCAAGGTGAATTCATAGAGACTTTTCACCCAAAAATCCTTTTTGCTAGCATGCCGAATTCACAGCGAATTTTATTTTAATATTCCTGATATTTTACAAAGATTTTAAACAGACGTTGCTGAAATTTCATATTAACAGATCAATCATCTCCAATTATCGCAAAATAAGTTTTTTCTGATCTTCTGAATACGAGGGGGTGGGGGTGGCTGGGGGGATCATCTGAACCGGACATAAAGAGCGAAAACAAATGCCAACGAGAAAACTTACATTATAATCTCCTTAGCCTCATCCAGTTCCCTGGAGAACCACTTTTTGCAGGCGTTGCCTGTCTGGGACCCATGAATGTGGAACTGCTTCCGGTCTTGCCGATTCTTGACGGTGAACTTGTCCACCTCGCTGGCCACCAGTTCCACGTCGCCTTTGAACCCCTCCAGCCGGACGTCCTCTGAGTCATCAGAGGAAATGTTCAACGTCACAGGGTACTCGTTCTCCAAGTTCGTTTTCAAAGACAGGAACTGTGGCGAAGTTCTCAAGCTGGAGGGAACCTGTGAACAGAAGTAACTTACACAATCTAATATTCACAGTCACTAATCCGACGGAGCTTTGAGAAATGGCTGGTCTTGTATGTTGTAGGCTATGCCTTTCCCCCAAAGACATAGGTTGCTTCCCTTGTTACTTGAAGTCATGAAAAACGCATGAGGGTCATTAGTAAATAATCAGGTCAGTGTAATGACTCTCTGCAGTGTTACTCTGCCTAGTCAGGTGGGAAAGATCCCTGCTCTACCTCGGTCTTCAGTAACCGTGTGGAAGATAGATCATGCTGGCCTAGGCATGAAGAACAATAGGGACACTCTCGGTCTTCAGTAACCAAGTGGGAGATCATGCTGACGTAGGCACGAAGAACCGTAGGGATCTGGGTTTCCCGTCGTCTTTCAAACAGCAGCTTAATGTGATGACATTTTACATCATTTACATAAAAAATTTTTTTATTAACTTGGTGAAATATTGCATCTTCATTGTGCCTAACGCTTGAAGGAAAAGTGTGTGCCATAAATACAATAAACGAGGGGTTCACTCGGGATTTGATGAATTTTGACTTGCCCTGACATTGCCGTTACGGTTGACTGGGTACTAAATACCAAGTTTCTATGTTCGGTTATATTGACTTCGATTTAAAAAAAAAAAAAAATTAAGCCATAGTCTGGCCGATGAGTTCGGATAATACGATTACGGCGTGTTCGTAAATTATAATTTTATACAAACAAAAGCAGTTAGAAAGCCGTAACCGTAACGACAAAGCACATTTCCTTGGAATAATAAGGAAAAAATTAAGCGACCATTTGTTTATATATATTTATTTATTTTTAAACTAATAATAATACTAGTTGCAAAAGACAAGGATGCTGACCAATGGTGACT
The DNA here is from genome assembly GCA_963584105.1 of Alviniconcha strummeri. Lineage (NCBI taxonomy): Eukaryota > Metazoa > Mollusca > Gastropoda > Provannidae > Alviniconcha > Alviniconcha strummeri. The sequence continues at coordinate 6,633,485 of OY757549.1, forward strand.
AATCCTTTTTGACAGGTTCTGACCTTGCAAGTCTTGCTCACGATGTTTGCTTCAAAATCCTCCTTGAAATCCTTCAGCGTCTCTTCGTCGACGGAGGCACAGAGAAGACACGAGTTCTGGACAGTCGCAGAACATCTTGGGTATTTCTGGACAATGTCGTCCAAGTAACGTCTGCCTTTGGGTGTTACCAGCACTTTGGAAATTGCAGGTGATATCGGCAGGCTGTCATCAGCCAAGTTCTGTCGACAGAGTACGAATCTACCACACACGTGCGTTTGTTTTCTGTAATTAACCCAATAATTCACACACGCACGCACACAGAATGACTAAAAACAGTTTGTTTTTTAAATCCTAACAACCCGCTCCCCTTCCTCAAAAGCAAATTGCCACACCAGCATACACATGCCTGAGAAACTGCTGCTTTGCCTCCCAGCAGTCCTCCTCTGGCCCGTAAAACAGCACTTCCTGTTGCTGCTCCTTGGACAACTACAATGAAAACCTCTTGGGGTAACATACTATTATGCTGGAAAGTCAGAATAGTAAACATAAATATAAAAGCAACAACAGTAAAGCAGAAACAAAAAGAGGAAAAAACTAAATCCATATTTGGGGAGGGGGGGGGGGGAGGGAGGGTGCGGAGGAAGGGGGGAGGAGTTACACTACAAAAACAGAAACAGCTTTAAAAAAAATATATATATGTCCCCGCTGCTCCCCTCCCCTCCCCAAGCAACAGCAACAACAAACACACCTGCAGACGCATCAGGAATTGCCGCTTTCCCTCCTCGCAGTCCTCCTGTGCACCATAGAACAGCACTTCCTGCTGCTGCTCCATCATCGTCACCTGGCAGCCCTTCCACTGGTCGGCAAAGTCCTTCAGGAGGCGCATCTCGTAGTCCGGCACAGACAGTTTCACCGTCGACAACTTCAGCTTCTCCTTCTCGCTCTTCCGCTTCTCATTCTCTGACATCTGCTGCTTCAACGCCTCGCTCTGAGCCTTCTTCGCTTCCGCCGATTTGAGTTCCTCGTTCTCGAGCCGAAGCTTTTCCATTTCTGCCAGTAGCTCTTCTAATGCAGGGTCTGTAGCTCCGCCTGCTGCGTCAGGGGCAGGGTGTTGTGGAGCACTGGGTGGTCCACCGCTTGTCACGTAACCAGGGGTCTTTGGTTTTGGGGGAACGGGCTTCACCTGCGAAGGTGTGTGATGCTTGGGAGACATCTGCTTCGGTCTGGGCGGAACAGCAGGCTCTGCTTTATGTCCTCTGCGTGCAAGCAGTTCCAGGACAAGAGGCCGGTGGAACTGTTCGTACCATGGCTCGACTTGCACGGCTTCTCCTCCTGTGTTTATTCTGTGCTCTCCTTTGGCCAGCACTCCGGCCGCGGCTGCAATTGTTGCAAAAGTGTCAGCACAGTCCACAAGAACAGGGCAAATACATCCGGACTCTTTAGGAATCACAAACAAGATATTTCAGAATCACAGAAAATTGCATCAACAAAGAAGGGTGTTAATTAAATTCGAACAGTGTGAACAATGAAGGGAGTTAATTAATGCTCGAACAAGGTCAACAAAGAAGGGAGTTAATTAAGGTTCGGACAATGTCAACAAAGAAGGGAGTTAATTAAGGTTCGAACAATGTCAACAAAGAAGGGAGTTAATTAAGGTTCGAACAATGTCAACAAAGAAGGGAATTAATTAAGGTTCGGGCAATGTCAACAAAGAAGGGAGTTAATTAACACTCGAACAGTGTAAACAATAAAGGGAGTTAATTAATGCACGAGCAATGTCAACAAAGAAGGGAGTTAATTAAGGTTCGGACAATGTCAACAAAGAAGGGAGTTAATTAATGCACGAGCAATGTCAACAAAGAAGGGATTTAATGAAGGTTCGGACAATGTCAACAAAGAAGGGAGTTAATTAAGGTTCGGACAATGTCAACAAAGAAGGGAGTTAATGAATGTTCGGACAATGTCAACAAAGAAGGGAGTTAATGAAGGTTCGGACAATGTCAAAAAAGAAGGGAGTTAATTAAGGTTCGGACAATGTCAACAAAGAAGGGAGTTAATTAAGGTTCGAACAATGTCAAAAAAGAAGGGAGTTAATTAAGGTTTGGACAATGTCAACAAAGAAGGGAGTTAACTGACGCTCCAGCAGTGTCACAAGAACACAACAGCAAAGACCTGGGTCGCCTGCGGTAGCACTCTCACCTGGCATGCGAGTAAATGAAAGGCACATTATAGCCAGCAAAGGTACACCCTCGCTACAGTAACAGATGCAATAGACTGAACAGAATTAAATCACTTTTTGACGAAGCACGAACACGAGCTCCTGCCTTTTTTCTCGAGAACGAAGACACTCACCTTCAGGCGAGGAGAACTGCACCACGACCAGAAGAACTTCGAGGTGCATTTCACAGTTCTTGACCTCTCCCTCCCCGCGCCCAGACCGCTGGGGGTCGTCAAAGTAGACAAAGGCATCGTCAGGTGACAGGTGTGGGTCAGTGAAGTGGACCAATACACTGCACGTGGTATCCGTCACTGCCTCCAGCACCAGTGTCCGGTCAATGAAGGGCATTTCGATCAGGGTCTGCTGCGCTTCTCTAACTGCATCAACTGCGTGTTATAATAGCCAGAGGTAGAACCAACAAACACGGGGATTAATTAGCGTCACACTAACACAACAACGGTAACTCTCAGAGGTAAAACGAAAGCGAAATGTACACTCTGAGCACCGCTTTCCGGCACCTTCCTCCTTAAAGGAAGGATGTCGTAAACCAATGCTTGGAGTCTGGGGTGCGTGTTGGAGGGTAGAGAGCGAGGGAAAGTCGAAGAAATACGTTATTACTGATTGCTGCATTACCTGTGATTAACATCTGAAATATATCTACCTGCTGCGTGTCTTCTTAACTGAGGGGTAGATACTGAGGGGAATCGAATGATTTTTGCAATATTTTAGGTTCACATTCAGTGTCGAAATTTTAAGCGTGTACACGCGACGCAACGCTTGTCAAGCATGAGGTAGGCCAATGTATGCCACATCGAAGCGCCTAGGAAAATCGTGTCACGAGTAGGGAAAAAAAAAGGGGGGGGGGGGTGGAAGAAACTGCAATATTTTGTTTTAAAGAATAAGATAATGTCCCTTTCCGTGCACAGGGTATCGACAAGACTGCACCTTAAGTAACCTGTTATTTATGAAACAGTTTAGGATCGGACGGATCCCCCCACCCACCCACCCACCCACCACTGTTGCTAGCTTTTGTCATCGGGTGTTGAACGTTGGGCAGGAATAGCTCAGTTGGCAGAGCGTCCTACTGAAAAGCCAAGGCGAAATACTGATTCCGGTTCGAGTCCCCGGTGCAGCAAGGGATTTTTCTCCCAGAGTCAATTTCCAGTGCAGACTCTGTTACGGTGTCCGTACAGCCCCCGCGTGCAATCGCATGCATCAACATCTGTGCACACGTTCAAAACAAAACAAACAAAATCTCAAACACTGGCAGCCATACCATTGTTTGGCCACTCGAAAATATTACACACACGTAGGAACGGGTAGCGTTGCTCTTGCAGCTGCTGTGCCAGGTAAGGCGACCTGAATTTCCCTCGAGGGAGAAAGAATTATTTAGATTATGACGTAGTGCAGTCGCGACCTAGTTTTGTGAGCTAGGACTCCCAGACGTTAGGTATGACAAAATCAACCAAAATTTACTCAGTGACAGTGGGCATTTGTATCAGTCAACGATCAATTCTCAAGACCCCCCCTCCCCCCCGTCTGTCTGTCTGTCTGTCTGTCTCTCTCTCTCTCTCTCTGAGATACAATAACCTCAAACTTTTTATCATGTCCTCAACCAAAAATAATCACCTAACTGCACAGGAACTATCAAAAGAACTTGACTGGTATCAGGCACCTGCCAACTGTTCCTCGTGAAGCTCTCTGTGTGAGGAGCTTTCAACAGACACCAACAGGCTATGCGGTGACTTGAGTAAATAAGTTGGTGTTTTACGCCCAGTCAGCCATTACGGTTGTATCAGGGCGAGCGGTGACTTGAAGAATCACAGAATCACAAACACAACACCAGGAACACGGACTCATTTGCCAGCTCATCGAGCGACTCCCGTAATGAATCACAAATACAACAAGCAAGCTATGTGGTGACTTAATGAATCACAAATACAACAAGCAAGCTATGTGGTGACTTAATGAATCACAAATACAAGCAAGCTATGTGGTGACTTAATGAATCACAAATACAAGCAAGCTATGTAGTGACTTAACGAATCACAAATACAGCAAGCAAGCCGTGTAGTAGGGGAGAGAGAGAGTATGTCTGCATGTGAGACAAAGAGAGGGGCAGAAGGAGAGGGGGGGAGGAGGGGGAGGTGCGTGTGTGTGTGTGTGTGTGTGTGTGTGTGTGTGTGTGTGTGTGTGTGTGTGTGTGTGTGTGTGTGTGTGTGTGTGTGTGTGTGTGTGTGTGTGTGTGTGTGTGTGTGTGTGTGTGTGTGTGTGTGTGTGTGTGTGTGTGTTTAGCACAGTAATAATACTAATTACTTAGAACACAGCTTTATAATTATGTACCTGTTTTAAATTATTGTAACGTCTCTCTGTTTTATAGCAGTTTTATGTGCCATTTTACAAGTATTTGTTTTATATTAGTGTAATTTATTAAGTATGTATTATGAGATTGGTTGTATATGATATGTTAGTAAATGTAAATGTAATATATTATGTACATGTATGTGAACAAGCGCGTTGAGCTCGCTCAGCGGGGAATAGCGCTATAGAAAATTTATGTATTATTATTAGTAGTAGTAATTTAACGACTCACAAATACAACAAGCAAGCTATGTAATGACTTAACGAATCACAAATACAACAAGAAAGCTATGTAGTGACTTAAAGCATCACTGATACAACAAGCAAGTTAGTGACTCTATGGATAGCAAATACAACAAACAAGCTGTGTAGTGACTCTACGAATAGCAAATACAACAAACAAGCTTTGTAGTGACTTAAAACATCAAAAACACAACAAGACAGCTATGTGGTGACTCTACTAATAACAAATACAGCAAACAAGCTTTATAGTGACTTAACGAACCACAAATACAACAAGCAAGCTTGGTAGTGCCTTAATCAACCACAAATACAACACCAGTCACACAGAACAATTTGACAAGAGGCCTAATTCATCAAGAGATTCCATTAAACCAACACCAGCAACCTTCGTTGTGTAGTGATTTGAAAAATCACGAATACAACGCCATGCACATAGCCCCATTCGACAATAGCTCGTCGATAGACGCGTGTGAGGAATACTTAATACTACACCAGCAAACCATGCAACGAATTCGATGACTCACAGAATGACAAACAAGACGACAGTCAGACACGGACCCACCTGACACCGGCTCCTCGAGAGTGAGCAGAACGGTGTGAGTGATGTCCTTGAACACCTGTATCCCATCGTCTTCCACGCACAGTGAACCAGTCACCACCTCCACGAAGTTCCGTAGATAGTCAGGTGTCCATGAGCCCTCCGGAAGGTTCTGCGGATTTTACCAGCAACAGAAATACTGCATGCGTACCTAGTATTCAACGTGCTGTCATTACGATTCATTTCGAGCGCCTGCGCTGCGATTTCTTGCGTGGTGTTTCGATGTCACGTACAGCACAGGCGGCCGAAATGAACTGTAAGTGGTGATGCGTCTATTCTGCAGTCAGGTCGCGCCAGCTGAACAACACGAAGTGTCCTCGCCACTCTGAATCGCCTAAGATTTCTAACCTAATGTTTCAGCTATGTTCTAAGTTGTATTATGCAAGCGATTATAAGCTCCCATGGCTTATGAAAGTGCATTCGTTATTAGATAGTTTAGGATTATCTTATATTTGGTCTAACCAAATCCATACCATCGAAAGCTTTAAACGTATAGTGAGGCAAAGACTAATGGATCAATTTATACAAGAATGGCAAAGCAGAGTAGCAGAAAATAGTGTTTGTAGTAATTATCGTTTATTTAAAAAGAAATTTTGCTTTGAGGAATATCTAACCTATCTCCCATCTATCCTAAGACAAAGAGTATTGAAATTTAGACTTAGTAATCATAGACTGCCAATCCAGCAAAGACGAACGTTAGGTATTCCAAGGGATGAAAGAATATGTACTGTTTGTGACAGTGGTGAGGTAGGAGATGAATTTCACTATCTGCTTAACTGTTCCAACGAAAATGTCAAGAGAAACCGTACTAAGTATATTGATAAATATTATACACATCATCCCAACGTGCCCAAATTTTGTAGTCTCATGAATATGACGTCAAAATCTAAGAATATCAAGCTTGCTAAATTTATTAGTTGTATTCTTCAATTATTTTGATTAAGCCAATAACGAACAACGAAAACAAAAAAGAAAAAGTTAATTTTTACGCCTTAGCCTTATATATTTATAACAACTTTGATTTGTGTTTGAGCATTTAATTATTTTTTATATATAAAGTGTGGTAGTTATTTATTAGTAGAACGCATGCACTTGTTCATAGGGAATGTCGTGTGCGAATGTAACTTCGCTTTCTAGCCCCCAGGGGCCAAAAGCTCAATAAAACCTTGAAACCTTGAAACCTTGATACCATCGGCAGGCTGCTACTGTTTACACAACACAGCCTTTGTGAAGACGGTCGAATGTTTCGTTCCTATTTGTTTTATGTACTCCACTGACTTTTGTGTTGACTGTTAGGATGTTGGGTCAAGAAGCGGGTGCTCTCTCTCAGATGCGCTGGACTGGTGGAGACTGGGGGGGGGGGGGGGGGGCGACAGGAGGGGGTAATAGATTGGCGCAAGCCGGTCTGAGTATACCCGTTGGAGATAATAATTTCATTCCTGTTATTAACAGTAGTTTTTGTATTTTACGACATATTACTGTATGTGATGCACATATGCCCTTGAATGCAATATGTGCCCACGCATGCATCAACCGTGTCTAACAACTAGTCCTTACTGAGCTACTGGCGATTTAAAAAAAAAAAAAAATCTTAAACAAAAATCTTTTTAATTTTTAATTTTTTAGATCACATCATTTACATACGTGGATATGAAACATGAATGAATGAAGATTAATAGATGGAGCATAGCAAAAAACATTACTGTTGGTTTAAAAAAAAAAAAAAAAAAAAGTTTCCAAAGATCACATCATTTATATATATGGATATGAAACATGAATGATTGAATGGAAATTAATAGATGGAGCATAACAAAAACATGACTGTTGGTTTAAACAAACAAAAACTCATAACAATGTGTTATAACGCAATCACAGCTTCTGCTCTCTCATATCTTTCTGAACTGTTGCATCTTTACTGTCCTTCTCGCTCTCTCGGTTCTTCGTCAGACATTTCAATCGCAAAACCCATGGCTTCGCACTTCTCACACTTCAGTCCCCAAATCTGGATCAGTTTTCCCCAAGACATTAGACTATTCTCTCTTCCTTCAAAAGCAAACTCAAGCATTTCTTTTCTCCGAATACTTCACTTAAGCAACACTGTCCTTCAATACAATGTTTATGTGTGCATCTTGCATATTGATATGTCAGCTGAACCCTTGTTGATGTGTACATTATCTGTCAGCTGTTTGTTAAATTGCCGCGGTAACATACTCTTTCTCGATCTACGTTATCACAGTGTGTGTCAAGTTAAATTATGCTTGTTCAGCGGTTTGAGCCGCGGGGTAGGCGCTCCACAAATTTTCATTGTCATGAATAGGACAGTTCAAAAGGCTGTTCAGCATCACAGGCGCCGAGAAGCAAATCGCTTCTGTAATGCATCTTGAGTGCCAACTTGAAAAGAAACTAAAGTGAATGTATTAAACGCGAAGCTTTAAAAAATAGAAAGTACAGTGCCTGTGCTAACTAATGTCGGGACGAAGAATACGGACCAGCTACTAGCATACTGAACCTACTACAGATACTTCGCTATTAGTGAAGCCGTTAATCAATATAATTTTGGTCCGAAAGAATAATCCGACATTCCGTAAAAGTGAATCTGAAACTCTCGCATTAGTCTAGGCAGGTACAACTGACAAAATATTACCAAAGAATAAGGACACTGTGCACTGTCAACACAAAGCTATGGTACGCACAGTGCCGTCACTGTGTCGGTGACATTCACGTGCTTGGCATGGTCAGCTAACGTCAGCGGAGTGTCCACTACTGTCCACTCACCTTTACTATGACTCTAGTGGCTGGCTGGGTGGCCATGTCGCTGTGTGGCTGAGCCTCTCCACCTTTCTATTCTGTGGAGAACGCCGACTTCCTTCAACAACCTAAATCAAAGATGGCTGAGTCAATGAATGCTGCGAAGCTCTCGCCGGGTTTTCCCGCTACAGGGAATTCCCTATGGCTATATAACTGAGAAACTGAAAGTAGGTCCTATTTTTAGAGTTTAGTTCAGACTATAAAAAGTATTAGAGGCACGTGAAGGAGTTATGGGGGGGGGGGGGGGAGGGGGGGGACGGGGATAGCTCAGTGGTTAGAGCGCCGGACTCGTGATTGAAAGGTCGCGGGTTCGAATCCCTGCTGGAACGGCGGGAGAATTTTCTTCTCCAGGGTCGACTTTCTGTGCTGACCCTTATTTCGGTATCCGTTCCACCCCCGTGTTACCGCAGTAGCACGTAAAAAATCCCGGTCATTCTGCCAAAAGTGCAGGTGGCAGGTTACAGCTAAACACGCATACACCTTACGTATGTGGCTTTTATTGAACCGTGCTTCGGCATTGGTCACAACTTGTCCCTAATATGTCAAATGACATCTGAGGACATTAAGCATCAACTCATCATGTGAAGGAGTTTCATCTTGTTTCACTTTGCTGAAACTTGGATTGCCCGTATGTATACAAACTACGCGTAGACTACGATTCATGGAAAGTATTTTACACCATGATCAGCTTTTTCTTTTCTTTTTTTCTTTTCTTTTTAATCTAGAGGGAAGAACACACAGAGGAAGTCGCGTGGTGCTCTGATATCACAGCTGACAAATTTCATTTTGAGTTAACTCTTGTCACAGTGTTTGTAGGAATAGCGACCAGGACAGCGGTCTGTCCACTGCAGATTGAAATGTAGTGATAGGAACACAACTTGCCTACTCAGAGTTGGCCTGTTTTGTCAGCTGTAATTCTCAAAGGCCGAAAGTCTGTCTCAGTGCCAGTCTCAATGTCTGTCTGTCTGTCTCTGTCTCTCTCTCTGTCTTTGTCTCTGTCCTCTTCTGTCTGTCTGCCTGTCTCTCTCTCTCTGTCTCTGTCTGTCTGTTTCTGTCTCTGTGTGTGTCTCTGTCTCTATCTCTCTCTCTGTGTCTCTGTCTGTCTGTCTCTGTTTATCTCTCTTTGTGTGTCTGTCTCTGTCTGTCTGTCTGTCTGTCTCTGTCTGTCTGTCTGTCTGTCTGTCTGTCTGTCTGTCTGTGTCTGTCTCTGTCTCTCTGTCTCTGTCTCTCTGTCTCTGTCTCTCTCTGTCTCTCTGTCTCTCTGTCTCTCTGTCTCTGTCTCTGTCTCTGTCTCTCTGTCTCTCTGTCTCTCTGTCTCTGTCTCTGTCTCTGTCTCTCTCTCTCTCTCTCTCTCTCTCTCTCTCTCTCTCTCTCTCTCTCTCTCTCTCTCTCTCTCTCTCTCTCTCTCTCTCTCTCTCTCCAGCCCCCCCCCCCCCCAACCGGTAATAAGGAGTAAGAACTAAGCGGGTTTCCCACGGCTGAACACTATTCATCATGATGAACAGCAATAACTGCATAGTTGTCAATATTTGTTCCCGAATTACTTCCAAGTCGCTGTCCTAACGAGACGAACGTCTAACGTTTAGCTTGTTCACAAGGAACCACAACTTACATCAATGTTTGACGGCTTTTCAGTCATTGCTTTGGTATTTTCAAGGACCGTAGTAACCTATCTCACACTATCAGCTCACCAAGATGATTTCACGCTTTGAAGACAATACTCGGGAAGACGGTCACTCGGTTATCGCTTTTATCGTCTTATGTGCATGTATATATAGAGGCCTACTTGCCAGCGTTTTGCACCACTGCTGCACTTTCTTCGTTTTTGGTTGTACTATGTCCTTTCTCCAAGGAAACCGCACACGCTCGTACACTATATTAAATGATCGGCTAAAGGTTGCCTTGTTGACAATAAAGCTACCGTGGTTCGAATCTCGTTCGGCTCTTCCGTGTTTGATCTAAACAATTTTGTTCATAAAAGCATACCAACACACAATAACAGAAGTTTTGGGAGCGTCATACAAGTGAACTTATATGAGATGCTCAAAGTGACAACAGATATAATGTGATGGGTAGGCTAACACTTTATTTTCAAGAGAGAGAGGGGTGTGCAGAGACGGAGACTGGACAGAGAGAGAGAGTGTGTGTGTGTGCGTGCGTGTGCGTGCGCGTGCGTGTGCGTGTGCGTGCGTGTGCGTGTGCGTGCGTGTGCGTGTGTGTGCGTGTGCGTGTGTGTGTGTGTGTGTGTGTGTGTGTGTGTGTGTGTGTGTGTGTGTGTGTGTGTGTGTGTGTGTGTGTGTTCATCTTAGTACTGTTATGTCCCTTTGAGAAGAGATCAGAAATAGGCCAAATAACCGATGGACAGGGTTATAACAGGCTTGGTAGAACAAACAAACAAAACCAAAGCCAAAGCAAAAAAGCCAACAACAACAACAAAATATCAACAACATAAACAAGAGGGAAAGAACAAAAACCAATGAAACTAAATGAAAGCAGAAGAGATGGAGCAGGAGAGAAAGAAGCCGTGGTGGAGTGGGATAGGGACGAGAACAAAAGGGTAGAATGATGATTAAAAAACAAACAAACAAATAAACAAAAAAACCCAGAAGAAAACAAGGGATGCTGAATACAAGGTGACATGCACACTAGCGGGAAAACAGCGAAAGAGTCCAGTGTCAAAAACGAGCAGTAAAAAAGATCAAAACACATAAAAGGTTCAAAAGCACGCTGTTTATTAGGATAAAACACAACATGCACATTTTCGGGGGTAATCCCTTTTATCGAGCTACAAAACAACCCTTAAACAACAGTTTAAACGGTGGAAAAATGAGCCGTAGAACTACGACACTTATCTGCTTTGGGTTGAGCTGTGTTGTTTTCGTGTCCAGTTTTTCGTTTTGGAGAGAGAGAGAGAGAATGAATGAATGAATGAATAAACTTTATTTTACGAGGGTGGTGGAGAAGACTCGATGTATTTTCACATCCAGCCCTCGCCCATGAGTAAAAACTACTATTAACTAAGGCTACAATGAGCTACAGTATGTTGAGTACATGTACATTCATACAAACCGTGTTGGAATAGACACCAGTAAACCGAAAAACAAGTCGATATGTGCGTGCGGGCGTGTGTGTGTTTACCCCAGATCCAGATATATATGTCCGATTTGTTATCAGGTTTGAAGAGGGGGATAACTTTTGCATCCTTAAATACCTGGGGGAAGATGTTTTTGTCAATACAAAGGTTTTATATATATAATATATTAAAGTTTCAGCAATAAAAGCAGAGAGAGAGAGAGAGAGAGAGAGAGAGAGAGAGAGAGAGAGAGAGAGAGAGAGAGAGAGAGAGAGAGAGAGAGGAGAGAGAGAGAGAGAGAGAGAGAGAGAGAGAGAGAGAGAGAGAGAGAGAGAGAGAGAGAGAGAGAGAGAGAGCAATAATACATACTATGTAGAAATGCCGATGTCTGTTACAGTTAGCGTCAAGTACGTGCGATTTAGAACAACTACGAACAAAAAATAAATAAGATAAACAGCCTATGTGCTGAACATCCTAGTGCTTAAAAAAAGACGTAAGGGTGACACAAGGCAGACTTAGCAAAACGATTGGGACATTCATGTCAAACAATATTTTTCAGCTGTGTACGTCGTTATCAGTCGGCGATAGGCCTCAGATTATTATCAGTGCAACATGGGGTCGTTGAGAAAAGGTGCACTGTCACCACAGCTGCTGCGACCGTGTCAGCGAACTTTGCTGCCACCTCATTGTAGCCATTTTCCTGACGATGGGGGACGGAGGTTTTCTACCTGTGTGGTCGTGGCAAGTTTCTGCCGTAATTATCCTGGCTGTTTCGGCGACGATTAGAGGTGAGTGCTTGAACATTCCCATTGCATCGTCTTTTGCCCCGTGCTGTTGTGCATGGCTCTATAGTATATTACTTTGCTTTCGTTTGCTTTGATGTTGTTCTGTAACGCTGTGCAGTCCACAGAAGTACGGCTGAGAGGGAGAGAGACACAGAAGGTGTGTGTGTTGGGGTTTGGTGGTGGTGGGGGGACAGAGAGAGCATGACACGAAGAAAGAGGGGGACAGAGAGAACACAGGGAACGGCACAAAGAGAAGGAGGGGGCAGAGACAGGGGGACAGAGAGAGCAGAACAGAGGGAGAAGGGGGGGGGGCAGGGCAGAGAGAGAAAGAGACAGAGACAGAGAAAGGGGGGGGGGGGGGAGAAAGAAAGAGGAAGGGAGCACAGAGAGCGGGGAGGAGGGGGAGTAAGGAGAGGGGGGGATAGAAAAAGAAGGGAAGGCACAGAGAAAAGGGGGGATATAGAGAGAGAAATCGACACACAGAGAAAGGGATGGTTAGGGGGGAGGGGGGGAAGGGGGGGGGGGGGCACAGAGAAGCAGATACAGAGAGGCGGTGAGAGAGACACGTTGGTAGGCTACTTTGATGGGTTCTTGCTGCAGACGATAATCCATAACAATGGGACTGAGTCGACTAATTCAAACCCGTTCTGTGCACTTGCAAATAGACACGAATAATGATTAAACCAGAAAGAAAATACAAAGACATTTGTAGTGAAGTAAATCCTTTAAAAAAGTGTGCACACTTCAATTTAAAAGTTGTGGTTTGTGGACACTGTCTTTGTGACTTTGTCACCCGCAATTAATGAAACATTAAAATGGCTTGCGACGCTGCCCATTTCAATGCAGAATAATTCTGGTGGTTACAGTGCAGTGTTGAATATAATTATACGGTCTCCCTCTTCCCCCACCTCCTGGGATCTCGGTCAATGCCAGTACCTCCTCGGAGACAACTCGGTGTTAAATAAGTGTAGCTAACCGACAGGCACCATTACGTTGTGGACAGAAGAACAGATAGCTAGACGGACTGGCAGGCAGGCAGAAACATTAATTTTACGAACAGACAGACAGACAGACAGACAGGCAGGCTTAAGCTGTAGACAGACAGACAGACGAACGGATGGATAGACAGACAGGCAGGCAGGCGTAAGTTGTGGACAGGCAGACAGACAGTGAGACGGACGGGTAGACAGACAGGCAAGCAGGCAGGTGGTGACTTGCTGGAAGGACGGACGGACGGACGGACGGACGAACAGACAGACAAACAGGCAGGCAGAGGGAAGGGTGTGTGGACGACCTGGCGGTTCAACACCCTTCCCCCCCCCCCTCCCCAACATCACCATCAACATCAACATCAACTACATCCTCACTCTCACGCTAGGGTACAGTGTCACTGCCCTTTTCATATGCAGGTGGAGAAGATGCCTTGTACCCGTACGGTCCAGCAGCGGGCGACACTGAGATCGGACACATTGGAAGCAAAGAAACACCGGTGGCTCTGACCACTCCACTGAAATACTACGGACAGTCATTCAACACTGCCTATGTAAGTGCAACCAGACGAGACTCCAGTATTGTTACAGGTTTCTCTTGACTCTTCTGGGCATTTCAAGACCTTGGCTCTGGAAAGACTGGCGACTGAGCCGCTCTAACTACTGGATGATACTTTGATACCATAGACTTTTACCGGCTCGGTCAAGTGCTGATTCTCTGTCTTGGGCTATGAGTATATACCAATAGGTCCTTAAACGTTCGCAGTTGAGAACCTTTTCACTAATTAATCTTAAACAAAAAATCTGAAACAAGATTGACTGCTAGCATTCTAAACAAGGTCCAAACATATGAAACGTTCAAAAGAACGCTATTTTATTAAGACAAAACACAACCTGCAAATTTCTGAGGTAATCCCCTTTGTCAAGCTACAAAACGATACTTAAACAGCAGTTAAATGGTTAAAAAATATTTTGTTTAAATTAGCTTTCCATCTCATTTTTATCTCTCTTTTTCTCCTTTTCTTTGTTGTTGTTGTTTGTTGTTTAAGAGTCGTTTTGTAGTTTGACAAAAGTTTTGCCCCGAAAATTTGCAGGTTTTGTTTTGTTTTAATAAACAGATTTCTTTCTGTTATGTGTTTGGATCTAATTTTAACGACGCTTCGCCTCATCGACCCATCCATCAGCAACTGCCGTTTCTTCAGATCGTCGGCTGTCAGGACGTTAAAATCCAATTACTAACTACCTCCGTCAGATCTTGAACGACGGGATGATCTCCTTGAGCCCGGCGTAAGATACCTGGAGCTGAAGTGGAGGGAAGGAGCCCCGTACCCGGCCATCGACCGTCCCTTCATCGCCCCCTTCCACTACAACGGTTATGTGGCCGTCAACCCGCAGCTCTACCCCGGAAGGACTTACTAGTGGGTCACTCTGTGTGTGTGTGTGTGTGTGTGTGTGTGTGTGTGTGTGTGTGTGTGTGTGTGTGTGTGTGTGTGTGTGTGTGTGTGTGTGTGTGTGTGTGAGAGAGAGTGTGTGTGTGTGTGTGTGTGCGCTCGATTGTGTATAATCTTTGGCTGTTTGTCCTGTCTGCCTTTCTGTGTCTGTCGGCCGCCCCTCTATATCGGTGTCTCTACCTGTCTCTGTCTGTCTCTGCTTGTCTCTATATGTCTTTGCCTGTCTCTCTGTGTCCTCTGTTTGTCTGTCTCTATCTGTCTCTGTCTGTCTGTATCTCCCCCTCTCATGCGGTATGTTAAAATTGGTTACAACATTCTGTGACACGGCCTTACCTATCTTCCAACTTCCCAATCGTACTTACGCATTTGTTGTTTCTCCTTTGGTGCAGTAACTGTCGATCAGACTTTCACGTTACACTGAAGTAAGTTATATGTATTTTTGTTTGCATTACGTTCCAGCAAGCTAATTTCTCGGGCTGGGGCCAGTGCTTTAACTGATGAGGACAGGGATTTCTTTAACTGATGAGGACAGGGATTTCATGCACATGCTGGACACGTATTTAATGAGTGCTAGCGTTGCCCTCAAGTCCAGCTTCCACGCACATTTCCCTGGGAGAACGTGTCAAGTGCGGACAGTTGTTCTGAATCTCAACTGCAGACCCTAGAAGGCTGTCCGGTAAGTGCTAATACTACCGTTTGAACGTTAGAAAAGATCGATAGAAAATTGCGGATGCACAGATAAACAAAGCAGAAAAGGTCGATAGAAAATTGCGGATACGGAGATAGTTGGAGAATTTCACCGTGCACCAGGGACGAATACTTTGAATGACTGAATGGACCAGGACACACACACACCTCGAAGAAGAAGAAAAGAACAAGAATAACAAGAAGAAGAACAAGAAGACTCAATGATTATCGATATTAAAATTTCAGAAAATGAAAATGTTTGTGATTGTCGTCGCTTTTTGTGATTTATGTCTTCTATTGTTGTTTTTCCAGTCAAACACGTTCCAGGTAGTCCTGGTTGGAAATGACAAACACACCTTTGCTATTTTCAACTATTACAAGATGGAAATTCCTTTTACGGAATATCAGCTGGTACGTAGAGAAGTCTGCCTTACTTTCCTCTGTTCATTCCTTCATTAGTTGATTAATTGATTAATGTCTTTCCTTCTCTTGTCTTGCTCCGTGAAACGCGAACAACTTCTTTATACAGGCCTAGTAGTAGAAGTTGACACCGGTAGGGTGTGTGCCTGTCTAGTTGTATTATTATTGACCGCTTTTATATAAGGCTATTCTCAGCTCTCAAGCAGACACACTGCGCTCATGTTGTTTGTGATTCCGAATGAGTGGTTGTAGCCTTTCATAGCGCGTTTCTGAATATTAGCCGAAGCGGTGTAGTTTCAGCGCTATTTGTAATATGGCTGGTACCACGTGAAACTGTTGCCGTCATGGCGCACGTTCTGTATGCTGTATACACCACACAACCATGCACCCGCCACCTGAATTTTTTCATAGTATGAGCAGGGTCTTTTATGTGCCACTGCTGTAAAACGGGGGTGGAACAGATACTGAAATAAGAGCCCGCTCTGGAGAAGAAAATTTTCTCACTACTCATGCCAGGGATCGAACCCACGAGCCTCCAGTTGCGAGACCAGCGATCTACCACCGAGCTATATTTCCACCCCATCGATTCCATCATTCCATCACTCATTTGTTCATTTAGTTTATTCCTTTTCTTTTTCTTCCATTTTTTTTTTCTTTTTTTCAGTTTTCCTATGCTTTTTTTGTTTGTTTGTTTGTTTTTGTTGTCACTTTATATGATCTATACATTTCTTTGTCTGCAACAATATGTAATTTTACACTAAATATATGTGTCTATGATCGCCATTTTTCTTCCATTCCGATGATGCCATTCTGTTTCCAGGCAGGACTGAACGGCGGTCATGGACGAGGCTGGACGGATGTGGTTCCGTGTACCGGAACATGCGAAGTGCGGACCACACTCGATCCTAGCAGAATCAACTCTCTTGCATCCCGTGCAGGAAGTGACGTGGAAGGCCGCTACATCCTGGTCATCAACGACGACGTCATCATACGCGGAGGATGCATATCTGCGGGCTTGGAATCTGGTTAGATTCTCGAATAGTAAAAGATGTGGTGGGGGGGGGGGGGGGGGGCGGGACGGAGGAGGGGGGGGGGGGGGGCGAAATAGGAGAGAGAGCTGTTGGATTGAGGGGAGGGGGTGAATAGCTTTTTCTTTGTTTCTTCTTCCCCCCCCCCCCCCCCATGCATTTGTGAAAGCCCCCATACACTCCTGAGTAATCGGGATTATTTCTTCAATGACCGCGTCATAAGAAGGTCCATATTCAGTGTAGACAGCTGAAAGAATTGCAAGGGTAACTTGGAAAATGTGTAAGTCTGACTAGCCCCAGCAAAGTCTGCGCGGGCCTAGTTCACTTATACAAGTATCATGCTGTGGTCAACACGTCTGTCATGACAATATGTTGTATACAGACTAGACCCTCCTTCTCCCACCAAACTACCTGGCCTTTGAATCAATTCCCGCGAATGATATTAATTATTTTACCATCATCATTATCATTATTATTATCATCATCATATTATTACTGCTATGGTTACCCAAAGTGTCAGAGGCAGGACGTGTGTGTATGTGTGTGTGTGTGTGTGTGTGTGTGTGTGTGTGTGTGTGTGTGTGTGTGTGTGTGTGTGTGTGTGTGTGTGTGTGTGTGTGTGTGTGTGTGTGTGTGTGGACACAGTGGAAATGGAGGTGTACCCGCGTCAGGTCGGCATGTTTGGCGGCGAGATGCTGGCGGTGTCCGCGCGCTGCTTACAGCCGGGAACCAAGATCTACTGCCGCTTTGGGCTCAACGACCAAGCGGTAGGTTCATTTCCAACCTTGCTAGGCTCTGCTCTCACTTACAATAATCAAACGGCGGATCTGTCAGTGGTACTTAGAGTTACTCGAGTAACCGAAGCAATAAAGGATCATCGGTCTTACCAACAAAGCTGAGCTAGAAAAAATATAAGCTCACAGCAGCTTTTCAATTGATTTGTGGCATAACTTGTTCAAAATCCATGTTTGTAAGTCTCGAGGACTCGGCCATAGGTCATCGCCATTTTGACCCAGTCTGTGACGTCATTGCTGCTGAGCACTGCACGGGGTCAGTGCAGCACCCCTACGCCTGTAAGTGCCCGCTGTTTACATTCTAACGAACTCTGACCGTATAATTATTCACATGTATGCAAAACGGATGTTGCAATGGTCACAGTCTGGCCTGCAACTTTGAGTCTGAGCACATTGAAGAAAAGCTGCTCCACTGGCGGCAGGAACAAAAGAGCCTCTGTGTCCTACACAGAAACATACTGTGCGTATTTTCCTTCTTCTTCTCCTGTTTCTTTTTCCGATAAATGGCCAGCGTTGAAATTTTGCAGTGCAGTTTCTTCATATACAAGTACCTTAGGGGTCTGAGAGAGAGAGAGAGAGAGAGAGAGAGAGAGAGAGAGAGAGAGGAGAGAGAGAGAGAGAGAGAGAGAGAGAGAGAGAGAGAGAGAGACAGACAGACAGACAGAGAGAGAGACAGAGACAGAGACAGAGACAGAGACAGAGAGACAGAGAGACAGAGAGACAGAGAGAGAGACAGAGACAGAGACAGAGAGACAGAGACAGAGAGACAGAGACAGAGACAGAGAACTCGCAAGCTGTGTGGAGGGAGGGAGGGAGACAGACAGACAGACAGGACAAGCAGACAGACAGAGATCATGTGTGTTTTAGGTGCCATAGCGGGGAATAGTGGATGGGGTAGATGCTTGAGTGCAGCAGGTCATCTGTGGTTGCTTTAATGTCTCATCAGTCTTCAGAAATGAGTGCAGTCTTAATTCAAACAGTCGTTCTTTTTGCCAGAGAAGCGAGGGCGTGATGGAGACCGAGATGAGAGGACGTTGCCCAGTCCCCATACTGACCACACGTGGACAGGTCGCATTGGAGATCTCCACGGACAACATGACCTGGGAACACGAAACACAGATTACCATTAGTAAGAGCGTTTATTTTCAAGTCCTCGAACTGCCTCAAACTGTGCTCGTTTTGGATTCGTGTGTATACCAGTTATACCTCTAAGGAGCAGTACCCCGCACATCACACGAACTAGGGCTCACAGCTGGTGGTCTGCAGCTTCGTCCTCATCATGCATAATCAGAAACGATGGACTATTCTTCTTCCTTTTTATTTAAAGTCTTTTCTCATAAGTGATATGAGACGGATCTTATATACTTACCGATATAACAACACCTATCAGCAAGTTACACCCAAACGCGATGGACTTTCAGTAAAATAGTTATGACCTATTTGGAATCAGTTATAACAGGATAGTTTTGTTGTTGATGTTTTAGTTGCGCAGCTATAGAACGGTGTTTCGGCATCTTCTTTAGAGGACCGATCTTTACGAGGCTACATTCAGCTGGTGTACAATGCATGCATGTTCGTGTAGGTGGACTGTGGGGATCATGTGACAATACAACACAGCTTGGTTGCCAGGTGACACAATGACTGCACAAAGAATGTGGTATGGTGCCACGTGCAGACTGACATTTACCTCAGACATAAAACGAGAAAGTTGTGTTACACCAAAAGAAAACATTAGGGGAAAATGTTATTTATAGATAAAGAAACAAAAGATACCACTAAGCAATAAAGTATACGTGATATACATGCCTACAAACCGTGGCGCGCCCAGCTTTGTTTTAGTATGTGTGTAGCTGCGGCAATGAAACAGGTGTTTGCAAGGCAGATGAAATAATCAGACATTCACGATAATACACGACTTTAATGAAGGAAGCTTCACTTTCTAGTTACCGTATCGTGTTTTCGTTTCAAATAATGGAAACTCAAATAGCTGTTAGAAAAATAACCATGTGATCTCATACCCAGCTAAAAACTCATTTCTCTCTGGTGAAGTTGTTGATGTTTCTCTCTCCCCCCCCCCCCCCCCCCCCGCTCTCTCTCTCTCACACACACACACACACACACACACACACACACACTCACACAGCTGTCTATCTATCTATCTGTATCTATCAGCAGGACATATTAAATAAGCGAGTTTTATTAGGTGAACGATAAGAGGGTGTTAGGTCACCTGACTTTGTAAAGGAGTCTTTTTGACAAACAGAGCAGCATGCATAAGAAATTACCTCTGACCAAACAACAGGCAACCTTTGTTCAAAAACAGTGTGATTTTATTTTCAGTTAATGTAATTATTGTGTATTTTGATTTTCTTCGCCTTGCAGTCTTCCTCCACCATAGTTATAAGCAAGTAATATTTTTGTCCCGTATTTTCCCTTTTCCTCCCTTTTCCATATTTTCCCTTGTCCTGCCACATCTTTGCTTTATAATGGGCTATGTGCTATGTGCTCCGATTCGGAGATATAGCCAATAAAACAGTATATTATTATTATTTTCAGTTCTACCCAGCCGACTTCGACTGCCCATCAGTTTAACCCACATAAAGTCAGCCTGGAATGAGATCAACCCCCACGAACTGAAGCTTCGTTGGAAGAGAGAACTGTTTTCCAGCAAGCAGGGAGCGACACTGGACATCTTCCTGATCGGCTACAGTGAGAATGTACACAGCAACAACCCCGTGAGTGATCACACGCCGCACGTAAAAGCAGCCACAGTTTTTACTGGAGATTTATTAAAGGGATTAAGTGAAATAATTAGAAAAGTGAAAAAATGTTAAACTTAAGGATTTTGTTTAATACACCTTGTTTCGTTAATTATTCAGACGATCGAAAATCCTTATTTTTCTTAGAAAGGTAAAAATATTTTGCAGCGGATGAAGCATTCAAGGCTGTATTCTGACCTACTCCAGGTTTTACACGGAACACCTCTGATAATTGTAGGTATATACGCTGCAGAAAGGATCTTAATTTCTGCGTCCGCGGCGCCCCATCTTGAGACAACGCCTGTCAGTGCATTGCACTTTGCTGACCGTTTCAGGTAAGGCTAAAGCGACTGGCCCAGCTGGCCACAGGAGTGCTGAACACGGACGAGCAGCATACGATAGACCCCAGCCAGTTCTCCTGCACCAGCGAGTGTGAGGAGTTTGAAATCGGCTTGGTTCAGCTCCGTGTGTCCGACCAGTACATCGATGAGACCACGAAATATCAGTGAGTATATGTGAATGGCTGCAGAGTGCAACACTTCATAGGCTGACTGAAAGAGCAGGTAGTGTAAATCAAGTTTTTTGTGGGTTTTTCTTTTCTTTTTCTTTTCTGTCTTAAAACTGTGTTTCGCACTGTTCTCTGTGTTCTACAATATTTCCCTATGTTTTGCAGTATTTCTGTGTTTCACACGGCTTCTGTGCGTTTCACAATGTTTCTCTGTGTTTCACAATGTTTCACTGCGTTTCGCAATGTTCCTCTGTGTTCCACAGTGTTTCTCTGTGTTATACAATGCTTCTCCGTGCTAGGTCCGTCAACGTGGGCCCTGCGGCACTGGGTTGGTACGTGAAGAACGCTATGACCCAAAGGTACGGCAACGACTGGGCTGCAGCCAAGTGCAAGGCGTGGAATGACGAGGATCGGCTGAGCGCTGGGTGGCTGGACCATCTTCTCCCCTGTCCCTGCACGCTGTCGCAAGCTCTGGCCGATTGGGGGCGCTGGCAACCGGATATGAGCTGTAACATGTTCCACGGAAGCCACTGCAAGTACCACATCGGCGCCAAGCACTGCGTCCGCTCCGTGCATCCATCGTGAGCATTGCAACCCGTTTTTACTTAAGTAGTAAACTTTGCAGAGCAGTTATGATTGTTCAGTTCAGTAACATGTTACGTTCACTCCACAAAGGATGAATTACGTTGACTCTGTTTGACTCTGTGTGAAGGGATTGAGAAGAAGACGCAGAAGAAACTTTGCTTGTATACCGCATCAGCTACCATCAGCACGAAGTGCTTCACAAACTACATGTATGTGCACAAGCATATAACAACATTACCTCGTTTCAGTGTAAAGTGTCACCCTGGATCGTTCTGAGGTAACCCTGTGTGGTTGACGTCACGTTAGGTTACTGCTACATTCACTTTGCTTCTTGGACAGACAAGAGGGCTCGGGGAACCAGTGTTGTTACGAACAGGACGGCAACCTTCGCTACGCCGCTGACACCTACCAGGGCTCCACACCCGACAGGTCACATGACTGGGGTTCCGTGCCTTACGGAGCCCCAGATCACGTGCCGTCCCTGTCCCACTGGACCCACGACGTCATCACCTTCTACTATTGCTGCCTGTGGGTGGAGTACCGCCAGTGTAACTACTACATGGACCGCAGGGCCACTCGTGACTGCAAGGCCTACACGCCTCCTCATTCAGGTAAACACGACTGCAAGGCCTCCACGCCTCCACATTAAGGTAAAAACTACGACTGCAAGGCCTACACGCCTCTTCATTCAGGTAAACACGTCTGCAAGGCCTCCACGCCTCCACATTAAGGTAAAAACTACGACTGCAAGGCCTACATGCCTCCTCATTCAGGTAAAAACTACTACTGCAATGCGCATATTCTTCCACATTCAGGTAAAAACGACTGCAAGCGTACGTATGCCTCCACATTCATGTCAAACAAAGACTACGAGGCCTACATGCCTCCTCAT
Organism: Alviniconcha strummeri; assembly: GCA_963584105.1. NCBI lineage: Eukaryota > Metazoa > Mollusca > Gastropoda > Provannidae > Alviniconcha > Alviniconcha strummeri. Next base: position 6,655,684 of record OY757549.1, read on the forward strand.
TCAGGTAAAAACAACGAGTGCAAGGCCTACAAGCCTCCTCATTCAGGTAAAAACTACGACTGCAAGGCCTACATGTCTCCTCATTCAGGTAAAAACTACGACTGCAAGGCCTCCACGCCTCCACATTCCGGTAAAAACTACGTCTGCAAGGCCTACATGCCTCCTCATTCAGGTAAAAACTACGACTGCAAGGCCTACATGCCTCCTCATTCAGGTAAAAACTATGACTGCAAATCCTACACGCCTCCACATTCAGGTAAATACTACGACTGCTAGGCGTACGAAAACGTGTACATATGTTCCCGATAAAGGTGTTAACATGATTATGATGTACACATGATGGGGTATCACAGGATATTTTACAAAATTAATATGAAATATCGCTAACTTACTCCCCGTTTCTCACTAATGTTTGTCTTCATCTTTTCATTCCGCTAGCGACGGTGTACGGGGATCCCCACATCACCACTTTTGACGGCAAGAGCTACTACTTTGGGGGATCGGGAGACTTCTGGATTCTCAAGTCTGACGGTCTGAATATCCAGGGACGTTTTGAGGAGCGCGAAAATCAGTGTATGTCTTCACTGAACCAGTGCTTTGAAAACGGAGAAAAAAGAAAAAGGAATCTTTTTCCTAGGCCTAATACGCGTAAATTACACGTATTCGTGCACTTACTATTGTTTATTTTTTTCATGTGATGTGTGTGTGTGTGTGTGTGTGTGTGTGTGTGTGTGTGTGTGTGTGTGTGTGTGTGTGTGTGTGTGTGTGTGTGTGTGACAGACAGACAGACAGACAGACAGACAGACGTTTTGAGGAGCGCGAAAATCATGTCTTCATTGAACCAGTGCTTTGAAAACGGAGAAAAAAGAAAAAAGAATCTTTTTCCTAGGCCTAATACGCGTAAATTACATGTATATCACACTTACTATTGTTTATTTTTTCATGAGATGTGTGTGTGTGGGAGGGGGGTGGGGGTGAGAGACAGACAGACAGACAGACAGACAGACAGACAGACAGACAGACAGACAGACAGACAGACAGACAGACAGAGGAGTGGGGTGCAGGTATATGTGTAGACGTGCATGCGTGTGTACGTGTTTGCGTAGTAAAACGAGGAGAATTCATTTAGCTGGTAGCGTGTCGGAAATAAGTGTAGTATAAATTTACAAACACACACGTTCACTTACCCACTCCGTTGGACTCTCCCAATCATCCGTAATACATCTTTGCCGCACAGATTTGAACATCACACCAACGCAGCTAGCACCTACCAACCTCACCTCTATTGTGGCGTGGATTAACGGAAGTGACGTAGTTACGGTGAGAAAAGCTCCCTCTGGTGGACCACTGAACCGGAAACTCGATGTCTTGGTGGGCACTCAACGACGCTTCTTTGAAGACGAGAGTCAAATGTGGCAGGACTATGACCGTAAGTCAAATCCTTGTTTGTACTGCAGTACAGCATAGCCAGAACCAGAACACATTTGCGTATAAAAGAATATATTTCGGGCGTCTAGCTTTGGCACCTCGCATTCCGGTGCTGGTGTGAAGGCGGAAGAACAGTTGCTGCGGAAACGAGTCTACACGTCGGACGTAGGCCTGTTGAGTGAAACGGAGAGTGGTCCGGATTTCTGGTGTGCATTCAGTAACGTGCTGTGTGTGTGTGTGTGTGTGTGTGTGTGTGTGTGTGTGTGTGTGTGTGTGTTGTGTGTGTGTGTGTGTGTGTGTGTGTGTGTGTGTGTGTGTGTGTGTGTGTGTGTGAGAGAGAGAGAGAGAGAGAGAGAGAGAGAGAGAGAGAGAGAGAGAGAGAGAGAGAGAATCATGTGTGTGTTTGCATGCGTATATGTGTGCATGCATGCATGCGCGCGCGCGTGTGTGTGTGTGTGTGTGTGTGTGTGTGTGTGTGTGTGTGTGTGTGTGTGTGTGTGTGTGTGTTTGTGTGACTGTGCCAACTTTGCACGGAAAGTTGTTGTGTGCGGTATGTGCAAGACTATGCGCGCGAGGGCACTTAGTCACTGCATTAACGAGTTATTTGTTGTTGTGTATACAGGTGTGTCCATACTGAACAACGCAAGAACAGCCAAACACAGTGTGGACAAACATCACAGCAACTTCACTGTGCTTTTCGCGGGAGGGGCGGCTGTGCAAGTGGCAGAACGGCAGGGGCTGCTCCACCTTATAGTCCTCCTCCCGCCAGGCAGTGGAAAGGTCTTGGAAACGAATTTTCTCTCTTTCCGACGTGTTGCAGTTTGCCGACTACAGATGATTTATACCATTTGTTGTTTCTCACTTTGATTGTATTAAAAAAAAGGTCTAGCCGCCTGAATGACACGCTACGACAGTATTAGCACGATCATCATCACCACCAGTAGCCTAACCACCACTACAGTCATCACTATTATCGCAACAACGACAACAGCAACAAAGTTAACTTTGAACAATAAGCTGTGCAAATGTTAGACGGGTACGCTCATTTCATCTCTCTGTTTGTCGCCCGTGTACGACCTACTGGCTTAACGGGACGTTAAAAACCAATAAACAGTCGTTTTAACAGTCGGTGCAAATGTTCCACAAGTACCCTGATCCCACACTCTTTGCCGCCCCTATGTAACCTAGGCAGTTAACCGGACGTTAAAAAAAATAAAAAATAAAAAATAATAACCAGTCATTCTTTTGACCTTAGTTCGATTCTGTTTACTGAAATGCATTCATGTTCTTGTTGTTTTCTCCCCAGACCCAAGGTCTGTTGGGCACAATGGACCAGGACGTCAGTAATGAGTTCGAAACTCCTCTTGGTGACGTCATTCCTGCTGATTCCAACGATGACACCGTTTATTTCGATTTCTCACTGAAATGTAGGCTGTTTTTGTTGTTGTTGTTCTGTTTTTGTTATTGTTTGTTTACTTGTTTGTTTTGTTTGTTTCTTTCTCTTTTTGTCTGTTTGTTTCTTTTTTTCTTTCTTTCTTTCTTTCTTTCTTTATTTTTCTTTTTTCTTTTTTCTAAGGCCAGTCAGTCGCGAATGCCAAATTGACGCGACGCAAAATTCACCGAATTGCTAAGCATGCTCAACGTGACATGGTTAAATCTTAACGTTTAAACATTTTGTATGGTCTGAGTGGCGGTGGCTGTCCACGTAGATTTAGGTGGTGTGTATCAAGGGTCCAGCGATGGGTAACTGTGTTTGGTTGATGAGTAGATAGCATGGGTGCTTGTAGCTAGGTTGGGTGTGTGTGCGTCTGTGGGTGGATGGGTGTGTGGGTGGGAGGGTGTTAAACCAAAATGAGTACTTAAGGGCGAGCTGGATCTTGGTCAGGTGATAGAAGTGTTACACAACGGGCGACCACAGCGACCACCTTTTCCTGTTTGTTCCTGGTCTCCAGGGAACGTAACTGCAGCAGAATCTAAATTCCATTGGCCGAGAACGGTGGAAGACACCAAAGCTCCGCTATTTGGCGATCCGCAAAAGTTTCCATACGTTGACGAGAGCCAGAAGCCAGAGGAAGCTCAAGTTCAAAGTGTCTGCAGACAAAGCCAAGCGTGCAGACGGGATTATTACGCCACGAATGATGTCAGCGTTGCACGTGCAAGCAAGAAAACTGCTATGACGTTTGCGTTTATGCAAAGGTCGCAAAAAATTGGTAATGTATTTCCGCATTCGTTAATAATGTTGCTTGTGCGTGTGTGTGTGTGTGTGTGTGTGTGTGTGTGCATGCGTGTGTGTGTGTGTGGGCGGGTGGGGGGGGGGGGGGGGCTCTTTTGTCATCGATATTTAATTTTATTTAGTGGAAATATTTAGGATGAAAAAGATGGACTGATGGTTGGATATGGACAGACTGAAGAATGAATGCATGAGTGGATTAGTGTGTACGCGCATGCAGGTGCACAAATGTGTCAGGATTACTGTTTATGCGCATGAAGGTGCACAAGTGTGTCAAGTGGGTTAATAAAGAATCGACAGTTGTTCAATTACAGATAATACTCGCTGCATTAACTGACAGACTAAATTAGCCTCGGTTCTTCAAGTTCATGAGATCTGAGCGTCTTTCAATGTAGCTGATGTCACCACGACTTTGTTGTGTCGTTACCCTGGTGACAGTGCGCTCCTGCGGCCACCTGGACATCCCCATGTCGGTCAAGACACCCACTGTGTACACGGAGGGCAGTGTGGTCACCGTCACTGGCTGCAGGCCCGACAACTCCCCCGTCCAGTCCACCGGTCCGCTGACCTACGTGTGCAACGCCACGGGGTCTTCGTCCTCCACCCTTCAGTGGTCGCCGCAACCCCACACAAACCTCTGTCTTCACGCCTTGGGTTAGCGCGGCTTCTGGTCCTTGTCTTTGCCAGTGATTTGGTCGTAGAGTGGATTGAAGACTGACTGATGCTGAGGTTTTAAAGGAGAACCGAAGCGAAGACGCCGGTTGGCCTGCAAACGTAGAAACAATGCAAATATTTCCATGTGCAAGAATTCATTCAGCTCATATATAAAACAATATTGAAAAAGACCTTGTTTCTCCTTTGAATTAGAGCTCCTAATGGTGCAGCCATGTTGGTTCACTCTTTAACAATGAAGAGCTGAAAAGTTGGGTCGTGACAGATACTTTTATCACACACACACACACACACACACACACACACACACACACACACACACACACACACACACACACACACACACACACACACACACACACACACACACACACCGGCCTTGTTCATGACGTCATCGATACAAACTGATTGGCACTGACATTCAAACGTCGACTTTTTAGCAAATCCGGACAAGAAATCAAGCCTGTTGTTTAATTCCATTCCTGTCGATAGGGCCCCGTGTACCTCTTCCCACCGGGTCCCCTTTAACACCCAGCCAACCGCCAAGGTCCTGTCATGGCGAAACTCGATGCATCCACTCTCAAGTCAAAGTCTGAGTCAGTGTTACCACAATGGACATTTTATGTTTGTAACAATTCAGGAGTGTGTGTGTGTGTGTGTGTGTGTGTGTGTGTGTGTGTGTGTGTGTGTGTGTGTGTGTGTGTGTGTGTGTGTGTGAGTAATAATAACAACTTACCCTGTGTTATGTTCCTTGCACACCCCAGTAACAGAGCCTGTGTCAAGCTGTGAGGCTGTGTGGAGCTCCGCCCTGCCCGCCTCCCAGACCAGTGAGTCGCTTTCTTCAAAACATTTGCTCCTTTTGTGTTTGTTGTTGGACACTCATGTTGCACTGGCCCCATAGCTAGCATCTGACTGTTAGGGCTGCACGTCACCGTCATGGGGGGTCTGCATCCCTGCACGGCCTCGCTTTCCGGGAAGCATGTCGTGAACCAGTGCTTGGAGTTTGTACCATTCCTTTGCTTCCTGATTGAGCCTGGGGGAGGGCGGGAAAATGAGAGAGCCGCGAAGCGGAGGGGGGGGGGGGGGGGGCTGATGAGAGGGGGACTCTAAAGACAGAGATGAAATGTGTGTGTTTGGTGTGTGTGTGTGTGTGTGTGTGTGTGTGTGTGTGTGGTGTGTGTGTGTGTGTGTGTGTGTGTGTGTGTTAGTGTGTTAGTGTGTGTGAGTGTGTGTGTGTGTGCGTGTGCGTGTGTATATATGTGTGTGTATGTGTGTGTGTGTGTGTGTGTGTGTGTGTGTGTGAGAGAGAGAGAGAGAGAGAGAGAGAGAGAGAGAGAGAGAGAGAGAGAGAGAGAGAGAGAGAGAGAGAGAGAGAGAGAGAGAGATTGTTAAATTATCTATAATGTTGGTTCCCCCTGCCCCACTCGCCCCTTGAAGTGGTGACCCATGACAACTACACGGACCCCCAGTGTGGCGGCAAGCAGGTCATTGTCCAGGCTCTTCGAGTGGAAGTGGACGGACATCGCTAAGGAATGCGAGAGATTCCTGGGACCAAAGGGATTCTGCGGAGTGCAGGTTCGTCTGAGCTGCCTATAGGACGGTTTTCTGTGAATTGGTTTTTACTTAGTTAGTTTCGGGGTTGGTTGTGTTTTACGTTTGTTTTTGTTTTGGGTTTTGGCCTTTTTGTTGTTGGTTTTTTTCTTCTTCTTCTTTTTTTCTTTCTTTTTTTTCGTCTTTTTTCTTCTTGGTTTTGTTGTTGTAGTAGCTGGTGGGTTTGTTGTTGGTCGGGGATGGGGGTGGGGGGGAAGGGTCTCATCCAGAGGTGTCTTGTGCCTCGAAGCGCTCTGTCACAACCAACCCTGAACTCCGTTGGTGGAAGCATTGTGGGAATTTTTTTAATTTTATTTTGTCAGTGTAGACCTTGACGGGTTTTCGCTCGCTGTTTGTTCAGCACTTAAAGGTGTCATTAAACCTTGCACCACCCTACTGGAGCCAGTCTGTCAGGTGGTATCGACATCAAACACTGACGAAAGTGTTTACAAGTGTGTATACTTTCTATCTCCCTTTTTGTTCAGTCCTTAAGGGGGTCCCCCGTCATGGAACATCCCGTCCTAACCAGTCCGCCACACCCAAAGTGCCAGTGCTAGCCTACCAGTCAAGGGTATAAAAAAATTAATACGTTGTATAATTTCCTGCTCTCGGTTTGTTCTGTTCTAAAAGGTGTCCCCGGTGTTGGAGACCTTCCCGTTGTAACCAGTCCGCCACACCCGCAGTGGCAGCGCTAGCCTACAAGCCAGTGGTGTATAAAATAATGTGTTGTCTCTCTGTTTAATTCCAAAGGAGTTCGCTGCTACAGAGCACCTAACGTAACCAAGCTGCCACACTCTGTTGGCAGCGCTACCAGCCACTGATGTGCAAATGTGATTCCTTTCTCTGTTTAATCTGAAAAGTGTCCCCCGCCGGAGAACACCTTACCATAACCACCCCACCCCTCCCCTGGTGGCAGCGCTACCAGCCACTAATATACAAATTAATACTTTTGTTTCTGTTTAATCCGAAAGGTGTCCCCTGCCACAGAACACCCTACCATAACCCAGCCGCCACACCCCTGGTGGCAGCGCTACCAGCCAGTGAGCTACAAGCTGGTGTCCAGGTCTGGCGACGAGCAGCAGTTCGCTGACATGGTGTCGCGCTGCAACGCTGTGGGCGTCAGGTAATCATGCGGTCCACTGGCGTATGGCCGTGCAAGTGGGTATTATTCCATAACGAGAATTAGCATCTTCATTGTGATCATCATGAATACCAGTCTGCTCCTCTCTTCGTCGTAACGAAAGTGAGGCGCTTCACTGGAGATAAAGAAGACCAAGACTAGAAAATTAATACATAATTGTGATAAGTCAGAAAGATCATGCACTCAGTTATCAGACATAACGGAAGTTCTTGAAAGGACGAGAAAGGGTCGCCATCGTCAATCAGACGAACATTGGAACTGTTTCAAAGGCAACGTTGGGGGAAACCTCTTGAGAGACCAGAGAGAACGCATAATTATGGGCATTCACGAGCGTGTAAATATAGATACCATCATGAACTGAACCAAATTTGACTGAACTCGCAAACATAAATATAGCAATGCAATGTATCTGACCCCTGAGACTCTTGTGACCACAGAACATACGTGGACGTGCAGCTGAATCACATGACGGGCACAGAGAGGTCAGGCACGGGCACGGCAGGGTCGAAGTTCAACGGGGGCACGCTGGACTTCCCGGGAGTGCCCTACACGTCCGCCAACTTCAACCCCAGGTCCAAGTGCCCCTCCAGCGACGGCCACATCCACAACTACGACAACGCGGAGGAGGTGCGAAACTGTCAGCTGCTGACTCTGGCTGACCTGGACCAGGTAAGATGTAATTAATGGAGGGAGGAGTGGGGGAGGTACCTCCTGGAATTTTACAAATGGACTAGTTGCTAATCATGTATTAAAGAGGGGTAGAGGGGTGTGTGTGTGTGTGTGTGTGTGTGTGTGTGTGTGTGTGTGTGTGTGTGTGTGTGTGTGTGTGTGTGTGTGTGTGTGTGTTTGCATGGGGGGGGGGGGGGGGGGGGGGGAATTATTTAGTTAATTACTTGATATTTCGCACCTGGCCAAACAAGCAGTAAAGGTTTTCTGTTTTTGTTTTGTGTAGTATATGTCTACGTCGCTAGCATCCTGGAATCTGGCACTGGTGCGACGGGACCAAGACGCTGTTTCTGAGTTTATGGCTGCTTGCCTGTCGCACTGTACTATTTCCAGTGGCCAGGGTTCGACTCTTTAACGCGACGGGTTGAAGGACCGTTTTTAAGTTCTTCCGAGTCTACATTTGGGCAGACTCGTCAGTACCTGTTCCGCCCTCTCAGTTGCACACATCAGCCACGCAGCCGCTTGCTGCCCGCATTGCAGAATGTAGCTGCTGCTAATGGAAACACAAGAAGACGAAACGCCGTGTGAAAATATCTAAGACAGCTTCAAAAAGCCAGGGAGAAATCTAGAAGGACCTGTATACGGAACTCGAAAAGATTTTTAAGTTTTTTTTTCTGTTTTTTTTCATCTCTGTCAAAACAATGCTTTCATAGAGCCTTCGGCTTTGCTAAAGTTGCAGTCCGCACTCTTAACACTCATTTCTCCACCTTTGATCCATGGTAGATTAAATTGTTTAATTATTTTTATATTTATATGTCTGTCTCTGTCTCTGTGCATATATAAGTTGTTTTGATTGTTTGTTTTTAATAACCTATTCGCGCCGTTGAAAACAGCGGGCAAAAAAAAAAAAGAGAAGAAAAAAAGGGGAGGTAGCTCGCAGGGTTATGGTCTAAGGGAAACAACTCTGATAATGTGTTACAGTCGCAAGCCTGCTACATTTATTCCCCCTGTACTGCCAAGAACGAGAACCACAAGGTTTATATGAATTTACGTCCTTGTTTACGGAAACATGGGAGTTGGTTACGGAGATGACCGAACAAAGGTTTCATGGGAAAAGACTCTTGCTTCCTTTATAATTGGGAGAATAACAAGAGTTTCTTTTCTTGAACCGGAGTGGCACACTTTCGCGTTAGAAAATATTTTGTTAAAATTGCAGACTATTGAAAAAAATCCCGC
>OY757549.1:6664846-6687987 GCA_963584105.1 Alviniconcha strummeri
ACCCCGCAAGGACTTACTAGTGGGTCACTGTGTGTGTGTGTGTGTGTGTGTGTGTGTGTGTGTGTGTGTGTGTGTGTGTGTGTGTGTGTGTATGTGTGTGTATGTGTGTGTGTGTGTGTGTGTGTGTGTGTGTGTGTGTGTGTGTGTGTGTATGTGCGTGAGGTAGGGGCGGGGTGGGGGGGGGGGCGTGGGAGGGGGGCAGGTGAAGGAAAGAGAAAGAGAAGTGGTCCGGGAGAGATGTCACTAACATTGATTCCAAACTAAATATTTATAAATACTTCCTGCAGATGTATAATCACGAACTTCTAAAACAATCGGCATCCCACTGGTAAGGACAGACGGACAGAGTATGTAGGCTTACTACATGTTGTTGTTTTGTTTGCACTACTTGCCAGCAATCTGAGAGAGAGAGAGAGAGAGAGAGAGAGAGAGAGAGAGAGAGAGAGAGAGAGAGAGAGAGAGAGAGAGACGGGACGGGGTGGTGGTGGTGGTGGGGGTGGTTGAGGAGAGAGTAAATAAAAGGGGGTGTGGTGGGGGGTTGATCTTCATTGACGCTGATTGTAGACTAAATATTTATAAACACTTGCTGATGTATAATCACAACTGAATTTAGGAGCAAAACCGAAGCATCTGATTTATGAAAACAATCGGCATTTCACTCGTAAATATTGTACACTCTGTCAGATTGTCAGCGGAGCTGCAGCAGATTCTGTACGTTTCGAGTGACAGTGGAGTGTGTATACAGGCTAACTACATGTTGTTGTTTTGTTTGCATTACTTTCCAGTAAGCTGATTTCTCGATCTGGAGGCAGTGTGTTAACCAATGAGGACAGGGACTTCATGGACAGGCTGGACACGTATTTAATGAGTGCTAGCGTTGCCCTCAAGTCCGGTTTCTACGCGGAATTCGCCTTCAAAGTCACCTGGGAGAACGTGTCAAGTGCGGACAGTTGTTCCGTGTCTCAGCTGCAGACTCCAGAAGGCTGTCCGGTAAGTGCTAATGGCATAAAGAACAGAAGGCTACAACACAGAACAAAATATTACAGTACAGAAGAGAAGCACGACAGGGAAAATTCCTACGGGGGAAAAGACGTTTTCTAACACGGCAAGCGCCCTGTCGTGGCTTTGCCGATGTTAATTCACATCACAGACAAATACCCTTTATCACCGCGCGCACCTCTTTCTAAAAAGAAAAGCCCAGGCAGTCGACATGATGTCATTACAAGGCTCTCTTACAAACCGTAGGAACTGCTTTAAAGTAGGATGTGCCCTGACTAGAACTGGGTTCCTGTTTCATACGCTCAACAAATGTATTTGCAATTTAATGAAATACAAAACAAGTATAAAGAGACAATGAACACCAGCGTCAGAGTCTTAGAACGTAAAATAGCGTATAATCGTCTTTCTTTGATTCTTTTCTTTTTCAGTCAAACACGTTCCAAGTAGTCCTTGTTGGAAACAACGAACACACACCTTTGCCATTTTCAACTATTACAAGATGGAAATTCCTTTTACGGAACATCAGCTGGTACGTACATGCGTCTTCTTTTGCGTTGTTCATTAATGCATTGGTTCATTCACGAATCATTCACAGATTTAAAAAAAAAAATCGTGTCTTTTGCTTGTGTCAGTATTATAATTTTATTCATGATTTCTTTGATAGATTGACTGATTGCTTCCTTCGTTCTTTTATTCATTCAGTTTTCTTTCTTTCTAACTTTCGTCCTTGGATGACCCAGTGTGATTAACAGGACATAGAAAAAAATCCAATTTGTAACTTCTTTCTTTCCTTTCTACCCTTTTTAAAAATTTCAGTTCTAAGATCTGTGAATCACTCTGTCTGTCCATGATAGACAGGTATATAATTTAACACTGGATACCTCTGGTCGTAGGTTTTTCTTCGTTCTTCTGTGCCCATGACAGCAATCTGTTTCCAGGCAGGACTGAACGGCGGTCATGGACGAGGCTGGACGGATGTGGTTCCGTGTACCGGAACTTGCGCAAAGCGGTCCAAACTCGATCCTAGCAGAATCAACTCTCTTGCGTCGCGTGTAGGAAGTGACGTGGAAGGCCGCTACATCCTGGTCATCAACGACGACGTCATCATACGTGGAGGATGCATACCTAGTGGCCTGAAATCTGGTCAGATTAGGATTTGAGATGGGGAGGGCGGAAGAGAGAGAGACAGAGAGACAGGGAGACAGACAGAGACAGACAGACAGACAGAGACAGAGAGAGTGGTCTGGAAAGTGGAAGGAAGCAGGGAGCCGGGAGAGAAGGGGGTGGGGGGAGAGGGGGAGAAAGAGAGAGGCGGGAAAAAGAGAAAGGGGGTGGGGGGGGGCGAACAGAAGGGGTGAAGGGGTATTTGTTTCACTGGGGTGACGGGTGACTGATGAGTACTGGGTGGGATTTGCAGCAGTCTTCATAATTTGTCAATCTTGGCAATTGTGTCAGCCACTAATGCAAGATTTGTCTCCCTCCCCCATTCCCTCCCTTACCCCACTCCCCCCCTAGTTCCCCCCCCTGCCCCCCCCCCCCCCCAAAAACAAAAGAGGAAAGAAATGCACCTGTAAAGTTAATTTAATCAGCTAAACGCAATAATTGTACAAAGGTTACTTTCAAAATAACGTCATGTTGAAACCCAGCAGAAGCTTCGAGTTGCTTTTTGAAATGCCTTAGCCTAGAGAAAAAATAATAATCTGAAACAGAATGACTTCTAGCGTCCTAAAACAAGACCCAAACACAAAAAGGTTCAAACGAACACTTTATTTATTTTGACACGAAAACACAGTTCGCAAATTTTCGGGGAAATCCCCTTAGCCTAGGATAGCGTGATTATGTGATACGCAGAAGTCCTCCCTTCCTGGCTATGGAATCCTATATTAAGAACGAGGTTTCTTACAATATTTATCTAACAGGGGTTTAAGCAACAAATGCAATGTTTATCTGATCCAACTGAAGCGGTCTGCTTTACTCATTCACATGTCTGTTTATGTCTTCCATCCTACCTAGACTGTGCATGGAGGTTTAGTGCATTTCGAATCATCATCTGATCGGATCATTTTTAAGGTCCCCAGCAATTAATAGCTCGTTACAGTAAGTACCGTATGCATCATCGTCATCGTAGTCATCATCATTATCATTCAGCATCAGCATCATGATCATTATCACCCCCCGCCAACGCCCAACACCCCCATACTGAGGCAAAGACAACCGTGTGACTGGTGCTACATTATGTTTTGAACGACGATGTGTGTGTGTGTGTGTGCGTGTGTGTGTGTGTGTGTGTGTGTGTGTGTGTGTGTGTGTGTGTGTGTGTGTGTGTGTGTGTGTGTGTGTGTGTGTGTGTGTGGACACAGTGGAAATGGAGGTGTACCCGCGTCAGGTTGGCATGTTTGGCGGCGAGATGCTGGCGGTGTCCGCGCGCTGCTTACAGCCGGGAACCAAGATCTACTGCCGCTTTGGGCTCAACGACCAAGCGGTAGGTTCATTTCCAGCCTTGCTGAGATCTGTATCATAATTATAATAATAATGGGTGCTTACAGCGAACTGTACCTATTTTGACAACAAAGATTCAGTGCACACAACACCCCCACCCCCACCCCACCCCCACACGCACGCACGCGCACGCACATAAACACGTACGCACGCACGCACGCACGCACGCACGCACGCACGCACGCACGCACGCACGCACACACACACACACACACACACACACACACACACACACACACACACACACACACACACACACACACCGTTGTTCAAAATGTAGTGTAGTACCAGTCGCATGGTTGTCGTTGTGTTTACCAGATAAGCGAGGGCGTGATGGAGACCACGATGAGAGGGCGTTGCCCAGTCCCCATACTGACCACCCGTGGACAGGTCTTCCTAGAGATCTCCACGGACAACATGGTCTGGAAGTACAAAACACAAATTACTGTTGGTAAGAGCATTTTGTGTTAGGCCCAAAAGGCCGCCTAGAAATTGATACCGTTTTGGCTTAAATTTTAAATATATATGTAGATAATGACCATCAGTGTTTTGACTCGGTCGCTTGCAGTTTAGGCTAATCGTGAATAATTATATCGTAAACAGTTTCGATTTTTTGTTGTTGTATAGTTTAACCGTAAACAGTTTAGATTTTGTTGTTGTTGTATAGTTTAATGAGTAGCTGTTTGTATGCTGAGGAATGATATAAGTGGCTGCTGGTAATTACATTAGGTGCAGGGTGAATTTCTTCTTCATTCGGGTTAATTGGGTATGCTGCTCAAAAACAACACAATACGACTTTATTGTCTCCGTGCGGAGAAATTTGCCTGCTGGCTCGTCATGGACATAAAACATTAAATACATTTTACAGTAGAACATGTCTTTTCAGTCCTACCCAGTCGGCTTCAGTTGCCCATTGATCTGAGTGATATACAAAGTGCCTGGTATGAGATCAGCCCAAATGACCTTAGGCTTCGTTGGAAGAGAGACCTGTTCTCCGGCAACCGCTACGCCACAGTCGAGGTCAACCTGATTGGCTACAGGGAGGACGCCTACAGCAACGACCCCGTAAGTGATCGAATGACTCTTGCTAAGGCAACCACTGCTTTCTGAAACGTGTTTTGCCCCAACAGATTACAGAAGAGATCAGCATAAAAAGCGAAGAAAAATTCTCCATCTCCGTACGTTTTATTTCATATTTAATTTAGCATCGGAGTTTAGTTTTTTTTTTTTTTTTTTTTTTTTTTTGGGGGGGGGGGGTTCTCAACAGCTTCAGCCACTTAAACGCCACTGCAGTGTGCGGATAGTTTTTTTTTTTTTTTAAACTTGCCCCTACACCGGTGGCTCATTCTTATTGTCCTGGCCCTTACTCGGCCTTGTAGGTCTACCTAAACCACAATACATTAATATCCGGCCAGTCTGTGGAAGGCCACAGCGTTGACAAAAATCTGCCACAGTAAGCTTGCCATACCTGTTAATATGCCTCATATTACTTCGTCTAGGTCTGGATTTGGTCAGAATATAATTTGCATGCTGCGCTTTCTGTCAGGCATTCTCACTTCCCAGTTTTTGACTTCCCGGTTATTTGTTCCCAATTATCTTCAAATATGATGTGTGATTTCACCTGTGACCTAGATTTGATGACCTGGTATGCCTATGATTCGGGCGGTTGACTGGGCATTGAATATCAAGTGACTGACATGTCGTATGTCTCAGGTGGTGGTGAGACGACTGGCCCAGCTGAGCTGGCCACAGGAGTGCTGAACACGGACGAGCAGCATACGATAGACCCCAGCCAGTTCTCCTGCACCAGCGAGTGTGAGGAGTTTGAAATCGGCTTGGTTCAGCTGCGTGTGTCCGACCAGTATATCGATGAGACCACGAAATATCAGTGAGTATATGTGAATGGCTGTAGCGTGCTTCATAGTTCAGGAGCTGCGTGAGAGTTGAGGTGGACGTCCTGGGCTGTCCGTCCTAACGAGCCTTATGGTTTCCGTGGATATAAAGATTTACTGAAACGTGCTTCGGCATTTGTCACAACTTCATCATCTGCAACACTTCATAGGCCGGTTGAAAGAACAGCTAATGAAATCCAAGTTTGTTGTTTTTTTTTTTTTTTTTTTTTAAATTGTCAGTACGACTGGATGATTCATTGTTGTTGTTGTTGTTTTGTTGTTCTAGGGTGTTTGAGCGATTGTTTTCGGTGCAAGTGAAGTTCATGCTCCTTTTTTCTTTTTCTTTTTTCTTTCAGTATGAGCGATCGGCTTTACTGATGTCACATTTTGTATATTATGTGACAAACAGTGCTCATGTTAGACAGTGACAATTTATGTTATTCGTGAATGTTCCGAAAATCGTTTATGTCAGTCGCGAAACGCTTTGTAGATCACCTTAAACAGAATATTTGACAACCATTGAGTATTGATTACTTATTTATTTGTTCTAAAAGTTCCTTAAAATCGAAAAGAAAACCCTTTTCGCAATGTGTCTCTGTGTTTCACAATGTTCGTCTGTGGTTCACAATGTTTCTCTGTGAATCGCAGTATTTCTCTGCGATGTGTTTCAAATGTTTGTCTGTGTTTCATAATGTTTCTCTATGCTTCATACCGTTTCTGTGTTTCGCAGTGTTTCTCTGTTCTGCGCAATGTTTCTCTGTGTTTCACAATGTTTCTCTGTGTTCTGTGTTCTACAATGTTTATTTGTGTTTTACAATGTATCTGTGTGCTTCGCAGTGCTTATCTGTGTTTCACGCTGTTTCTGTTTCGCAGTGTTTCTCTGTTTTCCACATTGATTCTCTGTGTTCCACAATGTTTCTCTGTGTTCCACAATGTTTTTCTATGTTTTACACTGTATCTGTGTGTTTCGCAATATTTCTCTGTGCTTCGCAGTGTTTATCTGTGTTTCACACTGTTTCTGTTTCACAATGTTTCTCTGTGTTCCACACTGATTCTCTGTGTTCCACAACGTTTCTCTGTGTTTCTCTGTGTCCTACAATATTTCTCTGTTTTCAAAATGTACCTGTGTGTTTCGCAATGTTTCTCTGTACTTCGTAGTGTTTCTCTGTGTTTCGCATTGTTTCTGTTTCACAGTGTTTCCCTCTGTTTCATGTTTCTCTATGTTTCCCAGTGTTTCTCTATGTTTCACAATATTTCTCTGTCTTCCACAATGGTTTTCTGTTTTCCACAATGTTTCTCTGTGTTCGACGATGTTTCTCCGTGCTAGGTCCGTCAACGTGGGCCCTGTGGCACTGGGTTGGTACGTGAAGAACGCTATGACCCAAAGGTACGGCAACGACTGGGCCGCAGCCAAGTGCAAGGCGTGGAATGACGAGGATCGACTGAGCGCTGGGTGGCTGGACCATCTTCTCCCCTGTCCCTGCACGCTGTCGCAAGCTCTGGCCGATTGGGGGCGCTGGCAACCGGATGTCGGCTGTAACATGTTCACCGGAAGTGTGTGCAAGTATCACATCGGTGCCAAGCACTGCGTCCGCTCCGTGCATCCATCGTGAGCAATCCGTTTTGCGTTTGTATCTTGATTTCTTTCGTAGCACGATTCATTTCAGTTCAGCTTGGTTCAGTTCACAGTTCAGCAACAATACACAGTTATTCATTCCACAGTGGGCCGTTTAACTGGCACCATTGGTCTTTTAAAAGTTAATGAAATACGTGGTATTTACTTTCGAGTTTCCTTCCGTTTGCTTAATTCGCTTAGCATTGAGTTGACTTTTCCAGAGATCAGTGAAAATAGGTGTGTGTGTGTGTGTGTGTGTGTGTGTGTGTGTGTGTGTGTGTGTGTGTGTGTGTGTGTGTGTGTGTGTGTGTGTGTGTGTGTGTGTGTGTGTGTGTGTGTGTGTGTGAGAGAGAGAGAGAGAGAGAGAGAGAGAGAGAGAGAGAGAGAGAGAGAAAGAGAGAGAGAGAGAGAGACACACACACACACACACACACACACACACACACACACACACACACACACACACACACACACACACACACACACACACACACAGAGAAAGAGAGACAGACAGACAGACAGACAGAGTCAGACATAGACAGAGAGACTGTTTTTGTGTTGTGAGTGTGTATCTAGTGGGATGACGATGGTGGAGGGGAGGGCGTTACCCACTTACCATCACCCTCTTTATGCACGCTTTGTTTCTTTGTTTCATTTGCGGATTCGTCCATTGCAGATGCGTAGATTTCGAAAGTTACTTAAGCAAACCTGCTCGGAATCCTTAGCACATCTTCCGCTGATATGGGCCTAATGTTGTAGAAGGCATTGGCAAATTAGTCGTGTTCACATGCCCGTACACATCGTTGGCATGCAATTTCAAGCATAAACTATATGTATATATAACTATTCCATTCATCTTAAACAGATCTTCGTCCTCTGTCTACTGTGTGTGTGTGTGTGTGTGTGTGTGTGTGTGTGTGTGTGTGTGTGTGTGTGTGTGTGTGTGTGTGTGTGTGTGTGTGTGGGGGGGGGGGGGGGATGGTGAGGTGTGTGTGCGTGCCGTGTGTGCGTGTGTGTGTGTGTGTGTGTGTGTGTGTGTGTGTGTGTGTGTGTGTGTGTGTGTGTGTGTGTGTGTGTGCAAAGGCTATCGTGCTAAAGGAATGCACACACGTGCGTTCAGGTCAATGCATTGTGCGTGTATGGGTGTACGAGAATAATTATATAAGATAGTAGGTGCATCCGTCGCATTCGAAGAACAATATTAATAAAGCTCAGTGCATATTAATTTTCACTTGTTATTGTCGGCTTGCATTACATTTATGCTAAAGTAAGTTCTACTTTAGTTTATGGGCGAATGTCAGTGATGAAATGCAGTCTTTTTACACTCTACCTGCTTTGAAAATGTTTTAAATCTTGTCGGTCTTTGGTTTCTGTCATATTAACGATTAAGGAGGACGTGATAAAAAAAAAATCTCTAAAAGACCTATCGATTTGCGTCTATGACCATACGCATTTGAATTATGTCCGTCATTTAAGTGGCTGTTTTGACAACATACACACTCACACACACACACACACACACACACACACACACACACACACACACACACACACACACACACACACACACACACACACACACACACACACACACACACACACACTCACGCACGCACACAATTATGATATATTTCGAAGTTTATGCATTCGTTTTCCTTGTGGTCGCAGGCGTGTCCATAGTGAACAACGCGGGAACTGCAGAACAGAGCGAGGACAAACATCACAGTAACTTCACTGTGCTTTTCGCCGGAGGGGCCGCTGTACAAGTGGCAGAACGGCAAGGGCTGCTCCATGTTATCGTCATCCTCCCGCCCGGCATTGGACAGGTATAGGAAAGGTTTTACCGATAATCGAAATGTATTGATGTTTGCCTTTTGGTTTCATTTATACTTAGTTATACCTTAAAGAATTTCCACTCATATCAGTACGACACGCATAACAATATGCGCGCCACTATCACGGCCGCCGCCCGTTATCACTACAACTGCCCATCCAAGTCTGCAACGATAACAACTCTTAACGATAACCTGTCTCTTCCTTTTCATTGTCTTGTGTAAAGAACCGTTAGTTTTGGTGGTTTTAAAAGACATTTTCAAGAACAGACTTTAAAAATTAATTTAAAAAAATCCCTATGTTGCATTTAAAGTCGTCCATTCTCAACCTTGTTTTGTGTTTTGATCCCTAACAAAGAGTGTGTTTTTCCGAAAGCTGGCGGTCAGTCTTTACAAGGACAACCTCCCTTAATTGTTCCTAAGTATCCTATCTATGTAGTTTACTTGTGTTTTCATCCTGTTTTTCTGTTTGCTTTTGGGGTAAATGAAGCAGAGTCCGTTTTCATCCTTTTTGTCTTCTTGTTTGCTTTTTGATGTAATCACACAGAGTCTGTTTTCATCCTTTTTGTCCGTTTGTTTGCTTTCTGAATTAATGACACAGAGTCCGTTTTCATCCTTTTTGTCCGTTTGTTTGCTTTTTGGTTTTCTGCTTTTTGATGTATTGAAACAGTCCGTTTTGATCCAGACCCAAGGGCTGCTGGGGACATTGGATCAAGACGCTGCTAACGATTTCACAACTCCCCAAGGTGACGTCATTCCTACTAACGCCAACGAAGACACCGTTTACCTCGATTTCTCACTGAAATGTAGGTTGAGACAGTTAGTGTTCATAATTTTTCAGTCCTGGTTTTACTTCTGTGCACCAAGATTCATTTGACGCTACGTAACTTCCCTTTCATTGAAACAAACAAACAAACTCATAATAATTATATTAGAATGTTCCTTCCTAAGGTAAGGCTAGTTTAATTTGATAATTAATCGCGATGCTCACATCAGGAATATTCCCTGCCTAACGATTTAACCTGCCGGTGCCATTTCCCTCCGAGAATGGTCACGAAGAAGGGGAAAGCTAAACAAAAACCTTTCGCAGCTTTGTTCTTATTCTACACGTAAATGCACGAAAGATCCAAAATCTGAGTGGGACGTCTCACGGAAACATCCTGTTGGCAAACAGGAAGCTTAATATTGCCATAGACGTCCTAATGGCAGGGACACGGTTAAATTGTTATGCCGCTGAACCCCATGAGGCATAAACCATGAACTAAAACAAAAGAAATAGAACAAAAACAAAAATCCAGCAACAAAAATGACGTCCATTTTATGTCATTTTTTTCCATTCCTTTGTGTTCAGTGACATGTGGGGCTAGCTTCCAGCAAGGCCGACAGTTTACCAATCCGTATGACCATGACCTTACGTAGTTCATTTATCAATAGGCCCTTTTACTAACATATTTCACTTTTGTTTCCGGTTTTCAGGGAACGTAACTGCAGCAGAATCTGAATTCCATTGGCCGAGAACGGTGGAAGACACCAAAGCTCCGCTATTTGGCGATCCGCAAACGTTTCCATACGTTGACGAGAGCCAGAAGCCAGAGGAAGCTCAAGTTCAAAGTGTCTGCAGACAAAGCCAAGTGTGCAGACGGGATTATTACGCCACGAATGACGTCAGTGTTGCACGTGCAAGCAAGAAAACGGATATTAATTTTGCGGCTCTGCAAGGCTCGCAAAAAATTGGTAAGTATGAACGCATTTTTTGTTTGTTTGTTTTTCCTTTGTTTAGTTTGTATAGCCTGTTGCGGTTTGCTGTTGTTACTGTCATTAACAGATGTTTATTCATCAAAAGATGAAGGATGAACAAGAGTGGTTTGATGGATATGGTGGCTGGCTGTATTGATAGATGAATGAACGGCTGGATGGATTAATGAATGCAGATATATAAAATCTGTATTTATGCGCGCATGTGTGAGTGTGTGCGCGTGCGTTTTTTGTTGTTGTTTTGTTTTGTTTTGTTTTGTGTGTGTGTGTGTGTGTGTGTGTGTGTGTGTGTGTGTGTGTGTGTGTGTGTGTGTGTGTGTGTGTGTGTGTGTGTGTGTGTTTGTACGATGTTTATTCATGCCCGCGTGCACTTTGTGTACGCATGTGAACGAAGAGTTATTAAATAATCGACGATTGAATAATTATCAGTATGGTTCTATACACCGACTGAATGACTGACTGACTGATTCATCGACTGTTTAAAGTTCGTGAGAGTGAGCGTCCTTCAGTGTAGCTGATGTCACCACGACCTTGTTGTGTCGTTACCCTGGTGACAGTGCGCTCCTGCGGTCACCTGGACATCCCCATGTCGGTCAAGACGCCCACTGTGTACACGGAGGGCAGTGTGGTCACCGTCACTGGCTGCAGGCCCGACAACTCCCCCGTCCAGTCCACCGGTCCGCTAACCTACGTGTGCAACGCCACGGGGTCCTCGTCCTCCACCCTTCAGTGGTCGCCGCAACCCGACACAAACCTCTGTCATCACGCTTCGGGTTAGCGCGGCTTCTGGTCCTTGTCTTTGCCATAACAGCAAATGGTTGATTGGTGTCTGGAGTGCTTTTTTTTTTTGGGGGGGGGGGGGGGTCTTTGTTTCGTATTTTGGGTTGTGGTGGTAGTTGATCGGTGTGTGTGTGTGTGTGTGTGTGTGTGTGTGAGTGTGTGTGTGTGTGTGTGTGTGTGTGTGTGTGTGTGTGTGTGTGTGTGTGTGTGTGTGTGTGTGTGTGTGTGTGTGTGTGTGTGTGTGTGTGTGTAGCAATTCATGCCCAGTGACTGGTGTTTTTTGTTGTTGTTGTATTGTTTGTTTCTTAATACTTAACGCCCAGTCAACCGCAATATTAGTGCTAAGTTCAGTGCACCAGCCCCAAGTAGGCGTTTGGTTCACTGTTCATGCTGGGAGACATTTCACGGAAGTGAAGTTGAATGGAACAGGCAGCAAGAACATCAAATATAGCTACGGATGAAGCAGATATGTCTATATTCTGACCTACTCAGTCCAGGCGAAAACATTCGACAGCTCTCGATTCTCGGCATAGAGAACATTATTTCTGTATCCACGGTACCCACTGCAGGTAAATGGTTGACGGGTGGATGGACAGATGCAGGATGAGTGCGCTTAGGATGGCCTTGGTTGCAAAGAGGCAGCTGATAGACATGTGTCAAGCAAGCTTGGCAGAATCACGTACACTTGAGTTACGGTGGATACATCAGATCATCCTTCACTTTACTCGTTTTCTATCTGCCATAATTATACAGTTAACGACGTATACAATAAAGGTGGATGCCTCTTAAAACTTGGAGCGATTGGCTGAATAATCGGGTGAATATTTCACAGTCCGACTTGTTGGTCACCGATTATTTCATTAAATTGTTATTTGTATACCAATCTCCACCTTTTCCCAGGTCCATCTTTTCTATCGTCCATCTTTATATATAAACAATTTCTTTTTCCAAAACTATAGACATGTTTTCCGTTCAGTGCTGCTGTCTTCATCCGTGTCATGTCTCTGTTTGCTGCCTGTTTGAAGTTGAAGTTGTGTATGTAAATAACTGAAGGTTTGTATAGTCAGTATGTTTGTGTGTGCAGGTGCCTCTGTGTGTGTGTGTGTGTGTGTGTGTGTGTGTGTGTGTGTGTGTGTGTGTGTGTGTGTGTGTGTGTGTGTGTGTGTGTGTGTGTGTGTGCGTGCGTGTGTGTGTGCGTGTGTGTGCATGTGTGTGCATGTGTGTGTGTGCGTACCTAGAATAGTCTCTAGGACACGATTTTTCGCTTTATAAATACCTTAATTATTACGATTATCTTTACCAGGGGCCTATAATTAGTCAGCCTGGGTTTTATAACATTTACAACGTATAACAAGCGTATCGTGTCTGTGGTATTCAGTGCTCACTGTCGTCACCGTGACGATGATTTCCACAATTAAATTGAATGATGCTTCTTGTCTTTTAGAAAACACTTCAGCGGAAAAAGCCAGTGACGTTGGAATGATTATTGGCATTGTCGTCGCAGCTATCGTCGTTGTCATTGTCCTAGTCATCGTTATTGTCTGTATTCGCCGAAGAAAGGGAGGGGAAGGAAGGTGAGTCAGAGGAATGGTTCGTTCGTCTCAAATGATTATCGTGTCTGTCTTACACGACAGAACTTTGCAGTAGCAGGTGAAGCAGGCATACTACTGTTCACCCATCGATGTCAGTTTGTATTGCCGCTGATGCTGACAACTATGCTGCTGCTGCTGCTGTTGCTGCTGCTGCTGATAATGATGATGATGATGGTGCTTATCACAGTAATTATGATGATGGTGGGAGTGATTAATGACGGTGACGATGATGGTGGTGCTGATGATTATGGCAGTGATAGTGATGGTGATTATAACGTTGACAATGATGATTACTCCGACGATGATGGTGACGGTGATGATAATGACAGTGATTGTGATACTGGTAATTAAGGGGGAAAATTGCTTTTATTTTCCACAAGAACATGCAGCGTTGGATGTGGTCAAAGTTTTGATAATAATCCTAATCATTGGTGATCGTGATTATTTTCGGTGTAAATTGGTTTTTGTAATTACAGTGGCTTATTTGCTGCTCTTTAAAATTCAAATTCCAAAGAACACTAATATTCATGATAAACTAAAAAAAAAAAAAAATCAAATTCCAAAGAACCTTAATATTCATGATAAATGTATGAAACGAAATTTTATCTTGCGGTTCGCTCGAAATCTAAATACAACACTGAAACAGTTGCTGCAATGGCAGCAGAAAAAAGACAGGGAGAAAAAGACAGAAGGAAGTGTTCATATGAAACTTCTGTAGAATTTCCGCCGATGTTTCGAACTGACTGATAGTCTAAATTATTTTTATAAAAAAAAAAAATTAACCGTAGTTGACGATTTCTGTCCGTTGGTACATAATTATTTTTGATGACACTCTCATTGTTATATGAACAGTGTAACGGACACCAAGAATGCATAAAGAAAAGGTAGGAACGTTGCGACAGGTTTAGTCTGTCTAGAACTCATAATCGTGTTCCTGTCCATTTACCAGATTAGTCAGTAGTCAGTGCATATTAAACAGCTCTCTCAATAACCTTTTTTTTTTCTTCTTGACATACGGGGTCAGAATCAAAGACTTCGGTGTTGGTGTTGTTGTTGTCTTACCATGTGATCATTCAAAAGTGGATCACTGTAAAACCTTCTTTTGCGTGGGGTTACGGACTTCTGTCCCGACACCTCCCCCCCCCCCTACCCCCCCCCCACCCCCCGCCCTCTCCTACCCCCCTCCCCGTTCCCCTTTGACAATTTCAGTAACCTCTTCACTCTCTAAGTACAATATGAGTTTAAATGCTTTTTTGTTTGTTTGTATCTGCTTAGTGTGATAAGGGCTGATCTCTGTCTACCGTACAGTAGTGCTTTTACTAACAAGTTATAATGACAAACACTAAAAATGTACACAAAATAAATGTTGTGTAAAGCTGTACTCTATCGTCATAACCAGAACCAGAGCACGCACGAATGTAATTTGCACCACTATCAACTGGCTGTGAGTTATGGTTGCTTGATCTTTAAAGATCGTAACCAGGGAGGAACAAAACTCAACAACTGACAAGTACCGTGTTGCTGAAAACTAGCATTTGCTTTTCAGTGCCGTGCACTTACCAACGTCTTTGGAAGACTGGGCATAATTAGGAACAATGATGGCAGAACAAACCTACAGCTCAGGAGCTGTGTGAACAGGGAGGTGGGCCTGGGCTCTCATTCCCTATCCCATTCTTCCCCCGTCGTGCTAAGCCATACGGTTTCTGTGGACTTAATGCACCAGGAAAGAAGAACAAACCAGGAAAGCAGAAAGGCAGAATTCTTGCAGCATAGTGAAGATTCTCATCTGAAGTAACTATTATGTGAAAAGACTTTAAATAAAAAGGAACGAAGATTCCCAGCGGCCGGGAGGGGGAGTTTAATTTCTGCATCCGCAGTGCCCCATTACGGGACTGACTACTCTTCACCTCGTTGACGACCGAAACAAGCTCGATACTGCATCGCTTCTAAGGACACAGCGAGCAACACGAAGCAAGCACACTTTCTTGCGCATCACCACACTGAAGCACCTTATAACTGCGCTACCAGCCAGCAGGTCATTTCGTAAATTAATATTCCCGCAGTATGGCTCACGTGGCTTATTTCAGGCACAGCGTAAGGGAAATAATCCATTCCGTGCAAATACTTATCCTAAAGAGGGAGAAACTACCAGAAAGGGAGGGCAACTCTAGTATAATACCACATCCGCCACAATCAGTGACAGCACAGAACGAGCTAGAGCACTCCTTCAGTGCCTGCATGGTTTTATGTCGGGCCATATCCGAACAAGCGTGATGCTTACTGTTATTTATAACCATGTGGACAGTGTGTGAGATTTTTGCGAAGAAGTATGCCCAGTCCTTCCTTGTGGATTGTTTCCCTTAGGCTGCGATATTAATTCTCACCTGTACCTTTCATTTCTACTGAGCAGGTTGTGGGAACACTGCACACTGTTTGTTTAGCGTGTGTTTTCCAGCTGACATTCAAAACTTCCATTCGTTTGTTGCAATTTCATCTCGACAGATATATGAGATTAAAACTCAAAACTTAAATTAATGTGTTAAAAATTTTTTTTTAAAATAGTTTCCGTTTAACGTTTACTGTGTTTTGATCTGGTTTCGGTACAATGGATCGCACAGTCAGCTTTGTTTTACGTCTTTCGTTCTTTGACGACGATAGTGTCTAACATTTTGATGCTGAAATGAAAGGAAAAAGGTTTCGGTGTATTTTGGTTTTAATAAAAAGAAAAGATCATTATTACTTGCATGGTAGTTGTTCTGGTTAACTTGACCAGAATGTAGTTTAAATTACAATGTGCATACTATAACGCTTTGACTTGCCTAGCAGTTCTTACTTGTCGCCTTTTCGTAAAACAATATGTACATATATCTGAGTTGTCTAACTTCTCGTTTGTCGGTTTTTCCGAGTTTGTTTGGTCCCCAGAGTGGACAGTGCCTTGTCTGTCACGTCATTATGTAGATATTTGTATAGGCCTATGTATACGTTTGCATACATCTGATTTCTTGGCATGTGTGCCGTCATTCGACACGTAGCATATAGGCTACCTTTCTCATGTAACGCTTGTGGTGGCTGCTTGCATTCTTCGTGTCTGCCACGCATGCTCTGCAATGATATATGTCTTTTACTTCCGCCATACCAGTAGTGGCTCCAAACCAGTTCCTGCAAAACGTACCAACGTACCTACTGATGTCGTCATTGATCCTGGCACAGATGAAAGTTTGCTCAAACACAAAGGGAAAGAGAGGTATGTATGTGTCATAGACACACTTCCGTTGCTCCAACACATAGAAAACGCCATGTACGTGTTGGTAATACTCACTGTTACGGAACACACACACACACACACACACACACACACACACACACACACACACACACACACACACACACACACACACACACACACACACACACACACACACACACACACACACACACACACACACATCCAAATTTACAATATCAAAAAAATTTTAAACACTGCTACATCAAGCCTATAGCAGTATCATCCGCTCTTCACCAGACACGCATGTTCAAACGTTGACACTTCATCCGCTAAAGTCGTGGCTTATGTTCCTTGTCCTGGCACTTAAACGGTTGTCACATCAGGAACAACCTCCCTCAAGACGTCAGTCGCTCTTCTACTCACTCTTCTTTCAAAAACAATCTCCAGGCATTTCTCTTTGCTAAATAGTACTTAAATGAAGTAACACTGTCCTTCACCAGTTTTAATCTGTATGGTGTGTGTGTGTGTGTGTGTGTGTGTGTGTGTGTGTGTGTGTGTGTGTGTGTGTGTGTGTGTGTGTGTGTGTGTGTGTGTGTGTGTGTGTGTGTGTGTGTGTGTGTGTGTGTGTGTGTGTGTGTGTGTGTGTGTGTGTGTGTGTGTACATAATCATTTGTTCTTTTAACTTGAAATGTTGTCTAGCTGTGTTGATGTGTACATTTCGTGCATTTGTTCGTTTCATGTTAAATTAATGACACTCTTTCTCTCGATGTGCATGAATTCTATTATGTTGCTTTTGTTCAGCATTGTGAGCCACAGGATATATGCATTATAAATTTCCTGTATTATTATTATTATTGTGTGGTATTTCTCCACTGGAGCACATAGACCCCTTCGAGAAAAAGTAAAGAATCATAGTCATAAAACACTTGCACACTCAGACAGGCCAGTGGTACATCGCACCGGAAGGCATGTATCCACAAGTAGGTCAGAGAAGGCCATCTGATTTACATTCATGATCAACTTAATTAGTTGTGCAGATGGTATCGGGAAGAGAGTATATAATATAATTTGTTGCTCACCATAAAGAATACCATAAGAATGCGTGTCTGAGAACTTAGTTTTTCAAGCACTGGATGTTCAGACACTAAACGTTAGACTGTTGTGCCCAGGGATTGTACATTATGTAAAGAGTGCCTTGATAACAGACGAAAGGGGACAGTCCTATTATATTCTGCTGGCTAATACATATAGCAGAATAATTTGTTGCCACTGAACTTGTGTCTTTGTAACTGGTCATATAAATATATAAAAATATTAAAATAAATACCTGGACGGTTTTTTGACATTCGCTATTGATGTTTCATGTTTTTGCAGATTTGTGTAAGTTTCTGTTACTGACGATGAAAATAGACGATTGCGGGCTGCCAATCACCCGAGCAGCTTCAGCCAATCAGAAAATCACAAATAATGTATTCCACGCGAAAACCCCGAAAGGGGGCCCTATGTTTGGCCTACAGGCTGAAGTATAATAATAGCGCGAAAGACTGGTGGGTTTCGGACAAAACACCCAAAATCAAACCAGCGCAGGTCCATCATGACTAGAAATATTAGCTGCAATAATGTGAGGCAGACTGCATTTGTTTGAACGCTGGAGTCAGACTCGAGTCACCGTGCAGTCCACAAGTCAACACAGTCCAGCATGGTGGTCAGACCAGAAACCTGTGGAGCTGGAACGTATTGGAGATGGCGAGGCTTAATTACCAGCAGCGCAGAACCCTCTGTGGTTGTCATACAGTGTGTTTTGGGTGGTTACATCACACGTTGAACACCCTCAGTGACGATTTTTTTTTAAAGTGTGTTAAAGGGAGTGCTCGTTTTAATGTAAAAATCTGATAATAATTATGAGCGTTTGTTGCTTCTTAAATTTACATTGATTTCCTTTGAGAAAACAGTATAATGTTCAGTAATAAAAGTCGGCTGCGTCGGAGAGAGAGAGAGAGAGAGAGAGAGAGAGAGAGAGAGAGAGAGAGAGAGAGAGAGAGAGAGAGAGAGAGAGAGAGAGAGAGAGAGAGAGATCCAGTAAGAAACAGGAAAAAATGAAGGAAATACCCAGTTATATACCAGTAACAACGAACGAGTGAACACGTATTGAAATACACAAGTGCACACCATGATTTCTAACTTTTGTTTGTTTTATCAGGGGAGTGAGGATGTCAGATATGCAGTCGAAGTCGAACGATGCCGTATAATCAGAGGTGCAATGAATGTCACGACCATCCCACCCAACACTGCCGCATCTTTCATCGCCATCAGCACGATCAACTCTTCACCTTGTTACCCGCAAAGCAGCTTCTGATGTGTGTTGTTACTTGTATGAATGACGTAGGACCTGTCCCGTATCTTCGTAACGCATGCTTTTTGTGTCTGCCTGTTGTAACAAATTAGTATCAGTTAAATCAAGTTTTAGTTTTCTAATTCGTTAAGCTTATAGTGCACATCAGTGCCTTCGTTGCAGGATACCATACACAAGTTAATCAGTGTTAATTATGTGTATAATAGCGCTTTATGAATATATTTTTATATTTTTTTAAAGAAGATTAACGAGATGTATATAAGTATATTATATATGTATATAAGGAAACCTTTAGACAGTGTTTGTACGTGCAAACCTGTACTCAGATTTGTGTATTTAGGAAGGAGAGACACTAAAGTATTCTAGCTTTCTTTTGTTATAATGCCGCTAACTTAATCAATTCGGATCTTATCGAATCAAATTATAGCGTGAATCTAATGTATAAATGTCATAACTTAGTGAACACCGAATGTTCAGGTGTGATTATGAATGAGTGTGTCATCTATGTCTGCGTGACTGAGCAATAGACGATATAGGCTTTATGTACTCAGTGTTGTCAGTCTTGCTTGTGTTGATCATGAACTTGGCCCCGGGGGCGGGTTTTCAAACACGCATGACTCTTTATTGTTGATTATGTCAAATAAATTCCTGGTGATTTTTTGCGAATGTCACGTTTCAGCGTGTGTGTGTGTGTGTGTGTGTGTGTGTGTGTGTGTGTGTGTGTGTGTATGCGAGTGTGTGCGTGCGTGTGTGCGTGTGTGTGTGTGTGCACGTGTGCGCGCGCGCGCGCGTGTGTGTGTGTGTGTGTGTGTGTGTGTGTGTGTGTGTGTATGTGTGTGTGTGTGTGTGTGTGTGTGTGTGTGTGTGTGTGGGAGGGGGCGCTTGTGCTCGAGATTGGACTGCATTTTAATGTTCCTTGCTTTGTAATGGGCCATGTGCTCCTGTTTGGAGAAACAGCATGTAAAAGGGAGCATTATTATTATGTCAGACACGTGTCAGACACGTGTCAGCAGTTCGTTAACTTTGGAGGTGGGTGGGGGTGAAAGGGGGTACGATGTCAGACATGTGACGTCAGTTCATTAACCTGGAAAGCTGGGGGACGGGAGGGTGGGGGGAGGGGGGGGCGCTAGAAAGGGATACAGTTTTCGAAGTGTCACACTTGTGTCAACAGCTCCTTAACCTGGGTGTTGGGCGGAGGAAGTGTCTGGTGGCGGTGGGGTGTGGGGGGATTGGGGGGGGTTGATGGTCGCGGGGGGTGGGGGGGTGGGGTGGGGACGTTGAGGGCACACTCAGTTAACTTGGAGGAAGGGAGTGACGGGGGCTGGGTGTCTGTACCTGCAGGGTGTCCCCAGCGTGACAACATCCCGCTCAGCTCAGTCCAGTTCCAGATAGTCTATAATTATACGCTCGGAAAAGCCAGTCTCTCAGAAGTTTCCCTAACGTCAGCTTGGAAACATTTCCAGTGATCTTCTGATTGACCATGTCCTTCTTTCGTCCCCTACCTACGCCTCTCTCCTCAAGGCGGTGGGTAGTGTGATGTCCTTGGCTTTGTGCAAGCCGATAATGTCTCAAGCTCCTCAACACTTCAGATCTTCCGATATGCAAGCCATTTGTGATGGATGTATGCTTTGCCCGCCACTTTATATCTGCTCCGCCATTTGCCTTCACTTCGCCATGTCCACCCACAGAATTTGTCGAAGGTGGATGTCGACCACTGACGCATTCCAGTCTGGGTTTACCATTCCACTTTTTACTTTTCGTAGCGATCTCACTGAACCTGTAAGGATGGTAGCGTGTGTGGTCTGACTGTCACCTCTTGAGGTAATCCAGCGGAGGACATTGGTGACTGTTTCCACCTCCATTGTCAAGATGGAGGTTGAAACCGTAGCGGATGAACTACTGTCTTCATGGATGGTGGCCGCACCTTGCTTGACAGTGAAGCCCCACCATGACTGGTCCTTGGTGACTGAGCCATCACTGTACGCTATGACTCTGTCTCGCCTGCTGACCATTCCTGACAGTGCTTTCCCAAATTTTCAAGCCGGAATCGGTTTGGGTACCTTTCCCACTCCTTGGTTAAGTAAGTAAGTAAACATGGTGCTTAACGTCCACAGAAACCGTACGGCTTATTAGAGACGGGGAGAAGGGGGGGGGGTATGGAGGTGGGGGGGAGAGGGAGGTTATATACCTATCGCTACACTGTCACCACCAGAATGACTTTTGCATTAAGATGTGCAGCAATGAGAGCCATTTTAATGTTTCAGTAGGAAGTGATGGACAAAGTCACAAGACAGTGTCCGCAAACCACAACCTTTTTGAAGAGAAAGGAGAGCCGAAGCGGTATCGAACCGAGGTCCCTTCCGCTTACCAGCCTAACGCCTTACCGCTAGGCCAAACCGGCTCACTAACTCCTTGGTTATTATTACTGATCGCTTTTATACAGCGCTATTCTCCGCTCTCGAGCAGACTCACTGCGCTCGCGTGTGATTCTGCATGAGTGACTAGCTTTTTATAGCGCGTTTTTCAATACCCACCGAAGTGGTGTACTTACAGCGCTGGCGTGGCTTGGCTTGAGCTCTATCAGCTGCCATGCTTGCAGTATTGAATCCTCTGCTTGACCCACCCAAGTCTTGTCCCGTCCCAGTCTGCATCGCTTAGTGACTTTCACGGCTTTGTGGAGTGGGTTGTGGGGATTTTCGACAGCACTGAAGTACGCTTTGCCCGGCTCCATTTTCTGTCTGCGGGTTTGCATCGGTGGGAGGTCCAGCATGAACCTCATGGTCTCAGTGGGTGTGTCCTTGGTGGTTCCGGGTATGACTCTCCTTGCCTCGTTCTGCAATGTCTAGCTTTAGCAGATTTGTCAGTGCCATTGTTGTCAGGCCTGGTCCGTAGTCAGTGACACTGAGCACCACACTTGGATACAGCAGGAAGCTGGAGCAGGAGTTGTTCAATGCCCTTTGCCTGTGCCACTGTTGTCAGGCCTGGTCCGCAGTCAATGACACTGAGCACCACACTTTGATACAGCAGGAAGCTGGAGCAGGAGTTGTTCAATGCCCTTTGCCTGTGCCACTGTTGTCAGGCCTGGTCCGCAGTCAATGACACTGAGCACCACACTTGGATACAGCAGGAAGCTGGAGCAGGAGTTGTTCAATGCCCTTTGCAGCCATAGCTGAACTTCTGTTCGTTAAAAGGAAGGATGCCGAGAATGAAGCTAGCTGCAGGAACTGAACAGAGGGGGAGGAATTGATGCGGTCTGGAGGTGCATGCAGGGTGTCAATATTTAACAAGGTTGGGGGGGGGGGGTGAGGAAGAGGAGGAGGGTGACACATTGGCTTTTGACCGAGCAACTTGCGGAGAACTCTTCAACAGGAAGTGGGTGGGTCGAAAATAATCCGCAGAGCTGAGAGTTGTGTGAAGAGAAATCCCAGAAGCGGTCTCAACAGGAAGGTAGAGCCGGGTTCTCATAGTAAGCTGGACCTTCCTTTGCTCAGGTTTCCACAGCTGGTTGTCAGGACTCTGTGTTTGTGACTTTGTTCCGAACAGCTGTTGAAGGAGTAAGTTGCATAGTACACAAGTTGCTTCTCACTGGTGGGGTCCCCACCTCCTTAACATTGCTGTTCTGGCGGTGGCTGACGGTCTCTGCAGTCTTTGCGGGTCGTGTGTGCATCTCTTTGGACGTGGGTACTCATAGGTACTCGAACAACAACAACAAAACAAATGAAAAACGTGATTCAGACATCCCCCCCTCCCCCCCCCCCCCTCCACTCTCCCACCCGGCCTACAGTACACACACAGACACACACAGACACACACAGACACAAATACACACACACACACACACACACACACACACACACACACACACACACACACACACACACACACACCTTTTCTCCTACCTAATTGGGGTTCGCTTTTGCATTCTGTGACATTTTGTAGAGCAGCGTTCATTTGAGTTATTGCCTTTAGCGAAGAGAACAAGAGCTGTCACGTTTTCATAGATTTTTTGTTTCAGAGGTCAGGTCTATACTGTCTTATCTTGCTTGGAGAGGCGAACCAGTGCTTGCCCTCTCCCTTCTGTAGCCCTCCTCTTCCTCCCGTCTTCTTTGTTTTCTCCTCTCTCTGTCTGCCTGTCTGTCTGTCTGTCTGTCTGTCTGTCTGTCTGTCTGTCTGTCTGTCTGTCTGTCTGTCTGCCTCTGTCTCTTGTCCCTTGTCTCTGTGTCTGTGTCTGTCTGTCTGTCTGTCTGTCTGTCTGCCTGTCTGTCTGTCTGCCTCTGTCTCTTGTCCCTTGTCTCTGTGTCTGTGTCTGTCTGTCTGTCTGTCTGTCTGTCTGTCTGTCTGTCTGTCTGCCTCTGTCTCTTGTCCCTTGTCCTCTGTGTCTGTGTCTGTCTGTCTGTCTGTCTGTCTGTCTGTCTGTCTGCCTGTCTGTCTGTCTGCCTCTGTCTCTTGTCCCTTGTCTCTGTGTCTGTGTCTGTCTGTCTGTCTCTCTGTCTGTCTGTCTGTCTGCCTGTCTGTCTGTCTGCCTCTGTCTCTTGTCCCTTGTCTCTGTGTCTGTCTGTCTGTCTGTCTGTCTGTCTGTCTGTCTGTCTGTCTGTCTG
>OY757549.1:6688187-6721898 GCA_963584105.1 Alviniconcha strummeri
CTCCCTCTTCCCACAGTGCCTCTCAGCGGGAGACAACTCGACGTTTAGAAAGTCTAACAACAGAGAGAGTCGACTGTCAGCAGATCGGTTACACATCTAGATTCATTGGCCGTTGGCAGAGAGTACATCAAGACAGTAGACTATTTATTTGATTAGTATATGTTTTTTCCCCTAAATTTTTCGTCTAAATTTGGTCCTGCTTGTCATTCTGCTGTTGTTCCTTTGGTTGTTATGGGTCTGGAGGAGACTACCCCAGCGGCAAACTGTTAAGGAGTGTTCCTGACAGATAGCACCTCGCTCGTCTGCCTGTCTCCGGCTATAGAATCAGTCGACCATTACACCAGTAATTTAAACTGTCTGATTTAGGGGGAGTGAGTGTGTGTGTGTGTGTGTGTGTGTGTGTGTGTGTGTGTGTGTGTGTGTGTGTGTGTGTGTGTGTGCTGTGTGTGTGTGTGTGTGTGTGTGTGTGTGTGTGTGTGTGTGTGTGTGTGTGTGTGTGTGTGAGAGAGAGAGAGAGAGAGAGAGAGAGAGAGAGAGAGAGAGAGAGAGAGACGGTGCGCTTTGATTAGTATATGTTTTCCCCCCTTAATTTTAACTGTGAATCAGGCTGTAACTTTTCTGTTTAACCTTGTGTTTTGCTTTGGTAGGTCAGGCATGGTTGACTTGCCGTCTTATGTCCTGTGCCAGAACCCCCGTCTTATGTCCTGTGCCAGACCCCCCCCCCCCCCCCCCAAAAAAAAGGCTTCAGGCGGGTTTATGCTATGACACTTGGGCTGCAGTTCGGATACGTTTCGTCTAAATTTGGTCCTGATTGTCATTCTGCTGTTGTTCCTTTGTTTGTTATGGGTCTGGAGGAGACTGCCCCAGCGGCAAACTGTTAAGGAGTGTTCCTGACAGATAGCACCTCGCTCGTCTGCCTGTCTCCGGCTATAGAATCAGTCGACCATTACACCAGTAATTTAAACTGTCTGATTTAGGGGGAGTGAGCGTGTGTGTGTGTGTGTGTGTGTGTGTGTGTGTGTGTGTGTGTGTGTGTGTGTGTGTGTGTGTGTGTGTGTGTGTGTGTGTGTGTGTGTGTGTATGTGTGTGTGTGTGTGAGAGAGAGAGAGAGAGGGTGCGCGTGCGTGCGTGCATGTGTGTACTGTGTGTTGGGGGGGTGGGGGGTGCCTGTTTGTGCGCGCCCTTGTGTTGGGGTGCAGGGTGGAGGTGTTGATGTTGTGTGTGTGTGTGTGTGTGTGTGTGTGTGTGTGTGTGTGTGTGTGTGTGTGTGTGTGTGTGTGTGTGTGTGTGTGTGTGTGTGTGTGTGTGTGTGTGTGTGTGTGTGTGTGTGTGTGTGTGTGTGTGTGTCTGTATCTGTGCGTGTCTGTGTCTGTGCGTGTTGTGTGTCTGTGCGTGCCGGTGTGTGCGTGTGTTTGTGTTGTGTGTGTATGTATGTGCGTGTGTGTGTGTGTGTGTGTGTGTGTGTGTGTGTGTGTGTGTGTGTGTGTGTGTGTGTGTGTGTGTGTGTGTGTGTGTGTGTGTGCAGTTTTTTATTTGTGTTTGTTTGTTTGTTCGTTTGTTTGTGTGTGTGTGTGATGTGTGTTCATGTGTGTTCTGTGCATGTGCGTGCTCGTGTGTGCGTGGCGTGTTCTGTGTGTGTGTGTGTGTGTGTGTGTGTGTGTGTGTGTGTTTTGGGTTGTGTTTCTTTTTTGTCCCTGTGTGCATGAGCGCGCGCGCCCGTCTGTGCGTGTGCGTGCGTGCGTGCGTTCGTGTGATTAGTTATTTGTACAGCAGAGAGGACCGTGATTTATAAATATCATCAATATAATATTCACGCACGAACACATTCACGCACCTCCAGCCTTACACGTACAATTCCGGCAAAGTATTTTGTTTATCTGTATTATGACATGTGGATATCATGTAATCAAATGTCTTATTCAAATAGTGCACAAAAAGACTATGCTTGCAATCAAACTGAGAAAGGACGGTATGGACACTTGTTTCTCTTGATCGCCAAAACGTGTAAACGTTTAACGGGTGAGGGGTAAGAGCTTTCTATGTATAGAATCGTGCATGACACGTTAACAAAAGACGTGTCAAAAACAGCAAAGTGCAAACATGAAAAAGTGAGAAACTTATTCCATTGTGGAGGTAACAACCACCACACCACACACAGACACACACACACACACATATATATATTCTGCTGGACTGATAAAAGGGACACAATTTTGCTGACGACAAAATCACACATAAGGCTATATGATTTAATGTGAAATATGTAGCCTTCTCGGCGTTATCGTTTTAGTTGGTTGAGTGTTGCTTTACGTCCACTGAAACCGTAGGTTTATTAGGGAC
Source organism: Alviniconcha strummeri (assembly GCA_963584105.1). Lineage (NCBI taxonomy): Eukaryota > Metazoa > Mollusca > Gastropoda > Provannidae > Alviniconcha > Alviniconcha strummeri. The sequence continues at coordinate 6,690,528 of OY757549.1, forward strand.
GGGAGCCCAGGACGGCCACCTCGACTTTCACACACCTCCAGAGCTCTGAATATCGTTTTAGATTGACATTTTGCAATTTGTACTGTTAGCCGACGTATAAACTAAACTGGTGTTTAGTGTTTCTCATACAGACGGACCTTGCATTGTTGGTCAGTAGTATAATGAGTCAAGCAGTCTGGTTTTCATGCAGAGGTCTGCTTTGAGTGATAAAGAAATCAAACAGAGGCAATGTCACTGTCAATATTCCAGTATAAGCAGCAATCTTTTGATGTGGTGCTAGTAATTAGCCAGCTGGATCACTTAAAATTATATCGGTGTCAGTAGTACAACGGTCAACGGTCACTAGGTTAGGTCCCTAGAAACAACTCTTAGGTACTCCTTCGGGACAAGACTCGTATACTGACCTTGTGACCTTGTACTGGTTGGTACAATGACCTTGCGACCACATGTTGGCTCGAGCAATGAGCTTGTGACATCAACACTGTCGTTGTCCAAAACGTGCATTATACGATATGCTACACAGCAGTAAAAAAAAGGTTATTCATTGCTTGGTGATATGTATTGTACAAAAATAATAATCTCGTTCCATGACTCTCTGTCTGTCTGTCTGCCTGCCTGTCTGTCTGTCTGTCTGTCTGTCTGTCTGTCTGTCTGTCTGTCTGTCTGTCTGTCTGTCTGTCTGTCTGTCTGTCTGTCTGTCTGTCTGTCTGTCTGTCTGTCTGTCTGTCTGTCTGTCTGTCCACATGCAAGGTTTTAGATACAGCGTACTTGTGAACGCATGATTACAGTATCACAATAAAGAGAGGGGAACAAGAAGAAAACGTGCTAGTGGTAAAATACTCTCGTCGTCGTAATCATTACCGTCATCATCATTCAGGATTATCGACTGCGATTTTACATATCCAAGTTACCATCCTCTCTCTCTCTCTCTCTCTCTCTCTCTCTCTCTCTCTCTCTCTCTCTCTCTCTCTCTCTCTCTCTCTCTCTGCTGAGGGCATGAATAAAAGATCCAGTTCCCTCCGATCATTTATCACAGATCACGAAGCCCAACAAGTGTAGTTGGCCATTCGTGTGCATTTTTCTTTTAAGTACAATGGTGAGTCGATATCTTGCTCCGTTAATCGGTATTTCTTCATCGCTTTCTTGAAGATTTGATATAAGTAAAGATGTGCAAGAACGCGTCTCGTTCTGCAGAAAGTGGTTTCCTTGGCTCGCGTACCTTTTCTTGTTCCAGGCATTTGTCTGTGAGATAAAGCCGTACAGTACACTACGTCCAAAGTGCGCGTTGACCAGTTCCACAAGGTTCACATCGCCTTCTTTGTCTGTAAGACGAGCACGCCACGTCTTGACTCAGTATTGAACCATTCCTCAAGGTTCATATCACCTTCCTTGTTGCAAGTGTTTGTTATGAAATGAATATGCGCTTCATCCTGAGTCAGTGTTGACCAGTTCCTCCAGGTTCACATCGCTTTACCTGCTGCAGGCGTTAGTCTATGAGATGACTACGCTGAATAATGGGTCAGTGTTGACCAGTTCCTCAAGGTTAAGTCTATGGGATGAATAAGCTGAATAATGGGTCAGTGTTGACCAGTTCCTCAAGGTTAAGTCTATGGGATGAATAAGCTGAATAATGGGTCAGTGTTGACCAGTTCCTCAAGGTTAAGTCTATGGGATGAATAAGCTGAATAATGGGTCAGTGTTGACCAGTTCCTCAAGGTTAAGTCTATGGGATGAATAAGCTGAATAATGGGTCAGTGTTGACCAGTTCCTCAAGGTTAAGTCTATGGGATGAATAAGCTGAATAATGGGTCAGTGTTGACCAGTTCCTCAAGGTTAAGTCTATGGGATGAATAAGCTGAATAATGGGTCAGTGTTGACCAGTTCCTCAAGGTTAATTCTATGGGATGAATACGGTGCATAATGGGTCAGTGTTGACCAGTTCCTCAAAGTTCACATCACCTTCTTTGTAGCAGGCGTTTGTCTATGAGATACGATATCATGCGTTACAGGCTGTTTGTCTACGAGATAAGATATCATGTGTTACAGGCTGTTTTTGTCTATGAGATACGTTATCATAAGTTAAGGCTGTTTTTGTCTATGAGATAGGGTATTACATGTTACAGGCTGTCTGTGAGATACGATATCATACGTTACAGGCTGTTTTTGTCTGTGAGATACGATATCAGACGTTACAGGCTGTTTTAGTCTATGAGGTACGATATCAGACGTTACAGGCTGTTTGTCTATGAGATACGATATCATACGTTACAGGCTGTTTGTCTGTGAGATGCGATATCATACGTTACAGGCTGTTTGTCTATGAGATACGATATCATACGTTACAAGCTGTTTGTCTATGAGATACGATATCATACGTTACAAGCTGTTTGTCTATGAGATACGATACCATACGTTACAAGCTGTTTGTCTATGAGATACGATATCATACGTTACAAGCTGTTTGTCTATGAGATACGATATCATACGTTACATGTTGTTTTTGTCTATGAGATACGATATCATACGTTACAGGCTGTTTGTCTGTGATATACGATTTCATACGTTGCAGGCGTTTGTCTATGAGATACGATATCATAAGTTACAGGCTGTTTTGGTCTATGAGATACGCTATCATCCGTTGCAGGCTGTTTGTCTATGAAACAGGATATCATACGTTACAGGCTGTTTGTCTATGAGATACGATATCAGACGTTACAGGCTGTTTGTCTATGAGATACGATATCATACGTTACAGGCTGTTTGTCTGTGAGATACGATATCATACGTTACAGGTTGTTTTTGTCTATGAGATACGATATCAGACGTTACAGGCTGTTTGTCTATAAGATACGATATCAGACGTTACAGATATCAGACGTTACAGGCTGTTTGTCTATGAGATACGATATCATACATTACGGGCTGTTTGTCTGTGAGATGAATACTCTGCATCTTGGGTCAGTGTTGACCAGTTCCTCACGGCCCACATCCCCTTTCCTCGTTCCAAGCGTTCGTCTCTGAGATCAATACGACGCGTCTAGAGCCGCCAGCGTTGACGAGGCTCCCTCTGGCTCACTTGGCGTGCAATTCCTTGAACTCCTTGTTCCAGACCCTGGTCCAGGAGTTGAAGTCCTTCACGGTATCCATCTTCCTGCTGAAATGGAAGACCCTGGGCGAGAGCGAGTTCTCCTTGTTGCGCCTCTTGATGGTGTCCAGGATGTCCATGGCGCTCTCCAGGCGGTAGGTCAACACCAGGCGCTTGTTGTGCGACAGCCCTGTGTCCAGCGTCGGAAGGCTGTTGGAACGGTGCAGCGTCCACCCGCCCGTGGTGCCCTGGCGCGGTGACGTCATCATGGGCGACATCACGCCTCTCCCGCTGACGTCAGAGGTGGTGGCGATGCTCAGACGTCGAAGAGGCTTGAGGAAGGGGCTGGGGAGAGCCACGGTGCTGGAGGTGGTGGACTCGGGGCTGAGGGAGCGGCTGTCCATGGACCTGCTGACGTCGGAAGTGGGCGAATCGGCGGTGGAGAAGGACGAGGTGGCGGTGGCGGATGGAGTGCTGCCCACGCTGCCGTAGCCACTGGTCCTGGACGACGACGACACGGACTTGTTCTCCGGGGTCACGCTGCCGTCCACGCTCTCAGCGTCAACCTTGCCGAAGGTAGGGGAAGAGGGCGAGTCCACGTCCACGATGGCGATCTTCTTGTGGTGCGGAGTCTTGTTCCTCTTGAGCGAGAGCCTGGACTCCGGGTTGGAGTGCACGATCTTCTCGTACAGCTTGTCCTCATAGCCCTTCATCATGGCGTACTGCGCCTCCGCCGACAGGAAGGTGCTGAAGCGAGGGTTCCTGGGAAGTTCGTGGATAACCTCCATGTGGTTCTCCTCCACCTTGTCGGGCGTGACGGACTTGATGCGGTTCTGGAAGGCATTGCGGCACTTGACCATGCTGGACACGCGGCGCCCGATGCCGGCGAAGGTGGGTCTGGAGCCTCGCCGCAGCAGCGGGGACGAGCTGCCCGTACCCTGGGGCACAGAGGCTCGGCGCGGGACGGTGGTCGTGGTTGTGTTAGTCGTCGTCGTCGACGGGTCTCGTCGTTGGGACGCTGTGCTGTTGTTGAGCGCTGCAACACACAGTTAAGCAAGCTGCACCTGAGTCTCTGAGCATCTGTACTAAACAACCTGTGTGAGCTGTGAAGCCGTGATTAGAGTCGATTTTAGCATGTCCAGAAGGAGAGGGTGTGTGTGTGGGGGGGGGGGGGGGGGGTGTGCACGAAAGAGAAGAAGGAAGAAAAAGAAGAAAAAGAAAGAGAGATAAAGAAAGGAAGGAAGAAAAAGAGTAAAACAGCCGCCGCAGCAACCAAAACAACATCAGCAGCAACAACAATATAATATCCCAAATAAATCCGCTTTAAAAAGCATTTTCCACACACGTATACCACTATATGCCTGTTTTGGTAGCTATTCTGAATGAAACCTTTTATCAAACCACCTTCCCTTCTCAAACAGGTCTCCACGAGTATGAGCACTGTGCCACGGCTTTTGTATCAGACCAATGAAGCAAACACTCCACTGCTATGGAGTACAATCCCAGCAGAACAGTTTTAGACAGGTGGGCAAAGAATCCTTTTTCCAATTGATCAAAAGCCTCAAACTCATTTGACCTAGACGAGAAATGGAGGACAACAACAAAAATCAAACAAGCACACAGCACAACAGTAAACGTACACACAAATGCAAGCGAGAAGAAACGAAAACACTCCAATGTATGGTGTGAAAGTCAGGCAAAAACAAAGAGCTCAGTCGGTCGGGTTGCCAGTAATGTGGGTGGAAGTGCTTTAACAAAACATCAAAGCGATTTTAGAACACGTTGTTTGCGTCGGAAAACGCTGACCTACATTGAGTTCATACAGATCCGTCAAACAGTGTGTGTTCAATATCGATTTATTCTATTGATCCTCCATCACATTACACCTACTTACTCTCCTGCAACGGGGGAAGCTATTGACCATCAGCCAACCATAAACTGCGTTACATTACAGGCAATAAATTGAGCCAAGCGCAGATCGCTTCACATCGACAGACAACAACTTGACTCCCTGCAACCAACGAGGCGAAAGTGTTTTGTAGGGAAACCGGTTTAGAGGTACTCAGTGACACGGATGCAGATGTAATCACACGGATTTTGTGAAATCGAAAGGGACTGTGTCGGTCTGTATGAAAGGGAAAGGCGGGAGTTGGTATCAAGCTAATGAAAGCGGTGATCAGTATTTCTGTTGGTGCATGGCGCCGGTGCGTCCTGGCCAATCGGACGTGTGACCAGTTTCTGAGGGTGAGGACAGAAATTTGAAACAGGACTGACTGCTAGTGTTCTGAAATGAGATCCAAACACACAAGAGGTTAAAAAGAACGCTGAGAACGCCAGAATAGACTACACACTGTCAACTGTCACAACTTCTTCTCTGATTCATCTCCTGCCTATCTCTCTGACCTTCTCACTGTGTACATCCCTTCCAGGCAGCTTTGTTCTTCTACTGACGGATACTTCGTATCCCTAATGTTAAAACTAAACATTTGGCCAACGCTGCTGTGTTGTTCCTATTGTGTTCCAAAGCAATGGAATTCCTCTATTCTGACATCCGTTACATTCAATCCTCCCGTGCCTTCAAAACTGCGTTAAAAACTCACCTCTACATCTAATACCACAAGAAGTGATTTCAAATTCTCTCTTCTTCCCCTTTTCTTTCCTCTCCCTAGTGTGCGTGTGGAGTGGGGTGCGTGGGGGTTGAGGGGGGTTTGTTGGTGCGAGGAATACAATATTATGAGTATAATTATTTTTGAGGTTTTAATATATGCATTTTTGTTGATGTTGTAAAGCGCGGGGTGCTCACCAACACTGATGAGATACGGCGCTATAGAAATGACCGCTATTATATATTTATTATAATTATTTTAATCGGACAACAGCAAAACAGCGCAAATTCTCAGGGTAAACCCTTATTTTTTCTTCAACAGGCTGACAAATAAACGACGCTTTGTGATGCTTTGTGGACCGACGAGGGAAATTTGGTCGTTTGTAGACAGATGGTAGCTTTTGGTGTTTTGTGGACAGATGGGAAAGAGCAGTTTTCAACACACATTAGTCACGCAAGCACAAATAACTGAAACCTGATAAGTACACAGTTTTTATTTATCATCGTTTATTTGTCAGTCTCTTGCTTGAAGACATGCGCATATTCTGTATTGTCCGTTTAAAATCAACTTTTTAAACCTCTTCGGTGTTTTCAGAGACACTCAGTTTAAGGTCTCTGGTCCAGCCAAAGATACTCGCTTTATAATCTTCGGCCCAGCCCAGAGATACTCACTCTATGGTTTTCCGCCCAGCCCAGAGATACTCTAGTATCTCGGCCTACCAGAAATACTCGCTTTATAATATCCGGCCCAACTAGAGATACTCACTCTGGGGTCTCGGCCCAGCCGGATACTCACTTCTAGGGTCTCGGCCCAACCAGAAATACTCACTCTAGGGTTTCCGGTGAAACTAAGGATATTCATTCGTCCGGCCCCGCCATGGTATTCATAGTGTTCCGCCCAGCTAGAGATACTCTAGAGCCTTTCATCCAGCCAGAGGTACTCACTCTAGAGTCTTTCGCCCAGCCAGAGATACTCACTCTAGAGTCTTTGGCCCAGCCAGAGATACTCTAGAGTCTTTGGCCCAGCCAGAGGTACTCACTCTAGAGTCTTTGGCCCAGCCAGAGGTACTCACTCTAGAGTCTTTGGTCCAGCCAGAGGTACTCACTCTAGAGTCTTTGGCCCAGCCAGAGGTACTCACTCTAGGAGTCTACTCTGTCAGTGTCAATGAGCAAGTCAAGAAAGCTGGGTCGGTCGAGGCTAATTCCTTTGAGCCTGGAGACAAACATCCGAGAGTTAATACTGCTCTTTTGTGTCCGCGCCGCTTCAAGTCTATTATGCACGTGTTTGAATCCCCGCTGTAATAATACATCACGCATGTCAGCACGTGACACTACGAACAAGACCCCTGCGTGCAGTTGTGAAGTCAATTCCATAGTCAGCACAAGAAAAGAAAGTCTTGGACGTCTGAAAACACTAAATACGCCTATTGCTTTCAAGGGAAATCGTTGGGACCTTTTGGTGATTATAATACGTCCCACAGGTCTTCTTTTCTTTTCTGCATCTTTAATTGCTCTTGCATATTATGGAATTTAAAAAATAGGTACTGACTGGAAATGGTGAAATTGATTTTCGAATAGCATGTTAAGCCTTTTGCCATATGAAACTGAAATGATTCGGGTGTCTTGCATAGCTCAAAATGGGAAAATGAAAATCGACGGTCTATTCAAACATTTCTCCGGGCACACTATTATAAATTTGCAAAAAAGACATTATTTCACACAAGCGTGCTGTCACTTTGATTGACACCCGCTTTGTGACTCTCTTTTCGATATCGCGTGCGTGATCATTTTCTCTACCATATTCCCATTGAAAACGACGAAAAGCGATTTGAATTTGTGACGAGGGAAAATGTGTCCCGCGACTGAAGCGCATGAACAGACTGAACAAAAAGACAGCACTGTTCGTCCCAAGTCTCAGTAAATGCTTTTCCCCATAGCCTATTATCCATTGGAACTGCTTGGGTAATAAGTCTGCGCTTCTTGGGTCTTCTTTCTTTGAATTCGCTGACGAAAAATTGCCGCTCCCAGTTGACTGTTAAACTGACACCTCAAATTTGAACAAACGGTCACGAGAAAAAGTACCCCCGATCTCCTTTTGTTGTAAATGTTGTAAAGAAATACGTAGGCCACAAAAAAAAAAAAAAAATCACATTCTCATAATAATGCATCGCTTTGTTATTGTTGTTGTTGCTGCTGCTGCTTTTCGTTGCTTTGTTTTCTCTTCTTAAACGGACGTGGTGATTCAGCAACGACCAGAAATGAGAATTAAATGGAAATGTAACCCGAGGCATAAGAAAACAACGTGTTTTTTGTTTTGTTTTGTTTGTTGCTGTTGTTGCTTACTTCGTTTTTCATTCTTCCCGTTAAACACGACAGTCACGACAATACGCGGCCGGTAGCGGTAATATGTGGCTTTTCTGACTGCCTGACCTTCCAGTGACCTTAGTCTGATCTCTAGCTTCATCACGATGTCAAAGCCACAGAGCAAAGACTTTGGCGATCAGTTGTACCTCCTGTTATCGTAACCTCTCACCTTCAGTCGTGAATCGTCATCATCATCATCATCATCATCATGTTAATAATAATAACAATAATAATAAAAGTGGCATCTTAGTGCGCCCTTTCTCAAACGATCCCTAGATGCGTACGTAAAAAAATATTATACTCGAGTTACAAAGCAAGAACCTCAAAACACACAATATGAACATACAGTAATAGTTATTTGAATATCCATTTCCATGAATATCTACATGAAATTGCTCTTTTCATTTTCATTGATTCTGATGCAAAAACAAATTGTGAAAATATCCAAACACAAAACAAGATGAGACTAGAGAACGGCGCTGACTGACACGTGTTCTGGTTCCAGTCTTTTCCGTGTTCAAATATGAACGAGAAGCTTTGGGGTGTCATTTATTCAGTATGTCTGTAAGATAAATACCACGGAAATACTGCTGCTGCTGCTATAGATTACTAACCTACTACGGCTGCTGCTGAATTGCTATTACCTCTATTGCTGTACTGCTGCTACTATTACTGCTACAAATACTACCACCACCATCATCACCACTGCCACTGCTCATCGACACGATCATCATCGTCATCGTAATCATCATAAGACTGGTTGCCGTATTTAGTAAACTTTTCATGAATTCAGAGCACAGCAGGTCTCGAAGCTATGATATTGGCAGCAAATCGGGGTAAGTTAATTAACTTACAAATCCCACCCCTCCCCGCGACATAGGAGGCTATTACACAGAGGTGTTTTATTTAGTCCATCATCACACTGCTTTAGCTGTGCGATCTTTGATCATATTTGTTTGTTGTTGTGATCTGGGAAGGGGGGAGGGGGGGGGGAAGGATGTATTCTTAAGGTTTGAAAATCGAATTAATTTTTGTTTGCAGTCAACATCGTTTCAGGGGGGTGCGCGCGCGCGCGTTTGTGTGTGTGTGTGTGTGTGTGTGTGTGTGTGTGTGTGTGTGTGTGTGTGTGTGTGTGTGTGTGTGTGTGTGTGTGTGTGTGTGTGTGTTTAATTCCGATCAGCTGTTTCTCTTATTTGATGAATTCAAACTGGGGGAAACCAGTTTTGGCTGAATTTGAAAGGAACCACAACAATCGTTACACTGTAAGAAAGTGTAGTTTTTATTCGGCCCCATAACAGGCTCTTTCACATGCCAGAGAACAAATCTCTCGGTGTTGTAGGGACCAGTATTGTTCAATTGTGAACAGAAAGCTCATGACCCGTGCTTTCCAATCGGCACGATGACGCAGTGCGCAGACTGTACATTTCAGTGTGGAGAGAACAATATGTCCACTGTTGTTTGCGGCATATAAAAAGGGACAGGACAAAATGGAGGAAAGGCGACAGTCGATTCTCTTATCTACTGACGCGGTTTGCGCTCGGGACGGTTAGGTGTCACTTTGTCTGAGACTCTATTGTTGTCGGTAACTCGCGGACTACATCAATGTGTAGGGGAGCGGGGTGGGTAGTGAGGGAAGCAGGTTGGAAGCATGAATGAAGTCACAAATCAGCGGTTGCTATAACATAACTTTTATTTACACCAACCAGGAAACAGTGTCTGTGTTGGAAAAGACACAAGCAAGCCAAACATTAAAGCAAACGTAAAGACTAAACAACAGCAATTATCTAATGAATACAGTAACCATGTAGTCTACCTGTAGGTTACTATAATACATGATGATAAGCGTGACAAACTGATTAATAATCAAGCACATAAATTGTGTGCATGACTTGCACTTAAAACCCTACCTCACAATATAGCGGTGAGTATACGAGAGACGGCCAGTCAATAGGCCGTTTGCCACGGTGCTGTTTTTAAACCGTTTTGGTGTTAATTCCCCTGATTTCGGGCAAGACGTCCATGCCCGACACAGTAAACAGTGTTGTGACATGTGATGTTTTTTGGAAACTAGACTCTGACAGAAAAAAGATGCAAAAGAAAGAAAGAAAAAAGATGCAAAAGAAAGAAAGAAGCCGCAGTTACATCACACAAGGACAGGCCTACATGGATGTAGCAAGATCCCTGCCCGGGAAAAGGGGAAAACCCTGCACATTGATCACAACAATGGTACCCCCCCCCCCCCCCCCCGATGAGATTCAACCACTGACTCCTCACCGAGGTAGCACGAAAAGAACCGAATAGTTTATCTTAAGGTTGGGTTCAAACTGAAGTTAACCGTAAAGACATGTTGCTTGGTTATAAACGAAACAGTCAACCCTTTGATACAGTAATCCGATTTATTGATAATATAATAATAAAATTATTATATATGTGTGCATATTTTGAAATAGAACACCCCATTAGAATTATGCATAAACTGAATTTCTTATTCATTGTGAACTGAATTTCAGGAGGTTAAAATAAAAGCGAAGAAATCCGATGATCGTCATAGACAAAACTGACCGTATCAACAAAACAGTGTACTCATGCGCTGTAGAGGTGTCCACAGGGTTTCCGACTCGGAAAAGTTTCCATTTCGAATCTCCAAGGATGAAGATCCGACGCCATTGCCAGTAGTTGAGCCTTTGTTTATTTCCCTTTGTTATTTCATCTTTTTCGAGCCTAGTTAGGTGCGTGTCGTTTCGGTCTTTTTCGTTGTTTACTCTAGCTTTCACAACAGGCTAGACCTCAACAGGCAGCCTGCCTTTTATTGGGTGTTTTATTTTATTTTCCCAATTTGTCCATGTTTGTTTCGTCATATGTAAAGATGAAAAGTTTTGTTCGTTCTAGTTCGGTAGACTAGTGATTTTGTGGCCACCCTGGGTTAGGGCTTGGGGTTGGGCTAGTGACAGGTTCATACCATTCGCTGTTGTTGTTTTTTCTCTTGGCTTGCTCTTTTGTTTCTCGAGATATATCGTTCATTTACGATGTGCGAGTGTGTGTGTGTGGGGGGGGGGGGGGGAGGGGGCGCGGGTCTCGATGTTGAACGAGACCGCTCTTCTTTCTTTGAGGGCGTCAGTTGCCTCGCACTGTTGTTGTCGCTGCTAAGTGGCTTGTATCGTGTACACAGATTACGTGTGTCCAGCCTTTGTCCCGTTGCACGCACACAGTTCTTGCCTCTTCCTTCTTCTTTTTCCCCCTCTTCTCTTCCACCATGCGTTTTTATCTTCTATTTTTTTCTTTGGCTTATTGGCCCTTTCGTACCCGCTTGTTAGCTTGCCTGATTCGGGCAGCCATTTTGCATTTCTCTTTTCGTCTGCATTTGTTTACATCCCGATGCTTTGTCATCGGTCGTCCTGATTAGCGATTTGCTTTATCAAGTCGGTTACCCTGTGGACACCCCTACAAAAAAACAAAAAAAAAGTAAGGAGAGAGAGAGCGAGAGAGAGAGAGAGAGAGAGAGAGAGAGAGAGAGAGAGAGAGAGAGAGAGAGAGAGAGAGAGAGAGAGAAGGGAAATAAGTCAAAATTTTAAACTTCCCGATGTCTGAGGCATGATCAGCCGTGTCAGGGCTTCATTGTCAAAGGATTGAATGGGAAATGCTTCTAAGTCAGTTACCCTGTGAGCATCCAGACAAAACGGCCTCTTAATGCCTTCACTCACTGTTGAATACGCCCTATGTACAACGCTAGCTGACCATCCTAAAACCCGTTCTTAACTGGGCGAACATTTGTTCGCGAACATAGTTGGGGCTATTCGGCGAATATAGTTGGTTCTTAATTGGGCGAACTTTTGCTTCGCGAATGTAGTTCGGAGTATTCGTCCAACTGCGACGAAGCTATATTCGGGGCCCAAAAACCTTCGCTCAACAAGTTCTGGGAACATTCGCCCTATTCGACGAACATTGCCTCTGACTGGCTGAGAGCAGAGCTCTCCTGTGGATGAGGAAGAAATAAAAATAAAAATGGATGACGGTATCGCTAGGTTCTTCATTCGCTTCGGAGGGAATCTTTTTTTATTTGTTGACTTGTGGAAGGCGCAGCTTTGTATCTGGGACCAAGAATGAAACAGTAGTTAGATGAGTTACCTTGTGAGGGATGATTAAAGTATATTGACTTGACCTGACTTGACTAGCCTACATTTTCGATTATGCTGTCTGCTGCGCGTCTGTCGCAAGTTCGGGCCGAAGCTTGCATCTCCTTATAAGCCTGTTAAGAACGAAGTAAAGTTCGTCGAACTGTCCGAACCATGTTCGGCGAACTAAAAGTTCAATTAAGAAACGAATCATAGTTCGTCGAACTGTCCGAAGTATGTTCGGCGAACAAACATTCGCCTAGTTAAGAATGGGCTTAAAGGAAAAGTCCAAGGTTTTTAAGTATGCAAAATGACCATCGAAATGATTGACAAATGAGTCACTAATCTGAGATTTAATGAAATAAAAAATGAAGAAAAATGTTTATGTTGATTTTTAATCGATTTTATTTTCTGTAGGTTGGCCGAGACTGCTGTCTCGGGTTCTCCATCAGTCACGTGACTTTCTCGAAAGTGACGTCAGTCTGGGGAGTCAGTGCGGTTGCCATCTTAGATTTTTTCACTGAATGTGTATGCATGTGGTCGACAAAAAACTCTTACCAGATCCGGCCTGCTGTGTTGCAGCAAACTGTAACAACTCACAAGCAACCCAAAGCATAACTATGCATGAGTTCCCCCGGAATCGACCCGCTGTGAGGCGAAAATGGGTCAAATTTGTACAATTCAAACGAGCTGACTTCGATGCTGCGCCTCAGTCACGCCCATTTGTGTAGCGAGCACTTCGCTGAGTGCGATTTTGCAAACTTTATGGCGGAATACCAAATGGGGTTTGCTTCAAAGCTGAATTTGTAGGGCTGTCCACAGGGTAACCGACTTGGGGAAAAAATCCAGATCGAATCTCCAAAAACACATCACCAAATCACAACAGTCTAATAGACTACTGTCTGCATCAAAGGAGTGAACGACTACAGTCATAAGAGCACAGAGCAAACTTAACTGTGCCAACAACGAACAGATGGAAAGCCAAACTAAACCATAACTAACTCTAAACTAAACCCCTCACTAACCCGGCTTCCATCTAGAAAAACAAAGGCTGCAGACTGATAAAGCAAAAAGCTAATCAGGACTACCGATGACAAAGCATCGGGATGTAAACAAATGCAGACGACAAGAGAAATACAAAATGGCTGCCCTAATCAGGCAAGCTAACAAGCGGGTACGAAATGGCCAATAAACCAAAGCTAAAAAAAAGAAAGAACGCATGGTGAAAAAGAAGGGGGAAAGAGAGATAAAACAACAACACTTTCTGAAAAGAAAGAGGAGGTAAGTAATGTCAGCGAGCAACGGGGAGGGGATAGCTCAGTAGTTAGCGCGACGGACTCGTGATTAAAAGGTCGCGGGTTCGAATCCCTGCTGGAGCGGCGGGAGAATTTTCTTCTCCAGGGTCGACTTTCTGTGCTGACTCTTATTTCGGTATCCGTTCCACCCCCGTGTTACCGCAGTAGCACGTAAAAGATCCCGGTCATTCTGCCAAAAGTGCAGGTGGCAGGTTACAGCTAAACACGCATACACCTTACGTATGTGGCTTTGCATGAAGTGACATGGAGCATGGTTGTATGGTGTACACAGAACTTACTCCGAGACGGCTGCAGTTTTATGTGGCACCAGCCATGCCAGCGCTGTAAGTACACCACTTCGGTGGATATTCAAAACAAAAACAAAAAAACGCTATAAAGCTAGTCACTCATGTAGAACCACATGCGAGCGCAGTGAGTCTGCTCAAGAGAGCGGAAAATAGCGCTATATAAGCGATCATCAAATTCAAATTCAAAGGCTGGATACACGTAATCCGTGTACACGAAACAACCCACTCAGCAGTGACAACAGCACGGCAGGGCAACAGACGCTCACGAACTACCCCACACAAAGAAAGAATGAGAGGTCTCAATAAACATCGAGACTACCCCCTCACTCGTACTTCGTAAATGAGCGATATAACTCGAGAAACAAAAGGGCTAGCCAAGAGAAAAAATAGTGAATGGCAAAAACCCCAAACCCTAACTCAGGGAGGCCACGAAATCGATAGTCTATTAAACTAGAACGAACAAAACGTTTTCATTTTTGCATATGATGAAACAAACAAGGATAAATTGGGAAAATAAAATAAAACACCCAGTAAAAGGCAGGCTCCCTAGCGAGGCCTAGCTTGTTGTGAAAGCTAAGTACACAGAACGAAAAAGACTGGAGAAAGATGAAATAACAAGGAGGAAATAAACAAAGGCCCAGCTACTGACAATGGCGTCGGAGCTTCATCCTTGGAGATTCGAAATGGAATTTTTTCCAAGTCGGTTACCCTGTGGCTACTAGCCATTTTGCAGCGACTCCCCAGAATGACGTAGTGCGCATAATTATGTGCACATGATTTTCAGCGTCATGGCGACGCTTTCGGTACAAAAGAAAATGCCTGTTTTCGTGCATTTATAACCCTCAGATCACAATTTCACCTACATCATTGTTCTCAGCGAACTTTAACAGAAATCGTGTCAAAAATCACTCCAAACCTTGGACTTGTCCTTTAACACTCAGTGGACAGTACAAACTACGCGTCGCTGCCCGAGGTGCGAAGCCAAGGTCAAGGTCGCGGCTCCGTCACAGGAGCCCACCTCAAGTTCAGTCTTGAAAAGTTTGTTGTTATTTTTGACTTTACTGAGCCGGTTAGGCCTAGCGGTAAGGCGTTAGGCTGGTAAGCGAATGGACCTCGGTTCGATAACGCTTCGGCTCTCCTTTCTCTTCAAAAGTTGTGGTCTGTGGACATTGTCTTTTGATTTTGTCTCTCACAGTTATGAAACATTAAAATGGCTCTAATTGCTGCCCACCTTAATGCAGGAGTCATTCTGGTGGTGACAGTGTAACGATAGGTATATAATCTCCCTCTCCCCCCACCTCCATACCCCCTTTTCTCCCCATCCCTAATTAGCCTCAATCACTCCTATGCACTAGCCCATATTCAACTATTAAAATGAACATTCGATAACTATGAAGTCAACATCTTCAAAGTGTTAGCCATGATATGCCACCGATTTCATGTAGAAAAATAAATCGGTAGAAACAAATAAGTTGTGCCGCGCAGAGATCTCCACGGCCACACAAGGCGGAACCATACTTTAGAGGGATAACTTTGCATCGGAAAAACATCACTCAGACTGAACATCCAGCAATGGCAGCATAACTTACTAGCTACATATCAGTTAACCAGGATTAGCTGCATACATGTTGGAAACACTGGTCACCTTGTGGCATAAAGGCTTAAAATTTGAACACACAATGTACACTGACGCCATGGCGGCAATCATGCCGAAATTTCCCACGTGTTTGAACCAAAATCAAGGCACGTTGTGAACATGGTAACATACATCAATATTAAACAACAGAATAATAAGCCACAGAAAAATAACTACTTACAGGCTCTCCCCTGTATCAGATGCACTGGTGCCCAGGTAACGCGCAAACTAAAAGGCGACATGCTTCTGCAGGGACACTGGGGGAAGGAGGACGCGGCGGGCCCAGCGCCCAAGTTTTAACACTTCAGATAATTAGGGCCATAAAACTCCCACCCAATCAAAAAAGAGAAAGCACGACAGGAAAGAAAAGCTTAAAGGGTCATGGGCCTGGACACACACAATGCACTCGGTTACAAAGGTGAAAGATATGGTAGCCAGCGCTTTGATCCGCTTGCCTATGTCCTTCCAGCTTATGTTGCTGTGGGGGAAGTAAAAGCAGGAAATATGTTTTTCATATTTAATGTCCTGTCGTTTTTCGATTGTATTTCCTGTAGATGGATTGGTTGTGAATCTTTACAGCCTTCGCCCCATATGACTGCCATGGTTGACTGGGCGTCAAAAACCAACTTTCCCTACTTTACAGCCTGTTAGTCGGTTATTGATGTCTGCAGACCCCCGCCACCCGGTTCTCTCTCTTTTTGTCTGTCTGTCTCTCTCTCTCTGTCTCTGTCTCTCTCTGTCTCTCTGTCTCTCTGTCTCTGTCTCTGTCTCTGTCTCTCTCTCTCTCTCTCTCTCTCTCTCTCTCTCTCTCTCTCTCTCTCTCTCTCTCTCTCTCTCTCTCTTCACCCCCCCCCACCCCCCCGCTACCCCTGTATGACATTTCCTGCTCAGGAAAATGACCAAAATGCTCATGTGTTCAACAACACTCCTTGCTCAACGAGGGGCTCCTCCCTCCCAGAAACGGGGGAGAGGTGAGGAGGGCGACAGAGTTGAGGAGGTGGAGTGGTGGGAGGGGGGGGAGGTAAGGGGGGCGGCGGGGGGCCAAAGACAGACCAGTGTCTGGTGAGAGGACGGACAACAGATGGGAGTTGCAAGAGGGCAGAGCAACAGCTTGCCTGTGGATTAAACCGAGGATTAAACCGCTGACAAGAAAACCAAGAAAGGAATACTTCAAAAGAACTTCCAACTCGAGCAGGCAGAAAGAGAACCGAACAAGTAAAACAGACGGGAATAACAAACGCGGCATTTGCCGAGGACCTCATCGGAGATCCATTGTAGTGACGACAATCACAAGCACGTAAGCATGACGCGTTCCACAGGTCCGGTTCACTTTACTTTCACGGGCTCCTTTCTCCAAACTGTCGTGTTCGGGTGGCGGTTCCGGAAAATAACAGGAAAAGCCCTGTGGGTTAAACCAGTACCCAAGACGGATCCACCCGGCGTAATACGTTCTGAAGCGCTGCGGGAAATTCGGTTCAACCTGAAGACAGCTAGGCCAGTGACAAAAACTAACGTTCCTGAAGTCCTGCTAAATACGAGTAGCCCGTTTCGGGTTCAGAAATCACCTCGGCCGTAACTCTACATTTCCATTTGAAGCATCAAATCAAATACTCTTTCTGATATGTATTGATATGGCATTGAAAAGGAGCTTCCAGTACCGGACACCGGTAATATATCCCAGCTAAATATCTTTTCAAATGTCACATTTGGATCAAGTTAGTGAACGTCTATAGTACTTACTATTGTGTGCCGATGGAGTTTGATAGTGCCCGGAATCAATAGACCCTTGGGGTATCGCAATATGTTCCGAGACTGATGTTCTCAATAAAAGCAATATTATGCTGCGCCGGATTGTATTTTCGGGTAGTCTTTGCATGTTGGGGTTTTCGGAGGGACGCCTATTCAATTGCCAGTCTCGACAGTCACTCTTTGTCCCGCTGAGTTAGGTGTTGGGAAAGTGTTGGGAACACGAGACCAACTCTATTAGACGAAATAAATCAATAAATGCCACTCTTCCATCCCTTACCACCACCACCATCCCCACCCTACTCCTCCCTATCACCGCATATTTTAGATCTGCATGTCACCGCACATTCCCGATCCAACCTGACGGGCCAATTAAGCGCGTATCATTCTCCGACTCGCACAGCCAGCGGCGCTAAAGCAGCATGCAGAAGCACGTTACGACAGATGAAGAGCTAGCCCACTCGCCACTTCTCGTGTGTCGTGACCCACTTGCACGGGAGGGGAAAACACTTAATTACTACACCTGTGAACTCTCTACACGCGTCCATGAGTATACACCTTTATGCATGGATTTTGTGTGGCCATATACACTTCCATGTATAGACTTTATGTGGCCATATACACCTTTATGCACAGACTTTGTGTGGCCATATACACCTTTATGCATAGACTTTGTGTGGCCATATACACCTTTATGCACAGACTTTGTGTGGCCATATACACCTTTATGCATAGACTTTGTGTGGCCATATACACATTTATGCATAGACATTGTGTGGCCTTTTATGCATAGACTCTGTGTGTGGCCATATACACCTTTATGCACAGACTTTTTGTGGCCATATACACCTTTATGCATAGACATTGTGTGGCCATATACACCTTTATGCATAGACTTTGTGTGGCCATATACACCTTTATGCATAGACTTTGTGTGGCAATATACACCTTTATGCATAGACTTTGTGCGGCATTTTTTATGCATAGACTCTGTGTGTGGCCATATACACCTTTATGCATAGACTTTGTGTGGCCGTATACACCTTTATGCATAGACTTTGTGTGGCCGTATACACCTTTATGCATAGACTTTGTGTGGCCATATACACCTCTGTGCACAGACTTTGTGTGGCCATATACACCCTTGTGCATAGACTATGTGTGGCCATTCCTGGGCTTTTTTCAGCCATTTGCGCCACTATCCAGCACTCCAACGTCGTCTGTCGTCCCCATGGCAATGCTAGTTGCAGGCGACTCCCTGCTCCTCTCATCTAACGCCGCTCATTGACAAACGCTATTCAGAAGGAAATTCTCTTTTCAGCAAGGCGAACTGCGAAGAAAGGGGTCAAAACTCGCTTTTTGCAATACATGTTCACAAACTGAGAAGCGGTTTTGGGCTGTTCGAGAGGCTTTTTGAGAGAGAGAGAGAGAGAGAGAGAGAGAGAGAGAGAGAGAGAGAGAGAGAGAGAGAGAGAGAGAGAGAGAGAGAGAGAGAGAGAGAGCCTGTCACACCGTGGTGGGCAATGGCCGCCGTTACACCAAGTCCCGCGCGCCAAACGTGTCTAGTGCAGGTCATGTTTACGTACCGGAGGCATGCAGTTATCGACCACTGTTTCTATTATTTACGTGTTGTTTCATTACATCGCTTTTAGCCAAGTTGTTTCACTCCATCGCATTTTAGCCAATCTGTTACTCCGTCGCAGATTCGGTCGCCCAAGCGTCCGTCAGTCTATTTATCTCTCTCTCTCTCTCTCTCTCTCTCTCTCTCTCTCTCTCTCTCTCTCTCTCTCTCTCTCTCTCTCTCTCTCTCTCTCTCTCAACACAGCTATTCTTCCTTCCTGCATGCCACTCGGTCAGCCAGCCAATTAATCTCAGTCATTGTATTCGGTCCAGTCAGCTAGTCCACCAACCAGTCCATACAGACTATACATCCCATCCACCAAGACATCCACTCAAAGATCCATCCAGGCAAAAAATCAGTTATAGCCCACTAGCCAGTCCAGGCAGACTGCATAACATCCACCTACACACGCAGCGGCCCATCCATCCATCCATCCATCCATCCACCCACTAGGCACTGAGTCAGTTCGCTCACCATCGTTAAACGAGGACGCTCTGGCTTTCTTCTGCACGGAGGAACGTCGTTCTCTGATGGAGGGCAGCCGTGACGAGGTGCCAGGCTTCTCCTTTGTCGTCGTGTTGCCGCTGTTGAACACGTCGTTGTTGTTGTTGTCGCAGTCGTTGTTGTTGTTGTCGCAGTCGTTGTTGTTGTTGGGTTCCACTACCTCGGGCACTTCTCCCAACCGGCTGAGCGATCCTGGTGCTCTGCGAGGTGGCGCCCCCTGTCTCGTGGCCATCGTAGATTCTGACTTCCGGTCCTGCGAGAAGTAGGATTAAGTCTGTAACTATGATGTATGGAGTGTTGGTAGCACGAAACATTGTGATTGTGAATTTCTAATACAAATTTGACTTCCGGTCCTGCGAGAAGTAGGGTTAAGTCGGTAACTATGATGTATGGAGTGTCGGTAGCACGAAATATTGTGATTGTGAATTTATGATACAAGTATGCGATTGTGATGCATGGAGTGTAGGTAGGACGAAGCACTGTAAACGAGATACAAATCTGTGATTGTGATGTATAGAGAGTAGATAGGACAAAGCACTGAAACTGTGATACCAGTCTGTGCTTGTGGAGTATGGGGTGTAGGTGGAGTAAAGCATAGAAATCGTGATGGAAGTCTGTGATTGTGATGTATGGAGTGTAGGTGGAGTAAAGCATAGAAATCGTGATGGAAGTCTGTGATTGTGATGTATGGGGTGTAGGTGGAGTAAAGCATAGAAATCGTGATGGAAGTCTGTGATTGTGATGTATGGGGTGTAGGTGGAGTAAAGCATAGAAATCGTGATGGAAGTCTGTGATTGTGATGTATGGGGTGTAGGTGGAGTAAAGCATTGAAATCGTGGTGGAAGTCTGTGATTGTGATGTATGGGGTGTAGGTGGAGTAAAGCATTGAAATCGTGATGGAAGTCTGTGATTGTGATGTATGGAGTGTAGGTGGAGTAAAGCATTGAAATCGTGGTGGAAGTCTGTGATTGTGATGTATGGAGTGTAGGTGGAGTAAAGCATTGAAATCGTGGTGGAAGTCTGTGATTGTGATGTATGGAGTGTAGGTGGAGTAAAGCATTGAAATCGTGGTGGAAGTCTGTGATTGTGATGTATGGAGTGTAGGTGGAGTAAAGCATTGAAATCGTGGTGGAAGTCTGTGATTGTTATGTATGGAGTGTAGGTTGAGTGAAGCACTGAACTCATGATGAACTCTGTGATTGTTATGTATGGAGTGTAGGTAGCACAAAGCGTTGAAATCGCGATGCTAGTCTGTGATTATTTTGCATGGAGCGCAAGTAGGTCGAAGTATTATAACCGTGATGGAAGTTTGTGATTGTAAGGTATGGAGCGTACCTCAGACAAAGCATTGAAACTGTGAAACATATCAAATATAATTACAGGACAAAACACTGTAAGTGAATGGAGTGCATATAAGACATAAAAAAATTATTGGTAGTGCATAGGTGGAGGCTACAAATGACAAAAAACTCTAAGACTTGAAAACGTACAAAATGTGCAAATATTGCAATGTGCGTGTTCCATTTGGTTATTATACATAAAAGTCCCCCCCCCCCCCCCCCCCCCCCCCGCCCGAATCTGGTCTCCTCGTGCATGGTGCAGTCACGGTGGTTCGGTTTTTTATGAGACTACCAATGAAGAGCAAACAAAAAAAGCGGGGCGCGTAGCATATTTGATACTTTTGCAACACATGTAATTCTTCTTCATGACGTCGCCGATGCAGACTGCAGGGAACAAAATGTAGGCACCCACGGTCATGTTTTTGCGAGTTTCAGACGACGATATTTAACAAACATGACGAGAAATCGAGTTTAAAAAAAAAAATGCAGTGTGTATATGTTTCATTCTGTTCCTATTGATAGGGTCCATGACACTTCTTCAGTTGGGTTCCTCTTCAATTTCTCTCACGGGTTACCGCAGTAGCACGTACAAGATCCCGGTCATTCTGTCAAAAGTGCAGGTGGCAGGTTACAGCTAAACACGCATACACCTTACGTATGTGGCTTTGCATGAAGTGACATGGAGCATGGTTGTATGGTGTACACAGAACTTGCGCCGAGACGGCTGCAGTTTCATGTGGCACCAGCCATTCCAGCGCTGTAAGTACACCACTTCGGTGGATATTAAAAAAACTCGCTATTCAAAAACGCGCTATAAAAAGCTAGTCATTCATGTAGCACCACCTGCGAGCGCAGTGAGTCTGCTCAAGAGAGCGGAGAATAGCGCTATATAAACGATCATCAATCATCAATCAATCAGCATAGTGTGATTCAGTTCAGAACCACCCGCAAGGGAACAAGCGATAAAGAACAGTGTACTCACCAAAAGAAGACAGGACACGGATATACAAATCACTACGATGTTTCAACAGAGATATCTTCACCAAGAATATAACAACAATACAGCCGAGTGTTACTAAAGCAGAAGATAAATAAGACAAACGACGAAGAAGAAACAGACACGGACACAAAAAGCACCACGATGTTTCTACAGAGATATCTTTGCCAAAAATGTAAAAAAAAGCAACTAACAAAAAACAACGACTATCTGATACTAACGCAGAAGATATAATTATAGACATATGAAGAAGAAACAGACCATTAAAAGACTGCAACTGTAAAAGTCTCTCTTCTTCTGGTCTGTATCTTCTTATTCTTTTGTCTATCTTCTGTGTCAGTGCCAGTTCTTCATTTTATGTATGCTTTTAAAAATACTTTTGTATTCCTGACGAAGACATCTCTGTCTAAACGTCGCGGTGTTTCTTGTATCCGTGTTCTGTCTTCTGTAGATGAGTATATATTCCTTGTTCTTCACTGCATGTTTTTTTCATCAGAGTTTAAGGCTGGAACCTTTTACATAGTTTAAAGCCGGGAGTAGCTCAGAACGTAGCTTAGCCTGCTTCGTCTACTGAGAGGATTTTCACCTAATTTGTGCCTTCCCGGTTCATTCAAATTCGTTTTTACACACAGTGACTCTTCAAACACACAATGACTTGTGTTACGAACAACGGACCACACTTTTACTTGTGATTAGACGAATTTGTTTCGTCGTCATTTCTTATGAGAGAGAAAGCTGAGCGTTAAATACAAGTACTTCAGCCGTCGGTAAGAACAACAACAACAACAAAAACAACAACAACAACAACAAATGCATCGCCAGAAAATGTCCTTCGCCTGCGAGGCAGTAAACATTCTTCGAGTACACCGGCACTAATGCTGCCTACTGCCAGCGAAGGAAGCCCTGTGGCTATAACGGATCGTAAAAAGTCATAACTTGTCAATAGAATACAGCAACAGCTTCGTGACTGTCGAGACTGTGGACCAAATGTTTCGTCAGAACGTCCCAAATGCGTGAACCGGCATGACAGACACAAACGCGGCCGAGCTAAATTGAAGAGCACCAAGGCCATGTTGCCTAAAATAGCTACAGTTACCGTTTGCTTCTTCAGTGGAAACAAAAGAAGCAGAGCAGAAGTCGCGTGGAAACCAACGATCCAAACAACCCCTTTCCTCTTTTCTTTTTCATGCATTTCTCCCTTCTTCTACTTTTTTGTTTTTGTTTTTCTCACTTCCAACCTCAAGATGAATTCAAATCATAGGATCGTTCTAAATGAATATTCATGAAGCGAAGTCATGCAGGATAACGAGATCGAAAGCGAGGTTGGGGTTCTTTCTGTCTTGACATGGGAGCTAGGTCAAGGCAGGTGACGAAATGGAAATTTTATTTGCGCGGCGAGATTGGATTAGGACTGAATTGGAGAATAATGTTTTGTTGTCACATACTGATTGAGAGCGAAGTACAGATCTGCGTCTTGAGCCCGGAATGTGAATCTCAACAATTGAGTGTGTGTGGGGGAGGGGAGCAGTGCGTGCGTGCGTGTGTGTGCGTGTGCACAGTATAATCAAACGAAACGCAGATCTCTCTCTCTCTCTCTCTCTCTCTCTCTCTCTCTCTCTCTCTCTCTCTCTCTCTCTCTCTCTCTCTCAGTCAGCCAGTCAGTGTCTTCCGTGTCTGTTAGAACTTCTTTTGTGTAATTCTCAGCGCGAATCGGCGTTTGCAGTAAAAAGTACGACAGCTCGCATATCACTCTGGCCCGGGCCATAAAGGTCCAGCTCAATCAGAGGTTTGCAGAGAATGCCTGTTGGCACAAAGAAAAAGATCGTCCGTCAAAACGCGTGAGCCCGCGTATTATCACCTGAACCCTCACCTGCCAAGTGAGTCGTGTCGTCTTCAATCCATGTCAGGGACTTGCCGAAATCCCTAAACAAAGGGCTAGAACCGCCCCAAAATGGGCGAGTACTTATCTCCCTTATGAGCTGGACAGTGGACAACAGAGAAGACTTATTAAACGAAGGGCGGGACAGAAGCCATGTCATTAATCTTGTCTTACTACTTCGCGTAACTTGCTTTTCCCTGCACACGGAAAAATGTTGAAACTGAATTAAACTGTTGAACCACTTCGCCACCACGCACGAAAAATAAAAATAAAATAAAGAAGGAAAGAAAAGCGCAAGTCGCCAATTAAAATGTGTTCGCTGTCGTCGGAAAAGCGGAAAAAATGCCCATTTTTTGTGTGTGGACACGATTTCAGTCATTATTGTTAAATCTACTCACTTGACCGCAAGAAACTACCCATGTCAAAATATGTTTGCCCAACAGGTAGAAGAAACCAAACTAAAAAAACGAAAATCAAGAAGTGTGTGTGTGTGTGTGTGTTGTGTGGGTGGGTGTGGGTGTGGGTGTGGGTGTGGGTGTGTGTGTGTGTGTGTGTGTGTGTGTGTGTGTGTGTGTGTGTGTGTGTGTGTGTGTGTACGTGTGTGTACGGTGTGTGTGTGTGTGTGTGTGTGTGTGTGTGTGTGTGTGTTGTGTGTGTGTGTGTGTGTGTGTGTGTGTGCCTTGTTCAAATTTATTTCGATTCAGAAACCGAGTTTCATGAGTAACGATTAGTAGTACCACCAGTAGTAGTTTTGGTCAGCCAGTTAGAAAGTTATATCCCTTCGTGTGCCAATTCTTAGCAGTCAATGATAGCTCCCCCCCCACCCCCCACCCCCCACCCCCCCTCTCTCTCTCTTACTGTACTCCAGAGCAATGGAAATCGAAGCCTTCTGACATCCGTCACATACAGTCCTCCATCGCATTCAAAACTGTGTTAAAGACTCACTTCAACAAACAATACTACAACTGATTTCAAATTATGTTTTCTTTTTCAGTTTCCCCCCCCCCCCTCCCCCCCCTCACCCCCCCACTCCCCCCTCACCCCCCCCCCACCCCCGACCCCCCCCCCCCCGTCTCTCTCTCCCTCTCTCTCTCTCTCTCTCTCTGTGGGCCGGTGTCTGCGTGTGTGCTCGCGCGTGCGTATGTGGTGGGTGGTGGGATGAGGGCTGGGGAGGGGGTGCGAGGAATACAATATGTTTAAGTATTACTTTTGTGATTTTGTGCATATATTTTGACAATCTTGTAAAACGCAGTGTGCCAAGCCTTGTCGGTAACATACGGGCATTGAAATGACCGATATTTTAATTAATATGTCAAGTGTTCTCGGTGTGTGACACGTCACGAAGTCGCAGGCGCTTTGGACTGACGAGACTTCATCCAGCCGCAGGCGAAGTCTTTTCAGCTTGTTTCCCTTCTTTTCTTCACATTCCTCTCGTCGCATAGCCGACCTTTAGTCCTTTGACGCTTGAAGAAGGGGTCGAGCCCGAAAATGTGCAGGCGTTTTGTAAACGTTCTTTTTGCCATTTTGTCTCATTTGATCTTTGCAATCACATTCAAGTTACGAGGCAGACTGGAGCCATCAATGGGACAAGTGCTTCATTCTGCACTGTATACTGTTCAATGAAACTATCGACGTTGAACTAGTCTATCCCAGTTCCAGTTTTGATATTCTGGCAAACGTGTTCCTGAATACAGAATGATGGCTTTCAGATATTTTTTTCTCTCTGAGGTTTTCACGACAATAAACGTCATTGAACAGACTGCACCAAGAAGGCCTCCGGAGAACTCTCCTACAACTGCTGAAAGCGATTTACTGTTGCACGGCTGCCTGCATTTAACAGCCATGAACGGTTCTATACAGGGTGCAGTCTGGCTGCCTACCTTTTTCTTCCCCCGACTTCTCCTGTCTTTTATTTTACGACTTCTGAAGAAAAAGAAAAAGGAGTTCAGCTACAAAGAAAAAGGCCGGAGAGAATTCCTTTAAGGGTAATATATACTGTAATGGTGTTTAGTTTAATGTGTGAAGCTTGGGGTGGGGTGGGTTTCGGGGTGGCGGGTTGGGGGGGGGGGGGGAGTAGGAACACCGATCGGCGAGTTTCGAAGGAACTGCAGACTTCTCAAAGCATGTTTTCTCCAACCTGCAGAAGGCGTCAAAATAAAGGTTTTTTTTCTCTCTCTTTTTTTTTTCTTTTTTTTTTTTAAATTAAAAAATCAGATCAGGCATTTTTGTTTCTTAATATCACTACTGTGTAAAGACTTCAATTTTTGTAGTCCAGTCCTCCAGATCGTCACTCTTTATTTTGATCTCTTCATACTTTTAGACAAAATATATTAAGAAGGCTATCCATAGTTCCTTTAATAATTTACTGATGTGCATAAGTTAGTCTGCACCTATTTATTCACTGACACAGACATTGACTACGAGATACTGCAAGAAGAAGAAATAAAGCAAGAAGTGAAAAAATAAACAAAAGAAAGAAAGACCCAAAAGGGTCAAAAGAAAGAACGAAAACAGCACAAGAATCGATTAAAAACCAGGAAGCTAAAAACATGAAAATCAAAACGGATTGGTAAAAGTAAGAACGGAGAGAGAAAGGAAAAATGAAACAAAAGAAGCAAGAAGCTGAGAGAGAAGAAAGGCAGCAAAGAAGGAAAAGTCAGTAATGAAAATCAGAAGAAGAAGAAGAGAACAACAACAACAACAACAAAGTACACAAAACAACGAAAACGTAAAAAGACAAAACAATAACAGCTCTACTGAGACTATAAAAGAAAACTGATCAGGACGGAAGGCCGAGCTATTAACAAACAAGGCACAGCTTCGTGTAATGATGAAAAATGAAGAAGGAAAAAAAGAAAGAAGAAGAAAAAAAAGAGAGAAAAGAAATCAGACAACGGAGGGAAAAAACTAGTTACAAAACGCATACTGACCGAACTCATTTTGTGCCCGGCGTAGTAATCGGTGACGGCAAGGCGGCGCGAGATCCGATACTTCCTAAAGGAGTTTGCAGGCGAATTTTCATGTAGACAGTTTTTACAACAACAACTAGCTGCAGCAACACTTGATTCGTCTTCCGTCTTCTCTCTCCTCAGACTTAACCGCAAACGTCCTTGGCGATTTTTTTGATTTTTTTGTTTGGTAGTTGTTTGTTTGTTTGTTTTTCGTCTTCCAAGATTTTCCTGCTTCTTCTTCGTGACTTCTTTTCTGTCTCGGTATTCAGACGCACGTGGATGTCATGTCTAACTAAACACACGGTGTTAAGCTAAAACCGACGTTGCTCAGTTGACGCTGGCCGGACGTGTGGTAGCTGAGTATGTTTGTGAGTGTTGACTGGATGTTTTATAGCGAGGGGTGCCGCGCTCGCTGGCTGGCGGACTGCTGTCAGTGGCTGTCTGCACTGAGTGCGGTGGTGGTTGGTGGTGGCGAGCTACTGCAGGTACCCCACCCCCACTACTCTATGGGATCTCAGTCAGTCCTTTCGCGGCTGTGCTTCGCTGGCTTTGTCTGGCACTGGTCTGTCGCAGTGAAACCGCCTGTCTGCTTTACCTGCCCTACCTGCACCTTCCCCCCTTGTCACTGCATATGTGTGTGTGTGTGTGTGAGTGTGTGTGTGTGTGTGTGTGTGTGTGTGTGTGTGTGGTGTGTGTGTGTGCGTGCGTGTGTCTGTCCCTCTCTCTCTCTCTCTCTCTCTCTCTCTCTCTCTCTCCTCTCTCTCTCTCTCTCTCACACACACACACACACACACACACACACACACACACACACACACACACACACACACACACACACACACACACACACACACAAGTCTGCATCTCTGTATACCTTTGTTTCTACATGCCTGCAACCTTCGCATCCGCTTCCAGCCCCAAACTTTCTCCCTCTGTTCTGTCATACGTTTTTGACACAAGCGCGATTGTTCCTCCCTCGGTCGGCGTACTGACATACAAACCTCATTTCGTTTCTTACACCTGGCGAATGGCGTTTTTGTTGACAAATACACTTGTCGGGTCCTGTGTTTTGGTGTGAAGTTATGAACGTAAGTACCATACCGGTGCTCAAATGTGCTCATTATACTCCAAACATTTCAGCACTTTTTGGAAGGATCTTGGGACACATAGTTGGTCAGTGCTTAGCAGTTTTGCCAACATTATTCTAAGAGAAGCAATGAAATCAGACGATCCGAAAAAATGGCCTCTACTGGAGTGCTACATAGACTGTCACTCAGCTAGCATTGGCCAGATCGCTGCCACAATTTGCAGGTTGCAGCTTCAGCTGTTGCTGCAAACTGCACGTTTTCAGTCGCTAACGGCTGTGTGGTGCAGCCGCAAACACGCATTTTGCAGCGACAACTTTACTTTGTAACTGCGAGAAAAAAAAAGAGTTATCGAAGTAACAAAACTACCACCCGATGTTTTTCGTAGGGACACAGCTCTACTCGAGAAGACTTGAAGCCGTGATGCTACAAAAAGTTTGCTACAAGCTTCAAACCGAGAGAAAATTTTGTCGTTGAAACAGCCTTGAAAAGAAACAGCGAAGAAGAATAACAGCTGGTGAGAATGACAAGGCGGAAAAGAACTAGGAAAATGTAGTCACCAAAAGAAGACAGAATACGGATGATACACATAACACTTTCGACAAACTTGTCTTCGACATGAGCACATACTTACAAAAAGACATAGGGAGGAGAGAGAGAGAGAGAGAGAGAGAGAGAGAGAGAGAGAGAGAGAGAGAGAGAGAGAGAGAGAGAGAGAGAGAGAGAGAGAGAGAGAGAGAGAGAGAGTGACGGAGAGGCAAGCCAATGAAAAAGTTGATTTTGTCACTATAAAACTACTTGCCGTCTGTTAGTTTTGCAGCTTTCAAAATAATGCTGTTTCTACAAAGTGCTTGTTTGCGGCTGCACGTTGCGAAGGAATATATAATTGTTTGCAGTCGCAAACATCATATTGTGGAACCCGACCTCCAATCATACTGTCACTGGGGTTGCTGCTGCAAATATTTGCCTAAAAGAGGTCGTTTGCGACTGTAGATATTGCTTGCAGACGCAAAAGAGATTGCTTTTGCAGCTGCCAGAACTGACTGCACTTTTGCCAGCAGCAAATTCAGCTCTGCAGTGAGATGAAAACTGCCTCCGCCCGACGTGTTATAATTTTGTGTGTGTGTGTGTGTGTGTGTGTGTGCGTGCGTGCGTGCGTGCGTGCGTGCGTGTTGGGTGTTGGGTGTTGGGTGTTGTGTGTGTGTTTGTGTGTGTGTGTGTGTGTGTGTGTGTGTGTGTGTGTGTGTGTGTGTGTGTGTGTGTGTGTGTGTGTGTGTGTGTTCGTTTGTTTGTTTCTTGCTGCGACAAATATTTGAAGCTGCCTTAACGCCACAAACAATATTGCATCAGCAAAGGCTAGAAGCTGCTTTGTCGTTGGAAAACAGTCTTATACTTCTGAGATACAACAATAAAAGTGGTGCTCCGTTTGTATCTGACGTTATGGAGCTGCGATGCCCTCGAACTGATGTAGCAACAGCCTGTTTCGGTTAGTGTGGTTGGTTAAACTGGTTTAATGCCGAGTTGTCTCCAAATAGGTACTGGCGGGACCGAGAGGCCCAGGAGGTGGGGGAAGAGGGAGAGAGACTATACCTAACGCTACAACCGTCACCACCAGAATGACTCCTTCATAAAGTCAGATGGGCAGCGATGAGAGCCATTTTAGCGTTTTATTAATTGTGAGGGACAAAGTCACAAGACAGTGTCAAAGGACCACAACTTTTGACAGAGAAAAGTGAGCCGAACCGGAATCGAACCGAGGTCCCCCTGCTTACCAACCTAACGCCTAACCGCTAGGCCAGACCGGCTCTTGCAACAGCCAGTGATAGTGGAGATCCAAGTTGCCATGTGAACGCATTCCCAGCAGAGAGAGGACTAGACTGCGAATGCGAAGGTCCTGTACTGTGATTTGATCCGCACTCCAAACGTACTGTTTCCGGCCGAAAACATTTCCCCAAGCATACGGGACCAGCGCCCACAACTTCACTTCGCTACGGGTGCCAAAAAATCGGGAAAGGAATTAGTGGGGAGTGGGAGGGGCAACACTCACTAACTGGTACACCAGTGGCGCTGTCTTCGATTGGCTGATTGCAGGGAGTGGATTAGCCAAGCAGACCAGTTTTCAAACAGTTCCGGGCTGCACGCAGCTGATTCAGGCAGAGTACAAGCTTATCGTTGAAAATTTGTTCAGATTGTGGTGACGAAACGTGACAAGGTTAGTTACGGCAGCCAGGACGGAATGGCCAAGGTAATCGCGAGATCTTACAGTGTTACAAGCGATGACGGCAGCACCAAACACTCTGGCTGATTTAGCAACCACGGCTGATGACACATACACATACAACCAAAACGTTCTGAGCCAAAGCTTCAGACAATGTCGAGGTTAAAAACAGGCACCTGCCTGAGTGTTATAACCCTTTACGATCACATACACACATAATCATACACATGGACCTATATATACATATAAGTCCATGCATATACACCTAGCTGTTATGACCATGATCCTGGTTATCAAACCTAAAAGCCCTACTAATCACGAGCTGGATTTTAGCACCTAGATGCCTTTACGGCTACGAGCCGAGAATTAGGGTCACGATCTGAGCTACATCCAGAAACATGTATGATCACGAGCGAAGTTTTGAAATCCAGATGCTCTTATGACCACAAACTGAGCTGTAACTCCCAGAAAATCTTGTGTGTCCACAAGCGGAGTTGTGACACCTAGACCCCTCTATGATCACGAACTGAATTATAACTCACAAAGGTTTTGCTGACAACGAACCAGTTTGTGATATCTAGAAACAGTTACGGCCACATTCGGAGCTGTGACATCTAGAAGTTTTTTCGACACCCAAGCGAGTTGGGATATCTAGCTTTTATGACTTCAAGCTGAGTTGTGGCACACATTACCCTTTACGGCCATGAGCCAAGTTGCAACACCCAGAAACCTTGATGACCACGAATCGAGTTGTAACACCTAGAAGCCTTTATGAACACGAATGAGTTGCTTCCTTCCTTCATGTGATGCTTAGTGTCCTCGGATGTCGGTTGACATATTAGGGACAAGCTGAGACCAATGCGTGAGCATGGTTCAGTATTGCTTTACGTCCACAGAAACCATGAGGCTCGTTAGGGCGGACAGCCCAGGACGGCCACCTCGACTCTCACACGGCTCCTGAACTATGAACGAGTTGCAACACCTTTATGACCACGAACGAGTTGTAACACCTAGAAGCCTTTATGACCAAGAACACACTGTAACACCTAGAAGCCCTTATGACCAAGAACGAACTGTGACACCTATAAGCCTTTATGACACGAACGAGTTGTAACACCTAGTGTCATGAACTGAGTTATGACACATAGAAATCCTTGTGACCATGAACCGAGTTGTGACACATAGAAGTCCTTGTGACCATGAACCGAGTTGTGACACTTAGAAGTCCTTGTGGTGATGAACTGATGTATGACACACAGAGGTCCACTGTGACCATGAACTTAGTTATGACACACAGAAATCTTTGTGACCATGACAGAGTTGTGACACTTAGAAACCCTTGTGACCACAAGCTGGTCATTGTCATGACTATGCCACAAACTGAAGATATGATTGATTTCCTTTTCTCTTCTTTATTTTTTTCTGCCTTCCAGCAGCGTCCAAACCTCCTCCCCCCCCCCCCCCCCCCCCACCCACCACCACCACGAAAAAAAAACCGAAAAAAAACAGACACACATTTTGACAGAGTATCAACAATTCAAATACCTTTATGTAGTGGTATGATAGCGTATGTCTGTGGTATGAGCCAATGGTGAGTTGAATGTGAATGTGTTTGCATGCGACTG
>OY757549.1:6722098-6764820 GCA_963584105.1 Alviniconcha strummeri
TTTCATTTTACCCCAGTCTTCTTCAAGTCAAGCAAAAAGTGACACGTAACATGCACAGCGATTTAAAAACAACAACAAGCCAGTTAATGAGACTTGTAATTACTTTACTTGTGATTGGATGACTTGTGTTGTCTCCTTGCTATGACCTTGGGCGTGTTGCGATTACTTTACTTGTAATTGGGTGACTTGTATTTTCTCCTTGCAATGACCTTGGCGGTTGCCTGGGAGCTGACCATCAAGACTGAACCAATCATCAAGAATCAGTCAATCAGTCTATAACCATGTATGCCACACCAGCGTTTTAAGGGCTGCTCTGAAGGGGGGTGTGACGGTGTGGGGGTGGCGGTATGAGCAGAGTATGTCTCCGGTGAGAGACTGACCCACAGTCTGGGTGTTAGCGATACCGAAGCACCATCCCACCCCCCACCCCCACAACCTGGTCAGGGCCAAGCCACCGGGAGTACACAACGCATTGTTATTGTTTGTCAGAATTTTGTTTCACTATAGTCTCTTACTGACACAGTGCTCTTTCGGCCTGAGAATCGGACGTGATATATGGGGCACAATAACGTTGAGTTACTTTGCTTTGGAAAGCCAGGCGGGTAGCACTGTTAACGGGCCTACTGGGTGGGGCTGGGGGAAAGGGGTGCGTGTATGTGCGTGTGTCAGCGAGCGAGTAGCCTAAGTGCGTGTGAGCGTGAGCAGATTGCAAAGATCACATGTGTGTGTGTGTGTGTGTGTGTGTGTGTGTGTGTGTGTGTGTGTGTGTGTGTGTGTGTGTGTGTGTGTGTGTGTGTGTGTGTTTGTCTGTGTGTGTGTGTGTGTGTCTGTTTGTCTGTCTGTCTGTTTGTGTGTGTGTGTGTGAGAGAGAGAGAGAGAGAGAGAGAGAGAGAGAGAGAGAGAGAGAGAGAGAGAGAGAGAGAGAGAGGTGGGAGGGGAGGGGGAAGAGAGAGGGGGGAGGGGGAGACTGCGGCCACATGGGAAGATGGCAGCTATACATTCAATCAATAACTATAACTATTATCAAACTGCACGATCCCTGGCCATACATTCCCCAACACGGGGTAAGATCGCACACCCTAATCACAATCACAATCGCTCTGGCAATTCCTCCGCTGCCCGTGAAAAGTGGGTGCCGTATCTGTCACTGTCTGCTCTTGATGGCCCCGCGATAGCTGTGTGATTGTGCAGCCGACTGGCAAAACACTTTTCCTCCTTGCCGCCACGTCCCGTGCGTCTGTCACACCGCACACAATACCTTATCAACTGGTACTTGGTGACGAGACACCCCCCACTCCCCTTATACACACACACTCACACACTTACTCACATACACGTACTAAGAGACAAACAAGTTGACATAGAGAGGGGAATTCTGGCACCACTGTGATATATTACACACAGAGAGAGAGAGAGAGAGAGAGAGAGAGAGAGAGAGAGAGAGAGAGAGAGAGAGAGAGAGAAGCGATTTGTGGTACCATTGTGACATAATTATTGCATCCGCATGGCTTGAAATGAAAGATATCTCTCTCTCTCTCTCTCTCTCTCTCTCTCTCTCTCTCTCTCTCTCTCTCTCTCTCTCTCTCTCTCTCTCTCTCTCTCTCTCTCTCTCTCTCTCTCTCTCTCGTGTGTGTGATTGTGCGTGTGTGTGAGTGCGCGCGCGCGCGCGCGCGTGTGTATGTATGTGTGAAATCGGTACAATACTGATCGTAATATGCTGTCCATTGATCTCAGCGTTTTCAAAGTGAATCAGTGGGGTGCACGGTATTTACAGAAATTTCCAAAGCTGCATGTTAATGATGGGCGAACCTGTATGTGCAAGATATATATCTTGACTTGAACATGTACATGCTGGTTAAGTCAAGGCTCATTTTCTTCAATACTGAACGAGCACTTCCACATTATATTGCTTTAAGACACCTTCCTGCATTGTTTACAGGTTCCATGCACGACAAAATGAGACGAACTCTTGGCAGTAGTCGGGAAGGGGAGGGGGGGGGAGGTATCGACTATCATTGGTCGGTTGTTACTACAACTCAAGAGTTACAGCTGTTAAATTTTGTCGCTGCAAATGAAATGTGTTTTTGCAGCTGCAAATAGTGATTTGTAAATGTATGTAAAAGTGCACACTGCAGGCAAACCCCCCTTTTGCAGATGTCGGGATCGAATACCTTCAAGCCAAAAGGTTAAGCAACTTTAAGAAGTAATGAGTTTACCATGTTTGGCGTTCTGATCAAACAAAGCTAAATAACAATTTCAGAATGGATACTGAATTATTAAATGATGGCACTGCTGAATATCACTTTTGTGGAAATCCTTGATATTCCTGTTGCTGTGTAGCTGATATTGTCACTGTATAGTGGACAGTCGCTTTAAACGTCTGTCGTTGTGTCTCAGAATGATTCTGTTGCTGGGTATTGGGTTTTGTCGCTGATAATGGATATACTGTCACTGAATAGTGTATACTGTCGCGATATAGTTGATACTGACGCTGCATAGTGGATTCTGTCGCTGTAGGATGTAGCTGATGGTGACACTGTGCAGTGGATTCTGTTGCTGTAGGATGTAGCTGATACTGGCGCTGCATAGTGGATTCTGTCGCTGTAGGATGTAGCTGATAGTGACACTGTGCAGTGGATTCTGTTGCTGTAGGATGTAGCTGATACTGGCGCTGCATGGTGGATTCTGTCGCTGTAGGCTAGTTGATACTGTCACTGTGCAGTGGATACTGGTCACTGTAAAACTGCCTCCCGTTTCTGCAGCTGCAAACGTAGACTGAGTTATTACAGACAGTCCGCACGTTTCAGTGAACACCGATTTGCAGTCGCAAAACATACACTTTGTAGGTAGGCCTACAACGTTTGCAGCAACGAGGCTGAAATTGTGGGAGCGACCGCCACTAATACCCGCCAGCGGCTGTCACATGACGCCCATAGCCACGATCCGCTTAGTATGCACAGGCCGACATGCACGTGGACGCCATTGTCCGCATGGCAAGGAGCCGTTCGGCGGGGTGATTAACAACCCCGGGTGTCCTAGGCAGGCCTACCTCCCTCCTCCCCTACCATTTTGGGAGCAGAAAAAAATAAAACTCTCCCCTAGGTCTCTTGGCTAACCCACACAAGTCAAAGCGCCGCCTCTTGGCTAACCCAGGCATGGACGTGCATATATAACTGTAGGTCCATGAATACATGCACGTCTAAGCGCCGCCTCTTGGCTAATTCATGCACGTCTAAGCGCCGCCTCTTGGCTAATCCATGCACGTCTAAGCGCCGCCTCTTGGCTAATCCATGCACGTCTAAGCGCCGCCTCTTGGCTAGACAGCAGCCTCCAGTCAACAGCCCCTTTAAATCTCCAGTCAACGGCCTCTTTAGGGAACAGTTTCCAATCAACGGCCTCTTTAGGAAAGTTTCCAATCAACATCCCCTTTAGACGACAGTCTCCAATCAATATCCCCTTTAGACGACAGCCTCCAATCAACATCCCCTTTAGACAACAGTCTCCAGTCAACATTCCCTTTAGACAACAGTCTCCAGTCAACATCCCCTTTGGACGTCAGTCTCCAATCAAAATCCCTTTTAGACGACAGCCTCCAATCAACATCCCCTTTAAACAACAGCCTCCAATCAACATCTCCTTTAGACAACAGCTTCCAATCAACATCCGCTTTAGACAACAGCCTCCAATCAGCATCCCCTTTAGACGACAGTCTCCAGTCAACGGCCTCTTTAGGGAACAGTTTCCAATCAACGGCCTCTTTAGGAAAGTTTCCAATCAACATCCCCTTTAGACGACAGTCTCCAATCAATATCCCCTTTAGACGACAGCCTCCAATCAACATCCCCTTTAGACAACAGTCTCCAGTCAACATTCCCTTTAGACAACAGTCTCCAGTCAACATCCCCTTTGGACGTCAGTCTCCAATCAAAATCCCTTTTAGACGACAGCCTCCAATCAACATCCCCTTTAGACAACAGTCTCCAGTCAACATCCCCTTTAGACAACAGTCTCCAATCAACATCCCTTTTAGACGACAGCCTCCAATCAACATCCCCTTTAGACAACAGCCTCCAATCAACATCCCCTTTAGACAACAGTCTCCAGTCAACATCCCCCTTAAACAACAGCCTCCAATTAACATGACCTGTAGACAACAGCCTCCAATAAACATCCCCTTTAGACAACAGCCTCCAATCAACAGCCCCTTTAGACAAGTCTCCAGGCAACGGCCTCTTTAAGAAACAGTCTCCAGTCAACGGCCTCTTTAAGAAACAGTCTCCAGTCAACGGCCTATTTAAGAAACAGTCTCCAATCGACGGCCTCTTTAGGAAACGGTCTCCAGTCAACATCCCCTTTAGACGACAGTCTCCAATCGACAGCCCCTTTAGACAACAGTCTCCAGTCAACATCCCCTTTAGACGACAGTCTCCAATCAACAGCCCCTTTAGACAACAGTCTCCAATCAACATCCCCTTTAGACAACAGTCTCCAATCAACAGCCCCAGCCTCCAATCAGATGTTCATTGAAATATATTCTAAATTTTACTGATGAAATTTAAAATCTGACCAGCTGTAATCAGCGCCAGAGATGAAAGAAAAAAAAGGAGAGTGTGTGTACGTATGCTGGGTGATTGTCAGTTATGTTTATGGATTTTTTTTATATTCCTGCACTACCTCCACTCCCCACTTCCAAATAATTTGATATGGGAATTTCAATAAACCATTCGTTCTCTTTTCTCTTGTCTTGCACCAATTTCAGCTCGTCAGATTAAAACGATTATCAGCAGAAATTAGAATCCATTTCAAGGATGGTCCAGCCTGGGATTTCTCACGATAGAAATTGAAATTGAAGTCTGTGTGTGTGTGTGTGTGTGTGTGTGTGTGTGTGTGTGTGTGTGTGTGTGTGTGTGTGTGTGTGTGTGTGTGTGTGTGTGTGTGTGTGTGTGTGTGTGTGTGTGTGTGTGTGCGCGTGTGCATCTTTTGCATAATTATGCTTGAACACTTGTCGATATATACATTTTTTTATTTTTTTGGATAACATCTTCCATCTCGATGTACATTAGGTGTGTATACTTGTTCAGCGCTTTGAGCCGCAGGGTAGGCGCTTTACAAATTTCCATTATTATTGTTATATATATACGCTGGAAAGATTTAAAATCCTATCGGCAGAGATAGCTTCTTCTTTTTTTTTCTTTTTTTTCCCCTCTCTCTCTCTCTCTCTCCCAGGAGAAATCCCACTTTTAATTTTTACCGGTGTGATCTGAAATCCTACCGCATTTTGATTTGTATCCCGATATAAAGTGTCTAGCGGCTTTTCCCTACACAACCACAGGTATAGGTTACGGAGCTAACATCGCTAGCGGCCCATCTAAGCGCAGTCATTCTGGCGGCGCGTCAGTGTACTGTGGCTTAGCTGTATACTGTCTGTGCGCAATGAGAAAGATTCATATTGTTGTAATCCCGCTCGCTTTTCCACTGGCCATGACCGCGATACCAGTGTTTTTGTTAACCTTGCCTTGGACTTCCGGATCACGGCATAGTTGCCAAACAAATCTCTTACTTTGTACTGGAGTTGTTTGAAGAGCAGACCGACATCACATACACACACACAGTAACTCGATATTTCGCCCATTCAGCCATGCCTGCCATATCTGGGAGAGCACACACACACACACACACACACACACACACACACACACACACACACACACACACACACACACACATACATACATACACACAGAGTACTCGATGTTTTCTTTCACAGTAAATTTATTGAGTTATATCTTCTACACCGTGTCAGCAGAAGAACTGGCCCCTTTCTGTCTTGTGAACAATGCTTCCATGCGCGCCAATGCGAAGTCACACACACACACACACACACACACACACACACACACACACACACACACACACACACACGCGTGCGCGTGCACGCGCGCGCGCGCACACACACACACACACACACAGTTCACCGAGACACTCAAAACAGCTCGGTAATGTCCTCCTCGCTGTCACTGTCCATGCCCATGGTCACAATCTTGTCCAGCCCTTCCTCGCTGTCTGCCTCACTGGCGATGGCGCTGTCACTGTCGCCAGGGGAACCCCCCTTCCTCTTGCGTTCCTTCCTCTGCTTCTCCTTCAGCTTGAACTGATCGATGAGGAACTGCATGGAGTAGGTGTTGTGGTCCACCCTGCAACAACAAGCACTGACTGATGAGGAACTGCATGCAGTAGGCATTGTGGTCCATCCTGCAACAACAAGCACTGACTGATGAGGAACTGCATGCTATTTTGCAGCAGGTGTTGTGGTCCACCCTGCAACAACAAGCACTGACTGATGAGGAACTGCATGCTACTTTGCAGTAGGTGTTGTGGTCCACCCAGCAACAACAAGCACTGACTGATGAGGAACTGCATGCTACTTTGCAGTAGGTGTTGTGGTCCACCCAGCAACAACAAGCACTGACTGATGAGGAACTGCATGCTACTTTGCAGTAGGTGTTGTGGTCCACCCAGCAACAACAAGCACTGACTGATGAGGAACTGCATGCTACTTTGCAGTAGGTGTTGTGGTCCACCCTGCAACAACAAGCACTGACTGATGAGGAACTGCATGCTACTTTGCAGTAGGTGTTGTGGTCCACCCTGCAACAACAAGCACTGACTGATGAGGATCTGCATGCAGTAAGTGCTGTGGTCCACCCTGCAACAACAAGCACTGACTGGTGAGGAACTGTATGCAGTAGGTGCTGTGGTCCACCCTGCAACAAGCACTGACTGGTGAGGAACTGTATGCAGTAGGTGCTGTGGTCCACCCTGCAACAACAAGCACTGACTGATGAGGAACTGCATGCAGTAGGTGCTGTGGTCCACCCTGCAACAACAAGCATTCTCCTTCAGCTTGAACTAATTGACAAGCAACTGTGTGGAGTGGGTGTTGTCATCCACCCTGCAACAATCATTCTCTTTCAGCTTGAACTGATCGACAAGCATTTCCCTTCTGCTTGAACTGATTGGGTAGGGTGAGCTGTAATCCACCCTGCATCAACAGCTAGAAACTGAAACATCAGCCAGACCAGGTTATGCAAGTCGCAAGGTAAGTGCACAATATAACGTCAGGTCCCCTTACCATGACAGCAGCTGCGGTTGCAATAGCAGTACTCCCCAGTCTTACAGTGTGTCAGCTTGTGCATGATATCTGGCCACTTACTGAGATTTGATAACAGAGCTGGCACAAAGAGCAAATGATACAATGCATGGACAGCTCCTCCTGTGTCACCATCACCAGCATCTCCACCATTGCCATCACCCTCCGGACAGATCTACTCACACTTTGGCCAGCTCCTGGCGTCGGCGAGTCATGTTCTTCTCGAGGGTGCGCCAGACGGCCATGAGGGCGGGGGCTCTGGCCTTGAGGCTGGGCCCGTGCTGCACCATCAGAGTGTTGACCCAGTGCACGTAGAACTGCAGGTGGGCTGTCTTGCCCACCACCTCCACCAGGTGCGTCAGCAGGCGATCCACGTAGCGCTCTGCCAGGTCCCCGATGATGGAGTCCACTGCACAGAGAAAGGACAGCAAGGCACGAAGTTAACTACAGGTCCAGGTGGACATGTCTATCCAACCACCTGCACCAGGCAGACCAGCAGGTGCTCCACAGTGCTCTACCAGGCTCTTGTTGATGGATTGCATTGCACTTTACAGAGTGTATTGTGTCAAATATGCATCGACGTCTTTAACATGAAGGCACGTTTCCCATCTTGTGAGAGAACAAAAATCTTACAGAAAACATTGAAAAAGAATCTTCAGTTTCCCAAGGCAGCTACTAAACACCCTGAATCTAAACAAAATTCATGCCCAAAGACAGGCTTCAAAAGATACAAAGGAGATCTGCACGCTAGGAAACTACATTGACACATAATATGAAAAACTAAAGCAAAACAACCCCCCCCCCAAAATCTGAATGTCCTGAAAAGGACTTACAAGTTACATAGTAAAACTGTTGTAAAACTCTGGGTTCAATGACTTCTTTTGAGAGATTACATGTCTGTTGTTGCCTTTCCACAATAATAATACTGACATGCTGTGCCCAAACTGCATCAAAATCTCAATGGCACCAAGCATAAATTCTATAGTCTTTTAAGACTGAAGAATGCCTACCATACTGACACATGAGGGAGAAAAAGAAAAAAAAGGAAGCACAAGAAGCACAAGGAAAAGAACCAAAAAAGCCACACTGACCAAAGTCGACGGGCGTGGACTCCAGCACCTCCTGTATGACAACCTCTTCATTCAGCCTCAGTGCCATGATGAGGGAGCGGGCATAGTCCCCAGCGCTGAGCACTGCACGCACCCTGCTGGGTGTGATGTCCATCTCCAACTCATAGGGGTCAAAGACCACCCTTTGGTCCAGCGAGTAGATCATCAGACCTTCTGTGGTTGCAGCTGCCCACTCGCGCCCTGGTCACAAAGAACAGACACAAGTCAACCTTGTTGTAACACAATATTGATGTTGCCCTCTGTGAGGCAAGAGTATGCACATTTGATCACCTTGACGAAAAAGCTCCATGGAAATCAGGTGGCCAGAAAAACAACATAGAAGCTCCACATAGACAAAGAGGCCAGAAAAAGAAAAACTTGATGGAAAAGCTCTGTATAGACAAGGTGGCCAGAAAAGCTCTATGGAGACAAGATGGCTGGAAGAAACACCCCCCTGCTGCTGAGATGGAGAGGTTCTGTTGGGCGGTTCAGGCGGGGATGTTAACTCCCTTGACTTTTGCCCAGCATCGCTTAAGTCCCTTGGCTGCTTTTACTTCCGGTGCGTACTTTCTTCACAATGGAAGGTGGTGGCAGTGAATTTGCAAATTTTACACTGCCAACTTCAAAGACATTTTTGGAGGCCCATAGTCAGAATGTGTCTGGCAACAAGCAGTAACTATAAAAAAAAAAAATTAAATGGAGCTCTATAGAGACAAGTCAGAAAAAATTATTATGGGCAGAAAAAAAAAAAAACTGATTGGGAAGGTCTATAGAGAACAGGTGGCCAAAAAACACCCCTGACAGAGATTTGTGGAAACCTAGCAACTTCAGGATGACAGTGTTTGAGTGGACTACTGCAGGGTTCCCATTTCATGATCAATACAGAGGAGAAGTATGTTTCTCCCTGTAGCCTTCGATCCAGTAGCACAACCTGCAAACACAGCAACCTACAGACACAGCAAAGAGAACCACCCACCTGTGGGAGAAAACTGCACGTCCATCACTCTGACTTCTGGCTTCCAGTGACGGGCAGAAAAGTTCCCCTCCTTGACCCCTGGCAGTGCCAGCTTGGTGCCCTGTCCTTGACCTTCCTCCACCAGGTTCTTGTTGCCCCATTCCGTCATCTGCCGCTTGTCCAGGTATTCCTGAAAACGAATTCCAGTTAAAAGTTCTGAATACATAATGTACCTGGGGTCACCAAAAGCAGATCACCATTTCTTAACAGAAATTTGTCTGATATAAAAAATACAACAACAAAAATACAAAGACAATGTACTGCAGGATTTTCTGAATTGCTGTGTTGCAGAATATTTTCCCTAAATGTCAATGCCTGCACAGGGTCTGCTTATGTATTCTGTGGCAACAGTTGATTAAAACTGACAGATTTAAATGGTGAATCTTGTCATACTTTTGTTTAGGTGTTTGATCATTATTTTGGGGGAGAGTGATTAATTTTTTACAATATTTCCATGCTGAAGCTACAGCTAAAACAGCAAAAGGATTGATCAATCCAAGGGATGCAAGCAAACTGTATAGCAAAGTTAGTAGACAGAACACACAGTACTTATCTCCCTTCCCTGACTATGGTGGCAGCCAATCTGTGAAAACATTTGGCTTTACTTGGATTTAGCTACACAACAACCAGTCATTATCTTCAAAGCCAGTCATTATCAGCTCTACTTCCACATCATCCACAGACTGACTACAGCTGATCTCAACCAAAATACTCAGCATTACTTGCATTTATTTAGACCATTCACCCTAATATAACCATCATGGTTGACAGGGTGTTCAAACACAATTATTCATCTATCTACCATTTAGACCATAACCAGTCAGCATCTTCCCAGCTGATCTGACTACCAGCTACGTACCTCCATGCCATCCAAGGAGTGGTTGCAGCTGATCTCAAACTTCTTCATCAGCAGCTGGTGCTTCACAGAGTAGATGCAGACATTCTTGGACAGGCCACCCGCCAGGATGACCTTGCCATCCGCACTGTAGCACAGGGTGGTGAAGGCCCTGAAACCACCACCAGGGTTCGTTTCAAAATGGTATATATATATATCTCAGTGTTCAAGAAAGTTCACAAGTGCTCCACCCTGTCTCCAAAGTTCCCCTCTGTTCACTTTCAAACAGCTTCAAAGTGTCATTTCAAATATTAGATGTGGATCTGTACTGATGACACCAAAG
The DNA here is from genome assembly GCA_963584105.1 of Alviniconcha strummeri. Classification (NCBI taxonomy): domain Eukaryota; kingdom Metazoa; phylum Mollusca; class Gastropoda; family Provannidae; genus Alviniconcha; species Alviniconcha strummeri. The sequence continues at coordinate 6,732,551 of OY757549.1, forward strand.
TCAATTTTGGATCCCTTGAAAATCTGTACCCATGGTCCTAAAACTGTGTGTATGATGGATTTGGAGGTTGTTTTACCAACTGTTTTATCATTATCAAAAAGAAGCAAACTATATGAGGTCTCCATGTGTGATTAAAAATTACCATGGAAAACTGGCAGTCTTGTTCCCATAACATCTCAAACTAAGATGCAAGGTGGGATGAATATTTTTATTTTAAACCTAAGGACAAAGATGATATGACAACTTATCTTATGAAATGGATGTGCAAAAGGTACAAATTTACACAACTCAAGGGCAAGTACATTTAAGATGAAAGATTACACACAAAATCATTGCAAACACCAATACAAAAAACAGAAAATGAGCCCAAAATACAGAAAAGAGTCAACAGCTATACAGCTGAATAACACAAAACATTTCTGACTCACTTCCCAGCTGCCAGTGTTTTGCCCGTCACTTTGTCAGTTTCCTTTCGGCCATAGCCAAGGTCATGACGACCTTCAATGCTGCCAGTCTGTCGTGCGTTGATGGGATCCCAGAAAGAGATTTGTGCGTTCAAAGTGCCCACAGCCAATTCCTTCCCATCTGGACGAAAATCTAAAGTCAACACTGAAAGAAAAGTTCAGAACAAGTCCAAATAAGTGTTGACAATAAAAGACAAATTACAAGTTCAAGTATGTACATACATGTTACAGTCTTTGTATTATTAAGATCCCCACCTCCCCACACACCAAACAACCCCTTCTCTATTACTCCAACAGTACAATCACAAAACTGTAATTTTGCACATTATGAACTCATCATGGAAAGGCTGTAAGTCTGACTGGTTCAAACATTTAAATTCCACAGCTGCAAAATATACGCCTGGAAAAAACAGTTCTGGAAATAAAATGGCTGAAGGACTATATACCTCTGGCAATGACCTGGCATGCCCACACAGACATGCCTACTGACTCACCTTCCGCCAGTTGTACCAGTGTTTCCTTGGCACCTCTACTTTCAAACACCTCCCACAACTTGACTGTCTTGTCCCATGATCCACTTGCCAACATGGCGCTGGTCCCCTTGGTGAAGGCCAGACAGCTGACAGGGCCAGTGTGGTCAGCAAACACCTACACATACCACAACAAGTAGTACCAAGATACTCAAAGGTCAACACCTGCACATACCACAACAAGTAGTGCTAAGATACTCAAAGGTCAACACCTGCACATACCACAGCAAGTAGTACCAAGATACTCAAAGGTCAACACCTACACATACCACAGCAAGTAGTGCTAAGATACTCAAAGGTCAACACCTGCACATACCACAGCAAGTAGTACTAAAATACTCAACAGTCAACACCTACACATACTACAGCAAGTAGTACAAAGATACTCAAAGATCACCTTTACACATACCCCAGCAAGTAGTACTAAGATACTCAAAGGTCAACACCTATCCATACCCCAGCAAGTAGTACTAAGATACTCAAATGTCAACACCTGCACACACCACAGCAAGTAGTAGCTAAGATGCTCAAACATTATCACCTACGCATACCACAGCAGGTAGTAGCCAAGATACTCAAAGGTCAGGCACACAAACCAAGATGCTCTGTGGTACTGGTAAAGACACCAGTGGTAAGTAAAGACACACAGTGGTCAGACAGCCATATCACCATCAAACAGCCAGTCAGAAAATGGCAAAAAGCAAGACAGCCAGGTCAGATGTGTACTGGAAAGACCTATAGTAGCAAGACACCCAGTAACAAAACATCCAGAGATCAGATGTCCAGTGGTCAAATACCCATTACCAATAGCCATGCAGACCGTCAGGCAGTAGCAATGAAATGACTTGCTGTAAGTGTTTGCACTTCTTCTAGTTCTACAACTTGATGTCATCAATCACATTATCAAGCCAAGACTTCATTCAGAGTTTGACAACAACAATAAGCTGAGCTGACTGCTGTAAATCACTATATCTCTCCAACAGCACTATGAATTTAAATGCAGTCCTAAAAAAAATCAGAAAATTGTCTCATAAAACCTCTGAACACAAAATGTGGATAACCTTCAGCAGGTAATACTGTGGCCACATTCTCACCTCCAGAAGGCGGTTAGTCTTCATGGACCAGACGAAGATCTCAAAGACATCCTGACACCCAGCACAGATAATCTCCCCACTGGAGTCCACAGCCAGACAGCTGAACTGCACCTGTCGTGGTGCTGTAAACGTCTTGAAGTTACGATACCTGCACACAAAGACAAACCCACCTGAAGGATAACATAAACCCCCCCTTTAAAAAAAAAAAAAAGAACAATGATAACATTTTTGTTTTGTTTTTAACTGTGAACAATCTACATTTCTTTAAACGTAAGTGATAAGGATATCACACATGAGACATGTAGCTTCCAGAAGGAATGAAGTAAGGTTACTAGCTATCTAGTTATGCATTCTCTACTTCACTGCTCTCCCCTGAATTGGTTCCAAGATTTCAATCCAAAGAATAAAAACAAAAGTTACTAGCTATCTAGTTATACATTCTCTACTTTACTGCTCTCCCCTGAACTGGTTCCAAGATTTCAATCCAAAGAATAAAAACCAAAAAAGAAGCAATTTTACGTCTGGCATCTGAATGCCAGAACCCATCATAATTTACCAGATTATCAAATTAATTATGCCCACACAGCACCAAAATTTATTCACTGTTAACAGGTCTAATCGTCATGTCTGGTGAAAATATGGCTAACAAATAATAAAATTAAAGCAACAGGGCATGTTTTGAAGAATAACTCCACACAAAAAAACATATGATAAATATCAAACAAGAAAGAAAAGCTATAAATCATGAGGTAATTTGTATTATATCTACCTATCCATCTTGCTGACAGGAAGCAAGCTCACCTGTTGAGATCAAACGCCCGCACTGTACCATCCTGTGAACAAGACACAATGGCCTTGCCACTCTCTATAAAGGTCAAGTCAGTCACACCACCAGTGTGTTGGTCAAATGTCACATAGGAAAACCCACTGCTGGTGTCCCACACTTTTACCTGGAAAATGGAGAAATTAAAATTACAGAAATCTGAGCAAATAGCAAGTTTCTTAACAAGATAAACAGTTGAAAACATTTAAAGAAAGTAAACAGAGGCATTGTTTGAGTCACTTTGAGAACCGAGGTTCTGGCTGTGAGGGAAGTGATGCAGGCCTTCTTTTTCCAGTTGCTCTTCTGCCTGAAGAAAAAACTCACACCTCTGTCTCTGGTCCTACCTCACTCAGAAAAGCCCACCTTCCCATCCTCCTCTCCAGCAACAAGGTTTTGGCCAACGGGGGAGTAAGCGACCCATGCCATCTTGTTCAAGTGGCTCTGCTGTATGAGGAGAAAAACACTTACACTTGGCTCTGCATTTGAACGATGATGATCCTACTTGACAGACTACTTTCCCATCACCCCCTCCCATGGCGAGTGTTCTGGCCCTTGGAGGAGTAAGCAACACAAGCCATCTTCTTCAAGTGGCTCTGATGCATGAAGAAAAACCCTCTTGCACCTCTCTCTGATCCTATGGCATGCAAAAAACAAAGCCCACATTCCCATCATTTTTTCTGGGGGAATAAGTAATGCAGGCCATCTTGTTTGAGAGGCTTGATCTGCAGCTTAAAAAACCCACAACATACCTCTGTCTCTGATCCTACTTCACCCCAAAACCAAGCCCACCTTCCCATCATCGCCTCCCACAATGTCAATGAGGTGATGCAGACCATTTTGTTCAAGTGGGTTGATCTGCTGCTTGAAAAAACTCATACCTCCGTCTCTGATGCTACTTCACATAAAAGCCAAGCCCACCTTCCCATCATCCCCTCCTGTAGCAAGGTTCTGGCCGTTGGGGGAGTAGGCGACGCAGGCCATCTTGTTGAGGTGGCTCTGCTGCTTGAGGGCCTGCTGCTGACTCTGCCACTCCCACACCAGCAGCTGGCCCAGCTCCGCACAGCCCAGAGCCACCAGGTCACCCAGGCTGTTGAAGGCCACTGACATGATTGCTCTCCTTCCGATGCCACTCTCCTCTGAGATTCTGCATGGAGGCAAAAGCATCAGCTGATGACATGTGTGGTTTGTGAGAAAGCATGAAGTATTAAATGTCATAGATAGATATCTGATGTTGAATGCTCAGTCAACCATAAAGGTCACCTCAGGATGAAAAAAAAGAAGAAGTTTGTCAAATCACAGGCAAATGTCTGATTCAATGTGTAGTCCTAAATGTTAAACAGAATGGAGCATAAAACAGCTTATGACACAAAACAGAATGTAAAATAAAAAAACACTAAATAAAACAGAACACACAACAGAACTGCACATAAAACAGAATGCAATACTTACATTAAATCCTTTTAAGAAACAAAACATAATGTAATGCAAAAACCCAATTGTAAAACAGAATGGAATATTTACCCCCCCCCCCCCCCCCCCACAAAAAAAAAAATCAACCAGACCTTCAAACAAAATGTAACATAAAACAGAATGTAACATATACCAAACAGAATGTAACATAAAACAGAATGGAATATGAAATAAAATATAACACAATACAGACTGCACTCACGTGAGAGAATGGATGAGGTTGAAGTCGGGCATCTCGTGGATCATGAAGGTTCCATTGGCAAAGCCGCTGACCAGGATGTGGGAAAGTTTGTGAAATGCACAAGATGTTAGCTCTGGAGAGACGGAGTCTTCTGCTCCCTTGGCTCCCTTGAACACGTGCCTGCAACAGTTCCATTTCACTAAGGGTGAGAAGTCAGTGAGGGTATGATAGGTCAGCTATGGGTGAGAAGTCAGTGAGGGTATGATAGGTCAGCTAAGGGTGAGAAGTCAGTGAGGGTATGATAGTTTAGCTGAGAGTGAGAAGTCAGTGAGGGTATAAGTCAGCTAAGGCCAAGGGTGAGAAGTCAGTGAGAGTATGATAGTTTAGCTAAGAGTGAGAAGTCAGTGAGGGTATGATAGGTCAGCTAAGGGTGAGAAGTCAGTGAGGGTATGATAGGTCAGCTAAGGGTGATAAGTCAGTGACGGCATTATATGTCAGCTAAGAGTAAGAAGTCATTGAGGGTATGATAGTTCAGTTAAGAGTGAGAAGTCGGTGAGGGTATAATAGGTCAGCTACGGGTGATAAGTCTGTAAGGGTCTGCTAGTTCAGCTGAGGGTAATAGCAAGGATATGATAGTTTAGATACGTGTGACGAGTCAGTACAACAATTCAGCAGAGGGCAATAGTAAGGGTATGACAGTTCAGCTGAGGGTGACAAGTCGGTAAGGGTATGATAATTCAGCTGAGGGTGACAGTAAGGGTAGTATCATATTATCAGTTAACACAGTAACAGTGAAAAGTCAGTAAGGGTACAATAATTCTGCAGAGGGTGACCATAAGTGTATGACAGTTCAGCTAAGGGTGACAAGTCAGCAAGGGTATGATAAGTTGGGGTGGGGTTGGGGGGGGGGGGGACATTTGTGTGTGTGTGTGTGTGTGTGTATGGGGAGATGTTTGTGTGTGAGAAAGAGTGGGGTTTTTTGTGTGGTGTGTGTGTGTGTGTGTGTGGTGTGTGTGTGTGTGTGTGTGGTGTGTGTGTGTGTGTGTGTGTGTGTGTGTGTGTGTGTGTGTGTGTGTGTGTGTGTGTGTGTGTGTGTGTGTGTGTGTGTGCATTCAATATATTACTCTATACAACAGCATGAGGATAGGCAGAGTGACTCTTACAGATTCCCTCAATGAAAGTCACCAATGTTTGCCATGTTAAGAAATACTGGATAATGTAGAATAAAAACCAAAACAAAATGCTACTTTTAACTAAACAAAGCAGGTTGACATGTCCCACCGGGCTTGTGCTTAAAGCTGTAGTAAAGCTCATGCACATCCTGTTCATCAGCTTACCTCTTTATTTTCTTGTAACGAACCCGTACAATTCCACTGTCTTCATCAAGCTCTGAAATCAAACAAAATAAATGCTGCATGAAGTCAGATGACCACATGTAACTGAAAGACCCAGACACATTTATTTAAGTAATTTGATATTAGAGCAAAAGAATATATCTCCCAGTATTCTGCACATCAAAAATAAATCCTTTTGCCATAAATACCTTTCTGCTAGGGGCCATTTCTATCAGGTCTGGTTACCTCTGCAGGCATTCTCTATAATGATAACACCCTTTAAAAAGTGCCTACCCTGTGGCCCAAAGCCCTGAGAAATACATACTAGAATGTACATTATCATATTATGCACACAGAAATGAAGATTGTTACCCCTTTAAATACAAACAAATAATGTACACATCAACATGGGCTCAAACATAACTGACTACACACAAGAGTTATGCCTAACATTCCATCACACAAGAGGAAAGTGGCTCACTGGCGATGATGTCACCTACTGTTACTATGAGCAGAGGAGACATACACACTTTGTGTTAGTTCCTGTTTTCATTTATTGTTTACTTTGACTACTTTTATTTCTTTAACTCTGTTCTTTGGACAGTGTGTGGTTAGGCAGCAACCCTCAGATGGCCCCATGCACTACATCACCACTATTGCCATAACAACATCTGAGGTGTAGAGTCCACACGACTCCAAGAAGCATGGACTATCATCACTGGGAAGATGGTCAAATAGTTAATACTGCACCTAAAGCAACAGACACTGGCCTCCTATTATGGTCATGTGTGTTGAAAATCCTGTTTAATGTAACAGAGTGAATAAACAGTTCAAAACCAACCAGAATTTGGATTTTCTGGCCAGTTTTGAACTGTTTATTCACTCTGTTCACAACAAGTATTTATGTCAATGGTGCTGCCATGGAAAGTAACTCATTCTGCAACCTTTTCTGACCATGGCCATTCACCTGAACCAACAGGTCAAGTTCAGAGGTATTGTGATGCAAACATCTTTGATCAGTCAATCCAGTGGGTGAGATGGGGAGGACAATCCTGGGTACACTAAACATCAAAATATTCTACCTTTTCTGGAGTTGATTCTCTTGGGGTGAATTTTAGGAAAATGCCTTTCATACAGCTTTAAAATTATAGACTACCCTTCTGAACACATTTCATCATTTGTCTAAAAGGTAAAAGTAAGAAAAACAAAACAAAAACCTAAAAATCTGGGGTTTTTTTGTTTTTTTTTAAAGCCCTCTTAACTATACTTTTAATTTAGAAAGTGAGTGGATACTATAAAAAATACAATCCCTGATTTGAGTTCTCATTTTGATTGTTTCTACCTGTTACACAAAACATGTTTTGAGAGGGCTAATTCCTTTAAAGTCACACTTCTCACAATTTCAGCCTACATTCAAAACAGATTGGGAAAAAAAAGAAAAAAGGAATGAATCTGAAACCAATATGTGGTTGAACAAACAACAACTGGCAAAACAATTTTTTTTAAATACCTTCTTCTTCCGTAACATTGCTTTCATCCTCACTGTCTTCATCACCAGCCCCCTTGCATGCTTTCTTGTTCTCTTTCTTCTTCTTCATCACCTTCTTGCTCTTTGGTATTTTGGGCACAAGGTCCTGCGTGTTCTGGTTGCACTTCCACACACACAGATGGCCCCGCCGGCTGGCACTGTACACCTGGCACACCGTCAAGGATCACTGCTTCCACACATCATCACACTGCAGTGAAGTAATCAGTTATGCTCTTCTGTCCTCTTTTTTTTTCTTTTTTCTTTTTCTCTCCTTCCTTAAACTGCTGTTTCACACAAGGGCTAACAAACTGTACTTTTATTTTAAATTTGTATGACAAGTGGTGCAAAAACTAAACACTACTGTCTGCCAGACAAGGAGACAGACAGAAAGCTAAAGACAAAATTTGACAGAGCAAGAATGAAGACACAAAAAATGGACAGAGAAGGGGGGAAGAGTTTTTGAGTGTTTTCACTTTCCTTTTTTCTCTCAGTATTCTGCCCAGTCCAACATTGTGACTATTACTCATTAACTGGTATTTGCTGCATTTTAGCCATGTGTAGAAAGTCACCTCCTGGTCATAGTACTCATTTCATCAGTTTGTCAATTACACAAGATCACCTCAGAATAGCATGGCACTCAGAAATGACCATTAAAAAAAAAAAAAAAGCTCTGATAAAAACACACATTTTGCTTTAAATCCAAAGCTCAGAACTGGAAGTCAGCAAATAAAAAAAAAAATATCCATGACACTTCACCCAAGTTTGCATCAACAGATGCACAAACAGACCTGGCAGAAGTAAAACAGCTGTTAAATCATTTGAGCAACATGATCTGCATCCAGTGGGAGTCTACATTGCTAAATGCAGCTTCTCCAACATTTTTTTCTTCTCTCTCCCTTCTTTGTTGTTGTTGGTATTTAGTTAACAGACAAGCCCTTCAGATGGCCCCATGCACTATATCACCACTGTTGCCATAGCAACATCTGAGATGTGGAATCCACATGACTCCAAGAAGCATGGACTATCATCACTGGGCTCAAGTCAGTTTTACTGAGTACACAAAATCCAGTAGGGCAATGAAGCAGAAAATAAATGAGAAATGTGCAGTGGCAAAGGATACATCCATACAGTTGTGTTCAAAGAAGGCACCAACAACAGCATCTGTGTGTCCACCCATAGAGTGCACCACCAGGTTCTCGCATGGCTGAACAGCAAACACTCGTGTATTCATGTCCTTGGAGCCCACCACAAACACCCTGTCACAGAACAGAACAGAAAACAGCATGGATTACCATTCACACTGCCATGGAACAGTACAGAAAACATTCATGGATTACCATTCACACTGTCACAGAACAGAACAGAAAACAGCATGGATTACCATTCACACCACCATGGAGTAGCACAGAAAACCCATGGATTACCATTACACAGCATAGATTACCATTCACATCGCCATGCAACAGCACAGAAAACATCCATGGATTACCATTCATACTGTCACAGAACAGAACAGAAAACAGCATGAAATACCATTCATACTACCTTGGAAAAGTACAGAAAACATCCATGGATTACCATTCATACTGTCACAGAACATACTAAAAAAACACAGCATGGATTACCATTCACACTATCAATGAACAGTACAGAAAACATCCATGGATTACCATTCATAATGTCACAGAACAGAATAAAAAAAAACAGCATGGATTACCATTCACACTACCATGGAACAGTACAGAAAACACCCATGGATTACCATTCATACTGTCACAGAACAGACTACAGCATGGATTACCATTCATACTACCATGGAACAGTATAGAAAACACCCATGGATTACCATTCATACTGTCACAGAACAGACTAAAAAAAGAAAAAAAGAATGGATTACCATTCACATCGCCATAGAACACAACGGGAAATATGCATGGATTACCATTTACACTGTCAAATCGACAGAACAGAAAACACAGCATGTGTTCACATCCTTGAAACACCAGAAACACCCTGTGCAAACACAATGCACTGTACCATTTACACTGTCACAAATGTCTGGAGATGTTTTTGCATCATGAACAAGAGGGTGCATCTTAATGCAGCCAAGAATGATGAAGTGCAGTTTCACCTGAATTGTCAAAATGCAACAGACTGATCAGTGATTATAGCACAGAACAACAACAAGTGGACCTTAAAGCCCAACTTGTTTACCACTGGATCCAAACACATAAAAGGTTCAAATTAACACTATTTATTAGGACAAAACACATAAAAGGTTCAAATTAACACTATTTATTATGACAAAACACATAAAAGGTTCAAATTAACACTATTTATTATGACAAAACATGTGAATTTTCAGGGTCTCTTCCAACATTCTTCCAAGCTCAACCAAAAAATGATAAGTGGATTAGCTCTCCATCTAATTTTTCATCATTTATTTTTACCATTTAATTGTTCTTGAAGTATTATTTTGTAGCTTGATAAAGGGGATTACCCAGACAATTTTGCTGTGTTTTGTCCTAATAAATAATGCTATTTGAACCTTTTGTGTGTTTGGATCTTGTTTCAGAATGCTAGCAGTCATTCTTGTTTCAGATTTTTGATTATTACCAAGTGAAAAATACTCACTTTGAATCTGACGACCAGTCAATGCATGTGGTTTCATCATAGGCTCCATAGAATGTTCTGTAGAGAAGGAAGGGGTTGAAGACGCGGGACTTGCCTGGTGCATGAAACACCAGCACCACTGTGTCGCGTGTCACTGCAAACTTCCTGCATCAGCACGCAGGTAACACATGAATATTTCTGGGTACAAATACCTGGCTAAGCAGGAAAAGGTCAAGAAACATCACACGCATGAATGCAAACTCTTCTAAAGTAAAGCTCTAGTAATGTTTTATACGTTTGCAATCCACTCAGCTGTGATTAACAAAAAACACTGAACTCACTATTTCAAGCCATTTTATAGCCAAGGCTTTTAGTGACTAACAAAGAACACCAAACTCATTATTTGAAGCCATTTTATAGCCAAGGCTTTTAAAAAGGCAAGCCATCAAACCCAAGTGGATTTGAATCTGCAATAACAAATCAACTAACCCCGCAAGTGTCTAACTCTAACTGCTTAGTACAAAACAAAAAAAAACAAAAAAATCCTAAGGGCTAAGGGGTACCCCCATGTTGCAGGCATAGGTCACTACAAAAATGGTAGGGGCGGGGGGAACGACAAATATATATACACTTTTGATAAAGGCGACTGGGTAATGTTTGTAAAACATAAAACATTCACAAGTCTCATCATTAGTTAAATATTTTCATGATGCTGTCTTCTCAGAATTACTAATTAACTCACCAACCATTCTAACAACATACATTGGACATAATCATGTGGTAGTTCCTAACTGGAGTGACTGTCCATGTTCTGTTTTCCATTTTTCACCACACTATGCATTTAATTTATATGATGGGTATAAACAAGTCATGGCATTACTATTTTTGCTTGGTGGCCCAGCTCTCAATTCAGTAATTCAAAATTTATGCATCCAACATGTATGAATTGCTAACTTTTCAGGATGAAGACATGCTTTATACTTTAAATAAAATAACTAAAATGTCAGCAGCAAAACATCACTCTGTGCCCAATTTTAGGCACTACATGTCACTTGCTTGACAAATAACTTGAAGTTCACCAGAGCAAACCTGCAATGTGTACTGGGTGATGGTTTGAGCTCAACTGGTTCTACTTGGTCCTTCAATCTAAGTAAAATAGGGCTAGTCTCTCTTTACCCACTCGACCACATCTTCTTTACTCGTAAAACTGCACTTCACACGCAAGGTTTGGTGACAATCCACTCACGTTCCATCTGGACTGAACTTGATCTGGTGCACCTTGTTGTGGAAGTGGTAGTTTCCAACAACAGTCTTGCTCATCAGGCTGCATAGCAATGCTTCACCCTCTGAAAAACCATCAACCATCACAAACACATGATCACAAGAAACAGCAATGAATGAGAGTTGGCTCCCAAAAATATGGAAATCGGGTGTGAGCAGACAAGCTGCAAATGTGTGCTGAAAGAGCATCCTACTGCTGGAGAAGTTTAGAATTGAAACACCAGCTCAAAATTGGGGGGGGGGGGGGGGGGGGGGCATGCAGAGTGAGCAGTCTAATTCTATCCATCTCTTTTCTGTTTCACTGGAAATTAGAATGTTCATAGATATTCATTACTCACTGTCCCATCTTTTATTTGTTGTTGGTGTGTGTTTTCCAGCAGATATGATTTTTTTCCTCTGAGGTAGAAGAAAATTGCCAAATGGGAGAAGAATCCCATGCCTATTATTTACTGTGACTACTGACCAGCTCTATAAGAACACAAAAGTCGAAAAGATTATTAGATGACAAAAATGACAAAAACCAAGAACAATCATGCATATGAATATTATTATTACATATATTAATAATAAAGCCATGAAAAAGGAAGAGAAAAACAAGAGAAGACTGACTTTTCTTAAAACAGATAAAGCCATGCTAGTGGCTACAGGAGCACAATGTTTCATTCGAACAAGGAATTCATTACATTCAAGTATTTCAACAAGTTTGACACTGCTAGTGCTACACTATTATAGATTATATTCTAATGCAGTTCATGCTTGTGTACCTTCGTTGACAAGGATCATCAGACAGCCATCAGGAGAGATGGCGATGCTTGTGAAGTTTAAGTGTCCTTCGATTGGCAGTGTTTCTGATTTGCTGCTGCAAAACAGGGAACAAAAAGTAACAAGTATTTCAGTACTGTTTTGGTTATAACTGCTCATGACAGATATATGACCTGATGTTCAATATGAAACAGAAGCTGTAATATAGTGTAAACAAACAATGAAATCATATTTTGATATAAATTGTAACTCTTTTCATTCCCTAGTTCCTCTAGATGAACAGAAACATAAAAATGATATAAACACTAAAAAATAAAGCACTAAAGTCATTTCAGCTCCTTTTCTGGCTTTTGTGTTTTTTTAAGGTGGCCATTTAAGTATTTAACTACCATCAAGCCACCTTGTCTGAATTACCTGAAATGGCCTTAATTTTACTCTGGCACTAATCCCCATTTTGACACACACACACACACACACACACACACACACACACACACACACACACACACACACATATATATAATTATTATTATTATAGTAAATTCAAGATTACTTTATTAATTATTATCTCATCAGAGAAATTAAAAGGTGGCTGAACATTAACTACATCACATTCACAGTACACAACAACACATATTTTACATTTTAAAACTCAAAGAACAGTTATTGAAAATACAGAAGTTACATAATAAACAAACTAGTAATTTACACACTCACACACACGGCTCTGACATTTAAACAGATTTATCTGTTCAGAAATGCTATTGACTACAGAACAAAACATATATTTATAAATAGATTCAGGTACACAAAATCATCTACCAGTACCAGATGGAAGAAGCCCATACTCATAGTCATAATGTTTAGCAAGGACATGGCTGTTGTCATCTACAATCACCCTCGCCTTCCATACCACACATCGTTCATACAACTGACTTAATTGTTCTTGTCTTACACCCACAACCATGCCACACACATTCACCACTTTATTCAGGACATTTATGCTTTTCAGATTTAAGCCTCCAAACCAGCACAGGAACGAAAATGTTAAAACTGATTCAATACAACTCTTGTACTAGACCTAGTGGTAGAGAGGGCATAAAAATTAAAATAAGACCCCTGTTGGATTTCCTATTTGAAGTGGCTTCAATAACTCAAAAAGCTTAAACCAACACAAAAGATATATTTCCAGCAGTCCATAAATTATACAAGCCCAACCAGTTATAATTTATATGCACTGGGATCCACAAATAAGATTTTTTCCTCCATATTCCCCTGGCAGAATCTGAGAATGGTTCTGTGCCACTGCACAAAGGTCCTATCTGCATTCCTCTAACAATGCTGAAAGACCACAAAGATCCCATCTGCATTCCTCTAACAATGCTGAAAGACCACAAAGTTCCCATCTGCATTCCTCTAACAATGCTGAAAGACCACTCTCCGGTCTTGAAAAACATTTTGCAGGTGGCATAATTTACATCCACAGAGCAGGAAATAATAGCCCTTACTTTAATTATAGTTTAAAAATAAAATCCCTTTCCTGGTGGACTGCGCACATAGATTGCATTTGAGAACTGCAGGAAACAAGGTCTAAGCTCAAGTCTGTCAACCTTTTGTTAGAGATGGATAACTAATACACTAACAGCAGCAATACCAAGTTAATAATGAAAGTGCTCTGGGTCTTTTGCAGTGCCAGTGGAACACCCAATGAGGGAATCAGACCATCCCACTTTTAGTTTCCCACAGTTTTACGCCCAAATTTTCTCAAAATGCTTCCCTTCATGTTGCTATGTAAATGGACCCTTGACCACTAGCCACTCCTCCTTGAGAACCCATTTTTCTTAGATATTTGCCTTCATGTTCCACTTAATACGTCAATGATTACAATGTTTTTGTATGAACTTAGGATCACCCTTCTCTTAATTAAGACCACTATGGTTGATTTTTAGACTGGCCTTAAGAAAATAAAGGAGGGGTTCAATGTGGTGATCATGTACCATAACCATATTAATAATCTTATTTAGAAGTAACGGAACTCTCTCTCTCTCTCTGTATATATATATATATCACTTTTTACTGTTGTATTAAAATAAACAGATATATGTTCAATATAAAAATGTTAGTACATATAATTTTTAAAAATAATAAAATATAATAATAATTAAATATGTGGAACAGAACAGAACAGAATGCATTACCTAAATTCTCTGTCTCTCTCTCTGTCTCTCTCTCCCCACACACACACACACACACACACACACACACACACACACACACACACACACACAGGTGATGCTTACTTTTTTAGGTCAAACACGCTGATCCTATTGCCCACAGGTGAAGCAACTTTAAATCCATCGGGAAAGAATTCCAGGTTGCCCTTGCGGTAAACAGCACCAAGGAGGTTGGAAAACTGGACAGAGAGAGAGAGAAATACAAGACCATTGGTCATGGCCTTAATCATGGTAAATGCAAGTGAGGTCTATGTGTGTCTGAACATTATTGTTATGAATTATAATAGATTTGATAGAAACTCTTATTCATTACATTTACACTATATTACAGACCAAATAATACAAATTACACCTTTTTAAATTAATTTTTAGTCATGCATAACAGCTGAATGACGATATTCAGAATCAGATGTATTGTGCTTAAAAATAATACATGATGATGATGTTCACACTCACCTGGTGACCTACTCATAATTGAACTTATAAATTATAATCTTCAACAATACCTCTGAAAATCATTAACCAATGTATATTTTCAAATATTGCAATAAATAATACTCTGGTCTAATACATAACTTCCTTTTCCAGTTTCAGTCCCAAATTAATGTGTGTTCTGAAGGTATGACAAATATGTACCAACAGAGCACACCGTTGCTCACTTTGGGACATTTTACACTATTCTCACAATTTTGTTTGAACAGTCACAATACACTTTAAAAAACAAAACAAAAAACAAAACAAAACATTATTTATTTATTAGAACAGAAGAAAAAATGTCCAACTTGTCATTTGGGTAGTTTTGCATTAATTTACTCTTCTTTTCTTTTTTGCCAAATGCCAATAACTCACTAACTGGTCACTGTAGATTTTCATCAGTCTGAATCAATCCCATTTACTTCAACACAGTACTAGTAGTTAGCAGAGGTGCTGGTGGAAAGTTTTCTTGGGGGGGGGGGGGGGGGGGGGTCTCTGATTAACAGTGATTTCAAACCAAGTTTACAGCACTTTCATTAGTTTCAAATGTATTATTAATAATAATAATAAATTATTTCCCAGGGCACTATTTGCATCAGCCTCACTGTTAAACTGCATTGTGGATGTCACTAAAACTTAGTAATAAGTAAAACACAGGGTAACTACTATGATTAGTAGCAAATCAGCACTAATAGTAATACAGACATATATAGATTACAATTATTATTATATAATCCACATTGGCTATAGACACTGTACAGCAATTCTAACAGCCAATCACCCACTGTCCCAGTGGTACCCACTGGTGACTGAATGAAGCAGGAAAAAAAAATCACCACTACACACATAATTTAATTCTATTTCACTAATGTGTGCTTTGAGTTTGAGGCAACTCCAATGATTTTTGCCCCAAATCAGTACAGCATTAGAAAAAGGCAGTGAATAAAGTCATCCAAGATAACACCCAGTTAACAAAATTCCCCAACTGTCAATGGGGCAATGGTTTTGACCATCTTCGTTTTGGGGAACTTATAAGTTGTTTTTGATATGATAATGCCATTATATAATTTCCCAAAAAGGAGCAACAATGGACAACGGACGTGAGACAATATGTATAGAAAACTGCACTAGAAAATCCGTTACCCTTGAATGACAATTTATTGATGTTTATCGTTTTTTTTGGCAGCCTTTAATACACATTAGCTGACATTAATGGACAGCAAAGTACACGTGCTCGAGGTACGGTTCGGACGTGGCGAAACCGAAAAATAGTCTTCTAATTTTAAATGAGTGTCCTAACTTGACAGGATGAAAATCAAGATTAAAAAATGCACGGTGTATAATGATGATGATGTGGGGCTTAATGTCCTCAGTTGTCGAGCTGACATATTAGGGACAAATAAACAAGGTGAAGATGATGATGAGTTGATGCTTAATGTCCTCAGATGTCATTTGACATATTAATTATTAGGCACAAGTTGTGACCAATGCCGAAGCACGGTTCAATAATTCTTTACGTCCACGGAAACCAGAAGGCTCATTAGGACGGACAGCCCAGGACGTCCACCTCGACTCTCACACAGCTCCTGAACTATGAAACAAACAAGGTGAACATATACTAACGTACTTTATAGGCAAATTTCATGGTGAATATCTCCACTGACTCCCGAACATGTGCTTCCTACCACGTGAAGAATGTCCAACAAACCTTCGTATATCTCACTTTCTTCTATTGGTCAATTCCGAAACAAACATCCAATCAAAAAACGTAAAACATCTCTGATGAACCTGCCATCGTGCAAGTCACATGATCATATGACACTGCTTCATTCGCCATCTTGTACTGCTGCAGATCGGTTGCGAGTTCTACACAACTGCCTCCATAGATTAACGTTGATTTTTTTACTCTAGGTCTTCATCTCACAGTTTTGAGTAAAAATGGCTGATACTCCATTCAAGTACAACCCTGAAGCTCCTCCATACACGTCGTTTTTCGGCGTTGTTGGTGTTACGGCTGCAATGTCTTTCTGTGGTAAGTTGTTGCATACCATCACAGGATTGTGATGTGTCGATCAATCTTTTTTCTTCTCTTCCTCCCCCAAACACCTTGAAAGAGACAGTTAATTGTCAGTCTTCTCTGAACATGGACTAGTATTTTGTCTGATTTATTAATAACAAAGTATGGAGAACCTGGAGATAGTAAAAATCTCAAAAGAGGCACCAAAACGATTTAACATCGCAACAACACCCCCCCAGTTCCTGCGATTTTTGGCCTCCCTTTTGTCATCTCATTTGCTGCCTAATCCAACCGTATGTTTCTTACCTGAGGTCGAATTCATTATAATTTGACGGTTTACTGCCTTGTTTCTGGCCCATATCTGCAGTCGCAATTTACATTTCCAGTACAGAGTCTGTGTTTGTAACAGATCGGATGAGTGGCAAGAAACACGAGTGCAGAAACACCGGCTGCATGCTGACTCGACGGCTGTAGCCTATCACTGTCAGCTCTGTCGTGCATAAATTTGTTTCTTCGAAAAACGCAATGTGTTAAGTTGTTTGATCATTGTTGTGAATTTTATAGATTTTTTATCTTGAAACTTTGGCAGAATGTCATCTACAGTTTGACTTCGAAACATTAGTGATAACAACGACAACAAAACTGGTCCTTTTCTGTTAGTATTAATACTGTTAGTTAAAGTTGAAGGCACGTTCATGTGATGTACTTTTTTCTGGGGACCCCCCCTGGCCAAAACAGTGGAAGATACATAGTGATGTACACTTATTTTTCTGTTTTTTACATAGTGATATACACTTATTTTTCTGTTTTTAAGAATAATAGGATTTATTGGCCAAGAAGAAAGAGGAGAATGGAAGGGAGAGGGGGGAAAACACTGTAAAGTTATGCAACTTGACAGTAAATGTCAGTGTGCTAGCAAATTCATGGTTTGTTATGTATAAATGGTCATCAGTGCCACAACTCACATTGGTACAGCTACCATTCAGTGGAATTCTGCCATAGGTTTTCACCACACAGAACAAAATGAATGCAGGTTTAGAAAAAAGTGTTTGACAAAACATCATCTAACTTCTAAGGACATGACAGTGTACTGCCAATACAGATCATTGTTTGAAAATGTATCTGAACAGTACATGCACTGCTGATACTTAATCCTTAGCCAGCAAGGGAGGCAACACATGAAGTACACTTGCACATTTTAATTTTATTTAAGGACTCTTGAAGCTGCACAAAGAAGAGCTGTTCAGTCATGTGATACATTGATAAGTATCCAGTGATTGGCTCAGGATTTGTTTGTACTCATTCAAATGACCAGTTCAGCCAAGAAGCATTAGTCCCTTTTTTCTTTTCTTTTTAAATCAGTAGGTCAGATGTTGCAGTTTTACATCATTTTAACAGTAATTTCAAGTTCAAACTCTCAAAGCGTTTCACTATCTGATTAGGTTGATATTCTGCACGACTGTTAATAGTGTTATGTTAATGTATTTCAACAAGTCACAAGATCATAATTTTATGCCACAGTATTTTAGTTTTTATACTTTAACAATAACATGTGACATGCATTCTACTATTCTAGAGAAGTCATAGACATGTTTCCTGCTTCAGTGAAAACATCTTTAGCATTTTTTTATTTTATTTTTATCTTGGGCATTGTTCAAGTGAGGTCTACATTTTGCATGATTATGCTAGTACTGTTATAGCCTTGTCTGTGGTCTTAAGATTCATACTAGCAAATTGTTTTTTTTTTTCAATATCTGTCATAAGTAGTTCAAACATTTTATGGTTGCTACTGTACAGTATGCTGGATGTGTATGTAAGGGAGATAATTAACAATAACGTGTTTGCTCCAGTTGTTGAATGTGAGTTGTCTGAGTGTAATTGGCTCTTCTTACTATTTGTTTAGGACATTAATCATGTTTTAGTAGAACTAGAAGTTGGTCCATGCTCTTGGCACCATAAAATTTACATAGTAGGCTGTGTCAGTGTACTGTTTGGCATGCTTTGTACCCTGCTAAATAAATAATACTAGCTGAAATATGAAGCAAGTTTGTCATTGGGTTTTAAGGATAATCATTTGGTTTTAAGGATTATGTCAATAAAAATATATATATGCTTATAATTCAGTTAGTCTCACTGATGACTGCATTCAACCATTTGGATGACTTTGCATTCATCCATTTGGAACATATTTTTCATTGGTCCAAGATTTAAGAATAAAGCCTGTTCTTAACTGGGTGAATGTTTGTTCGCTGAACATACTTCGGACACTTCGACGAATGATGATTTGTTTCTTAATTGAACTTTTAGTTCGCCGAATATGGTTCGGACAGTCCAAACTTTACTTCATTCTCAACTGGCTTGTAATGAGATGCAAGCTTCAGCCCAAACTTGCGGCAGACGCGCAGCAGACAGCATGATCAAAAATGTAGGCTAAAGTCAAGTCAGTATACTTTCATCATCCCTCACAGGGTACTTCAACTAACTACTATCTCATTCTGGGACTCTGAGACGAGGCTGCGCCTCCCACAAGTCAACAAATAAATTCTCTCCAAAGCGAGTGAAGAACCTAGTGACACCGACATCCATTTTTATTTTTATTTTTTCTTCATCCACATCAGAGCTCTGCTCTCAGCCAATCAGAGGCAATGATCATCCAATAGGGCAAATGTTCCCAGAACATGTTGAGCAAAGCTTTTTGGACCCATATATAGCTTCGACGAATACTTTCAACTAGGTTCGCTAAGAAAAGTTGGCCCACTTAAGAACCAACTAGCTTCACCGAATACTTCCAACTAGGCTCATGCAGAAACATTCACCCAATTAAGAATGGGCTTAAGACATAACATAATTTTCGCACTGTTACTCAGTATTAGGTGCACAGCCCCAAATTTGGTACAAGTGTGAAAAAATCCACGGATATGATGCTTCTTAGTACGCAACTTTGGCAGTGTAATAGTTTATTTGTGAACAGAATCTATGGACGTGTGTGTCAGACTCAAAGTCAAAGGAAAGCGCTATGGAAATGGGAAAGTGCAAACATTCAATGAATTAAGAAATTGTTTGAATCAATCAGCACATCATAATTCACATGTGGAATGGTTTTCAAAAAACGCAGCCTATGATACATCGTGAACTGCAGGACTTCCTAAGGAGTTGAAATCAAGGCTGCTTCCATTTTCTGTCATTTGTGTTCACTGTCAACATGCGTTTTGGTTTTGTCTTCCACCTTCAGTAAATGTTGCTATATGCTGATACAATGTCAGTGACAAGGCTTCCTTGTTTCCAGGTCTTGCTTGGGTGGCAAATAGTGAAATATTAGAACATGCGTGCAGCAAATGCATTGTCTTGAAGTAAGACGAGTACAACCAAACATGACACTACACACACTGACAGCAGTTTTAAAGAACAATCCTGCACTTACCTAGCTGAACCTTTGCCTTCTGCAGACTTCTGTGCAAGCCCAACAGATAACTGCTCACTACTTATAGTATCCATGAGCATGGGACCCTCCCTCCTTGGCATTTTTCAATAATGCCTTGTTAGATCTCCGCCATTTGTTGGTACCAGCATATCCCTGGCTCACTTGTTTACTTTCTTGAATAGGCAGCTTAATGTCAACTGACTCAGAGTTAGTGGAAGGAACTGGTTCAGAACTACCATCATAACTATGAAAGAAAAGAAGGAAGGCAGTTTTCTGCTTTGTCTTTTGTGAAATGTTGTCAGTCCTGCATGCAAATGAATGACGGGGAGCTAGTAATGTGGCTGGAAATTAATGTAAACAGTGAACTAACGCTGGTCTGGCAGCTGTTAAAATTGATGTTTTGACAAACGGCTTTCTGTATGTCAGAGAGAACTACAGAATGAGAGACAGACTTCTTAAACTAAATTAAATCCTGTCATAAAGATCAGGGTTGTTTTGTTCGTATACAGAGCTGCCAACAACTACGTTTTGGTTGTAGTTTACTACGCCCGAGGGCACTGCACTGTGTTCCTATACTCATGATCATATCACTATGCATACGTGTGAACATCAGATATGCTAGTTGCTTGTGTGCCTTTTTTTGTGTCATGGTGTTGGTTGTGCCACAGCCAATCGGCATTTGCATTTTAAACCAGCTGACCAGTCATAGCATTCAGTTCAGTTCCCGCTCTTATACTACATCACTTCCTGTGAGACAACTTCCATTTTCAATCACTTAAATCACCATGCCGAAGCAGAAAGTGAGCTCCAGGGTAGTAAATCACGTTTTAAAAAAAAGCATCAAAATTTCTGGGAAGAATATAGGGCAATAGGCAGAAAAGTTTCTGTGCATTGTACAATCAATGCGGAGTGCAGCACCTTCTTCTTGGAACTTTTCTGTTGCCCATGACAGAATGTATGACACTAAACAACGCATCTGCTTGAAGTGCGACATCAACAAAGGAAAAGCAATAGGAAGTACACTGAAGATTTTCCATTTATAGGCTGTGAGACGCTGTCTTCACAGCATTTAGACTTCATTCAAGTCCCACGTGGAGCCGCTTTTCACAAATTTCTTTGTAGTGCACAGCATCGTTCTCTGCAGCTGATCATGCTAAACAGCTGTTGTGGTGCATGTTTCCACAAAACTGAATTGTGAAGGAGGACCATGATATATGTACGCTATACCCAAAATCTAATTACTACATGTAAAATCTGATTTTGCTAATGCTACACTTAAGTCTAGAAAGGTTGGCACTATGGCAGCTCTGCGTATAGTAAATGCCTGGGGGTAGAGCAATTCCATTAACACTAACAGTGCTGGGGTTTTGCATATTTGATCATTTGTGACCCCTGTCTTGTTTCTGTTATTGTGTCCTCTGTCAGTTTGCCCAGAAAATATCATGGATCAGTTGCCCAAGGTATGTGATTTCTGTTTTAGTCTGATAATGATATGGAGGCTAGTTCTTTCAGATACAGGTTCACCATTCAGTATGATTCAGTTTCACTTTCAGATGAATCAGAATAATCATTCTTTTGAAAAGCGTGCATGCCAAATTTTATTCACAGATAGGCTCTGTCAGCTATTTAAGGTGCAGGGATCTCTTCTTCTTTTTTAATATTGCCTCACATACTGTTTAGAAAATTACAAGTTTGTGATTCATTTTCAGCACTGGGAGCTGCCTATGGCACTGCCAAGTCCGGCACAGGCATCTCTGCCATGGCGGTGATGCGCCCTGAGCTCATCATGAAGTCTGTCATCCCTGTCGTTATGGCGGGTATCATCGCTATCTATGGCCTTGTCGTCGCTGTTGTTATCACCCAGAACATGTCAGGGGATGATTCCTACACCCTTTACAAGTAAGTGCTGTGGGTAAAAATAAAAAAGATGGGGGAGAAGTCAGTTGTGTTTTATTAGTAAAGAACAACTCTGGTATAAATTATACAGTGATGACATTAACAAGGACTGCAGTTTTTGCCACAGATTCTGTGAGAATAAATGAACGGCAAATAACTTTGTCCAAACTGTGTGTGTAGTATGATAGTATGATACATTTGCCCTTTGCCAGCTTTGGGTGGGGAATTTTTCATTTTATGTATTATTTAATAATATTTTGTCACTAGTGGTCATTCTTAGTCTAGATTTATGTGAACCTTCTACATTGCGTGAACTTTGAAGTCTACATTTGAATCAAGGACAGGGCATTATGATTTACGGCATTTTCTTTCAAAAATATGGGATGCTGCCCCGTGTCCCGCTCTGTCAAGATGGAGCCCATAGGCTCCAGCCAGGTACTTTCACCATATTGCTTTTGCCAGTTCCCTTGTCTGATTGCCCTCCTAATCAGAACTGCCTGCCTTTTAGTTTTACTAGTTTAGTAGTTAGCTCATTTGTGCAGAGCCATTGTGATGGCAGTGTGTAGAACTTCTGGTGAAATATTGCCTGTCTTAAAAGAACATTAATCGTGTTTATTCTTGGTGATGACAATTATGCAGAACCGCTTATAACAGATCACCCGTCTTGAAAGAAACACTAATTGTGTTTATGTTTACAGTTTGTGATGACAATGCACAGAACCTCTGTTGAAAGATGGCCTGCTATCTCTTGAAAGGACTCTGCTAGTATTTGATGCCCCAGGGCAGTCATTCACAGCAGGGTCAGCTAAACATCATACCATTGCACACTGCCTTATTTTGACATCTCCTCTTCTCTGTTTCAGGAGCTTCTTGCATTTGGGTGCTGGCATGAGTGTAGGATTGAGCGGTCTGGCAGCAGGCTTTGCCATTGGAATAGTAGGAGATGCCGGAGTACGAGGCACAGCTCAGCAGCCCAGGTTATTTGTCGGCATGATCCTCATTCTTATCTTCGCTGAGGTGTTGGGATTGTACGGACTTATCG
Organism: Alviniconcha strummeri; assembly: GCA_963584105.1. Classification (NCBI taxonomy): domain Eukaryota; kingdom Metazoa; phylum Mollusca; class Gastropoda; family Provannidae; genus Alviniconcha; species Alviniconcha strummeri. Next base: position 6,755,715 of record OY757549.1, read on the forward strand.
TCGCCCTTATCCTCTCGGTCAAATAGGCTGCTGTGTCTGCCCTCACCAACGATGTAGAGGCTGTGTACCAATTAAATGGTCTGTGGACTTGTCCGCCATGTGAAGATGGAATTCAAACAGGAAACAACCAGTGTCAAATGAGCATCTTGAGTAACATTTTTTTTTCCTTTGAACCCTTTGTGCTCCACGCAAGCTGCTGAGGGAAAAATAGTCATATTTGTCTTACAAGCAAGACAGTGGGACTGAACTTTATGTTTAGAAAAATGTTACCAATGTTTGTTTGATATTTGTGGTTTGGGTTGTTGGGTAAGAACAGTTCATAGAGAGAGGAAGTTGACATGGTACCTGTACTGAATCGGGTGGAGGGAGGACTGCTTAGATTCCCTGATGTAGCTCAATTTGTGGGGAACATAGAGCAGGGGTCGCAAACACTTTTTAGAACATGCATACAGAAAATGTGTACAACCTAGCTTGACGCTAAATGCACTGACAGAACAATCCTGCATTTATCTAGTTAAAATTATGCCTCTCTCGCATCTGCAGCAGAATTATGTGCACATCGGACAGATAACGGCACTGCTTTTGGTATCCTTAAGCTTGAGACCTTCCCAGGCCATCAACATTTCTCACCAGCTCAGCTAGTGGAAGGAGCTGGTTTAAAAATCATGACTATGAAAAACACAAGTCAGAGTTTTCAGTGTTGTCTTTTGCAACATCATGCTGAGCTGTGAAATATGGTCAGTCTTGTGTGCAAGTTAATGGTGGGAAACTAGTAATGTGGCTGGAAACTGACGTAGGCAGTAAACTACCACTGACCTCATACGATGTCACCCAATATGGCCTGGCAGCTGTCAAAGTTGATATGTTGTAACAACTTACTTCACACACTGACATCACAGAGAGAGAGAGAGACTGCTCAAACTTAAAGCCTTTACTTGGGGGGGAAAAAAAAAAACTTCTGTCATACAGATAAGCATATTTGCGACCCTTGGCAGAATTCAATAAAGGTAGTCATATCCTGTCAGCTGGTGTGGGAATATCTAAACAACAACAAAAATTACGTTCTACAGGTACGTCTGTTCTCAGACACCTTGTCTCTCTTGGGATCATTATAATTGTCTATTCCATTCAGGCTTTCATTCAAACACTGTTAACATCTTCTCATTTACTGTTTGGTATGACAACAGTGGTTTTACCTAGTTTCAAGGAAGCTGTATTTACCACAAAACTGGCAAATGATATTGTTAATGATTAATTTTGCCTTGTGGGAGGGGGCTTTCCTATCTAGAGCTCAATATTACTTGTCAGGTATTTCTTGAATTCCAAGCATGTCTAATCAGTTTATTTTAAAAATCCAGTACAAGTAGAATAGAAAGTTGGGTAATAAATAATTAATTAGTTTGGCAAGTTTGTGCCAAAGGTGTGCATTCTACGATACCAGGTTGTCACATTTCATTTTGTCTCATCCTTTCTTGCTAGTGTATCATTGTATACTATCAGTCATTCCATTCCATTTGATTCTGAGTTTGCCATCATAAGCTTAGTCGCTGTTTTTTAGTCTTCATCAAACATACAACATTTGTGTAACTGCAAGCTCTGTTCCACTTGTGAGATGAACTTGTTCAGTGTGTTGTTTGTCCTACCTTGTGATAACCAGGAGAAAATGAGATCCCAACGCGTGGATGTATGAGAATGGAGATAGGCTGATGAATTTCTTTGTTTAGTGCGTGGACAGTGTAGAATTTCAGTGAAAATGCATGATTTGATGTTGAGCAATTAGATCTCTGTTTTGTATCAGGCATACATTGCTAACAAACATTGACCCCAAAAGTCTGTGATTTCACAGCAGACTGAAGTAAGAAAAGGGGGCAACTTGCCTCATGGGTGGGTGGAAAGCAGTGATTTGCTTTCTGAGGATTGTGCAGCATTTTGTTACTGAATCCAGTTGCTGCAGACAGCTGGTACTCTTTCCTACTTGTGATAGCAGGATTTTGCTTATGTCAGTGCTGGGCCCAGGCCTTAGCTGTTAACATGTATGCCTGTACTGAATGTGAACATAGTTAGTGTAGAGTTCATATTGTCAAATGTACGGGGTGATTTTTCTTTTTCTTCTGTTTTGCTTTGCTAATCTTGTATAATTATCTTTTAAAGCTTAAGTTACTTGTGACCACATGATTGTACAGCCAGAGTTCCTGTTCATGTTTAAGCGATGTTAAGTTATTCACAGAACATAATATAATTTAGCAAAAGGTTCACATCAATTTACGTTCAGGATTCTCTCCCCCACCCCCTACCCCTCCCTCCTGTATCTACACTGTAACTGTAAGAGTGTGACATTATAATCTGTTGCATCAAATTTATTTCTGAACAAAGCTATCTGGTAACTGTCATCACTTTAGATTCAGATGGTCTGTGGGACTGAGAGTGGAGCTGAGGGATGATATTTAGCTAACCAGGTGTATATTTTGTTTTGTTCTCTGATATTCGTTTTGTGAGTGCATGGAAAGTAAGCTCAGAACTGTGCCAGTTTGTTTCATTCATCTTGTGTTGTACATTTTGTGTAATTTACAGTATGAATAAAGTATCACCACCGATACATACACCTGTGTGCATTATGCTTGCTTGTGGATTGCTACAAGGTGTGTTTGTGTTGAACAACCTGATCGTGACAGAGTCTGTTGACTGTCAAAAGTGAGAGGAACATGGTCTTGAACTTGCCCAACACAGCTAGAGCAGCACCCAAGTTTCAGAGTTAAAATATCCCCTGTTAATGAACTGTTTTGATGCAATCTATGTTACACAGTTGAACAGTACCGCAATGTGGTTACTTCTCTTTCTCTCACCAAACAGATAGTGTATCACTGTCAAAATACACCACAGCAAAAAATAATAAAAATCCACTGTCATAGGCGAAAGGGTCAGAGTGTGACAAAATGTACTATTCATTGCTGTTTGTCTTACATAAATAAAAGGATTTTGAACACGTCCCCCCAAATGTCAGTAGTAAAAAGAAAAAGGATTTTCTAGATCAGCTGTGTGAACTATGTTTCACAAAATTAAGTAAACGAGTCATAAATGTACAGTGGGTGAATCTTACACTGAAATTCAGGTAGGTGCACTCTGGTGGGTAACTTCAGTGTACACGTATCCAACATTGTTCCATTAAATTTGACTTGTTACAGTGTTAGAGCTATGCAGAAGGTGAAATCATTCTGTATATGCTTATCAAAAGGTAAGATCATACATATCTATCTAGGCAAGCTTAGCTGTGAATCATTCTTTTTTTCTTGCACTGTCATTTTGACAAGCACTTGTTTATTCATTTTTTTCAGTACCAATGCAAGTTGCATTCTTATTCAACATTTTCTAGAAATGCAAATCAAAATTGACAAGTTGTGAGAAGATTTTGTTATTTAATTGGTAGGACATTGCTTCTCCAAAATTGATTTATTCTTTGTTGGCACAAGAAGATTCGTGCAGGAGTCAGTGACTTTCACAGTCCTGTGGCTGCTCCAAGTGTCTGGAAATGCATGTAGATTTGTGACCAAAATATGATGCTATTCCATGTTGTAAAAAGTATATGGGCACTGAACATTAAAAAAAAAATCTGAAATGTGTGATTTGCTGTTTGTGTCATATGACACAATGCCGATAGTTGGTGGTACTAGAATTGTTTTTCTTTCAGCAAAACTAGTAAGAGAACCAGTCACTATTTACTCCAAATGTATAATGTCTTTTGGACTGTGTGAGAGTTGCCTTCTGCTGACTAATGTCATAATGATAACCCCCCTCTGTCTCAATTTTATTACTATCACTAGTATCAGCATTTCACAAACACAGAATGTTTTAGCTTCCTTTTATTTTCTTACATCACTTTACATGCATGGTATTCAATGAAGCACACACAAAATTACATGAGCTGCTGTCTAAATCTGTCACGTAAGTGTGCAGTAAACAAAATGCATGTTTTCTCAAATGATAAAGTAAAAATCAAATCGAATTAAAGTCCAGATTACATAATGAACAGTAATGAAAGCACTCCTGAACACTGACACGCTTCAGTCTACCAAACATTGGGGGGGGGTGGGCTCGTGATGAATTGCGAGATGAAAATAATGGTTAGTTCCACATGCTGTCCATTAAAACGTATTCCCCCGTAACTATATTACTGTTGCCTAATGAACAACTACTCATTATTGGTTATTAAATTAAGATATATAAGAAACAAAACGTGGAGAAGGGCTGGTTTGATGTGACTTTCAGAGTTTGATTCCCGTTTGGTTTGTTTCAATTCACATGTAATGACAAAGAGCATGAGATGGATCGGACTACGTCCGCAAAATGGTCATCAGTGGGGTTAACATAAACAGATCCAAGCCATGATGTTTCACTTGTATAACTTCAGAGGGTCAATCCATCGGGTATCTTCCGCTTCCACCCCCCACCCCCCGCCCCGCCTCCCCCCCTCCACCGCTACCGCATACAAACAGAACCTAGTATCCCTATTAATGGAAAACCCGTTTTCGATCATTCCAACCGGAGGGCGAACGTGTCACAACCACACTCGAGACCAGAAGAGCACCCAGAACGTGACACGCCGCAGAAGTGTCCGTAGGCGAGCAACGACTGCCATCACAGTGACGCAGCCGTGAGTCACTGTGACGTCTTGGTCTCCAGAGCCAGGTCCAGCAGGCGGTGCAGACGCTCAATGCCCAGCCTGGCGTCGTCGATCAGCCCCGCGTTGATCATGGCGTTCTCGTACAGCTGAGGAGACAAACAAAACAATACTCATTAGGTGAAAATCAGTGTCTGAGTCATTCTGTGTGACAGGGAGAGAAAACGTGTGTGCTCACATGTGTGAGAGAGTGTGCGATTACATGTGTGATAGGGAGAGAAAACGTGTGCTTACATGTGTGTGATAAGGAGAGAAACGTGTGTGTGTGTGTGTGCGTGCTGGGGAAACTAAAAATGTGTGTGTTTACACGTTTGATAGGGAGAGGAAACCTGTGTGTGACTGGGACAGAAAACGTGTGTGCCTGCATGTGTGTTATATGTCTTGGCTACCAAAGAATTTAATGAGCAAACACGACATCCTACATCTGGTACCAGTACCAGTGTACAATCAGCAGAACAATGGTATAGATTACGAACCCCAAATGTAAAATCTCCAATAACAAAGATACACTAAACGTGGGATACTTGTAACCCAAGTGTGCTCCGGACAGCCCAAGCTTTTTCTTCACTTCTGAGACTGCATGCCGAGACGAAAGACCGATCAGGATTAAAATACAGATCTTAGGTTATGCAAAGTATGGTACGTTGTATCACTGCACTCAGGTCGAGCGAGTCCCTTGGTGGTAAGTAAGTAAATTCGTGTTTTACGCCCAGTCAACCAGTGCGGTTACATCAGGGCGATACTTGGTGGACAAACCAACCTTATTATATCATCTGCTGAATACAGAAATACCATTTAAATACTGACTGACCGCGTAGACATGTTGATACACATCTGCAGTGGACATCTATTATACTGACGTGTATACAGTAGGGTGGATATGAACGCACCATTAACAAAAGTGAGTTCAAGCTGAAGCACAGTAGTTACGCATGTAACTTTCATACACACTCCACAGATACATATACACTCGTGGACACTTTCTCACACATACTGACAAATATATAAAGGGGGGGGTCTGTAATGTACAGAAAAATCCACCACATGGTGCTGGAAATCTGTTAGCAGAAATAACACGGTAAGCTACTGCGCTTTGGATGGAGGTGGTTCACTTGAGAGATGTGTGCTATTTAGTGGCACCTGTCAATGCTCCACACTACATTACTGTTACAGAACTGGTTTTGTATTGATTTGGCAAATCTGCTCCACGTGAAAGTGTTCGTCACACACTGCTAGAATGACGCCAAGCGACCAATTAACTCCTGAACTGTCGAATCACACAGTCAAGAGAGAGAGCCAGACACAGACACATACAGTGAAATAGTTCTCCACACTGTAGCATGGAATCTGAGGTGGACAGAAGATAATGTTCTTCACAGGGGGGTGGGAGAGACTGACTGAACTGTATCACCGAGTTACTCGGGATGAAGGTACCGGCACGAATTCCAGTCAACACTCAAACATCAATGTGAATATGAAGTTTGAAAATAAAATAAAGCACAGGAGAATCACACAGAACCAGCTCATCACTATTAATTTAAGAAAGAAATCCAAGTATATTGTCAAATATGACACACACAGAGTGAAGGAAAGAGACTCATAAACTTCTTACAAACATTCCAAAAACATAGAGCAATTGTCTGTGTATAAACATCAGTGTGTGTGTGTGTGTGTGTGTGTGTGTGTGTGTGTGTGTGTGTGTGTGTGTGTGTGTGTGTGTGTGAGTTTCTAAAAAGACTTCCTTGTTATTCTTAAGGTCAAGGCTATTCGAGCAAGCTGGCTGCGGTGTGTACCAGTCATTCAAAGCGCCCCAGCCAAACAGCACGAGCCATGCTGTTTACGACGAAATTGGCGTGGCTCACATCCACGTTAGTTAGGCTGTAAAGGCACGCAAGGCAAAAGGACCCGAGCCACAGCTCCCGCTGATCAATCACCACCGCCTTTTGTCACAAGCTTAAAGTATCGCCCCCTCGCAGCTCACTTCACTTTCACGTTTCCTTCTAAGCTGTTACAGCCACTGACGGCACAGAACGCAATTAAACCATTACATGCTCCACTTTCAGTCTCCTCGGTAACAGCACTTGGGCATACGAACGCTAAATAATGTTCATCTGTTTTTCTGCCAGCACTAGTTTACGGAGAAGTCCCAGAATCCCATGCTATGCAGCAGCGCCTGTGCCAAAGAGGGTTCCGCGCTGAGTTCTTGGCCCCGCATCCCCTTGTTACGTTCTCACAAGCTTTGGATCTCACTACCATGTGGTGCTGTGCTGACTGATGTCTGGCAGGCACGATGATTCGAGTCTGAATCCAGCGTTCTGCAACTTATATCTCTCTATCGTCGTCAACGAGCATGTGCTATCACCCCCTTTGAAGATTTAGTTCAGAATCCACCAATGTTTTACTCTGTTGCTTGCGAGGCAAACATGGCAGAAACTCCTCGGGATTCTCAATCGGAACATTATTTGTGCCGGTCTGATTGATTGATGCTGCTCTGTACCCTCTGTTCTCACTCCCGTTTTCAGTCTCCCTCTGCTCTGTGCCCTCTGTTCTCACTCTCGCTGTCAGTCTCCCTCTGCTCTGTACCTTTTGTTCTCAATCCCGTTGTCAGTCTCCCTCTGCTCTGTACCCTCTGTTCTCACTCTCGCTGTCAGTCTCCCTCTGCTCTGTACCTTCTGTTCTCACTCCCGCTGTCAGTCTCCCTCTGCTCTGTAATCGCCCTGATATAACTGCACCGGTTGACTGGGCGTAAAACACCAACTTACTTACTTACTCTGCTCTGTACCTTCTGTTCTTACTCTCGCTGTCAGTCTCTCTCTCTGTCTCTGCTTTGTACCTTTTGTTCTCACTCCCGTTGTCAGTCTCCCTCTGCTCTGTACCCTCTGTCCTCACTCTCGCTGTCAATCTCTCTCTCTGTCTCTGCCTTGTACCTTTTCTTCTCACTCCCGTTGTCAGTCTCCCTCTACTCTGTACCTTCTGTTCTCACTCCCGTTGTCAGTCTCCCTCTGCTCTGTACCTTCTGTTCTCACTCCTGTTATCAGTCTCTCTCTGCTCTGTACCTTCTGTTCTCACCCCCGCTGTCAGTCTCCCTCTGTTCTGTACCTTCTGTTCTCACTCCCGCTGTCAGTCTCCCTCTGCTCTGTACCCTCTGTTCTCACTCCCGCTGTCAGTCCCCCTCTGCTCTGTACCTGCCTGCCTACTTCCACAGAGAATCCTATCGGAAACGCCAGCCTCCTTCATCTCCTCCGGCCACTCACCCATCGTCATTTTCCCGTTTTCGAAAAGTCGTTCCTCGGTGAACTCAAAACTATGTATGCCCTCTGCTTGATAAGTGGCAACGGGAAACTGCAAAGCCAGATTTCCTGTTCAGCAGACTTTACTGTGTCAGTGTCGGTATATTGGTTAAGGTTCCCCCAACGGAGAGCAAATCGTCCGATGCAGTCTATCACCGCCAATAACGACCGCACTCGTGCGTGAATCAGCGAACGATCAATCATAAACTAAGAGAGGGAGGACAACTCTGATGTCGCAGGTGCTAATGAATCATCAGGGAAGTGTCACTTTCAGCCCCAATGAACTTCAACAAAATCCGGCAAAGTGGAAACTTACCTATTGCTAACTTTACACCTAAGATGCAGATCATTTTGATTTACTCGTGTAAGTAGGCAGGTCCGTCTTTTTAAATGAAGGAGAGTTCATTTCCCTTTACACATACGAGATAGGTCATTCTATTTTCCATGTAGGAAGAACATCGGTTTACTTTACAAGCAGCAGGCAGATCGTAATTATTACTTCAAATGTAACATCACTGCTAACAATCATCATTATTTCTATAATTATTATTAAATGTATAGACATATATCTGATGCGCGCGTGCCGCGTGTGTGTGTGTTGATAATGCAAACTATTCTAAGCCTGCGAATGGAAACATTCGCACAATTTCAGGCTAGCGTGCGTGCGTGCATGCGTGCGTGCGTGCGTGCGTGTGTGTGTGTGTTGATAATGCAAACTATTCGAAGCCTGAGAAAAGGAAAGATTTGCACAATTTTAGGCTAATTTGCACCTTCCCTTGAGGTCCCCTGTAATTTATAAAGCGTTGGTGGGGAGAGGAGCTCTCGCTTGCCGACCTCCTGGGACATCGATCTCTGCCAGTTCCATTTTTGGGAGACAACTTAATCGGTATTAATCAGGTCTAACGATCGATCGGGAGTCTCACAATAGCACAAAGATTCTAAGTACATGGTAAAGCATCGACAAGCGGTCAACTGCTTCAACGTTTCAAGTAAGAATCAATAATCGACTTCTGGACACCTCGCGATGACGATTGTGTGTGTGTGTGGGGGGGGGGGGGAGGGGCGGATGCGTGCGTGCGCGCGTGGGTGGGGGTGGGTGGGTGGGGGGCGGATGCGTGCGTGCGCGCGTGGGTGGGGGTGG
>OY757549.1:6765020-6788370 GCA_963584105.1 Alviniconcha strummeri
GAACAGCGTCTCTGGGCACAGGCACATGAAACCTTATTAAAGCCTGTTAACTTCTCTCTGCCAGCTAAACCGCTATAGCTGCCGTCGCCGGTCCAGTTCAAAGGGCTGGAGTTCACCAGACTTGCTAACTGCAGTGTCAAAACTTTGTTACTGCAGTATCCAGACCTTGTTATTGCTGTGTCCGAATTTTGTTACTGCAGTATCCAGACTTTGTTACTGCAGTGTCCAAACTTTGTTATTGCAGTATCCAGACTTTTTACTGCAATGTCCAAACTCTGTTACTGCAGTATCCAGATTTTCTTACTGCAGTGTCCAAACTTTGTTACTGCAGTATCCAGACTTTGTTACTGCTGTGTCCAAACTTTTGTTACTGCAGTATCCAAACTTTGTTATTGCAGTGTCCCAACTTTGTTATTGCAGTATCCAGACTTTTTACAGCAGTGTCCAAACTTTGTTATTGCTGTGTCCAAATTTTGTTATTGCAGTATCCAGACTTTTTATTGCAGTGTCCAAACTTTGTTACTGCAGTATCCAGACTTTGTTACTGCAGTGTCCAAACTTAGTTGGTGCAGTATCCAGACTTTGCTATTGCAGTATCCAAACTCTGTTACTGCAGTATCCAGACTTTGCTATTGCAGTGTCCAAACTCTGTTACTGCAGTATCCAGACTTTGCTATTGCAGTATCCAAACTCTGTTACTGCAGTATCCAGACTTTGCTATTGCAGTATCCAAACTCTGTTACTGCAGTATCCAGACTTTGCTATTGCAGTGTCCGAACTCTGTTACTGCAGTATCCAGACTTTGCTATTGTGGTATCCATGTGGCAGTATCCAGGGCCTGTCAGGCGTGGAGGATGCGACGACTGAGTTAAGCGTGGAGGATGCGACGACTGAGTTAGCGAGTCAAGCTCCAAGCACTCGTTCGCAACCGACATTCCTTCCTCCACGAAGGTGCCGGAAAATGAGGCTCGTCTGGAGTGTGTGAGTGAACACGACTGGCTTTGGTCCAACAGAGAAAGCTGGGCACAACCACACAGAGGTTCACTTCATGTATCATTTTTTAAGGCGTTTAAATATGCAGATGAAAGAAATGTGCAACTGTGCCCAGTAAGACTGTGTTTCTGTTGGTCTGAGAGAGAGAGAGAGAGAGAGAGAGAGAGAGAGAGAGAGAGAGAGAGAGAGAGAGAGAGAGAGACGAGAGTGTGTGTGTGTTCGTGTGTTGTCTTGATTTTTAAAAGAGTGGATAGTCGATTTTATTTTATTTTTAATTTGATTTTTTTTTTTTTGATTTTTTTTTTTTTGGGGGGGGGGGGGGGTGGCGGGGGGCATGGAGAGAGAGAGAGAACAGACAGAAGTGTGTGTGTGTGGGGGGGGGGGGGGGGGTGACCAGAGCCACAAAAAGTGACATACAGCACATATTCGTAGCCATCCTTGATCGCTGCCAAAGCCGGCAACCACAGAACCAAGGAAGGAAGCCTGACCAGAAATAATCTTTTTTTTCCATTTGGGTTTCTAGTCTACAAAGAACAGGCGGTAAGCAAGACGGGTGTCCCGTTTACTCAAGTCAAACGAAACTAGACAGTAAGTGTGATGGCCGGCGACTGACTTTCCGACCACACCACATCACCCGGACTGGAACAAATTTTGTGCAGGCTGTTTTGTTGTTGTTACTGTTTTCCAGTCACTGATCTCGACCAACCGGGCTACCCCCCCCCCCCCCCCCCCCCCCCCCCCCCCCGGCCCCAACTACTTCGCTCAAAGAGAAGGATTTCCATCGCCTGTGCTTCAGCGCTCACGGGAGCTGTGTGAAGGACGAGGTAGCCGTCCTTGGCTCCCCGTCCCCAATAGTCCCTACGGTCTCTGTGGTCGTAAAGCAACAGTGAGCTCGAACTGTCACTTACACCCGTGACGTTTTCTTCCGTTACACTGTGCGTGGCTGAGCAACGGTGAACGACCGCCTGTGCTTCAGTCCCCGAGGACCTGGAGTCCAGCGCAGCGTGGAGCCATCACTGGAGCCATGGCGGCCCGCCTACAGCCTACAGTGTGTGACGTGTATCACGTGCACAAAGCCGTCAGCGGAGCTCAGTCGGCGCGGGGGTGGACCAGGCCGGCACGGCGGGCCATGCGGGCAGTCTGGCCCAAAAGAGCGGCCGCATTGACATACTGCTCCAAGTCTGCAGCGTCCGCGTTACGCTGAAAAAGCATACTTCGGTGGCCGATATTCAAAAGACGCGCTATAAAAATCTAGTCACTCATGTACAATCACGCGCAAGCGCAATGAGTCTGCTCGAGAGCGGAAAATAGCGCTATGTAAAAGCGATCAACAACAACAACAACACTCTAAGGGAAGGGGGCACATGTGGATGTTCAATTTACCGCGACAGCGAGCACTTGCTGCTCGGTTGGAAAGAGACAGGCGGCAGCCCGGCGTGGGCAGGTCGATGGGTGGATGGAGGCGGTGATTGGAGATGCCTCAACACACACGGGGGGGAGAGTTGGGGGGGGGGGGGGGGGGGTAGTAGTCTAAGACTTGCGCACGAGAAGCAGAAAAACTTGATTAGATGCGAGATGTCGAAACGTTCCGTATGATACTTCTTTCTCAAGCAGCTGTTCTTGTTGAAACCCGGCTTCGTTTTGTCACATAGTAATACCAAAAAACGTCCAAACTCCCCCCCCCCCCCCCCCCCCCCCCCATTGTAAAAGACTATCTTGTAAACGGGCATAAGAGGATGGTGTCAACACACAGAGAGAGAGTGGGAGGGGGGGGGGAGATGAGAGAACTCAGAACTTTATTACACAAGTATTAAGATTTTAGGTAGGAAGGGGGGCAGGGATAGCTCAGTGGTTAGAGCGCCGGACTCGTGATTGAAAGGTCGCGGGTTCGAATCCCTGCTCGGAACGGCGGGAGAATTTTCTTCTCCAGGGTCGACTTCCTGTGCTGACTCTTATTTCGGTATCCGTTCCACCCCCGTGTTACCACAGTAGCACGTAAAAGATCCCGGTCATTCTCCAAAAGCGCAGGTGGCAGGTTACAGCTAAACCACGCATACACCTTACGTATGTGGCTTTTATTGAACCGTGCTTCGGCATTGGTCACAACTTGTCCCTAATATGTCAAATGACATCTGAGGACATTAAGCATCAACTCATCATCATCATTTTAGGTAGTTGCCTATTCTAAGAGAGAGAGAGACAGACAGACAGACAGAGACAGAGACAGACAGAAACGCCGACTACTAGATGGTCAGTAACACGTGGAGTCCGTAGTTCCATTTTCAATCTAAATGCACTTTACCCATGTGTTGAGAACAAACCAATTAGGACTATGAACACGCACCACCTAGGCGATCGTTTGGCATATGCGGCTAAACATCACCAGTCACTGGTTTGAACGACACCTGCTGTCTAGAGCGACGCGAACTTGCCGGGTAAACACTTTTTTATCTTTTTTAAATTATTTATAAATGTAGAAAGCTTGAGGCGCCTTGCAAAAGAGACAAGAGGGACACAGCTGTTGCCGCATACCATTAAGAAGGTATTACCTGCTTGAAGGTTAAGGGCACCATCGATCGCAGATCGGTGACATCTGGGCGACACCTTTTCGTGTCTGTAGTTAGAAAATAAACCACTGTTTTCACCACCTTCGCTGGGTTGGGGACACCGGTCTTGTGCGGACTTTGCCCCCTCACAATAATTATAATGAAGAGGTGAAAATGGCTCTCAAGGCTGCCCCATCTTAATGCAACACATTTTTCTGATGGCGATAGTGTACACTTAAAGAAAAACTTAAAAAAACAAAAACAAAACAACGTTTAATGGGCGAACGTATATATAAGATGGTGGATGTAGTTTTAAAACGTGGGCATTACAGTTTCAAAACTCCGTTTAGTATGAGCCTGGATGTGGGTGTCCAGCGGCGAGAGGGGCGGTGGCGGGTGTGGGGTGGTGGGGGGCGGGGAGGGGGGGCGGGAGCCGGTGTGTGTGTGTGTGTGTGTGTGTGTGTGTGTGTGTGTGTGTGTATTATCAGATGCAATAGCCAGTGCAGTGTCGGGTCTGACTGACCCATCTTTAAAGCAGAGCCCAGGAATTGTGTGAACAGGGAGAGGGTGCTGGGTTCTCGTAGACAGGTGGTTTGTCTTGTTGCTAGAGTTGTTCTCAACGGGTTTTTGTTTTTTGTTTGTTTGTGGACACAGCACCATTGTGACTGTTTTTTCACAACGGTTGAAACAGCAAGCTGGACAGTACCGCTTCCAACTATTATTCTGATGGTACGCTATGCGAATGACTCTCTGTGGATACTCCCCCCCACCCCCCCAACTCAATAAACCGAAAGAGGCTTCTGTGGGCATATATTATGAAGGACAACAACCCACTCTATGAGAGACACCGAAGGGATACAGCGATGGGGAAGGGGCGAAAAAAGGTGCACATGCACGCGTGACTGCATGCTTGCATAATTATGATATGTGGTGTGTGTGTGTGTGGTGTGTGTGTGTGTGTGTGTGTGTGTGTGTGTTGTTTGCTTGTGTGTGTGTGTGTGTGTGTGTGTCTCTCTCTCTCTCTCTCTCTCTCTCTCTCTCTCTCCTCTCTCTCACTCTCTCTCTCTTCTCTCTCTCTCTCTCTCTCTCTCTCTCCATACACATAAATTCTGGACTTTATCTCATATTCGTACGTATGCATTTCCATATTTTTCTTTTGGCGGGAGTGAAAAACGCATTACATAGATACGACTTCGGCCTGCGTTTGTGTGTCTGTCGGTGTCAGTACGTATCTGTGTATACGTCTGTGCTATTGAATCTTTGACGTCTAAGTGATATATACGGTGTATCGTGAAAAAAAAAACAACTGCAAGCGCTTGCGACCATCACAGGTTAGATCCCATTATTATCATCATTTACAGAGCTCAGGAGCCGTGTGAAAAGTCGAGGTGGACTCCCCGTCCCTAATAGTCCGTGTACGGTCTCTGCGGACGGTAAAGCAATACTGAAGTCAGTTATTACTGACACCCGTGACGTTTTGTTTTTACACTGTGTGTGACCGAGCTTCAAACACTGCCTGCCGGCTGCAAGCCCGCCCCCTTGCTCCACTGCCGTCTCCACCCCCTGTGCCAACGCTGCCAGCATGTCAAGGTCTTGTACACACGCTTACTTCAACCTGACCCTGCGCAGCCATTTCAGCACTACTCTGTCCATCTAGTCGTGCCCCGACACCAGGAACTACAGCGAACTAAAGTCTCACTACCCCAGTCTCTGTCTCTCGAGTGATCGAGGAAGCAAAACAAAAAGGACAGGTTGGAAAAGGGGCGGGGGCGCTGAGACAGACACACGCGTGACTCGAACACAAAGTCGTCAATTGTGTAATTGTCGGGGACTCCTACTCTATCGCCCACACCATTCAACGCCATTTTAACTGCTGGTGTAATGAGCACAGCCATAATTATGTGCTCGCTGTTTGAAACACTTCAAAGTATTACCACTAACGTACTACAAAAAAAAAGAAAAGAAACACAACGCTACTCGCTAGTCACTGAACGATCAACGCATGGGCTGGAGAACGTAAGGAGGGCAAAATTAGGAGGGAACACACACACACACACACACACACACACACACACACACACACACACACACACACACACACACATATGCTTCAGGTGAGAAAAACAAACCGGAACCCTCACGAAGAGTAGCACACAACTAGTCTACAGCCTACCGCATAACTGCTTGTCTGTAATTGTAAACCCGGGTCGCCAGTGACAGGCGTGGATAGGGCTAGCTCCTGCCTGAAGCTGACTACAATGAAGATTAGACGCCGCAGCATAATAATAAACAGCCCAGTAGCACACGCTTCAAGGCATGTGTGACGGTGTTTATCGGGGCCTTGTGTACTAGTGGTGTCCTGCAGCGCCTGAATGACGCACCGGTGATTAGGAACACCAGCACTGAACTGCGTCTTTACCGTCTGGCTAGTCGTCAGCTCCTTTGGCCCAGCAGCGGTAATTAAAGGCGCTAAGCCGGTAAGCAGGCGGAGGTCGGTTTGAGTCCGCTCTGGCTCATCTTTCTCAGCTGTGGTTTATGGACAATGCCTTGTGACTTTGTGTGTTCCTCACAGCCATTGAAATATTAAAATGGCCAACATTTGCTGCCTATCAGAATGCACAGACACTCTGGTGCTGACAGCGAAGCAGTAAGGACTGTGTTACACCTTCAGGGATCTTGGTCCCCGCCAACATCTCTTTGGAGACTACTCAGTGTTAAACGATTGGGATATTCCAAGAGAAAATGGTCTCACCCAAAAACCCATTAGCTGGTTGAATTTCTATTAACTCTAATGGTAATTATGGGTACTAATTTGGTAAACAGACAAACCCAGGTTCAAATCCACTTTGGCTCATTACCATTCTCTTCAAAAGTTGGTTGTGGTTTGTAGACAGTGCAGAATACTTTACAAATACAAATAATTTGGGAGGTGAATGTGTTACATCAGGTAAACAGTCCCCTTCCCTTCACATACAGACTCTCAGACCCCTTTAATAACTCTTCAGAGACAACTCCACATTAAACAACAGCTCTAATCACAACAACCCATAGCTGTATGACTAACAAGTAACATCAGCAAGAGGCTTTTGGTTTGGAAGCAAGCTTGAGACTGATTGAGAGCTGGGATGCATTTGTACTACAACACACAGACACTGAGCCAGGCTGGGGGATGGACACACACACACACACACACACACACACACACACACACACACACACACACACACACACACACACACACACACACACACAGGTAGAGAAGACTGAGGTGATTGATTAATTATATCAACTGTGGGGCATACTGACACAAGCAATGATAGTCCTGTTCACACT
Source organism: Alviniconcha strummeri (assembly GCA_963584105.1). NCBI lineage: Eukaryota > Metazoa > Mollusca > Gastropoda > Provannidae > Alviniconcha > Alviniconcha strummeri. The sequence goes on from OY757549.1 coordinate 6,771,893, forward strand.
GATAAAGTGATATAGGTTTAAGTAGGTTACAACTTAGATCAGTGTACATTTATACTCAGTAATTCACTCTCATGATTAAACTTACCAACCAGTATTACACAGATTTCAGCCTCTCCTGGTGTGACTGGTGTACAACACACTCTTGGTCTTACTTTGATGAGTTGATTGCAATAAATATTTGCCACAAAAGTTGTTCTACCCAGACATGTGATGACACCTATTCTTGTCTTCCTGTTAACTCTGTAAGACCACTGAATCCCAGTAAAACAAAATGAATAAAAAATAGTGACTGAACAGGGACTTCAATTTTAACTGCAAGCGCCTGTGGTACACAGGGCAAGTAAGACTGCAAAGGCTGACAGCCAAAAAAATAGACTGGCAAGTGGCCATCACTCAAGACGTGAAAATTTCTCGGCAGCACTGCTTTGCCATTAACAGACTCTGACAACATACCCTTTATCAGTATGTATGCTTCCTTGCATTATTATTATTTTATTATTATTATTATCACTGCGGTTACTGTTGTTTTTACACTTCATTTCAAACTGACCAAGCCAGGGGAAGTATGACTCCCAGTAAAGAGTGCATGTGGGTACCCTTCCACAATGTTCAGCATACCACAGACACGGAGAGAGAGAGAGAGAGAGAGAGAGAGAGAGAGAGAGAGAGAGAGAGAGAGAGAGAGAGAGAGAGAGAGAGAGAGAGAGAGAGAGAGATGCAATATATTCACTGAGACCCATGCAGTGAAGAAATCCACCTACAATCCACAAAAGGGCACTGAAGTGACATACCACCACGGACAAGGAACAGACGCTTTCTTCAGTATGGAGAACACTATCTGGCGAGCAACACACACTTATAGCTCTTCTCCCTTCACCATGTAATCTCATCTTAGTGTAAATTCCCCAAGACAATCCAGACTACTTCTTTTAAAAATATGTTATCATTATTATTGGTAATAAAAGACCAAAAAAACAAAGATACAGAGTAGAGCTATTCTATCAGTCAACCTAATCTACCAGGAGTTTGTTGTCTTAAGGCCAAGGTATCCTGTATAGTATTATTTCTAAATTCACTTTCTTATCTGCTTGCCTTTCTTTTACATAACTGGATGTGCATTAGTGCGAGGAGCTTAGATTAAAAAAGCTATAAGCTATACACTGAATGTGTATGACACTGCACGCTGTAAGGGCAATATGATGTAGTCATCAGTGCCCAATTATGTCATCTTACTTTATTTTTCCTTAAGAGAAACAAAATTCATTTTATCCGAATGTGCTATCAGTCAGCCTGTTCTGTAACTTTCAAAATTAAGCCATCTTTTAATGTTGGCACAGAAGGATTAAATCAACAAGCAGAAGAAGGAAACAGTGGGTAACTCACAACTTGTGAAACAAGGAAACCATGAAAGTTTGCCTCTTCACTGAATTTCCATGAATACAAGTTTCAATCCACCATAGTGAAACTAGGGGAGCAACTTCTGGGCAGAGAAGGAAAATGAAACCGGGGCATGAAAAAAAGACAGAAAAAGAAGAAAATGGAAAGACAAAAACAAAGCATTGAAAACAAACAAAAATAGAAAGACAAAAACAAAACATTGAAAAGAAACAAAGTATAATCATAAATGAAGTAGAAACAAACAAAAGCCAGCAGCCAAAAATTGTGAAAGCAAGACAAAACAGTTAACAGAACACAAAAAGAAAGAAAGCAACAACAGCAGCAACACTGCAGACAGATATTTTATGAAAGCAAGTCAACAACAAAAATGTTATGCAGGAAAGACCATTCCTAATCCTAAGGTGCAAACACTGTGAAGGAGAGTAGAGACTGTGACACATACCACCCCTCTTGGTTGGCAGAGTCCAGTTTGGAGGGAGATGCACATGTATATGTCAGGGTACAAATCAAAATCTGGTAGGATTTCAAATCCTACCAGTAGAAATAAAAAATTATCCTGGGAAAAATCAAAATTGTGATCTCTGATGGTCAGATTTAAAATCTTTCCAGTACAAATCTTTGATTTCTACAGAGATTGCAATTTTGATTTCCCTGAGGAGAAAACACACTTCTGCTGAGTATCCTGACATTATATAACATGCACAACAATGCCAAAGTAGATAGAGGCAGAGAGGCAGGAAAGTAAGCAGGCTGATGAAAGATATTCATCAGCTGGTGTGTGAAAGTCATTGCCCATTGTTATGTAAATGGCAACTACTCTCAGGCTCTCTCTCTCTCTCTCTCTCTCTCTCTCTCTCTCTCTCTCTCTCTCTCTCTCTCTCTCTCTCTCTCTCTAATGCATGTGCGCATGCACATGCAACACATACACACAGTTCACTATACTTAGCATTGCAACTTCACATAATTGCTCATTTGTTTATGTGTGTTTTGTTTTGCTAGCTTATATCGTTAGTCTTGCTTGTTTGTTTGCTTGTTACTTGTCCTGGCTATTTAAGTAAAAACAAAAAAGGCAGACAGTTCAACACAAATGTCTTCACATGGTCATACACCTCTCTCTCTCTCTCTCTCTCTCTCTCTCTCTCTCTCTCTCTCTCTCTCTCTCTCTCTCTCACCTGTTCAGCCAGCATCATTGCCAGGGACGCATCTGTTGTGGACAGGGCACTCAGCTTCTTGATCAGAGAGTGGCTGGAAAGGGAATCACTTATTTTACTTCTGCCAAGGGGTACAATTTTGGGGCTTATGTATTTGTACAATCCACATCGCATTGTTTTAATGTCTGATATAAATACACCTACCAGGACAAGTGAAAAATACAAAGTGAAAACAAAATCAACTGAAGGAATAAATGAATCAATAAACAAACCAAAACAAACATACAAATGAAAAAGAAAGACCACATCAAAAACAAACTTTAAGCACAAGGCCCACTTTGTTTACCATGATTTATCTAGTAACTACTTTTTTGTCATGGTTACTACATCTTTATTTGCTCAATAAGATCTGCATATGAAACTCACAATAGGCCAGGTGAAGAGGAGGTAAGGAGAGGAGTGCTACTAGCAAATACAGTAGAACCTCTTGGTTCCTGTGGATGTAAGAGAAAGACAGAGAGAGAGAGAGAGCACCACCACTTCTCATTTCAGTCCTTACTACACCACCTCACACAGAAACCTCTTGCCCACCCTAAAAGTCAAGCTGAAGTGGTCTTAAAGAGTGATGGTCAGGAATTAATTCACATGGAAATATGAAGCGAAAGTAAAAAAAAAAAAGTGGTCTAAAAAGATGGTGTCTTTCATCAGGGTGTCTTTCATCAGGGTGGTCTCTCATAAAGGTTGTCTTTCACTGGAGTGGTCTTTCATCAGGGTGGTCATTCATGAGGGTGGTCTTTCATCTGGGTGGTCTTTCATCCAGGTGGTATTTCATCTGGGTGGTCTTTCACCCAGGCAATCTTTCATCATGGTGGTCTTTCTTCCAGGTGGTATTTCATCAGAGTGGTCTCTCATCAGGGTGGTCTGCCATGGTGGTGATCTCACATCCAGGCGGACTTACATGTGCATGATCTTTCATCAGGGTAGTCTTGCCTCAGGGTTGCACTGTACCTTACTGTAGCCACAGTCTTCATACAGACACACAAAACTCTTACCTTGGGTTCAGTTCCAGTGTGGGCTGCAGCAGTCTCAGTCTCTCATCTTGACTCTTGTCGGCTAGTGTTGTGCGCAGGAAATGTCGCGCTGCCCCCATCTCCTGCACCGTCACCACACACGGATGGCTCTCCAGTCTCTTTGTGATCTGAAATCATTCAGAATGAACTCATCAATGCAAATATGTAAGCAAGTAGAGCTAACAAGCATGTAGATATCTATCTGATTACAGCTCTTTTTTGTAATGCAACACAGGGGAACATTCATGCTCTTCCCATTATTTGTATGTGTACAGTACCCCCCTTCCTACAACCACCAATTCAAAATGCAAAAACATGTGCTGCATACAAGTACTCACACATACACACGCACACACACACACACATTATCATGACCAACCTTAATGTTCTGGACCTTGTTCATCAGCACACCCTTCAACCAGTCCTTCAGCCGGTCAGCTTCATCTTTGCTCAGACTGTTGGAATCTATGGAAAATAAAAGCAAACTGAACACTAAGTTGAGGTCATGATTTCTGAAGGGAGAGACAGATGGGAGAGACCATGATCTTCCAAAGGAGAGACAGACGAGGCCATGATCTCCATTGGGAGAGACAGACGGGAGAAGCCATGATCTTCCAAAGGAAAGAAAGGCTTTGTCTTCCAAAAGAGAGATGGCGATCTTCCACAGGAGAGAGGAGGGAGAGGCCATGATCTTTCAAAGGAGAGACAGTAGGAAGAAGCTATGATCTCCAAAGAAAGAGACATGAGAGAGTGGCCATGATCTCCAAAAGGGAGAGGTAGAAGGGAGAGGTAGGTGGGAGAGGCCATGTTCTTGCAAGGGAGAGCCAGGTGTGGGGCCACGATCTCCCAGGGGCAGTCAGGTGCAAGAGAACCATGATCTTCCAACAGACAGTCAGAAGCCGTTATCTCCCAAAGGACAGCCCAGTACAAGGGATCATGATCATCAAGGGAAAGCCAAGTGGGCAAGGCCAACACAAACCATGCTGGGTCACACACATCAATCTGTCCATCCCTAACACTGAATTTCTTCTCATACTGATAAGACCAAGCGAATCATTTACAGCCAGCATTTCTGCATCTGTTCACCTGTGCTGTCCACGGTATCCGTGTCTTCCTTGTCCTCGTACAGCTCATTTTCAATGGAGCGCAGGTTCTTGCGGTCGTACTGTGCCAGGTTCATCAAGACCAGCTCATCATAGGGCTCATACAGAAACAGCACCTCAACGTCCCGCTTCTTCAGTGCCTCAAAGTAGGGCGAGGTTTCTGCCAAGTGCCGACTGGAAACAGATGTGCAGCATCGGTTAAGTCTACTCCAGCTTCAGTATGCCATGCAAACACCGACTGTAAGCCAGGTGCAGAGCTATGTTACAACCACACAGAGGAGTGCTGCCAATAAGCCAATTAGAACATCACAAACAACATTTCATGGAAAAACCTGAAGCATGGCCACCATGTCTGGCCTACAAGCTACAGCACAGAAACAAAAGTGGTACCAAACTGGTGGCAATGTGATGTGTATCGCATGCGGCCTTCAAGCTACAGCACAGAAACAAAAGTGGTACCAAACTGGTGGCAATATGATGTGTATCGCATGCCCTTTTATATTGTGCATGTTTCCAGCTGCTTTGATTTTGTTTTTCAAACACAGTTATGTGTGATATTTGTATGGAAATTTCAATTAATTATGACATAATTATGTCCATTTTGCCATTTTATTTCTCAGATGAGATAATAAATCATGGGCTGACCACCAGAAGTATGTCTCTTTACTCGAAATAAAAAGGGAGTTACTGGGATCCAGTGCTCATCTCTCAAAATTAATCTCAAATCATGCAGCCACTTCAGCATAAATTCTGGATTAATGCAACTTTTCCTGAACCAAAGAGGGTTTGCATCTGAGCAGCAGCAAGTGTATAACCAATCCAATCAAAATGTGCAGTGCCCTCCTGACCTGGGAGTAGACAGGAAGTAGATGTTACGTTCCCCGGCCTTCATCCGGCTGGCATAGTCATCCAGACCGATCCTCTCCCCAGGCTCAGACTTGGAGGACTCAAACCTCAGCAGCTTGGCAATGGCTTCCTGCAGCAGAGGAACTCAGTCTGTGGCAAACACACACACAGCATGCAGGCTGGCAAAACCTGGTCCTCATCCTGCATGCATGCACGAGTGAGTCAGCCAGAAATCTCAATCTCATTGGGCCCATTTTCTCTCTCTCTCAAAATACCTTAAAAAGTTATAAACATCACGTATCTGAACAGATCCTGAACAATGTTGCATGTCTATGACTGTATGACATTTCATCTGATATATGGTTACCTACAACTACAAGCGATATGAGTGTAGGAAGGTCTGGGTTTAGCACTAACAACAGAGAAGGACACATTTGTTTCTTTCTTTCTCTGTTGTTTTCTCTGTTCCAAGCACCTAAGCATCAGCATGCTTCTATAAACACAGCAAAACTGGATAAAAAGGTTTTCACCACTGTGATGCACCAAACAAAATTCTGTGCGTAATAATATGCATTTTGTGCATCTTTTACACACATGTGTAAATAGGAAACCCCTGATTTTGCATGCACAGATGTGCATAAATAGGAAAACACTGATTTCATATGTACTACATAAGAGAAGCTGGCAGTCTCACCCTCTGGTCCTGTTCCACTGTAGTAACAATACCCTCTCTGAAGAAGAGGCCATAGTCATCATAAAATGCCAGGTACTTCTCTGCATCCTTCTTCGCCTGGTCCGCAAAAAACTTTAGCATTCGATTGGTCAGTACTGTCCGCAGTTTCCTGCGAAAAAATAGTTCCAACAATACTTTCAGCTTTTTTTCTTATAATTCCAGTTGTTTAAACATTTTCAGATCTTAAACCAATACTATCAAGAAATACAGCAAAATATCAGTGAAAAAGCAGACACATGCATGCATGTATACATAAACTATGCTTGTTTACACACATGCATGCATGAAGCCAGCAGTGAGATGTACCTGATCAGAGCACTGTCTTGTAGCAGTTCACGACTCAGGTTGAGTGGAATGTCCTCACTGTCAACCACACCTGTGTCACATAAACAACAACACAATCAGTATTTCTTTATGCCTGTCTGTTTACAGTTTTCATTAACACCTCATCATCATCATCACAGTCATCTCATCTTTGATAAATCTCATCCACTTGGGAGAGCTGGTTGTCATAAACACCACCTCCCAGCCGTACAGTGTAATAAATCAGTTTCCCACTATCATCATTATCATCATCACAGTTGTTATCATTGCTGTTTTTGTTATTGTTGTTATCATCATCTTCACCACCACCACCACCCTCCTCCTCATCACTGTGATTACCACTTTACCTTTAATAAATCTCATCCACTTGGGGAGGATGTTGTTGGCACGGGTCATGATCATCACTTTACGGCTGTACAGCGTGATGCCGGAATCAGTTTCACGGCTCATGTCAAACATGGCTGGAACACAGAGTGCACAACATTATTACAATACTGATTATAGTTACTGTCGGCGATCTGAAACAGAGAGCCTCACTGTAACACTGGTACCTGATGCCACAAAATTGCTAAGATAAAACTGAGTCTCCTATCCCTTTGTAACCTTTCTCAAGGAGTGGTTCCACTAGCTCTCATTCTTAGCTACAGTTTTGTTTTGTTTTGTTTTTATGTAATGCCAATTTTTTTTGCTGCCAACAACACTCATTGACTCAGTGCAAAGGCACTGACCCTGCCGTTCTTAGAGCAGGAAAAACAGTGAGCCATTTGTGTCCTGGAATAAATAATCTGTTACAAACAAATGGCATCAATGGTGAAGCAATATGCACACAGTCTGTTGCCATCAGTTGGTGATCAGAAAGGTATGACTCCAAAACCATAGCATGCTGCAGTGCAGAGTGCATAACAAGATCAACTTTTCTTTCTTCAGATGATGAGGTGGGGCTTAATGTCCTTGGATGTCAGGCTGACATATTAGGCACTCTTTCTTCACAGATTCTTGCAGGTCATGGTGACAGTCAGTTTCCAAAATTTTCAAGTCCATTTTCCGCATAAGATGGAAACTTTGTTGGTCTTAAATATAGTTAAAACCAAGTCACTGTGAACGCAAGAATAATACTAATGGGTTACCCCCTGTCTCACATCCCAGTGACCTAAAAACAAACAAAAAAGATGACTAATGTCCATCGCACATGTATGTACATAAAAAAATACTCTGAGTGCATCAAATTTCAGGTTGTCTGATGTACATGTATGTAGACTGACTTGATAACAACAGACCTAACTAAACAATAAATAACAACAGGAACAGAGCACACATCACAAAACAAAGGACAATTAACAGTCTCGAAGCCTCCAAGATATGTATCAAACAAACCTTCTATTTTCCACCATAATTTCCACACAAAAAACATTTAAACAAACGAAAACTACACGCGGCCACCACAAACATATTTAATCAAACAAAATCTCTTCCATAACATACAACACTGATTATTTCCCTTGACCACTTCACACAATACAGTACAGGTTATCTCTATAGTAACTAGTTATCTTGGACTGCTTCACAACTTTTATGAAATGCAATACTGGCGATACTTCTTTCACCATTTCACAAGTTCCACAAAACATAAAATCCTCCTACTCTGACAAAAACTGGTACTGTTATTTTCACCTCTGCAAAACCTGTGCTGGTTATTTCCCTTGGACCATTTCAATTTTTTTTCACACTCTGTTCTGACCCAGTCACAGTGGTTTCTGCAAAACATGTACAGTTCAGCTGTCTCCTTGCATCAGTCCTAAAGTCCACTCACTTGGCTTGTATTCCGGTACATAGAACAGTGCTCTGATGTTGACAGGCGCATCAGCCTTGTAGTGCAGGTGGTAGCGGGGTTTGTCAAAAGCATTGGCTACAAAGCGATAGAAGTCTTCATGCATCTCATCTGTGATGTCCTTTGTTTCTGCCATCCACAAAGCCTGCAAAAAGCAGGTACTAGTCATGACACCCATTAGAATGGCAACTCTGTGTGTGTGTGTGTGTGTGTGTGTGTGTGTGTATGTGTGTGTGTGTGTGTGTGTGTGTGTGTGTGTGTGTGTGTGTGTGTGTGTGTGTGTGTGTGTGTGTGTGTGTGTGTGTGTGTGTGTGTGTGTGTGCATGCAAATATTTATGGAATCTTTTAAGCATCAACAACTTACATTTGTCAGAATCACCTTTTGTCTTTCACTGGTGTGCATATTCTGTCTGCTTGTTAGCTGTTGCTATTTGGATAGCTTATCTGTAAAGGTAGGCTTTTGTGAAAAACAGAAAATGAAGCCCAATAATGCCATTAAGTATTCAAATGTAATACCTGCACAATGTTGATGCGTTTACCATTTAGGTAAATTGGTACGCCAACAAAGTTGCTGTACTTCTTTACCACATCTGGAAGAAAAAAGGAAACCTAACCATCAACCCCCAAAAAGAAAATGTCAAAGAGCCTGAGAACACAAGTACATTATGAATTTGATTACAAAGCATATGGGATGAAAGGGACAATATGCTGAAAATGCATACTTTTTTTTAGGTCTTTAGAAGTACACACTGCTGATGTCAATATGACAATAATGATGGTCTAGCAGAAACAAATTTTCAGAAAAATCAATCACCTTATTTATATAGTGCAAAGCCAAAACAGTTCTGAGCAGCTCACATGTCAAAAATAATAACACACTCATCATCATATATGCCCCTAAAAATGATCTATAACAATAAAGTAGCAATACTAATATAGACTAACTCAGACACCTCCCCTCCCCCTCCCATTCCACAAAATAAACATTACAATACAGTTTGTACAATTCATACATATTAAGTATATCAATTTCACACACACACACACACACACACACACACACACACACACACACACACACACACACACACACACACAATCATTCTCTATGTTAGAACAGAGGACAAAAATGTCAAGAATAAGAAAGAAAAAAAGAAAAAGAAGATTGACTCAAAGGGGGAACAAACAACAACAAAAGAGAGAGAGAGAGAGAGAGAGAGAGAGGAGAGAGAGAGAGAGAGAGAGATGAGAGAGAGAGAGAGAGAGAGAGAGAGAGAGAGAGAGAGAGAGAGAGAGAGAGAAGATATAACAAATACAAAGTCACTGGCAGGTTTGAGGTATGCAGTCTGATTTCATTGGATAACGAATATTTACAACTATATGTTTAAATAGGGCAGTGTGGGGAAGGGCTTTAAGTAACAAACATTGTCCATTTACATGTAAACAAAATGAGTAAAGGGAGAGTACCCTCGTATGATCTCCTCTTTGGCAAAGTCGTAGCAGTCTCCCTTGAGGTGCCACCACGATTTTTGTTCCCCTCTGCACCCCTTCTGCCTCTGACACCTCATAAGCTCCCGACCTGAGCGCCACACACAGTGCATATTGTGTCTAGGCTACTCCAGTTCATTTAAATATACACAACTATACATTTCGTTAATCTTGTAGATCTCAGTGTGCTCCACCCTGGTTGGAGCCATTTTGCTGCCATTTTTCTCCAGTTAAGAATAAGATCATTGCACACAATTCCTTCAGTCCAGCCAGTTGAAATGCCAAATCTTTCTCACATTTCATGAACACTTATATGTGGATCTTCTTCAGTAAGTTTCTTCACAAAAAGTTCAGTTTGCCCGTTCCTGACCACAACTGAACAGCCTGGACAGTAACCATATTCAAAAAAGACTTTCCGGCTTTGAACCCCTCAATTCACATGCAAACAGTGTGGTATGAAACATAGTTGGCTCCATTTACATCTGTAAAATTGGCATGGATTTCCATGTAATTATCTCCTGTTTCATCCACAAGAAGACATACAAACAAAATTGCTGGCTTTGGGGTCTATTATTTGCAAACACAGCTGATGATGACATCAATAATATTTTGAGCACGGTTATGGGGTAAGATTCACAGTTTCTCATGACACAAGTTTCAGTTATGTGGCTGATGCAGTCTACAAACCATAGGGCTGTGGAAATCACAAAATGAATGTCCTTCTTACAAAGAACAAGCACAATAACATGGTGTATATATACTTCTACTAAATGATGTAATCTGCCAAGAGTAATGCAATCTGGCAGAATTCTCATGTCTTTAGCCCCAAACTTGAATTTATCTCTGACAAACCTCAAAAGGAGGATTTCTGGGGGCCATGCGTTTAGTCTTGTCAACAGAGTACACTGCATACAGTTCAAGTAAACAAGCAGTAGTACACACATACCCATCTGAGCTCCACTTGAGTGCCTCAGAACCCGGCTTGTAGGACTTGGTGTACACATCAACCTTGTCACCCACCATAAAGGTGGAGTAGAAGCCAACACCAAACTGACCAATCAGAGCGCTTCCCACATCACCCTGGGCTTTCTCCCTCACTTGCTCCAAGAATGCCTGCAATGCCAGAGCAATGAGGTCGTAGTGACTGCATCATAAGATAATTTTTTTAATCTCACTTAGCATCTAAGAAAATGCTGACTGAATGCTGATTGTTATGGGCTTTGAAAAAGACCTTATTAAGCATCTGAGGTAACGCAGGCCCTATGTTGAGCATTACAAACTTCTAAATAAGCCTATCTTTCAATGAACATGCAAGTAATTTCAGTGGCTAAGGCGGGCATGTTCTCATCATGAGAACTGATCCACAGCAAGACTTCAACCCTCACCATGAGCTGTGGAGCTGTCATCTTTAATGTGCAAAACTCATTTCAAGAGGGGTTGTTGACATTAGTTTCCAAGTACTCTAGTTGCTTCATAGGCAAAGGTCCATTCACTAATTCACCATTCTTTCAAAATTTTAACATTCTCAATCCTAAAATTACTGAAAGACAAACATACTTCTGCACAGGAAATGTAGAAAGTTGGGTACTGAGTTTCACTAAAAACTTTTTTTTAAAGGCCAACCAGCAAGGCTTACTGGCCTCCTGACCTGTAATGCCTTTGACTAATTCAAAAGACTATATTATTACAGCTGTTATCATCCATACAAGTCAAATAACTGACTACACAGCAAGCACAAAAGAAAAATCAATTTGGATCTGACCTTGGATCCAGACTTGGCAATGGTCCCAAGATTGTCGATCAGTTCATTTCTGCTGAGACCTATTCCAGTATCCTAAGCACAGAAAAACACGCAGTTGTCAATAAGCATCAGTAACCATCTTAATTAGTCACTACTAATACCATTGTGTTTTTCTTATTCAGCAATTCACTTGGTGACTGGGGAGGAACCGTCATTATTAGTCTTGTAAAAGAGAATCTGATAAGCAGGCATTTGACGTGAGTGAGTGAATGAGTGAGTGCGTGTGTGTGTGAGAATGCATGCATGTGTCACTCGGCAGGGGGGGGGGGGGGGGGGGGGGGGCACACATGATCACTACAGGCACATAAGTGTAGCAAATTTACACCCTGAACATCACCCCTTCAAATGAAATGCAAAGTATAAGTTTAACTTTCAACATCAAAAATATAACCAAAGCCCTGCCCCACCCCCCCCTCCCCCCACCACCACCCACACATACCAAACCAACATCACGCCTCAAAACTCTATCAACATCAAGGTTCATCCACACATGAATGCTGGCCACGTAATTATGAAATGGAGCCTCCAATCAAGCTAATTACAATCAGAGACCACAAGCCAAACAAAAGCCTATTCTGAAAACCTCATGATTCCTTCATGATACCAGTCCACATCTCTTGGGCGCCAGCACTGCAGAAAATTCACTGAGACTGCTGGTCCCATGGTAGGCATGGTTATAATGTCTGGCTCATTAAGAGAAGTAACGATGAAATCTACCCATGGTGACTAATACCAAAGTGATCCGGCGGGAGATGTCTACTCTTGATAATAGCCTACTCTGTGTGACCGTCGCATGATGGCCACTTTGGCTGATTCCTTCCATCCACCACAACTTGTGGCCATGGATCAGCTTCCACAAGTGAGAGAAATAACTGTGAATGCAGCAGCTTTCCGATTTGTACAGTCTTCTCTGTATGCAAGAGGCATTTTAGAGGGGACTGGGAAGGAGGTGGGTGATGGTGTATAGGACACAAAACAAGCATGATGAAACTGCAACTTATATACTTATATTAAGTTTTCAGCATAATACACCTTCACCATATGCGCACACACACAACCTCGGGGGGAGGGGGCACACAAAATAAGCAGCATGATGCTATGGCTTATTCACGATGTTTTAATCACGCTGCATGTTCACCACATGCACAAGTCCCCGCCCCCTCCTCCCCCCCCCCCACCCCCAACACACACGCACACACACACACACAACACACACACACACACTATCCCTCCCCAAAACGCAAACACCTGCGATTGACGCATAACTGACGTACTGACCAAAGGGACAGTGTTCTGACCTGTATGACAAAGGTCTTCTTGTCGTCGTTGGTGGCGATGTGGATCTCAAGAGGCAGGTCAGGCTCCTCCACCGCCTCCCCAGTCAGCTCCATGTAGCGCAGCTTCTCCAGGGCGTCGCTGGCGTTGGAGATCAGCTCCCGTATAAACACCTGCACCGCGGATGGCATAGGGGAAACCATCGACAATGTCTTTCACTTCCTGCTGTGCACATAATCTACATTAACGCTTAGCTAGTACTGGAGGAAAACTGAAGCAAGCGCAACTGGTAAGAAAGAAAGGGGCTTCATTATCTGACACCCGCTCAACCATGAAGGTCATCTCAGAATGGAAGGAAGGGACAAAAGGAAAGAAACAACAACAAAAATGAAAGGGCAAATGGAAAGAAAGAAAGAGGAAAAGAAATCGGAAGAGAGACAGACTGACTGACAGAGACTGAAACACAGAGAGAGACTTACAAATAAACAAGGTAGATGGACAGCCAGATAACTTTGACAAAGCGTAAAGACCGACAGAGGTAAGCTCGCACCTCTTTCTCTGAGTAGAGCGACTTGGCCACGATGTCCAGTAACTGCCGGGTTTCGGCCTGAAACTCGTGCTTGTCTGATGGACCTGAAACACCGTGGAGACACAACACTGCAGTCGTCATGATGACAAAGCCAGCGGCACAGCAAGCGCCCATCAACACAGAGCAAGACTTCTGCCATAGGACGAAGACGAGGTGTACTGACCAATTCAAGTTCATCTGTTCAGTATGTCCACAGAGACCATAAGGATTATTAGGGACGGGAGCCCAAGACGGCCACCTCGATTTTCACACAGCTCCTGTGCTCTGACTACTGACCAATCAACAAACAAATGGTATTAACCCAATCCCTGCCCTTGTGGCGTCATATGACGCTCATGGCTAAGGGTTTCCCACCAGCCAGAAAAACGTCTTAGGACGTCCTGCTCCAAATCTGACTGTAATGTATACTAAGAGAGGCAACATTCTAGAAAATGAACGTTCCTGGCTGGCTTAACTGTATGCGAGTAATTCTCACCTGGCATGCGAGTAAAACACAAGGTACACAATCATAACTCCACCAAAGGTACATAATCAAAAACGGATGCCTCCCCCCCCCCCCCCCCCACCCCACGGCACATATACCCTCCATTTCAGGCACACCCTGAAGTGGGTCGGTGTATAGCTGTTTATACTCTGCCCCCTACCATAAATCCTGCCTAATTCTTGCCATTCCGGCTCATTCAACTTCGTTTTCCTGATCCTGTTAAAACGCAGTAACGTATAAGACTAAGTGTATATCAGACTTTTATTTTGTGACTTGTGGAATTCTGTCTCGCCCTGATATGACCTTTGCGGTTGACTGAGTGTAAAGAATCAATCATTTAACTACCCCCCCCCCCCCCCCATCCCCCCTTCCTTTGCCATAATCCTGCATTTGCAACGTGTCATTATACAACCAATCTGTATTCCTCTTCTTTATATTATTAATCAACTTCTTCTTCATAATGAATGCAGAGCCTGCATAAAATAAGCACAACATAATGACTCGTGGAACATAAAAACAAAACAAAAAACGAATCTGTTCCAAAATAACCCCCCACCACCACCACCCCTTTTTTTTTTTATATAATTTTTTAATAATAAATATATATATTTATAAATTATTATTCAGTGGCTTATTTACCGACTTTTCATGAATGCAACCAACACACAAAAACAAAAACAAAGCGGGGCGTATGAATGCAAAGAATAACCACATTAAGCGAAAGCCTCAATTGACAGGGACATTACCGTGGAAGACGAGAGGGGTGTGGGCGGGAGGCCGGGATGGGGTGGGGTGGGCGACGGGGTTGTAACGGCTAAGCCCCCGGTAAAGAGAGCGCGGCGGGCGGAGACTGAAGTAGGCCAGGACGGGAACTGGCGTGTAGGTTGCGGGAGAAAGCGGCGCGGCACGGAATCGCCCGCTGATGGGCTCGGGGACAGGGGGAGTCCACAGCGATCAAATCTAGCCAGCGCAGATTCCATCAAATCATATCGATAATACAATAACATAGCAGCTCATATTTCTTCCCGGCCCCAAAGGGACCAAAGGGAAGAGAGGGGTAAGGAGAGAAATCCCCCCACCCCCCTTCCTCTCCCCCGACCCCTCCCCCACCGCCTTTACTCTTTTTTCCCCTCCCATTATTTATTGGCGCGCGGGGGTTCTGATGACGAATTTCAGAACTGTATCTAATCCTTTTTCCCTCGCTGACAAAAACGCTTGTCGGAGAAAAGTAAATTACTTTGGCAAACTAATGCACTGGCTGCTGCGAGGGGCCCGTCCCGTGACGGAGCAGGGAATAATGAGAAATTATGATTACGTTTTGGCGCGGAATTTGATTAAGGGGCTCAATCAGCGGGAATATTGTCGGCATTTTCCTTAATTCCTGGCCACGAGTGCCAATCATTTGATTGTCAGTTCTACTGGGAGAAACGGCGCCCGTAATCAGATTGGAAGAAACTGGGAGTCTGGCAGGGTTGCTGTTGGAACTTCAGTGGGCCCTGTGAAGACTGACGGCCGGACACTGGCAGTCTGGCTGGCTTGGCTTGGCTTTGGAACTTCAGTAGCAACGGCCGGACCGACAGGACCAACGGCCGGACTAACAAGACCAACGGCCGGACTGAGTGGACCAACGGCAAGACCAGGGAAAGCGACAAGGTTCAAGCAAAAGGAGTTTAAAAGCTTTGTGGATTGCACGTGCACGTTTACGCACCTCGTATTTACTCGAACTTACGTGTGAGAGTTACCGTAGGTAACCCAGGTCTCTGCATCTGTATTCGGGTGACGTCTACCAACCACTAACTCCCTTGTTTGTGGATTACACGAGTTTTTGTCTTTCCATTTGGTGACAGCCCAGTTTCGACCCCCCGCCTCCCCACCCCCCACGTGTGTGTGTGTGTGTGTGTGTGTGTGTGTGTGTGTGTGTGTGTGTGTGCTACCCCCCCCCCCCCCCCCCCGCCTGCGTGTGTGCTACCTCCCCCCTCCGCCCCGCCCCCGCGGTTGTGTGTGCCAGTGCAGACACAGCAATTGAAGATGGTGTATGGTGTGTGTGTGTGTGAGAGAGAGAGAGAAAGGGGGGGGGAGGGAGAGGGGGAGAGGGGGAGGTCTGTCTGCCTGTCTGCGTGTGTGCTACTTCCCCCCTCCGCCCCGCCCCCGCGGTTGTGTGTGCCAGTGCAGACACAGCAATTGAAGATGGTGTATGGTGTGTGTGTGAGAGAGAGAGAGAGAGAGGGGGAGAGGGGGAGGTCTGTCTGCCTGTCTGTTCTACCAGACATAGTGTCTGAAAATAGTCGTAAGCTTCCTCATCTCCTGGGTTTCATGTAAGAGTCACAGTCAAGTGCCACGAGCGCACTCTGTGCCATGCTCCAGGCAGCGACTACTCCAGCCTGCCCT
>OY757549.1:6788570-6803570 GCA_963584105.1 Alviniconcha strummeri
CCGCCTCTGAATCAGGTGCGGTCTCCATGATTACGTTTGGCTAATGTATTTGTCTGGCCCCGCAAAATCCAACGCGAATTGGATTTTAGGGAGGGGGCTTTCGCTATTTGCAGAGCTGGAAGACTTCTTTTTTCTTCTTCTTTTCCTCTCTCCTGAAGTCGCCGTCTCGTCATAACTTGGAGTTTGACTTGGGAGTATTGAAAGCCGAGCGCACACAATGCCTGGCGTGTGATTTATTCGTTGCAGACAGAAGAGGTTTCCGATATTCTTCGCGAGATACAAAATATGAGTTACTACAAAAGACAAGAGAAGCACCCCCCCACCCACCCCCCTTTTTTGTTGTTGTTGTTGTTTTGTTTGTTTGTTGTTTGTTGTTGTTCGTTTTGGGGGAGTGTGCTAAAACAGCATTAAAATACCCACAGACAATATGCAGGAATAGTGCATGTAGTTATGTTCAACTTTTGCTTTTTAAGATTTGGCTCTGGAACGCTTTTGCCAAGACGGTGTCTAAACTTCATCGATCAAACGTGGAAGGTTAGCAAGGAAGTGAAGCGCTGGTGTCTCGGTTTGAACGATGTCTGGAGAAAAAGAAGAAGAGAGCGGGCCGCGGCACACACACGATAAATCAGACAGCGAGGCCCGGGTATCGCACGGGGTGTGCTGAAAGTCGGCGCGGAAAGGCCCCTCGGCGGGAAGCCACCGTCGTCCGGCTGCTGACAGCTACACGCGTACAGTGTCTAGAAATCTCCATCAAACGAAATCAAATACACACAAACCTAGACCCCCCCCCCCCCCCCCCCCCCCTTCCCCAATGCGCCGATGACCACGCTGTACATCTCGTACACCCACCTAACAAGCAAATGCCGATGATAGTCTCCTACCCCTTTTACTGACGACTTAGTTCCTCGACTTTTTACGTCCCGCCAAGCGCACAGGGTTACCCGAGGACGAATGATAGTTACAGTCACTGTCAGTCCACAATGAGGAGGCAGAATGTGCGCATGTACCGTACTGAAGACACTGGAAACACTCCTGTTTCTTTCCTTGTGCTGATGGGATCCGGGAGGGCGGCTGATTGCATGCATGCCATCGTGTCTACAATGAAAACTGCTTCCAGGTCCTTCACTCTCCGATCACTGGTAGTCTACGATCATCGTGTCTACAATGAAAACTGCTTCCAGGTCCTTCACTCTCCGATCACTGGTAGTCTACGATCATCGTGTCTACAATGAAAACTGCTTCCAGGTCCTTCACTCTCCGATCACTGGTAGTCTACGATCATCGTGTCTACAATGAAAACTGCTTCCAGGTCCTTCACTCTCCGATCACTGGTAGTCTACGATATCATTCCGTGCAGCAAGGCTTTTTCTCCCAGTGTCAACTTTCAGTGTTCGTATGGCCCCCCGTGTGCCTTCGCATGCACCAACATCTGTGTGCACGTTAAAAATCCTTAGCAATGGCAGCAGTACCATGGCCTGGACAAACGAAAATACTGCACGCAGTGGTAGGGATGGGTTGCTCTTGAAGCCGCTGAAGCCTTACCTAGGTAAAGCGACTTGAATTTCCCGCAAGGGGTTGTGGAGTACAATTTAAAAAAAAAAAAAAAAAAAAAATCTAATCTGAATCAGCAAACAAGAAGATATATATATATATAACACGACGGCACGGGCATACCTACACTTTCTTGATCCGCGCATGATAATGGCATAAAATGGAACGTGCATATTAGACGAAAGACTTGTGCTCTTGCAGAAGAACTAAGTTACAACAAATATTGATATCTGTAGGACCAAAAGCTAAAAATAATAGTCTTTGTTTTTTGTTGTTATTTTTTATGCCGTTTTCTTGAATATGCTTACAAGCGGGGATTGGGGGGGGGGGGGGGGGAGAGTGAACTATCTGCCGAACCGATGTAATACGCGACCTGTGGCCGTTACGAAAACTCCATAATAAACTTCCGGCTCTTCACTCTGAGAAAGTCTGAAGTGAAACGTGCGTGTAGCACGACGTACGGCACTATGTCTCCACAGCGAAACTTTCCGGTGCGTTTGCACTCTGCGGAAGTCTGAAGTGAAGTAGGTATAGCACGATCTACGGCATAATGACTCCATAATGAACTTTCGGCGTCGACTCCGCGGGTGACATCTTTATCGCCTCCCAGACCCGGCCGACAACAACCCGGAGTATATTCGCACCACGGGCATTAACTTCTGACCACACGATGATGTTTTGTTGCGAAGGGGGAACTCTCAACCGTACCCAACAACACCCCTATCGCTTTCTCGCAGGGAATATCGCCGAGATAATCGCTCCCATTGTCTGTCCGTTCGAATTGTCGGGTATTAAAACACGACTCGCAAGGGGGAGGTGGAAAAAATCAACCTGCCCGCGAGTGTGAGGTTACCGCTGAGATATCAGTCTACCTGTTCGCCATTCTTCAGCCACGGACTACCCGAGTGTCGCGCAGTTCTGGCGGCAGCTCGGCGAGTAGGACGTGCTGGGGTTCCCAACCTCGCCCGGCCTGATGCCAAGACAGGCGGCGTTTTGTGTGACAAATTGTCTGCCCGCTGATGCACGCACTTCAAAGGCTACTCGTGTGAACGGCTCCGATGTTATCTCGCCAGCCCAAAGCCTAGATTTCCCCAGAGTTTTAGGTTTAGTTAAATGACCGAAACTGGATGCCTCCCTCTCTCTCTCTCTCTTCCCTCCCTTTCCTCCACCGATGAGGGTAATCCTCCCCTCCCCCCCCTCCCCTTCACTCACACACACCCTCAGATGGGGGGTAAAATCGGGCACTCGTGCGCTTCAAGACGTCACAGTCAGACCTCTTTTGTTCCACGGAGTCAGCTTTTACCCGAAACGGAGAATTCCTCGCAGATTGACTTGTCTTCGCCTCCCGTAATCCCCACTCGGCCACCCGATCTACCCGTTTAGCGGGCCCGATCTCTTCCTTTGTCGGTTATATAAGACGCAATACGATGGTTATCAGCGGATGTCATCAGCCATACATGCACGGAGCCGGGTTGTTTTCTCGCTCGCAGAGTGTCGTTTTCTGCCGGGAAGTGTTGGAATGTCACGCCAATGACAACAGTGCCCCCTCCCAGGCCGCAGGGTTGGCCGCCTCTGCCAAAGGACCACGGACCACCCCTTGTGAGACCACAAAAAGGAAGAAAGAAAAGAAATCTCTTACATCGTTAATCAAGATCATGAGGGGAACCCCAAAAAGCATAATCTCGCCGGAGCTCAAAGCGTTTTACAATTTTAACACTACACAGAGAACATAGATGACAACAGCCAAACAACCAACAAAAACTAGACAAAAGCGACGAAACTTAGAAAAATCACCGACATAAACGAAAGTACAATTAAGGAGGGCAGCAGCTGATGACAAATCTGGGGAAGTGAAGTGAAGTTTAACTCGGTGAAGCTTTCTTGGCTTGGGTGACTTAATGACACTAAACTATTTGACTAAACTATTTGCAAGCTGACGACGAAGACCGTTTTACAAATACAGTATAAAATTATGTATAACCTGGCATAACTGCAGTTCTCTGCCTGTGCCCTCGAAAATGATATACTGAGAGAGAGAGAGAGAGAGAGAGAGAGAGAGAGAGAGAGAGAGAGAGAGAGAGAGAGAGAGAGAGAGAGAGAGAGAGAGAGAGAGAGAGAGAGAGAGAGAGAGAGATCATTCACCGTTCAGAAAGTTTTTCACACATGTGGAACATATACCAGAACAGTTTCGGTAGTTTTATATTTGTTTTGCCCTGGTAAGCTAGCAATCTTTCAATGTGTCAACGAATCAAACCACAAACTTTCCAGCTGTCCCTCTTCTGTCCCTCAGCTCAGGTCCTCAATACTTGTTGACATCGGATCCTCAAGATTTGTGTGCTCCTCCTCTGACACTCGTCGCCCTCAAATCCCTTCTGTCAGAACAAGGTTATCTGGTCAACACTCTTTTGCATACCAAGGTCGGACTATAGTCTGGAACAAACTCCAGCACAAAATGCATGCTTTTTCTATCAATTCTTTCAAAACTACTCTGAAACCCGAACTTTTCACTCAACAAAGTATGTAATTTTTCATTGAAGGAGTGGAGATGGGGGGCGTTAACATTGCTACATATGTATGTGTGCGCGCGTGCGTGCGTGTGTGCGTCTGTCTGGAAAATGGAGCGGTGGTGGTAATTCATAATATGCCTGCGCAAGTGCAATTGTGTTGTATTGACTCTACATGCATGTAAATTTGTTTGTATCTAGTAGTAATCATTCTGTGACTATAATGTGAGTGTTGTGAAGCGCGTAGGGCACATCTCGAGATAAGGCGTTCCACAACTGTTCATTATTATTATCATTATAAACAAACAGTGTTGACATGGCGAGAAAAGAGAGAGAGAAGGAAAAAAGGGCTCGTTCGTTGGTTGTGTAGACTTGTTTAACGCCGGGTTGTTTCCGGAGAGGCACTGGCGGGGACCGGGATCTCTAGGTGTGTGACTGATTGAGCGGGGTTCCTTCCCTTTGTATGAATATTATAATCATGTAACATCAATAAAATCCTGCAATAACCACAGACAGTGGACCAAGCTACTGTCTTCGCTGTAACTGAAACGTGCGAAGATACTCCGAGACTATTAAATGCACCGTAACGCCTGGCGATACAGCATTTTGAATGAATCCGCTTAGCTCAGCGGCGGAGTTCGCTCCCTTCGGTTAAAGCTCACGATATGTAACACTGACGCTGCTGGCTGTAGGACAGAGCAGTAAATACAATCGAAACTGACGTTGAAGACCCGTCCCCGCTTGAAAACAGACACCCGATCCTCGGCTCTTCCTGGCTGTGACAAGACTGGAATGCTCGTCTGGTGACTAAGGTCCCCCTGCCCGAGCACGGGACCACGCGCGAGACTTGGGGTCACGATCTGAGTAAACGGCGTAAGGGTTATGACGGCTCAAGGCGAAACCCCATCCATAATTACCTGTAATCTCGGGGCCCGGGAAAACCGAACGGTCCGCCACGGTGCACGGGCAGTGCTAAGTATCGGTGCACGGCGTTTAAATGGCTGTGATAAGCTCAACGGTAATCTTTTCAGACAACCCACTTTGAAACGTGCTGGCGGTGTAATTACTGAAGAATTTTTTTCGCTGGCTGCCTACCTTGTATACCTAGAGTTAAAACAACTGTCCCGTTTCTTCGTAGCGGGTTCAGAGTTAGTTGTAATTTCATGCTCTGCGAGCTGAGTGCAACGACCGAAAGAACTTTACTACCATCATAAGGTTTGACTGGGAAGAGTTATTTGCACTGGTGATATTTTCACACAAAGCGAGAGAGGTGCAGAAAGAGAGGGGTGCGGGGGTGGGGGTAGGGTGCAGGGGCTGAAGATGGTCTAGGAGACAGAGAAAACAAGAAACACACACACACACACACACACACACACACACACACACACACACACACACACACACACACACACCACACGCGCGCGCGCGGCGGATTGGAGAGGAGGAACGTTGCTAATCGAATTGAGGCGGAGGAGGGAAAGGAAGGGCCATGTGAGGCAAACACAGTGATCCAATAAAGGCAGAAACTATGTCCGACTCAGCAAACAAAAACAGAGAAGAAATAAAACCTCAGTGAAGTCACCACAAATTAAACAGAGCACACAGACACACACGCGGAGGGATACAGACGGAGAACGGGAGAGACAGTGGCAGGGACAGACAGACAAGGAATGACAAATACTGCAAAGTAACCAGCTAAACTTGTGACATTTCCAAAGACAGTTCCCCTCTGTGCTTTACAAAGCCAGCGTCTGAATTTAAAAAGATTCACATTCTCTCTCTCTCTCTCTCTCTCTCTCTCTCTCTCTCTCTCTCTCTCTCTCTCTCTCTCTCTCTCTCTCTCTCTCTAACACACACATATCAATAACCTCTTCTTCTTTTTAAAGTATATATAATTAAATAATAAAAAAGCAGAAACTTCAACAAGTTCAGAAAACTTTCTTTTGCAGATACAAAAACAAGGAGAAACCTCCCCAGTCCCAATCTCCACGTCAAGCCACATCAAAGGCGACTGTATACGACCTCTGTAACCAAAAAAAGAAAAGAAAAAAAGAAAAGAAACTCGCCCTGACAAATATCCCCCAGATGATATATAGACCATTTGTAAAATTGACGAAATATTCACAAATTGCAGACGACATGGTTGCGTTAACGTCGGCTGACATTTGAACAAAACCTGATCAATAACCAACTCGCACACTAGGCAGAGTTAAAGGACGCGTTGAGAATGGACCTTGTGGAGTGGGGAGGGGGTGCCAATTTTGCTGCAAATGTCTCCTCGACAGCCTATTTGGCGGGAACCCCGTAAAATCCTTTTGGAAAATGAAATGGGTTAGCATCGGAGGCACTTCTCCCTCGTTCTCTTGACCCCGAAGCGTTTGCCGGAAAACAAAAAGGTGTCGTTTGTGAAACTTGCCCTGGTTGGCTATGCAACGCGTCATCATGAAGTAGAAGAAATTGTGCCAAATTACGTTAAGCAAAGTTAACGTGTTTAAACGCAGTTAAGCTAAAACATCAAAACGAAGTACTAACTTCGCTGCGTTCTTTGCAGCTATTCATCAATGCCACGGCTAAGCCTCTCCCCCGCCCCCCCCCCCCCCAACTTTCTTGCACATTCCACTCAGCAAATATCGACCTACTTCTGAACCCAACCCACTGACGGTCTTCAGAACCGCTTGGGGGAAGCAAAAGACATGGCACACAAGTGAAACCACCATTTCAATATCCACACACATGTTTTGTTATGTCCAACTCGAAGATGAAGAAGACGTACAAGTACTGCAGAAGTTTGGAAAAGTTTGGATCATACTGGCGAACACATCATTTTGTGCTTTGTGCTAACGTAATAGGGCGCTACGTTGATACAAGGTCCACTGAGTGCGCGGCTTTTTAAAGGCCTCGAAATATAGGATGTGAACGGGGTTTGTGTGTGTGTTGTGGAAGGGGGGAGGGGGGGGCGGGGGTGGGGGGGAGGAGTGGGCGTTCAGGAGATACTCCCACTAAGTTCTTTCACGTGCGCGAAGTATATTTACCGTTTCCATCCCTCTTTACCCCCCCCCCCCCCCCCAACACACACACACACACGCAGGAGAGTGCGCGCACAGCAAAACCTTTTTTTCTTTTAAATTTGTCAGTGACAGACTAACACTCATTTTTTGTGTGAATAACTACCACTGTTCCATCCGATCTTGTCGATCGATCAGTTTATTTAAAAAACAAAAACAAAAACGGCATTTTAACACGTTCCATAATGCCATCAAACATATTTTCGCCGCAAAATTAGCAGTAAAAGTCGGCTGTGATCCTCAATGAGGGAGGTGGCGGTGAAAGGAAAGAAACTAGGAAATTAAGCGCAAGTGTTATTCGAGTGTGTATTTTATAGCATAATGCACAGCTGTCTATAAACAGGAAAT
Source organism: Alviniconcha strummeri (assembly GCA_963584105.1). Lineage (NCBI taxonomy): Eukaryota > Metazoa > Mollusca > Gastropoda > Provannidae > Alviniconcha > Alviniconcha strummeri. The sequence goes on from OY757549.1 coordinate 6,796,039, forward strand.
CGTTTAAGTCGCACTTAATGATTAACAGTGCGACTTAAACGATTTCCCGTTTTTAACGCAAGCTTTAAACGGATAATGTTTTTTAGTTTGTTAGTTTTTGTTTCTTTCTTCTTCTTTTAATGTGTGTGTGTGTGTGTGTGTGTGTGTGTGTGTGTGTGTGTGTGTGTGTGTGTGTGTGTGTGTGTGTGTGTGTGTGTTTATTTTGTTGTTGTTGTTGCTGCTGTTTGTTTGTTTTTGTTTGCTTGTTTTTCTGTGTGTTTTTGTTTTTGTTCTTGTTTTTTAAAACTCGTAGATCTCTGAAACTATCTTTATCACTTACATGTGGACATTCATATTTATAATTTTACTGAACATTACAATCGTGTCAAATTTCTATATAGTTTTGGTGCATATCTCCGTCCAGACGAGAATGTATCAAATGGTCGATGGGTCTGTGTCGACCCCCTCCCCCCGAACCTCACCCATTCCCTGTCTGCTGGCTCCTTTCAGATAAGGATACGTATATTGGTCACTGAATCTAAATCTTCCGTTTCTATCCTGTTCCTTAGTTCCGTTCAAACTTGGGAGAAGCGGGTAGTCCGTTACCTTCTTTCACAAGAGAATGCTTTGTTACTGAACCCTTGCGCTTTCTGCTCATTTTCTTGGGACGCACGGCCTGCTACCTCTAAACCATCCTGGTCACTGTGACTGAGCCCTTGTCCTTTCTGCCCTGTTTCTTTGGCTGGCTGGCCTGCTACCTCCAAACCATCCTGGTCACTGTGACTGAGCCCTTGTCCTTTCTGCCCTGTTTCTTGGGATGGCTGGCCTGCTACCTCCAAACCATCCTGGTCACTGTGACTGAGCCCTTGTCCTTTCTGCCCTGTTTCTTGGGACGCACGGCCTGCTACCTCCAAACTATCCTGGTCACTGTGACTGAGCCATTGTCCTTTCTGCCCTGTTTCTTGGGATGGCTGGCCTGCTACCTCCAAACTATCCTGGTCACTGTGACTGAGCTTTTGTCCTTTCTGCCCGTTTCTTGGGATGACTGGCCTGCTACCTCCAAACTATCCTGATCACTGTCACTCAGCCTTTGACCTTTCTTGGGATGATTGGCCTGCTACCTCCAAACTATCTTGGTCACTGTGACTGAGCCTTTGTCTTTTTGCCTGTTCCTTTGAGTCTTTGGTCCGCTACCCCCACCGCTAGCTCTCTTCAAACCTGTCACTCGAAACGCATATCGCGAAGTCACTGAAATAATTTTTGGACTGAAACCTTCTCCATCGCTACTTTGCTCTCTCTCTCTCTCTCTCTCTCTCTCTCTCTCTCTCTCTCTCTCTCTCTCTCTCTCTCTCTCTCTCAGTCTCTCTCTCCCTCACCAAAAAATGCCAACATTAAGATGTTTGTGAAGACCTCCGAAAATAGCCTACTTGTTACGATCATGTTCAAATCCAAATATATAAAAATCACACAATTCTTGAGCACAAATGGATGAGAGCTGAACTTGCCGATGAAAACAACCGTTATATGATGCGGTTTCAAAGATCTCGAGTACATATATATACTCTCCGTGAAAAACTGAGAGAGAAGAAAAACAGAGGGGGGAAAAAGCAAACTTTAAAGTTTCTGCTACAGCCGCCTAGACAAACTTTCGTCTATATATATTCACGCGATTTTCTCTACGCATCAATCCATAATACCAGAAGAAACAAATCAAACCGAGAAGAAGAATCATTCACGTCCACCCTCTGCTCCCCCAGCCAACCAACCCACCCCCTCCCTAACTCGCCCCCTTCCCCATCCTCCTCGTGACCAATGCGCGCCCACTGATTGCGTTTGCCTTGCATTACAATAATAAGGCTGCCAAGCTATTGGGTTGCACCCTCCCCTGAATTCCAATTCTTGACAGCATTTCTTGGGGAGTTGGGGAGTAGTCTTTTTCCCCCCAGCATCGATCGGGCGCGAGGAGCAGGCACCGCAGCGAGTGCTGGTCAATCAACGAAAGCCTGACCTCTCGAGACCAGATTTCAATTTTTTCCCCTCCCCCCAACGAAACGCTTCCATGCGGCAAGGCAAACACGGCAGAGATATCTGCAATTCACGTTGGAAAAAAAGAAGGGGAGGGGGGGGGGGATAGGGATGCATGGAGGAGGTGAGGGTGGGTGGAGAAGCAGAGATAGAGAAGAGGAAGAGACAGAGAGAGGGGCTAGAAGGGATCAAGGCAGACAGAGCTGCGAGGGTGAAGGAGAGTAGAAGAAGGTGGGGATGGGGGTGGGAGAGGTATCAGTTGTCACAAACCAAGAACAATGTTTTTTCAGAAAATCTGAAATAAGAATGACTACTAGCGTTCTGCAACAAGAACCAAACACACAAATGGCTAAAAACAAAACAAAACAAAAACCGCTGTTTATTAGGACAAAATACAACATGCAAATTTTCGGGGTAATCCCCTTCATCAAGCTACAAAACCCCTCTTAAACGCTCAGCTCTCCATCTCATTTTTCATTCCCCCCCCCCCCCCCCCCCCCCCATCCCGTTTAACTGTTGCTTAAATGTCGTTTTGTAGCTTGATAAAGGGGATGACCCCAAAAACTCGCATACTGTATTTTGTCCTAATAAATAGCATACTTTTGAACCTTTTATGTGCTTGGATCAATGTTTTTCAGAGCCAAAAAAAATCGGCATATATTTTGACAGGCCAATGGCCTATACAACTACATGTTGCTTAAATTGTCTAAAAACTAAAATACATTGTAAAAGTCAACAACTTGGAAACAAATCAGGAAAAGGAAAGAAAGTCCCGTGTCTGATGTCCCTCAACCTCTGGTCGGATGGTATCTCATGCAATCAACGTTTGTTTATTTACCATACTCTGCCGTGTTGTATTTTTGTCCAGTGTAACAATATTTGCATATATATGAAAAAAACGTTCTGCACAGTGCAACATTTGCATATGAAGCTATTCTATACCACAAGCGGTGTGTTTTATTCTACTACCCATTGGCAGTATGGGGCTATCATTAACTGATCAAGCATGGTTTCAGAGACCTTGCTTCAACAACATCTGAGAAAAAGCCAACATTGAAGATTTTGCAAATGCAGGAAACACATCAGCTATCCCTCTTCAAATAGATATACGCTAAATCCACTCAAATAATTGTCTTTCAGTAATTCAATTAAATAGGAATCTGCGAAGAAAAGAAAATTTGCAGTTTCATTCTCCTGACACCCCTGTGTCCATGAATTTCTGTCAAGCACATCAACACCAGCAACATAAACCAAAATGAGATTTTTTACCATCATACAAACTTTGAATGATCTCATTTAAAAGTCAAAAGATACAAATAAAAATAATCCCCAAGAAAAAGCCAATGTTAGGGTTTCAGGGCATACAAAAATGTGCCAGCTACTTTCCTTAAAGGGGAACCAAACCAAGCAAGCATCATGGGCCCTATAAACTGGAATGGGAGCAATTTATCACAGCATCATTTCACTCCATCTTGCATCATCATCATGTCTGTTAAAACAGGACACCTGAACACTGAAAAAGTAACTGCGTTGCAATTTTGTGCCCAGCAGACTCTATCAGCGATGTCATAAACAAGGCTGGCGTGTATGGCATTACAAATTTAAAATATCATGAGCCAGCCTTGTTCTGCTCTTCAATAGTAAATAATAATAATAATAAGAGAAATTTCTAAAAAGCCTACCCTGTGTCTCTAAGTCTAAGCCTTGAATAAATATAACAGAACAGACATAATATACACTGAGAAAGAGACAATTAACAAACATTAAAACAGCCAACACACAATGTAAACATCAACATGAGGCAAAGACTGTACCAACATGGCTGCACACAAAGGAGCTCACATTTGAGGCAAAAAGGTACTACTGTTATATAATTACTCACACTCACAGAGCCACTAAATGAAGCATGCAGATGAAAATAATGGCACATTATGTATGTTTTCAGGCCAGTTTGCATCTTTGGTTTGGTTGTGTTGCTTAATGTCCTCGGATGTCAGTTTCACATATTAGGAACAAGCTGAGACCAACGCTGAAACATGGTTCAGTATAGCTTTATGTCCACAGAAACCATAAGGCTCTTTAGGATGGACAGCCCAGGACGGCCACCTCGACTCTCACACAGCTCCTGAACTATGATTGCATCTTTGGTTCAGGTTCCCCTTTAAATATAAGTCAGTCACAAAAAGCATTTTGCACATGTCTGTGCTCAAATGAAAAGATAAACTACACAAGGCATGACTTTACTGGGGGGAGGGGGAGGGGGAATTAACAAAAACTACACTTGAAGTTTTGTGCTTCTCTTGACCCCATGAGTATGAAGTGGTAAAACGTAATGGAGGTAACCATCATGCAAAGTTTTAAAGATTCTGTTTGCATGGCCTTCAAGAAAAAGACAATCCCAAAGTCAAAAAGCTTGCCACAGACAGTCTAAGAGCCACATAAGCACTTGTATTTACAGGAACTCTCAGGATTTTTCATGGTTTCAAAATTTCCTAACAAACTACACAGCAAATCAAAAACTGAATCACGAGCTCATAATTTGTTATGAGGTATAGTGCTATATATAAGAGTTATTATTATTATTATCAAATTCTGTAACAGACATGACAAATAACACAGAGTTTAAAATTAACACTCATTAAAAATAAAATGCGCACACTGAAACATGTGCCAAATCAGTTACTCCATCCCATCAGTATGTCAGCTTTTTCTTTTAACCTAATGACTTACAGTTACACAAATGGAATGGCAAATTTCCAAGGAATTTTCCAGAGGATTCTTTTACAACATAATCGGCCGCAGAGTCTACCTCAGTGGAACAAGACCTGATGAGCTGATTGGGAATACTGGCGCTTCACAGGGGTGTGTTCTCTCGCCTATCTTGTTTTCTGTATACACTAATGAAGTAGTATCTACCAATGCCTTGCTAACTCTCATGAAGTTCACTGATGACATGGCCTTGGTTGTACGTCTCCAGGACGAAAACAGCCTTGAAGAATACTTTCTTCTATCTTCTAAACTCATGGTTCAAGGACAGTTTTTTTGGATGTAAATATTTCAAAAATGAAAGAACTAGTGTTTGACAGTAGAAAAGAAAAGGAACTATTTATTTCAGTAACAATTGATCAACAGTCCATGGAATTAGTGTAGTTGTAAGTACCTGGGTACAGTTGTAGACTCAAAATTCAGTTTTAATGATAACGTAGTCTACATGTACAAGAAAGCACAGCAGCGCTTGTACTTGTAGAGGAAGCTCCAGAGTTTTGGAGTCAGCAGCCATGTCCTTGAGTCTGTGTATTGCTGTCTTGTTGAGAGCATTCTCTCTTTCAACATAGTAACCTGGTATGGAAATCTGTCAGTTAAAAACAGAGCTTGGCTGGCACAAGTCATCAACACAGCTAGCAAGATTATAGGAGCCAAACAAAAGCAACTGTGTGACCTGTACCATCTTTCTGTCTGCAGGAAATCAGTCTCTGTCCTTCATGACAAAACACATCCTCTAAATTTTTGCTTCCAGCATCTGCCATCGGGTTGATGACTAAAAGTGCCACTTGCAAAGAAGAATGTTTATAAGAAATATTTTATACCCACTGCTGTTTTTCAGTTTTAAATGCAGAATTTTAGAATTTTAAAATGTTTCAAGTGATGAAGTGTGTGTGTGTGTGTGTGTACATCCGTGCATGTGTGAGTGTGCATGCGTGCGCACGTGTGTGTGTGCGTGTGTGTGTGTGCACATGTGTGTGTGCATGCACGCATGGATGCACACGTGTTCTGAACATTACTCATGTGTTTGCGGGTGTATATCAGTGGAAGAAGCCGGGGCAGGCAAGTGGGGAGAGAATGTGAGAGTTAGATTTTTATACATGTATCTATTTTATATTTATTGTTATTTTTAATGTACTTTCTTGAGCCCATGTGTCAAAGGAAAATTTTCATTTTTATGCTTTGTATATTGATGAATAATAAAGATTTGATTTGATTTGATTTGATTAACACTGGTGTCTCTCTTCTGATTTTTGTTTCTTTCTTTTTTTTCTTTTTTTCTTTTTCTTTTCCTTTCTTACTTTAATACAGCTATCCTCAATGCTGATTTTTTTAATTCCAAATCAGTACTTAGTAGCAGCTGCTCTTCCTCCTAGCTTCCTCCTAGTGAAACTAGTGTGTGGACAATGCACACACAAGTATTCAGACTCTAATAATAATTCACCTCTCCAATGTTCAGTGTTTTTGATGATGGAGTGATATAATCATATATATATTTTTCCTCAGTAGCAGATCTATGCTCTTCCTGCTTTTGAAACTAGTGCATGGACAAATCAGTCACAAGTATCCAGCCTCTGATAATGATTCACCTTTCCCACGTTCTGTGTTTTTGATGATGGAGTGATATTCTTCCTCTGTCTCCTGGGTGGTGGTTTCTGTGCTCATCCAGCGCTGGCATGATGCTGCTGCACGTGCCCCAGACAGTGCATGCTTGTGCACTAGTGAAACACCAGGTTTTCCCAGGCCTGTCTGGTGAACTGAAACAAAGGGTACAATTTCAATCCCAGTTCTGCTAAACTACACAGTCCCATTTCCAGCCTAAGCAGGCATGTGAAAAACTGATCACTGAAAGAAAACATCACAAAGTACACAGTTTCAGCTAAAATACTTGTCTGATGAGGTGCTGCAATGTGCACGATGACCTTCAACCAAAGTTTTGTAACTGCCTAAACTCATGTTCTTGCTTTTTGGTGTGTGTGTGTGTGTGTGTGTGTGTGTGTGTGTGTGTGTGTGTGTGTGTGTGTGTGTGTGTGTGTGTGCTTCTTTGGAAACAATACAATATCAAAAAAATGTCAGTTTGACAAAATGTTCATGAACAAAATGATGCAATATAGGCCACAGTTTGACAGATCGTTGGATTGATAAAATGTTCAATGAACTGTTAGTCACTAGCTGATTTGTAATTCCCAGTGACAAACCTGTCTGCCTGACATTTTATTCTGTCAAGATTGTTGATGTCACCCTAGCAGAAACTTCCTAAGGTCCTCTTTGTTATAAATACTTATAAATATAATGCTTACACAGCATGGTGGCTGTAAAGCCTAAACTAAAGCTGTAACTAATGTAAGTGTAAAGTTGTTAATTTTACAAATCTGAAACAGAACAAGGCCCAGAACACTCATGAATGCAGAATCAACAAATAAGATAAGTCTGAGAACTGAGTTACCGTAGTTGACTCAGGTCTTTGTTTTTGTACCTGTGTTACAACTTACATATTTTGAGTGCTAATTAACTCCATTGTTTGATGATTCTGTTTATTTTACAATATAACTTCTACAAGCCAAGAGAAAATTACTGATGGCTAGTGAGTAGGTAAATCTTGGACCTTACACAGTTAGTAGTTACAGCATCAGAAAAGTCACCGATGTGGCAAAGAAAAAGAAGGGGGGGAGGCAAAGTGCCCTGGGGATTAAACTTATAAAGTAAAAACATGCAGACACTGAGTCTGACAAAGACCCTTCTGGAAGTGCAATGTCAAGTCTGAA
>OY757549.1:6809178-6846254 GCA_963584105.1 Alviniconcha strummeri
GGTCATTCTGCCAAAAGTGCAGATGGCAGGTTACAGCTAAACACGCATACACCTTACGTATGTGGATTTTATTGAACCGTGCTTCGGCATTGGTCACAATTTGTCCCTAATATGTCAAATGACATCTGAGGACATTAAGCATCAACTCATCATCATCATCGCCTCGTCAAGTTACTCAAAGCGTTACAGCATGTTACTGTTACTGTTACAGACTAGCAGAGCATATCCGGCTGTGAACAACGTCAAGCGTCTTACAGGAAGCGGGTAGCGCAACAAGAATCTAAACTGCTGATCTGGCTGCGCCTGTCTGCTCGGTTAGTGAACAGAGACAAAGACCTAATTACCACCACTGACGCGCATCACCGGCCAGTTCGGGTACACGCACAAAGACCCGGAAAGGGCTTACAAGCTAAGCAGAGTGAAAGTCTGCGCGCCCAAGACTCGGCCATACAAAAGCCGGGTCAAAACAGAAATAACATGTCTCACAGTTTTTACAATCACTCCTATGTACTACACCATATTCAACTAGTAAACTGAACATTCCACAACTATGAAGTCAACATCTTCAAAGTGTTAGCCATGATATACCACCGATTTCATGTAGAAACATAGATCGGTAGGAAACTAAACATATAAGTTATGCCGCGCAGAGATCTGCACGGCCACGCTGACAAAGTATCCATACTTTAGAGGGATAACTTTGCATCGGCAAAGCATCACTCAAACTGAACATCCAACAATGGCAGCATAACATATTAGTTACATAAGTTACATATCAGCTAACCAAGGTTAGCTGCATACATTTTGGAAACATCGGTCATCCTGTGGCATAAAAGCTTAAGATATGAACGCACAAACAAGGTACTCTGACGCCACAGCGGCTGCAACCAGGCGGCAATCTGACGCCGAAATTACCCACGTATTCAAGAACCAAAATCAAGGCACGTTGTGAACATGATAACATTATACATACATTATTTACATCAATAAGAAACAACAGAACAACAAGCCATAGAAAAATAACTACTTACAGGCTCTCCCCTGATGAAAACACGTGAACACCGGCCGCAACAGTTAAACAAACAACCTGCCTCTGCAGGGACACTGGGGAAAAGGGACGCTGCCGTTCGTTCGTTCCGTTTTTGCTTAATGTCCTCAGATGCCAAAAGCAAAAGCTGCCGGCCCAGCACACAACTTTTAACACCTTAGATAATTGGGCCATAAAACCCCCACCCAATCAAAAAGGAAAAGGACCCGAAAGAAAAGGTTATAGGGTCATGGCCCGGAACATGTATACAATACACTCGGTTACATAAGAAAGAAAAAAATGCTCAAACACAAATCAAAGTTGTTATAAATATGTAAGGCTAAGGCGTAAAAATGTAATATTTCTTATTTCGTTGTCACAGTTTCGTTATTGGCTTAATCAAAAGAATTCAAAAATACAACTAATAAATTTGGCAAGCTTAACATTCTTAGATTTAAGAACACTGGCTTGGGCCCCCAACGTGGCAGGTCAAGGCCGACTTTGATTTCCGGACCATGAACAGGGGTGGGGTGGGAAAACGGGAGGAGGCGGGGGCCTGAATGGGAGAAGTAATGACATCATAGGGACGTCACGCGCGTGCACCGCACACCGCTCCCTCCCCCCCCCCCCCACTCCCCGAACCCCTCCCCCCCCCCCCCCCCCCCCACACACACACACACACACACACACACACACACGCACAAGTAGCCTAATACACATGCGCAAAAGTGCGCCCGCACACACATGTGTATACACACACACACACACACACACACACACACACACACACACACACACACACACACACACACACACACACACACACACACACTGTAACAGAAACTGGGTACGATACTAGTTATCGGTGTGTGGCAGTTACGAAAACACGACAGTGCGTGCTGCCGTTTGGTGCCCAGCAGTTTGTATCAGTGACGTCACGAACAGGGGCCGGAGTGTGAGCCAAAAACAGCCAAAACGGTCACGAACCAACCTTCTTCTGCTCTTCGTTGGTAAAGACCCAGCATGGAGTTTCAATTCGAAGCAAAATAAAAATAAATTCTTTTGCATAAGTATTAATAGAACAACAAAATGAAGCCTACAGATCTGAAAATATTTGCACATTTTCTACGTTTTTAGCCAACTTGTGTCTTCAGTTCGGTCCCCCTTTAATGCGTTTCTCGAAACAGACATGGATCCTTCTGTTCAATTATTCAAAGTGAACTGCATCAAAGTATTTGATCATTAATTTTCCACAGCTGTTCTCTCTCTCTCTCTCTCTCTCTCTCTCTCTCTCTCTCTCTCTCTCTCTCTCTCTCTCTCTCTCTCTCTCTCTCTCTCTAAAATTGGTGTATGCTTCTGGCAGAGCACCTGAAAACCTAATTAATGTGTCGATCATGTCGTAGATTATTTTATTTATGAGTCAATCTGATGTCAGAATCAGTCAGACGCTTTTTTTTCTTTTTTTCTTTTTTCTTTTTCAGTTGAAGACTGCAAAGTGCGCCACAGATGCAATGGCCTGGACGCTTCGGTGCATCATTTATTTGTCAGACAAGCGGACTTGGCCGACTGTTTACCTTTTGATGTCACCAAGACGACACGTGCGGCGTGCGCGTGCGAATCACGTGGGAGAGAGGAAACGATCCGTGGTGACAAAAGAGATTTGGAGGGGAAGTAAACACACCAGCACTGATGTGTGCGGTCACCAAAGTTCAACCATGACCAACAAGCGCGACTGATGGTAGTGGTTGGTGGAACTGGTCACTTGTGCATTAAATTTTGTCATCTTTGGCCGTCTTTGGACCTTGAATGAATCTTTCTTCCACTGTTCACAGACGCATACTCTCTCTCTCTCTCTCTCTCTCTCTCTCTCTCTCTCTCTCTCTCTCTCTCTCTCTCTCTCTCTCTCTCTCTCTCTCTCTCTCTCGTATCGTACCCAGTGTGTTTTTCATTTACTCTAGTTTTACTCTTCGGTTTTACCGAGTTTGGTTTGTTTGTTATAACTTTGCTCTTACTAGTTCAGGATGTCGACCGTGGTGTTGTTGTTGGTCTCATTTGCTTGCTTGCCTGTGTTTGCTGGGGGGAGACGATGTTTAAATTTTGTCGATGTTGCTAAAAGCATGTCCCTTAATTAGTGTTTTGCTGAAATTTGCCGCCGTCGAGAGAATTCCGGATTGGCTGGGTGGATCAAACTACAAGTAATAAATTAAGGGAGAAACTTCTGACAATTCTGTTCGCCTCATAAATCAGAACTGACAACCGCGACAAACAGAGCACCTTTCATTTTTTCGGTGTCTGACTTCACACAACCCACTTTAGCCGGAAACGCATTTTTGTTGTTGACAAAACTTTCCTCTTGATAGTTCCTATTCGTCCGTCCTTGTCGTTTTCTGGTGTGGTGTAGTGGACGTTAAAATCTAATAACTATCTTTCTTTCAGTTTCCGTTTTTCAGTTTTCGAAGATATCCCGATCATCGAGGAACTGAGCTTACACTGACCGCTACTGCCAAGCTGCAGTCGTACGCGTTACGTTAGTATGATCTCTTCCACTGACGAACATACAAATGCGCATAACTTAAATGCTCAGCGGTTTCACATTGTTTTATTGTGAATCATAATTCGAAGCGAAAGACTACAGGGGGAAGATTATTGATAGTAGGCGGAGAGAGGGGATGGGCCACGAAAATTCATCGTGAAAAAAAAAAAAAAAGTAAGCCAGTGACTCGTAACCGTTCCGTGTCACACACACACACTTCACAGCTGACCAGGCGGACCGTCTCATTTCTCCGCAGGGGTGACAGGTTACCGTAAGGACTTACTAACTAAAGTGCGCAGTACGGAACAGCGCCGCTCTGCCCGGCCCGGCCGTTTCCAGTACTGTGTGTTCGTCTGTCACGTTCTGCTGTCAGCAGATTTTTGCAACAGGCCTCTGCGTTGACTAATACACTCTTAGCCTGTGCCGCCGGCCTGTCCAATACTGGGCAGGCGAAGCCTCCCCCCCCCCCTCCCCCCACTAGCCCCCCTTCCCGCTCCTCCCTACCCCGCCCTTCTCCCGCCCCAGTCTCTTCATGTTCAAGAAATGAGATATAGGTACGGTTAAAATGATTGTTGGCTTTGGAAAAATAATGACATCTGCTACACAGCAACAAGAACAAGCTAGTATTACGGACAACAGCGACAAGAAGAAACTAGTATTACGGACAACAGCATCAAGAAAAAGCCTACTATGACCGGCAACAACAACAAGAAGCCTAGTAATAGTAGTATGACCGTCAACAGCAACTAGAAGAAGCCTAGTATGACCGTCAACAGCAACTAGAAGAAGCCTAGTATGACCGTCAACAGCAACTAGAAGAAGCCTAGTATGACCGTCAACAGCAACTAGAAGAAGCCTAGTATGACCGTCAACAGCAACTAGAAGAACTCTAGTATGATTGGCAACAGCAACTAGAAGCTAGTATATGACTGACTGGCCACAGCCACAACGAGAATTTATCAAGACTGGCGACAGCAACAAGAAGCTAGTATGACTGGCAACAGCCAAACAACGAGAATTCAATAAGACTGGCAACAGCAAGAAGAAGAAGCTAGTGATGACCGGCAACAGCAATAAGAAGCTAATACGACTGGCAACAGCAACAAGAAGCCAGTATGACTGGCATAAGCAACAACGAGAGGTTAGTAAGACTGGCAACAGCAACAATGAGAATGTAGTATGACTGGCAACAGCAACAACGAGAATTTAGTCAAACTGGCAACAGCGAGAAGTTAGTAAGAAATCTCTCGGACGGAGCGGCAGGCCACCTCCGACACTGGGGTGGACACACTGACACACACACACGTGCATACGTAGCCAGTCGCAATACCCCTTCAGGCAAATGTTTGCTGGAGTTATGATATAGAGATGATGATGATGTTAGTGGTGACGATGACGACGATTGGTCGGGTTCGTGCAAATTTGTTTTTAAAGTGCGGCGACGGGGAGCAGTGACGTATGACAGAAATTAATTTCAGTGTCGGTGTTGACAGCCGAGTCAGCGCATGCGAACAACCACGTGACCTACTAAGTACTATGGGTGCATTCTTGTCCCAGAGTGTCTTTTCCTGACTCTCTTGTGTTCTTCTGCGGACACTTTGCCCCGCTCTGCCTGTGCACGTCCCACACCACAACATGCCACTGTGCCCATCTTCACCACCAACCATACGTCACTGTATCTCCTTTCACCCACCTATGATTCGTCACAGCGTGACTCACTTTCATCCACCCACGACACAGCACTTTACCGTTTCGGCATACAGCCATGACACGTTTCTGTACCCACTTTGACCCACCCGTGATAAAATGAAGGATATATATGCCATGTGTCCTAGCTTTCTGTGGACGTTAAGCCAACACACCTTCCACTGTGTCGCCAGTCTCGTCCACCCGTGGCACACCACTATACCCACTTTCACTCACCCATGATGTGCCACTGTACCCACTTTCACTACCCATGATGTGCCACTGTACCCACTTTCACTCACCCATGATATACCACTGTACCCACTTTCACTATCCATGATGTGCCACTGTACCCACTTTCACGACCCATGATGTGCCACTGTACCCACTTTCACTACCCATGATGTGCCACTGTACCCACTTTCACGACCCGTGATGTGCCACTGTACCCACTTTCACGACCCATGATGTGCCACTGTACCCACTTTCACTACCCATGATATACCACTGTACCCACTTTCACTCACCCATGATGTGCCACTGTACCTACTTTCACTACCTATGATATAAAATGCCACCGTACCCACTTTTACTCACCAATGACGTGCCTCTCTGCCCACTTTCACTCACCCATGATGAGCAGCTGTACCCATTTTCACTCACCCATGATGTCCCACCGTATTTCGTTGTGTATTGACCTGTCGCCACTATCTGACTGACAGTTGAGCTTTAGCCACCAGCGTCTACATGACCTCCAAAGGAAAGCCCGCGGGCTGTCCAAGTACCATTGTAATGTAAACAAAGCACCTAGCTGCCCGTGTTGTTTTCGAAAACGACGATCAAACGCCTTGGGTCTGCACAGTTCGGGGTGTGAGTTCCAACATACGTTATAATATTGTTTACTCCTCTTGTCTAAATGGGCGGTGCTATCTGCCTTAAAGCGAGAGGTCAGCTGGGATCAGTGTTTGCGCCTTCAAGTATTAGAGAATAGTTTGATTCCCATGACACAATTCCCATGACACAAGTGCTGTATGAATGCCTTCAGACAGGAGGAACAGAAACAATCAAGCATGAGACGCACACACAAGCGTACTGCAATATAGTTTTGTTTACACTAAGCAGGAGACACAAATGAAGCAGTTTCGTCTTCTTCTGCAACTCCTCACTAACACCCCGACCATGTTTCATCAATTCTCTTTTATTTATTTCCTCAATTTCTTCCTTTTTGATTTGATTAATCTCTGCTGTTTATTTTGTTTATCTTGTTCTTTTCTTGCTTTGTTTTCATCACGTCAAACCTCTTTCTTTGTACACTTCGGAAATTACAAATTTGGAAAGCCCTTTTGTTTTTTTCTTCTTGTAATTTCTGTTGTCTGTTCTATCCACATTTATATCATTCCCTTTTCTTTCGAATTCTGCGTTAGTTTCCTTTATTTCTCACTATTTCTGGTTTAGCTCCGTCGCCTGTGATGCCAACTCTTTCTCCAACAACAACAATAGCTTGTTCGTGTCAGCAGTGGATTTTCACAAACTGACTCTCTTTGGGTCATCTCAGTTGCAGTCTGCAAGAAACCGGAAATAGCCCATACGCAAACCGGAAGTCGCCGTAAAGTAGCATTGGCGAGAACAGTAGCCAACAATTAGGTCTGGTATCAAGGGACAACATTAGAGTGATAAAGTCAGTACACAAGTACTGGCAATGGCTTCAGTGCACTCGCTAGTATGTACGTGCGCGCGTGTATCTTTGAGTGTGCGCTCGGCGTATGCGTATGTGCGCGCGCGCGGCGCGTGTTCGTGCGTGCATGTGTGTACGTGTAAGTGTTTGTGTGTGTGTCTTTCTGTAGGTGTGTATGTGCCAGTGTTTGTGCGCGCGATTCTGGATTCTGTCCGTGTGTGTGTGTGTGTGTGTGTGTGTGTGTGTGTGTGTGTGTGTGTGTGTGTGTGTGTGTGTGTGTGTGTGTGTGTGTGCGTGCGTGCGTGCGAGCGTGCGTGCGTGCGTGCGTGCATGCGTGCGCGTGCGTGCGTGCGCGTTTGTGTGTGTGTGTGTGTGTGTGTGTGTGTGTGTGTGTGTGTGTGTGTGTGTGTGTGTGTGTGTGTGTGTGTGTGTGTGTAAACAAAACTTAAGATAACGACTTCTTGGTTGCTGCTCGAAATTAATGTAAACGATTAAAGCTAAAAAATAAAAATAAAAAGGTTCTAGCTTACGTACTGTCATGCAAAGTTTACCGTTTATCAACAGTGTGTAAGGAACTCTCGTTTTAAGCTTTAATAAATCACACACACACCAGTTCTCACAGTACAGCGGAGTAGGGTTACACCAGCACCGGGTGCCTGTACGCTATGGTCACACTGTTTCAACCAGCGTGGGAACTTCGACGTTAGCTGCCTTTCAGTCTTGACATGCCGCGTAGACTTTGTGTCTTCCGTGGTATGAAAACACATGACAAATATTACACGGCTGCCGGTTGAATAGAAACACGTCGAAAGTCCCACGGTCTGTGCGTGAAAGTCGGTGCATTGACACGCGTTGTGCCAAGTGGTGTCTGTGACGAGTTCAGTGTCACCAAACACTCCATTCAGATGCTCTCTCTCTCTCTCTCTCTCTCTCTCTCTCTCTCTCTCTCTCTCTCTCTCTCTCTCTCTCTCTCTCTCTCTCTCTCTCTCTCTTGTAACTGTCCCTTGACACTGGACACGAGGCTATGGTCATCAAAGTCTGGCAGTAGCAAAGTGTAGGCCTACACGGCTGGACTGAGTTCACTACCGTGCATAGATCAGGCATCTGGGAAAACAATGACAGGGAGACAGCACACAAACTTTGCACCCAGTTCAACAACACAGAATTTGTCGAGCAAAGCAACTGCAAAATTAAGTAGCGTGTGTCTCGGAATGTTGTTGTTGAAGAACTTGAAACACCACTACCTGCAGGCACTCTTGAGAGGACGAGGAAAGGCCATCGTCAATCAGACGAGCACTGGAACTGTTTCAAAGGCAACTTTGGGGAAATTTCTGAGAGACGGCGTGGAGCGCATTTGGGTTTTTCGGCCGAGCACATAAATGCCATCTTGAACTAAACTGAACTTGTCAAGCAAAAACAACCTTCAATTACCACAGACTTCCAACGTCGCCGTGACTTTCGAATTCGATTAACGTCATCGAAACTGGTAGAACAGTGTACAGCTCAATGTAGGCCAAATTGTCATCCATTTTATCATTTTTTGAAAGCTACCACTCTACCAAACTCCCAAAACTAGCAAACGTTAGGGTCTATGCAGAGCTTCTTTTTCTTTTTTCTTTTTAAGAAAAGAAAAGAAAAAGTGTCACCTCTCTCACTCACAAATACGAGCCAACGCCACGAAATGCATTCTGAGCGGCGTTGTGCAGTCCGCGGAACAAACGTAACCGCCACGTGAAGTCCCTACATCAGCTAAGAACTGATCGAGAAAGTACAATATGCGGTGCCGGACACCCCAACCCCGTGAGCCAATTTGGCCTAGCGGTAAGGCGTTAAGTCCGTTCTTAACTGTGCGAATGTTTATTCGCCCGAACATACTTCGGACACTTCAACGAACTATGATTCGTTTCTTAACTGAACTTTTAGTTCGCCGAATGTGGTTCGGACAGTCCAAACTTTACTTCATTCTCAGCTGGCTTGTAATGAGATGCAAGCTTCGGCCTGAACTTGCGGCAGACGCGCAGCAGACAGCATGATCGAAAATGTAGGCTAAAGTCAAGTCATGTCAAGTCAATATACTTTCATCATCCCTCACAGGGTACTTCAACTAACTACTATCTCATTCTGGGTCTCCGAGACAAGGCTGCGCCTCCCACAAGTCAACAAATAAACAAATTCCCTCCGAAGCGAGTAAAGAACCTAGCGACACCGTCATCCGTTTTGATTTTGATTTTTTCTTCACCCACAGGAGAGCTCTGCTCTTAGCCAATCAGTGGCAATGATCGTCCAATAGGGCGAATGTTCCCAGAACAGAACATGTTGAGCGAAGCTTTTTGGACCCCGAATATAGCTTCGACGAATACTTCCAACTAGGTTCGCGAAGAAAAGTTCGCCCAATTAAGAACCAACTGGCTTCGCCGAATGCTTCCAACTTGGTTCGCGAAGAAACATTCGCCCAGTTAAGAACGGGCTTTAGGCTGGTAAGCAGAGGGACTTCGGTTCGAATCCGCTTCGGCTCTATTTTCTATTCAAAAGTTGTAGTCTGTGGACACTGTCTTGTGACTTTGTCCTTCACAATTAATGAAACATTAAAATGGCTCTCATTGCTGCCCAGCATAGTGCAGGAGTCATTCTGGCGGTGACAGTGTAGCGATATATAAACTCCCTCTTCCCCCACCTCCATATCTTCTTGCCCCTTCTCCCCGTCCCTAATAAGCCTTATGGTTTCATGTTTACTTACTTACTTACCCCAACCCCACCCTAGCCCTGGCACTGACTGCACTCCTCCTCCCTTTCTCTTTGTTACTTTCACTTCAGGTCAGCTTGGTCACCGACGTTCGGACAGTCAAAATGCAATGGTAGTTGTCGTTACGTAAATCTCGCCTACAATATTATTTGTCGGTACCATGCATGGTGCCATCTAACGTCAGTCAAATAGACAAAATTCACGATACTACCATTTCCTTCGGGAGAAAAAAAATGCTTTGCCATGGCAAGTCGGACGAATGTTTCTGGACACGTATGTTTTTGTTATGTTTTATTGTTATTGTTGTTGTTGTTGTTGTTGTTGTTGTTGTTGTTGTTGTGTGTGTGTGTGTGTGTGTGTGTGTGTGTGTGTGTGTGTGTGTGTGTGTGTGTGTGTGTGTGTGTGTGTGTGTGTGTGTGTGTGTGTGTGTGTGTGTGTGTGTGTGTGTGTGTGTGTGTGTGTGAGAGAGAGAGAGAGAGAGAGAGAGAGAGAGAGTATTTAAAAACAAAAACAAAAAACGAACGACTCGATAGCAACTAAAATCCCAAGAACAGAGAGGATCCGGCGCCAAAGATGTGTGACGTGAACAGGCTATAAATGAATGATTCCATGGTGCAGACGTCGCGGACACATCCAAAGATATCTCGGGGACAAACTGTGCCCGCGCGCAGAGGCGAATGCCAACCAACACAGTTTGACAATTGCATTATATGCATGCATATAGCCTGGTGTTAACGGGGCCGAAGCACTGGCTGACAGACTAGTGTGAAGAGGCGTGTGACACTGTCACTTGCCAAGGTGCACTGAATGCAGCGGGCTCTTTCGCTCTCATTCATCAGCGACCTGTTTTCTCACGGTTAGCTCTCCTAGGTGTTTGAATAATACGTAGTTTTCATGCAAAATCACTCGCGCCTCACCTGCGTGCGTAGCTCTTGCGCACCTCTCTCTCTCTCTCTCTCTCTCTCTCTCTCTCTCTCTCTCTCTCTCTCTCTCTCTCTCTCTCTCTCTCTCTCTCTCACACACACACACACACACACACACACACACACACACACACACACACACACACACACACACACACACACACACACACACACACACACGCAAACACACACATATTTTGACTGTAGTAATTGTTTGGCTGTGTGTCACAGGTCATAATGGACCCATTGGCATAAACTGTGATAGCATATATATATTCTATCACCTTGAAATTTAAGATATTCCTCAAGTATGATATCGTACACACAATGACATTTTTGCATGTGTTTACGTCATAAAATAATTAAAACGTGTAATATGAACTACACTGTTTCTGAATCGTGTGTCAGACATGACCCATACTCTCCATAGAAACAGGTTTACGATTACCCTGTACGAAATGTATGCATCCCAAAAGAGCCATGACGTAGGGACTGTGTAGTCCAAAGAGAGGTACACGAACTTTGGTGTAAATCAAACGGCCATTGTAACAAATACTCCGTTATATAAGCAATAAGGAATGTCCTTGCATCAAGTGGACATGACTTAAACTGTTCGATTGTATGGAGAGATATTTCAATGGGGCGTTGAATTTAAAGTAGGCCACGAGCACAGTGGTCAGTCCTTGATGTGGTGACAAATAGGCGAGCTGCAGCGTCCAGCTCAGTCGTCATTCAGAGCTCAGGAGCTGTGAAATTCGAGGTGTGTGTGTGTTGGGGGGGGGGGTATGGGGGGCTGGTGCAAGAGGGGAGATTACACTTAACGCTACGTACAGTGCCACCACCTCCACGGCCCAGTTTACATTCAGAGCTGCAGCAATTCAGCGGCTATTTTAATATTGAAGTTGTTGTGGGCGGGGGGAGGGAGGAGGAGGAGGGCCTGTAGGGGGTAGGGGGGGGGATGTGATCTTATACCGAAAGCTACGTATAGTGTCACCACCACCAGAAGAATAGAACTCAGACTGCGTTATGATGGCAGCCCGGCTTCAGGACATTTTCGTGTTGACATTAACTGCAGGGTGGCGGCAGTGGTAATGTCGCCCACACCCCAGGCACTACACCCCCGCAACCCCGTACCTCTGCGCAGACAACGCCGTGTAAGCAAAGATTATAAATACATTTATACTCTTTGGTGTAAGAAAGTCCAATAATGAACTAAACGTGAAGGGTCGCGTGTGTGCTACAGGCGCCTGTGTCAGTCGCCAAAACAACAACAAAAACAGTTGCCGTGGCAACATTCCGCAGACATTCCACCGCATCGTTCGAGGTGAGCAAGCTAATGAGCAAATGAGCTGCTTAAAGGCGGCACGACTCCATTGCCGCTGGTTTGACTGGCCTGGGGAAAGCAACCTGAGTTCACCACGGGACAAATCCCAAACCGAGGCAAGAACAAAACTACAAACGAAAGACCGGTTGCCGGATGATTGACGTTTTGGTGTCATAGTGTTTGTTTACTTGACAAGATCAAACAGCACAACCACCTTTAGTCTCTCCCCCCTCCCCTCCCCGTCTTCAGTTTCTGCTGTGAATGGAAGCCACGGTGTGTGTGCTCGGGGGGTCGGGGGGGGGGGGGAGACAGAGACAGAGAGACAGGGAGGGAGGGAGAGAGAGAGGGAGGGAAAGAGAAAGTACGCTGAACAAGGCCATCACACCGGAAGTATTCAGTGTGTTTTTATACTTTATTCTAACTTTTCTCTTCTTCTTCGGTATAACTTTTTTCTCTTATCTTTTTTAGTTCACATAAAAAAAAAAGTTCGTGCTAGCTTCGATCAGTTCGTGAGATCTTAATTCTTGCAGGAAACACGATACACGTGTCTTGATAGAAGGAAAAGCCATTCCAGTCTTTATGTTGTTTATTCAATGACAGTTCACGCACTGGCATATAAAAGGCTGGGGTACGTGGATACATAGTTATGCTCGGGTTATTAGGTGCTGTGCTGCCTGCCATTCAACCGTGTTACGTACGAGTCGTCCTCTTTAAAACGGTAAGTCAGGTCTTGAAAACTGCACGTGTTTGGAGCATTTGTTGTTGTTGTTGTTGTTGTTGTGACTTTCACAGTCGGTTGATTGACAAATTGACCTTACCATGAGTGACATCCAATCTATCCCTATATCAGCCAATCAGTGAATGAAGTAAACAATTCAGCTCCGTTATGATAAGTCAATCAATCAATGAAGTAAACAATTCAGGTCCATCAGCAATCAACAAGTGTGACTAGTGCTTTGTGTTCTGCAGGAGTAAGTAAACATGGTGTTTAACGTCCACAGAAACCATAAGGCTTATTAGGGACGGGGAGAAGGGGGGTATGGAGGTGGTGAAGTGTTGCTTAATGTCCTCAGGTGTCAGTTGACATATTAGGGACAAGTTGTGACCAATGCCGAAGCATGGCTCAGTAAATCTTCACGTCCACGGAAACCAGAAGGCTCGTTAGGACGGACAGCCCAGGACGTCCACCTCGACTCTCACAGCTCCTGAACTATGTATGGAGGTGGGGGGAGAGGGAGATTATATACCTATCGCTACACTGTCACCACCAGAATGACTTCTGCATTAAGGTGGGCAGCGATGAGAGCCATTTTAATGTTTCTTTAATTGTGAGGGACAAAGTCACAAGACAGTGTCCACAGACCACAACTTTTGAAGAAAAAGGAGAGCCGAAGAGATATCGAACTGAGGTCCTTCCGCTTACCATCCTAATGCCTTACAGCTAGACCAAACCGGCTCGCTAGTTCTGCAGGAATTGTGATAGGAATATGAATAAACTGGTACCTAAGATTGATTCAAGGGTGTGACAACTACTATTTGTGTGTACGGTACGGGCACCATTGTGATTGCAATTGTATTTTCTTCTTACTGTTTATTTACTTGATTCTATTAAGTTTTTATTCTAATTAAGTGAGAAAAAATATGAAACGGAATCACTGCTAGCGTTCTAAAACAAGATTCAAACACAAAAAGGTTCAAATGAACACTTCATTAATTTAACATGGACACATATTATGCAAATTTTCGTGGAAATCTGCTTTATCAAGCCACAAAACGACACACAACAGATAAACGGTTAAAAACGATGAAAAATTAAAGAAAAAGACTTTTCTTGTCTTGGTTTAATTTTACAGCTTGCGCGATGCTCGGAAGATTGTTGGCATCTAATTACTGTGTGTATGTATTAAAATAAATAAGCGTTCGTTTCAACCGTTTTGTGTTTGGATCTAATTAAGTGAGTAAAACTGTATAGTATTTACTCACTTATGTACTTTTTATTATCAGTCAAAGGCAGACAACTGAATTTCCTTTTTAAGGATTAGTAAAGTATTATTGTATTGTACTGTTCGCAGGCCGTGCCAGTGTATCAGATGCAGCAGCCAACCGATATTTCAGCCAGTTAATTCACTCATTGAATAAATCGATGGATCAATCTATCGCGGATCGATCAGCCAACTTTCTCTTTATAGTCTCAAAACAACGGACTTAGTGTCTAGTCCTTTCGGAATGAGACGAAACACCGAGGAGCATGGGATTGTACCCCCCCCCCCCCCCCTTCCCCCGATTGTAAACACCCCCCGGCTCCCCCAACCCCACCCCCCTCCCGAGCTGATGTCTCATGGTAATTTTAATCTGTATTATACTTTTTCATCGTTTACACATCCACTGAGAAGAATTATCATAAATTAACATAATTATACAATGATGCCTTTAGCCGGAATAGATCTAAATAAGTAAAAATGTAATTGCACCCCTCTCCCTCCTTCAAACTGAAAAAAGAGCATGTCCATCGTCAAACTTCTTTTTTGTTTGTTTTTCTCTCCCTCCTTTTAACAGTTAAGCGCTGTGTCCTGTCTTTTCAGCCCAATCAGCTTATTTCTGTCAAGTTCACAAGATCCATGACAAGGAACAGGTGCGTGTTTCGAATAGTGATATAAACCCACAAGCACTAAGAAAGAACGAGAGAGAGAGAGAGAGAGAGAGAGAGAGAGAGAGAGAGAGAGAGAGAGAGAGAGAGAGAGAGAGAGGACAAAGACGAAAGAAACTGAGAAAGAACAGAATATTGTGGAGAGACTGACTGATTTTGTTAATAGTATTAAAATAAATCACACCTATGATAATACAAATGTCCATTTCAAACTTGTTTAAATATACGGCCTACATGCTCCCGTCCATTGTTCCCACTAGCCAGCTGGTGTTTTGAGAAAACGTTGTTTTTAGAATTGCGGGAATTAAAAAAATATGAAAAATGTTTTCACACCACTGTCGTTTTCGTCAAGTGAGGTAATTCGCAGAGTGAAGTACTTGAAAAGCTGAAGAATGAACAACAGGAACAAAAGCGATTTCCCGTATGCTAAACCAGGTGCGCACAGGTTTCAAGTGCTCACAGCTGCGGAAAACATCCCTTACAGAAATTCCGCTGCTGATAACAATTTTGTTCATAGGCGTGTCATGGTAGCGTCGCTCCTCTGTGGCAGGTGGCTTTCTTCAGGAACTAAATCGACCAGAACTTCCCATGGCCGAAAAAACAAGGTATTTTAAAAGATTGAATCTCTCTATCTCTCTACCTAAAGGCTGATTTGCGCGTTCGTTTTACTGAGTTAGTTCCGCTTCAACATTAACCGCTGCCGGACCAGACGTCTCAGCCAGTGCGCTTGGCACTTTGACAAGACTGAACGGTGTGTCATGCAAGTATCAATGTCAGTGGAGGGTTCGCCGAGTGAGTTGTAGCTGATTTGAAAAGTACAAACATCAGCCACTCATACTGACCCTCCAAACAGGCTTATTGCCAGCCGTGTGTCTATAGTTATATCTGCAGTGAGACACTAACTGACACGGAACGGCCAGCGAACGACTTGTAGTCTCCCGATTGGCCGGAGAGTCAACCCGCGCTGACGAGTCAGTGTCACAACAATCACTCCTCGGTTTACGGATCCTCAGTTGAAGAAGTGTTTGCCAAGCAAAAGCCGGTCGCATTATTTTGTGTTGTTAAATGTGTTTCACACTGTTACTGATGAATTGTTTAAGTGATTTTTATTTTGGGTTTTGCATTTACTGGATGGGTCAATCTGATTGATCGCTCCGCGCGCCACTCACGGCTGAGCCGGGCCCTGTTTAATCTTTATCTAGTTGTAACCGAGAATTACAAAGCAGTTAGTTTTATTAACTGGTTGATTTCTTTTTAGCCGGACTCAGTGGCTGATTCCGACTGACTCTGAATTATTGCTGATTCAGAATCAGTCATGACTGCCAGTGACTATGATTCAGTGATAGTCGTTGCAGATTAATCGAAAATGACTGCAGACTCAGTAATCCGCAATGAGAACTTAAAAGTGCAGATTCCCAAGGGTAATAGGAGACTTCCCCACCCCCACCCCTTTTAGATATTTAACTGAAACGAAGAGAAGCCGAAAAGAAGAGAGTGCCACTATAATAGAAGACAAAACACAAGGCAACAAAGTTGGCACTCAGTGAAGAGTCCGGCCTGTCGGTCATTCCGGCCTTTCTGGCCGAGCCGCCGGAACTGCGGCCGGGTCCAGCCACGGCGAGTCAAAGTGGTAATCGGGGCCGGGAAACAGGAGAGATAAGCTGGCGGGTTGTATTGTGCTCGTCGCCCCGCCATCCCCCCGGTCCCTTTGTTCGGCCCCCAGGCCGCTTTGCCGTGTCGCAGCCGCTCTCTCTACTCTTTCACTGCTCGCCGTGTTATCATCGGCCGCTTCTCCCCCCTACACCGCTTTAGTTCTGAAACCCTCTGGGCGACACATTGGCCGAGGCCCAGGCTGTTACCCCCGGTGTTGTGGGTGCGCAATGGACTCGCCCACCATCAGTAAGCGTGCCGTGAACTATGCAGGCGCCGACTGGCGAAGCGGGGGTTGGGTCCGAGTCAGCGATAGACGACGACACAGCACAGTGAGCGAAAGAGCTTGCGTGTAGTTGAGAGTGGGCTGTGCTGGTTGTGTGCCGTGCTTTTTTTGTGTGTGTGTGCGTGTGTACTTCAGTGGTGCATGCTTGCCTCAGCTCCCGCTGAACTCAGCCCACTTGCGAGTCTTGATGGGACATCGAGTTCGTCGATTGAGCGGATGAAGGTTTTTGCTCGTTGGAGTACCATCTCGACACTTGCCTCGTGCAGGGCTCAACAAGGGAGTGCTGACGGCAGTAACTGTAGTTTGGGAGAGTTGTGCCTGCGCGCACTGTTCGGCCCGAGCCTTCAGTGAGGACCTCACGAACCTGCACTGTGTGGAGTGCAGCACAGATCTCATCGGATGAAAGCGGCCATGGCCGTGTGACTGGGGCAGGATATAATCCGGAGTTTTGTCCCGTGTTTTGATGTGTACGCTTGGAGTACTCGGCCGACTCTCGACTTCAGTTGTTGCCTGCGGAACTCCGATGTAAGTAGAAAGCTTTCGTGTTTATCGCTCAGCTGGGACAGCGTGAATTGTGTACAAGCACAGCTACTGTGCGCGTGTAGCGACTGCTCTGGGCCAATCGTGTAGTGTACATCGACGCTGTGTCGTGCACGTGTAGTTTTGCTTTAGAGTGGAGAGGAGGGCACGTAAGATGCAGGTTGGTGAGCTATACTGTTCGGAGAGTTGACGAGGGAGTAAGTTGGGAGGTGGCAGCGGCGGCATGTCATTGCGCTGGTTGGTGCCACTGCCAGGGTCAGTCCATTCTACTCGCGTGCCCGCCCCACACTCGGCCCACCCTCCGCACCAGCAATCTTGTTATCAGCCCAGCTGCACCACCAAATCTAGGGGGTAACTCCGATCAAGTGCTGCACGGGCTTATTTATCTCCCTTCGCACTGTTTGGCTAATTTTGCTGTCGGATGTGTTTCAATGCAGTGAACAGTATACGTATACGTACAGTGAGCAGATCACCCGGCCAGGAGAGGGCAACCCCACCTCGTCTGGTCATTTGCGAAGTTGACACAGACGACGGCACGGGTACTGTTGCGGCCACGTGTGCCTGTTGATATTGCACTGGATCTGACACACAGTGATATTGATAGTGATAGGCATTTATACTGATAGTGATACAGTGGTAACCGTTCACAAGCATGAATTAAATATAAAACTGGTGGTCACTATTGTCAAAATGATTCCTATTTGAAATTGATTCTTTGTTTGCAATTACACACACACACACACACACACACACACACACACACACACACACACACACACACACACACTCTCTCTCACTCACTCACTCACTCACTCACTCACTCAGAGAGAGAGAACTGATGGGGCTAAGTGTGAATGCTGCCATTTTGCTCTAGAGTTTGACATCGAACTGTGATTGTTATTGTAGTGTTAGTAATGTTAGGAATTTGCTGACCTCATGTTGCACTGGGTCTGAAGATGATTCAGTGGGACAGTGACACACAGTTTTACAAAAAGTAGGATTGCACATAATATAATAATACGGTAATTTCTATAGCACAGTATCTCACCAGCAAGGGTGAGCACACCACACTTTACAAGGTCAACAAAAATGTACACATAACACATAACAAAAAGGTATAAATCTTCACACACACACACACACACACACACACACACACACACACACACACACACACACACACAATGACATGCAGTCACACACACACACACACACACACACACACACACACACACACACACACACACACACACACACATATGGGTGGCACACAGAAGAAATGTAATGGAGATGAGGAAAGGGGGGCAAAAGGAAGAAGAATTTGAAATCTTCTGCTTGTGCAGACTGCCTTCTGTTATTATAATATTCTGAACAAGGCCTGTGTGTTTTGTTAAGGATTGGGAGAATTTTTCCTGAAACTAGTGATGGGTGTTTTTCATCATTCTCAGGTGTTGAACATTCTCAGAGGTGCTGATTGTTATGTGAAGTCCTGTAACCATAAGTAAGCAGGTGTTGGCATGTGGCCTGATTGTGACATGACTGGTGATTTGCAGGTACACCCCACTGACCCATACCTATCTTCACTGCCCACAGGCTTGTCAAGCGCTCTAGATGCACCACCCCGGCAGCCAGTCTGGAGCAGCAGCAACGGCGGCCCCCATTCGGGTGATCTTCGAAGGGCCTGGAGTGCTAGCATGGGGGATTTCCTGGCCCCGAAACGACGAGACGTGGTCGACCGCCTGCGGCGCCGCATAGAGCAGTACCGCCACCACCACTTCAACTCTGTGGGGCGCTTCAACGTAGGACGCCCTGCACTTTACGAGCAGCAAAAACAGGACACTGAGCTGCTCCACCATCGCTGGTTGGAGAACAAGGCAAAAAAAGCGGCCAAGCAATCTAAAGTCAAGGACAGTGGAGGAGGTGGCGGAGGCGGTGGACCAAACTCTCAGAGTGACCATCGAAATCTGGTAACGGTAAGTGATTCTCACTATCTCAGATGCAGAGTGATCATCAGAATCTGCTAATGGCAAGTTATTGTCAGAGTGACCATCAGAATCTGTTAATGGTAAGTTATTCCCAAACTGTCATTGTGTCACTCGACCATCAGAATCTGGTAACACTAACAGTGATAGGACTTTAAAGAAAACAGTGCACATGTGTTCTAATCTAACTCAAACTACAAAGTCAAAGACTGAGTGTGACAACATTTCACAACATTCTGTGTGAATACTGAATGTCACTGGATTTTAGATAATAATATTATCACTTAGTATATTTTTTAAATCACTGAAAGAGGGAACACAATTTTTAATTCACTGAATTTTGTGAAATAGGGAACACAAAACAAATTGGTAAAGCTTAGTATATATATTTTAAATCACTGAAACTAGTGAAAGAGGGAACACAATTTTTAATTCACTGAATTTTGTGAAAGAGGAACACAAAACAAATTGGTAAAGTTTTACAATCCATGCTGGAGTTATAAAACTCAGCAAATACAGTGTTTGTTAATTTGCAGAATTTTATCAATTTATACACAGAAAGCATTGTGTATAGCAACAGATTGTGGGCTACTTTTTAAACAACTTACGTGGAGTAAATGTTTTGGAGCAGACAAAACAATTTGTGTCTTTTTTGCATGCTGGTAGTGGTACATTCTGAAGAGCAAAATTGCATCACTCTTGATTGGCACATCTATTTAAACACACAAAAATATAAATTTGTCAACAGTTCACAAAAATGAACAGAAATATTTTTGTATTTCCTTGTGGCCAGTTTGAATTTGATGAAACCATTGGTGGATTGTGATTGTTCATTTGGATGGAGCTGTTGGCAGAAAGCTGAAAGCATTGTGTCACTAATTAGTAATTGCCTATAGCATGAGCAAACAACTGGTGATTTTAATAAAATCATTAGTAGATAACACTTACTGATGTTGGCCACTGTGAGTGTGAGAAACCATTGGTGGATAGCAGTGGGTCGTTTTGTTGGAGCTATTGGCAGAAACATTGTGTCAGTTTGGTAGCTGATGATACTGGAGCAAACAACTAGTGACTTTGATTGAGCCATCGGTGGATGTGTTATAAGAGTTACTGAGTTAGCCCCTTGCGCTTTGGTAGAAACAACAGCAGGTCTGTAAGTGTAACAACTGGCCTCCTTTTCGGAGCCATTGATACATGACAGTTTATCATATCAGTGCAGTTATTACAAATTACTACATTATTAGCAAATAATAGTCACTTTATTAGTTCCAGAATCATTTCCAGCTATAGCCCTTTGATGGCTGGTTGTGTCATTGGTGGATCACAATTAGTCACTTGCTGAGCCTTTTGAGGGTAATATCTAATTTCAGAATTAACAATAAGCTCCTTTGATCACTGATGGAAGCATCCAATAAATAACAATAGGTAAAGAACAATGTATGTGTCATTGAATATGCTGATTCAGTGGTATTTTGCTAATGATCCACACACAGTAATTTCCGGTGTGCGAGTTTACAAGACATAATTATTGTTTCAGAAGTAATAATGGCAACTACAAAGACTGAGTTCAGTATTCATGGAATCATTGCATGACATTTGACAGTTATCATGATTATGTTGGTTATGACAGCATATAACTTAGCATGTAAGTAGTTTTGTACAGTTGTCACCACATTCACACCTGTTACTAGTTCCTGCACTCAGGTTACCTATAATTTTGCATCCTTTTTTTTACTTTTTATAATTTTACAACATCAGTTTTACAAGAACAGTTCATATTCACACACACACACACACACACACACACACACACACACACACACACACACACACACACACACACACACACACACACAACAACAACAACAACAACAACAACATAGTAAAAATTTGCTTTCTTTGGGTACTGTATGCAGAAAGGACGAAGAACCTTGAGCCATGAAAAGTTCCTCTTTGTAATTCAAGCCTGAGTAAGTCAGCATTGAGCTTTTCATGTTTCATTTATAACTTGGAAGAAATCAGTTATCAAGGCAGCAGAGAACTCTTGCAGTACTGTGAAGATTTGTTAATGATATATATTATATAAATAATATTTTTAATAGTTACGCAATTGTGCACTTGAAGCTAGGTTGGTTGACTTGTTCAGTTGTTGCAGCACATGCTTGAGACCTCTCCCTCTACCTTTTTGATTAATTATTCTCTCTCTCTCTCTCTCTCTCTCTCTCTCTCTCTCTCTCTCTCTCTCTCTCTCTCTCTCTCTCTCTCTCTTGTATAAGGGGAAGTCTGTAGATGACCCTGTGTCAGTGTGTAGTTGCTGGGGATGTTAAAGTCCAAAAAGAAACTGACTGTCCCCTGAAGAGGCCATGTGTCAGATCAAACTAAAAAGTCTTGCCGCTGGGATAGGAGGTAAGATGATTCTGTTGTTTTAATAATTAATATGTTGACTTGGCTGTTGTCACAAAGTTATAACTGTGCTGTCATGGGTGGCAGCTCAACTAGAGGTTTTGTTAGTAGTTATATATCCACAGTGGTTTTCTGATGGTGGTGGTAATGGACTAAAGTCTCATTTAAATAAGTTAACCCTCTCCCTACCAAACAATTTGTACTGTTGGTGAGGTTTCCTCTTAAGAAATGGACAGTAACTTCAACTGAAACACTGTAAGTTAAAGGGGAACTGAAGCAAAACTATCATACTATTGGTTGGCCTAAAACAGAAAACCTGCAGAAAAATCCATCTGCAGGCTTCATTTGGTTGTTTTTGCATAATAAATATTAATACTATTAATATGAAAGAAGTACTTCTTTTGCTTTGAATTGGAACTCCTCAGGGTGCATCCATGTTGCTTAGATCTCCACCAGTGAAGGGCAGAAATACGACCCATGACATCTTTTATACTTTTTCTGCACATTTTAGTCTTGTTCATCATGTCAACCAGCGGCACCCAGGGTTGTGTTTTTGCAACTTTCAGACATTGACTTTTAACCAACAGTGCAGAAATTAGATGTCGGTGAAAAACTACTGTGTGTCTTTCGTGTTATTCTTTCTTTAGTTACAAAATAAACAAACTTATTTAAGTCCATTCCTTTTGATGGGAGCTGTAATATCTTTTCACTTCAGTTTCCAATTAAGCTAACCAGAACTGATCTTTGTGGGCCCTTCACTTTCAGTTTCACCTAGTGTCAGACTGCACAACAAGTGGGAATTCAAGCAGGGGGTCATATGACATACTTTCTAATACTAGTAATGGGCAAACCGGAAGCACTTTGCTAAGTACGTCATATGATGTCCCAAGGGTAGGCAATGGGGTAACTTGCAGTCGCCATTCTCTTTTAGTTTTACACATAGAGTCATAGTGTTACTTGATGCGTTGTGTCTGAGAATCTTCATTTAACAAGTACAGTTCCTTGAAGTTGAAGCTCTAGCTTTGGTTACCTGTCAGTTAAAAACAAAACAAATAACAACAACAAAATGAAAAGGTATGATCTATCACAGATATTTGATTGGTTTTCAGTGCTCAATCATCCATGATGGTTGACATGGAGAAAATGAAAAGATATTCCAGTCAATTTCTAAACCTGTTTAAAGGTGCCTATAACTAGTATAACTATAAGTATAACCAATCCCAAGTCAGATGAATGATTATAATGATAATTGATAGTGTGCATCATCCAAACTCCAGGGCACAAGAACATGGGTTCACAGTTCCATCACCAGCACCTAATTTGCTTGCTTTTCCTTGATTTCCCCACAGTGATTGATTGCCTGGAGCTGAGAGATGATTTGAAGTGTTTAGTGAAATATTGACATACTCATGATACTGATCCAGTGAATGAGACACTGTCGTTCAGTCATTGCTGCTTCAAGTTTAGTGCTCAACTTCAGCTAGTTCAAATGCAGTGCCTTGATTTGGATTTGGATTCAGTTGCAATGTGGCAGACATCAGAAGGTTAATGTGAATGGGAACATTCATTAGATTGCATGCATGGTTAAATTAATGACTGTTTTTTGTTTTGTTTGTTATTGAGTTAGAGAATTTTAGAACGGAACATGGTTGTGAATGCTTACTGGCTTTGGTTAGTAACTATATTTGTTAGTAGTTGGATTTGAGGTTCTGTCACTAGTGCCAACTGCACATTTTTATGTGGATGTTTACCACAGGTGAGGTGGTTTTGGTGTAGTGTACTATTAATACTACATTATTTAACCATTACCAATGAGTTGTAGTTAATTAATTAACCCCTACCCCTCCCCCAGTTTCAGTGTTGGTAAATTATCAAATATGATCTGATAATAATCAACTACAGTACCTTGCTACAAGTTAGTAATTTATAAGTAAAGTAACTGATCTTTCACTTTTACTAGTTTTAGCCAGATTAGGCAGATAGCTCCAGCCACTTCTAAGAAAAGTGGGTAAACCACATCAGGTATTACTGTCAGAGCTCAAACTGCACAGAGCAGAGGCACTTAATCCCTGTTTTCAAAACAGCATGGCATGTTATACATATGCTTTGTTCACATTACACTGGTACTTGGACAGCCCACGACCTTGCATAAAGAGGTGAGTTTGTAAACAGGCATTGATTGGCTGTCACTTAGAGAGTTGCGAGGGGTCAATATTGTCAGTTTTGATGGAGTGCATGAGGACCGTTTTTGTAGGTTAGTAGAGTGACATCCAGGTTACTGTCAGTACTGGGGTAGTGTGGGTGATTGAAGTGCATTAGGAGCATTATTGTATGCTGGCATTTTGTCAGTTAACCCTCAGACCCTCCATGTCATTGTCTTGGTCCCAGTAAATCTTGTGTGTTAACTGAACATTATGGCCGTTACTGTAACTTGTGGTACAAATTCCAATGATCAGTTTACAGTCTTTCTCCTCTGGAGGAAGGGGACAGGAAAAGAAGGCAGGCAGTAACGGTAAACGCCGCGTTACGTCACCGTGTCTCCAAGACGTTCCCAAAAACCGTACAGTAATGTAATAACGTCACCATGTCTGTTGGTCGACCAGATCAAACACGAGACGCATGCACGTGCATTGTGATTGTGAGCGATAGGCTTACGTGTCCTCCGAGCCCTTGTATAGGTGTAGCAATAGGAGGGTGCAGGTGAACCAAAAAGGTTTAACACCTGTCACGATTCTCTGTCTGGCAGTTGCGGAGATAGCATGAGAGGGAGGCAAAGGGTTTCGTCAGTAGTAAAGATGGTTATAGAGTAATAGACCTATTGTAAACTGCAGCACACGTCGTTTTCTTTTCCGTCCACATAAAAGCAGTAAGCATACACCTCTCTCTCTCTCTCTCTCTCTCTCTCTCTCTCTCTCTCTCTCTCTCTCTCTCTCTCTCTCTCTCTCTTACATCAAGAAAAATGATTGATGAGCTTCAGCGACCGTTATTCTCCAGAATGGTTTATTTTGAATACCCGTAGTTTTAGCTAGGCTTTGGTGGAATTTTATTTTAATTAACCTGGAAAAAATGTAGCTTTCCTGAATAGCATTTCAAGGCAGGTAAGTAATGCAATGGCTTGTGTTCTAGTAAGCGTTGCATGGTAATTCACACAGCTGATCTAAGAAAATGCCTCGAGAAAAAGAGAAGAAAAAAAGGAAGAAAAAAGAGCTGGGGTAGTTAATGACACAGTTAAGAGATAATAATGATGTGATCACGAGCAAGTGGTCTTTGTTCTTTGGTAACCAACTGATATAGCAACATTTGTTCTTTGGTAACCAACTGATATAGCAAATTTCCGGTTCAGCCTGTCTTCATGAAGACTGAATTTCTGACTTGATACACTATGGTCCTTGAAAAAAAAATGGGGAGGGGGGGGGGGCTGAAAGGTCCTAGAAAAGCCTTGAATTTTGTCAGAAAAAGTCTATGAACCCTGAATTATAAGTCGTGGGATGGTAATCCGGTAACAAACACCCTCACCAACTGGCAACAGGTTTCAAGGCTTCCAGCCGTACGACCCTCTGAGCTGGTTTAAAAAAAAGGTGTGTGTGTGTGTGCGTGAGTGAGTGAGTGTGTGTTTGCGTGCGTGAGTGTGTGTGTGTGTGTGTGTGTGTGTGTGTGTGTGTGTGTGTGTGTGTGTGTGTGTGTGTGTGTGTGTTGCAAACCCCGGTTGTTCATGCCGCTTCAGACGACCTCAGCTGACTGCCGTGCCTTTTGCGCTCGGTTTGTTCCAGAGCAGCAGCTTCGGTAAACCATGAACCCGAGGCGATTCAATCAGCCGTACACATGTAAAGATCTGTTTAGCCGTGCGATCGAGGAGTCAAAAAGACGGCGCAATGTTCCGCATCTGATCAGTGAGCAAGTTCAGTTGGATGAGCATAGTTACTTTCCTTCGTGAGGCCGCGTAACTTCCGTTTGATGACGGGGCGTGCGCGCGGAGCAGGAAGTAACCCCTGAAAGATGGCTGTGCTTTAACATGTAGAATCAATATTTACGTGTGCTCACATGCAAGTGCAGTTCAAGTGCAGCTGATTATTGTCCCACCAGAACCCCGTCTGATACAGTGATAGGTACCGTGTTTGATTACGTGTGTATACTGTACACACAATCGTTTAGTCGTGTTCCTTCCGATGTGCCTCCGTGCGGCTGACATGACCGTAAAATCCAAAAACTAACTGGGGAGGCGGGGGGGGGGGGGGACTTTTTTAATAAAGTGATCCTATTTCAAAGCAATGTCGCAATATGGCTGCTGTATTTATGACCTGGTCATTCCTGCCAAGCACAGATCCGATGTCACCAAAAAACGGCTCCGGATTCAGAGACATCACTGACCTTTGCAAATGCGTCAGTCTGGCCTTTTCAATTGCGTCATGGCGGCCGAGAAGGGCCGCAGGAGTGCCAGTTGCCGGCTTATTGATTTGTTTTCTGCTCCACTGTTTAGCGCCCACATCTCACCTCCAGCACTTCAGGGCGCTCTCACGCTTAGCATGAGGAGGTGCTGGCATTTTCTTTGGGTGGGTGGGGGTGGGTGTTCCCTCTCACTATAATTAGGCAGCGAACAGGAAAGGTCGGGGTTGCTTTCAAAAACAAGCGGAGGAGGCTGGGATCACGATAATTGTTCATTAAAAATAAAAAATAAACCAACTTTTTTAGTACGTGTTGTGATGTTCTCTTCTTTTCTACCCCCTCTCTCTCTCTCTCTCTCTCTCTCTCTCTCTCTCTCTCTCTCTCTCTCTCTCCTCTCCCTACCCTGCGGTGGAGTACCGCGGATAAATTTAAGTTCGGATTATATATCAAAGATTCTCGTTTAAAAGCTGGAGTAGGTCAAGCCTTGCATGCTTTGCCAAGTACCAGGAATTCTTTTTCATAGTTTCTGCTGTCCCACTTAAGTCAGCTTCTTTTTTGTTTCCTGCAAGATAAAATGTCCCACGAACAGGCTCATACTTTTGCTTGTGTTGGGATTGTTGAGTTTTGCCCGTATACGACCTCCGGTATTGACTAGGCTGGAAATCCCCCCCCCCCCTCGCGCGCGCGCGCACACACACACACACACACACACACACACACACACACACACACACACACACACACACACACAGAGTTTTGTGGTTATGTATACACATGTCACTTTGTACAAATTGTAGCGTTAAGTGAAATAATGTGTTCTGTGTGCGTTATCACGCTACACGGATAGACCTGTGAAAAAGCTAGCTTGCACTTTGCTCTTTGCATTATCATTGTATGACTTACAATAAACTGCCCTCAAATAGCACGACGTCGTTCGCTTAGTGTAAAAGAAGCTGGTTCGTTCCTTGGCTTGTGAAGCCGTCCCTTAACTCCCATCGATCATTGCTCAGCTGTCGCTCACGCCGGGGACTGCTGGGTCTCTCTGTTCCCGCCTGGCCAAGATAATCACAGTCCTGGACTTGAACCTGGGAAATCTGACAACCGCGCACCAGTCGCTTGGCACATGATTCTCTTGGTCACATTGTCCAGGATCAACTGCAGGCTGAATTGTCGCTTGGCAAGAGTTCTGCTTTCAGCTGCTCCGTTACCCCCCCCCCCCCCCCCCCTTCCCTCTCCGTGTGTGTGTGTGTGTGTCTCTCTCTCTCTCTCTCTCTCTCTCTCTCTCTCTCTCTCTCTCTCTCTCTCTCTCTCTCTCTCTCTCTCTCTCTCGATTTTGGCTTTCAGGGATCAGATCATGTTTAGTTTGTCTGGATTGAGTGGCAGTGTTAGGCTATAGATATTGCAAGTGTGTCCTAAACCTCTTTGTCCTCAAGGCGCGACTAGAAAATCCCGCGTCAAATCAACTCGTGCCATTGTGAGGTTGTCGGGCCTACCACAGGCTTTCCCCTTCTTCGGTCAAAGGGAGGGGTATCACTGGCTGTAGCCCCGCTTTTGAAGACCTGTGAAAGTACAGCTCGAGGGGTTTGTGTCGACCCTCGCTATTGTTGAAGTAACGTGTTCGGGACACACTTCAACGGGATACACCGTCTGATAATGCCCTTGGACGCTTTATGCAAGTTTACTGCTCGATGAAAGCGTGAAAACACAGATCGGATAAGATCGCGACATCGTCAGCTTAATCTGACACCTTTTAATAAAGATTCTTCCGGCCCGGGTCATTATTTTTATGTCTTTTGCAAACTGTTCGGATGCTGACCAAACATTGTGGTACCAGCTTCAGAAAAAGTCTGCTTTGGGGCTAGGATTGTATATCATGTGACGGCCAGCTTTCCTCCGACTAAAGAGAATAGAAGTTGGCCGACTTGCGGGTAATTTATAATGGACAGCTGAGTACTAAAAAAAGTAATTAATTGTGACAGTTACGCGACAGCTGCGTCAGTATAACGAAATGAAAATGTCTAGATTGGCATTTAGCTTCCTGCACTCCACACAGTCGAGGCTTGTTTAACAGGCACAGAGAGTGCTTTGGACAGTGGCCTCGATATGACCCGGATGGTAAAAGTCGAGAAGCCGAGCGTCGTTAGACAAAGAGTAACTGGAGACAGAATGATGTTTAGTCAAGTTTGACATTTTGTACCACACACACACACACACACACACACACACACACACACACACACACACACACACACGAGATGATCAAAACGGGGCCGAGGACTGAGCCCTGCAGCACACAAAAGCAGAGAGAGGTTGGTTTGGAGCGGTTGTTGATAGTTACTGTTTGAATCCTACCGGAGAGATAAGATTCGAACCACGACAGAGCTGTGCAGGAAATATCATTTAGAGTTCCAGGTCTAGGGAACAGAATTTGATATGTTGACGACAAATCCAAGAGTGTCAAAACGGGAACGTTGCCATTGTCCAAAGCACGCAGACTGTCATTCACGACTTTGAGCAGTGCTGTGCGCTGCGTTGGACCATAGGCTGACTGTAAGTAGTGTATTGGGCAGAAGGAGGTAAACAGAGGGCTGTGGAAACGCGATTTTTTATTTCTTTGTTTTTCGACAGAAATGGGAGGCTTGAGACATGACAGTCGCTTTTCAAATTGTTGTGATCGACGGAGCGTTTTTTGTTTTGTTTTTGTTTTTAACATGAAGCTTCACAGTGGCAGTTGTAAACTCGGACGGAAAAACACTAGAGACAAGAAACGAGTTGATTTTGTGCGTGACTGACCACGGGAAGGAGTTCGTCTAAACATTCAGCAAACAAAGCTGTCGAAATTGGATCGAGTGAACCGACGTTCGTAACAGAGGTTTGCGTGGTTTTCCCCAACAGCACAGTGGGCAGAAATCCATTTCTGGTGAGTTCATCGCTGCGTCGTCAGCACATTGTGGAAGAGTTTGCTCTGTTACTGCAGACTCTCTGACAACTTACTATTACTGAGTAAACCTGACGCGCGTAATCGTGAAACCATGATAAATATTTTTAAAGAAGAAGAAGGCAAACCTGTCGACTTTGGCATCGCGATGAATGTGATCAAGCGCTCTGCTGGTATGTAAGCACACGGACTGTTGTTTCGCTATCAGAGCTCAGGGGCTGTGTGAAAGTGGAGATGGCCCAGGCCGCCCTGGGCTCCCCGTCCCGAATAAGCCTGACGGTTTTGTGGACGTAAAGCAACTTTTGAAACAAAAAGTTCCGCTGCGCCTTACTTTCTCTTCAAATGCTGCGTGTGGTTTGTGCACAGTCTCGTGATTGTGCCCCTCCTCCGCACCCACTTACCCCAAGCGTGCACAAAACAAATAGAACAACTGCACCGCTGCTCGTCTGATGCGGAATCATTCTGGCGACAGTTTGAAGTGTAGTTTTAGGACAGGTATACCGTTATGTCTCGGGCCTTCCTCTCCCCGCACGCCCTCCCTCCCTTCCTTCACCTCCCCGCCCTCTCATACTGGGACTTAAGTTCCTGCCGGCTCCTCTCCAGAGACACCTCGGCGTTAGAGAAGTCTGACAACAGCAGGACTCGGACAAACTGACCACAAAATCTACTGTGTCCTAGCTGGGCTAAGTCTCTCTCTCGCAAAAAAGAAAGAGAAAAAAAGAGAGCTTATTTTTCCATTTATTTGCCAGATGTAGGGCGGAGCTTACGGTCAGAGTAGATTGGTCTGTTCCTGACCACTTCTGGTAGATTGGTCTGCTTCTGACCGTTGCATTAAACCCATTAAAAATTTTTTTTAAAAAATTGTGGTGAGACCAACCTTCCCCCACCATTCTCCCGTTTTGTGGGTTGGGAACCTACTGTCCGCAAAACTGCACAGTTAGCAACTTTCAGTCCGAAAGAAAAGAATGTCAGTGTGAACGATAAGGTGGTAAGTCGCGTGCGGTTTGTTTACATCATCTCTCTCTCACTCTCTCTCTCTCTCTCTCTCTCTCTCTCTCTCTCTCTCTCTCTCTCTCTCTCTCTCTCTCTCTCTCTCTCTCTCTCCGTGTCTCTCTCTGCCCCCCCCTCCTTTTCCGTTCTGATTTGCAAGTCAAAATGTTCGAGAAGAATAGGTTTTTCACTTCAAGCCCTTCGGTTTTCCTTACCCCTTTTCTTGCCCGTCACATATAGTGTGAAATGTTGATAGCGTTGGTGTGCCCGGCACTTTGCAACAGAAGATAAGGGGACGGAGATTAGATTAGTTTGTGTTTATGTTATGTACATGTACATGGGCGCTTGTTTGCTCTCGCCGCTGCTCTTTGGGGTCGGCCAACTCCATCGATCTGGCGCACAGCACATAAATATGGCTGGTGTGTCAATCCGCGCATGCACCCACATAATTATGCGTGTCGTGAAATTGAAGCGGCCGGGGTCGCCATCGTTTTAGGTGTTTATTGATCATCCTGGATGCGGGTCACGTGATGTATGCATGAGCGTTTGCCTTCAGTGAACTGATGCATTCGGGTATACTTTGATGGTAATATATATATATATATTATTATTTTTTTAAACACCCAGTTGACCAAGCAGGTCACCAGCAGACTAAGGAAGTTATTTAGCTACAAATACGTGAAAGGTTAAAGAAAAAGAACGTTTATCTGGTGTCATTGTGACATTTCTCAACACGCGAATTTTCGGGGTAATCTACTTTTTCGAGCGATAAAACGACAAGCAGCAGTTATGGTGAGAAAAGAAATATAGGCTTCTTATCTGCGTTGGTTGTGATATATGTTGGTGTCCGGTGTTTGGAAGAATGTTGGCATCAAGAAGAAGAGAAAGAAGGAAAGTGCAAATGTACCTGATTTGTGCATGCAGTAACAGTTTATGGAAGGGATTAAATATTTTACGTAAATATACAAAGTATGACATTGACAACGTTTACAGCAGCAAATTTCACGACAGCTACAACATCCTTTTATTTAAAGGCAAAAAAATTACTTGCTCTCACTGAAACAAAAGAAGTGAATGCTGAAAAACTGCTCAGCTTGAGACGCCAGATTTCTTTTCCCCTTCGCGTCACAGAATCAGAACGAATAGCACACTGGAATACTGCCCAGAACGCCGGCGGTTATTTTCCTAGGGATCCTAATCCGGCCTGCAACCAGCCTGACGATGTTCGTAGGGTCGCCACCTAACCTTTCTTATCGTTGGTCAGCTTCATCTTGGTGGAAGCCCTACAGAGGAGCAGGGAAACAACTGAACAGAAATTGTGAAACCAATGAAAGGAGAAAATGGCATCGTTATCTGCGCTGTTTGTGCCATATGAAATCAGCGCCAAGAAAGCGCGAAAACAATGAGAACAGGAATGTAGCAACACACACACACACACACACACACACACACACACACACACACACACACACACACACACACACACACACACACACACACAAACCACCACACACACAGCGGGGATAGCTCAGTGGTTAGAGCGTCGGACTCGTGACTGAAAGGTCGTGGGTTCGAGTCTCTGCTGGAGAGGCGGGAGAATTTTCTTCTCCGGGGTCAGCTTTCTGTGCTAACTCTTATTTTGGTATCCGTTCCACCCCCATGTTACCGCAGTAGCACGTACAAATCCCGATCATTCTGCCAAAAGTGCAGGTGTCAGGTTACAGCTAAACACGCATGCACCCTACGTATATATGGCTTTGCATGAAGTGACATGGTTCATGGTTGTATGGTGTACAAAGAACTCGCCGAGACTGCAGTGGTTTACCTCATTGGCTAATATAATAAATGAAACCAATGAAAGGAGAGAGAACAAAACTGTAGATAGATGTTCAGGGTGATTCAGTGGCAAGAAAGTGTAAAACCAGTGAAAGGACAAAAAGAACAAAACTGCAACTATCTGCACTAGGCGGAATTGAGTGTTGTGCCAGTCAGATTAACTAAAGAGCACAATTTTATTTGTTGTTTAGTTGGTTTGAGAGCAGTGTCAGTTAATAGCACAGTTTCTTTTTACGTTGTTTTGAGGGCAGCGTCAGTTAAGAAGAGCACATGTGCTGTTTTCCAGTGTGTTTGAGGGCAGTGTCAGCTGCGTTAAGAGCACAGTGCGTTGGGCTGATTTGAGGGCAGTGTCAATTTGGAGCATAGTTTGTTACTAACGTTAGGTTGATTGGAGGGCAGTGTCAATTTGGAGCATAGTTTGTTACTAACGTTAGGTTGATTGGAGGGCAGTGTCAATTTGGAGCACAGTTTGTTACTAACGTTAGGTTGATTGGAGGGCAGTGTCAATTTGGAGCACAGTTTGTTACTAACGTTAGGTTGATTGGAGGGCAGTGTCAATTTGGAGCAGTTTGTAACAAACGTTAGGTTGACTGGAGGGCAGTGATAATTTGGAGCACAGTTTGTTTCTAAAGTTAGGTTGATTGGAGGGCAGGTTGATTGGAGGGCAGTGCCAATTCAAAAAACGATGGGCTATGTTGATTTGAGGGCAGTGTCAGTTAAGAGCACGGCGGGTTTGGTTGATTTGAAGGCTGTGTCGATTACTGAATTAAGAGCTCAGTGTGTTTATCTGATTTGAGAGCAGTGTCGATGACTGAATTAAGAGCACCAGTGTGTTTGTCTGATTTGAGGGCAGTGTCAGTTAGAAGCAGTTACAGTTTGTGTACCGTTATTTTTGTGATAAGCACACACGGTTTTGTGGCAGGGGTCGTGTGTGTGCGCGCGCGTCTCTCTCTGTCTCTCTTTCTCTGTCTCTCTTTCTCTGTCTGTCTGTCTGTCTGTCTGTCTGTCTGTCTCTCTCTCTCTCTCTCTCTCTCTCTCTCTCTCTCTCTCTCTCTCTCTCTCTCTCTCTCTCTCTCTCTCTCTCT
This sequence comes from Alviniconcha strummeri, assembly GCA_963584105.1. Taxonomy (NCBI): domain Eukaryota; kingdom Metazoa; phylum Mollusca; class Gastropoda; family Provannidae; genus Alviniconcha; species Alviniconcha strummeri. Next base: position 6,841,830 of record OY757549.1, read on the forward strand.
CTGTTGAGCGCTGATGTGGGCTAGTGTAAACTTAGTCACAGTATTAAATTACCTGCTTGATTACGCAAGACGCCTTAATTCTCTAGCGCCGTCCCCGTGTCTCCACGACCTGGTGGGTGATACTGTGGAACATCTGGTGAAAGGTTAGAGACCACCCCTGTTTTAAGACCACTTTTTTTCCCTCTCAAACCTTTCCCTGATTATATTCATATAACTAGACCTTTTTCCAGTGACCTCCCCTCTTTTTTTTTTTAATAAGACCTCTTTCCCATGATGTTTTAAGTGGTATTTAAAAGCAGGGTTCCGCTGTACTCGAGTTTGTTGCACACTCTATCCATCGACTTCCGGCCTACCCTTCCAATGCGTGAATAGGGTTGGGCGGGTAGTCGCTGTGTTTTGAGTGTGGGGTGGTGCTGGTTAGACGTTTTTCCGCTTAGCTGTTTCTGAGACGATTCAAACATAGCTTAGCGTAAAAATGTCTAACCAGCACGGTTTATAAGTCAATGGGGAGGCATTTGCGGGACTGAAATCGCCAGGATTATATTCATTGAATGCCACAGATAGTAAGGTAAGATCTGACATTATCAATGAGATAAAACATGTGGTTCATTGCTTACTTATGAAAGGCACAGGTGCCACTTTCTGTTGAATTCCATCACATTGTGACTAACATTTAATGACTGGACCAGTAGAACAGCAAAACGAGGAGGCATCAACAATATGCAGTCGGTAGTAATAAGTGTTCCGTTGACTTTAAAGGATATGCGCAACATTATTGAAAATGATGTCTGGGAACGATTAGGATTTAGTGGCCCAGTCTCTTATTACCCAGTTTTGAACAACGTTACAAGATCTACGTCGAGTTTGGTATACAGACTTCTACTTAACGCTATCGAAACATTTTAATTGTTTATTTTTTAAAGATGCCATGTGCATTTGTAAAGAAAATCTTTCGGTGGATTATAGTTATTGTTTGCTCATAAATTCTTTTTGCCGTCTTTTTCTGAATGACATTTGCATTTATCTTTACCAAATCTTTTTATTTATTTTTTTGAAGATAATTTGTAAATTCTTTCTTTGGCTTATCACCTGATCAATAGTTCAGTAGTCCCATTGGTCAGTTACTTTGAAGTATATGTGTGTGAGCTTTCCTTTTGTTACATCAGATGGGGATGGGATTGTGAATAGTCTGTGTATGTGCTGAAGGATGGTGGGTGGAGTGAAGGTATGCGTGATGACAAATTTAAATGTGTCAGAGAGTAAGAGAGAGTTTTAGAAAGTAGCGAGAGTTTCTATATAATGTCTTTTGAGTATCATCGTGCGAGTGAGTATACGACATTTAGGGTGTGTAAATGTGTTAGTATACGACATTTAGGGTGTGTAAATGTGTAAGTATATGTTATGCACGTGCATGTGATTCTGCGTGTGTGAGATATAGATCAGGTGAAAATAACTGTGTAAAGAATACGTAAAAAACGTGTGTATGTTTTTACGACTGCAAATAAGCGTATATTGTGATTTTGTTTCTTTCCTTCGTGAGGTCTGTTATTGTTTTGGTGTAACTTGCTGACATGTTGTTATCTTGATAATTGTAAGATCAGTCTGATATCACTTACGTGAAAAGACATTTTGAATAGAAAGGGAAAAGGGAAGAAGAAATCCCAGGAAAGGGGTTGGGGGTGGGTGGGTGGATAAGAGACTGTACTTACTTTGTCACCATCAGAAACAAGGCATTTATTAAAATGGATGGGGGTGGCAAAAGTCTCATGGCACGACTTTTGATGTTAAATGGGAGCTGAAGCAAATTTGAACATAGGCCCGTTTACATTACAAGCCGAGCTCACCTTACTGTCTGATAGTAGGCTGTCATTGGGCCATGGGCCAAACTATCATTTTTTTCAGTATTTCAGAAACTTGGAGTTTTCAACCATGGCTATGTGATGAAACGGCGGTTCGTGTAAGTAAGAAAGTGGATTTGAATGTCCTGTCAACAGCGCAGGGTCATCTCAGGACGACTACGGTTCACGTATCCAAGATAATAACGTGCATTCACCCCAATTTTCATTCCCGTGGTAGGGTACTACGGACGCAGCAATTAAGGTCTCATCTATTGAGAACCCAGAGCTGACAAAGTTCTCCCTTTAAAGCTTGGAGTAGGTTGGAATATAGCTATACATGCTTCGCCGACTGTCAGGAATTTCTTCCTTGTCTTAATTTCTGCATTCCCGGTCCATTCACCTTGATTATCTTCCAGATCCTTACCCTACTTTTTAACTGCTTTAGTTTTGCCTGACGCAAGCGTAGTCGCAAGCGATTTAAGCAGGTCCCCCCACAAATAACACATATTTTGGTATCTGGTTATATCCTGCAAGCACTCACTCACCACGGAAAGGAACTTGGGCGTAAATAAATCAAGCTCCTTTCCGTGATGGATGCCTAGGGAATTTAAATAGGTACCCAAACATGTATTATTCTGCATCGACAGATATACAGATGGTTGGTCTGTGACGTTGTATCCGTGAATTAAACAAATTTGTGATTTAGTGACTTGAGTATTGCACTGGTGTAAAATACTTTTGAATGTATGATTCGTCCTGAGGTGACCCTGTGCGGTTGACGGGACGTTGAAATCCAAGAACTAACTAACTAACTCTATTTTCATACCATGCTAAAGCGCTTTGAAGCCTGCTTGCCTCATATGGTCGCTACCTAATTTGTAAATTATCACCCTGCTATGGTACTGTTTACATTTACTGTGCTGAAGTACGTTCGTCCCCCTGCGATGGTATGACAGAACAAATTCAGACGTCGAAAGTGCGTAAATCATGTGAGTGGTCCTTCACTTAGTCGGCTTAGTGTGTATTGCATGCACAGAAATCTGCCATCGCGGGAAACTCTGCAGCAGAACTGCTCCGAAAACAACGATAACATAATTAAGACAGGAGTTTGCATGGGAGATTGTGAGTGCACACGTAGGCCTCGCAATCGTGACGATACGGTATCGTTCACGATTGTCGTCATCGCCCTGCAGTCGTGCGCGTATAAATGGTTGCATGTTGTCACGCGTGGATAAGGGGAACAAGGCATACTCGCAAAGAAATGCTTACTTACAAAGATACCTGATGACGGCGCGGGGGAATGTTTCTGGGAGATAATTGCCGAGATAAGTGTGCACCTGTATGTTTAGCGCGATAACATTAACAATTTTAGGACGCGTCACTTCGTTCTGCAGACACCTCTTCGCGGGTTAGGCATTTGCTGATATGTAGTTTTATTTTTAACACTTTGAAGTTTTGTGTGGGTGTTCGTGCGTGGACTGTAATGTGTGTTCACACTGCACGAGGTGTGTGTGTGTGTGTGTGTGTGTGTGTGTGTGTGTGTGTGTGTGTGTTATCTATCTTATGCATTCTCAATGTGGGCGTTGGTGTTGGTACTTACTTGTCTCGGTTATCTGTCTGTCGTCAGGTATATAAAAAAAAAAAAACCACAACAAAAAAACACAACAAAAAACGCGTGGTCTTGCAGTTTCATTCTCTTTCGAGCCAAGCTTCTTTTCTTTTTTGTTCTTCACCTATACACATGCATATATATTAGATTCGTTGCAACTGTTATTATAATGTGAAACATCTATATCCCCTGGGCAGCTACGGAAATGTGTTGGTGAGATGTATGTATTGCTGTTGTTTAGCAACTATTTCCACGCTGTGTGCAGTTACGGAATTTCCACGACAACAAGAAAGCAACTAGAGACCTGTGTAATTGATCGTCATTATTTCACCCCGAGCTTGCGTGCATAATCATGTTGATGCTTTCCACCCACAACCTGGGACATCGTCTGGCTGGAGATAGATGGATCTACAACCGTACAAGGCGCCCCCACATACAGGAATAATTATTATTCCCTTGTGCTGGATTCGCCACATCCAGCAGGACAGGCGAAATAACAGCTCACATGTCTGCAATCTCATTACCGCTGTTGTCGGAGCTTTTTATTTCTTTTCTAGTTTTCTTTTTCCTCTCTCTCTCTCTCTCTCTCTCTCTCTCTCTCTCTCTCTCTCTCTCTCTCTCTCTCTCTCTCTCTCTCTCTCTCTCTCTCTCGTATGAGCTAGTTCTGATGTTTAACTGATGTATGATGGTTTGTTTATTTTTTACAAAATATTTTTTACGAATAATGTAACATTTACCTTCCGTTTTGCGCTGCTCGCTCCCTCCATCTGTCTCAAGTCTGCCGTTTTTGTGCTGTGATGTATGCCACCTGGCTGGGTGGATTTTTGTTGTTGTTTTGGCCTCCGTTCCAGACAGATTTAACCCCCTGACGAGGGTGAAACAAAAGTACACGCGATCCACTTTAGTAGTTCAGCACTCTTCATGCGCCACGGACGATCAGAAGAATCGTAATGTTTGGGGACAAAAATACATATTTCT
>OY757549.1:6848954-6879593 GCA_963584105.1 Alviniconcha strummeri
AGAGAGAATGTGGGTGGGGTGGGGGCAGCAAGGTAGAGAGAATGTAAGAGGAAGGGAAGAGAGGGCGGAAAGAAAGAGGAAAAGGGGGGGGGGGGTGAGGAGGGATGGCAGAGAGAGCGGCCAGACAGAGTGACGGGGAGGGTGAGAGAGAAGTGGAAGAGAAAGGAGGACGGACGGTGACGAAGACCATAAGTGGGGAACTGGAGATGATGCCCGTTTAAAGCCAGTTACGGTGACAGTGGCTTCAAAGTGGAAAGTCGTTCATCAGGCTCGACCCCCCCCCCCCCCCCCCCCCTCCGCCTCTGACAGCCCACGCTACGACAGAGGAGTTGTCGCGCCCCTCGCGCCAGACAGTTCGCTTCAGTAACTAGTGGGTAGTGTTCTTGCACTCGTGATAGCCCATACGCGCTCTCGCCAGGGTTTCCTTATGTTGTGTCTAGCTGGTGTTCTTTCTGAAGGCAAACCACCTTTCCGATTATTATTTTCTGAAGTCATTATGCTTAACATTTTATATTTTGTCTTCGGGAACACTTTATTATTCAGACGTCGCGCGCGCGCAGATATATAGTGTTCCCAGTATTTCGGCCTCGGCCCTTTCGTGGGGGGGTGGGGGGGTGGGTAATCGCACTGAGGTAGCTACAACACTGCAATCCATAACCTGCTGACAAAAGCTCACAAACTAGAGCAAACTGACTAAAAGACTTGACATCAAATAGTGAATATCAGTGTGTCAAGGGCCTGTACATTGTGACAGATAACCGGGATTTGCTATTTAATTCGCAGGGTTAGAACTTTGTCTTCGACTGGAGCAGCTGTATAATTCACAAAGTGTGCATGGCGACGACAAGGGAAGAGACTAACCGTCCTTCTGTATGAAAATACACACACAGATTAAAAAGCGAAGAATGCTGTAACGAAGACTGTACAGATGGCGTGAACGAGTGTTTCCAGCAGAACTGCCTTTTTCACTTGTACAGGGTAACAGGCACGTACACACGAAAGCAAATATGAAAGATAGCCCCAGTGTGTAAGGAAACCGATTCCCCTGTTCTTCTTCCGCAGTTGCGTCGACACTGACCCATTTGCAGCCTATCTCGCGCGGAGCAAAGCAGTGGTGAAAACGAAGTGCGTCGTGCGTGCAGAAAAGGTGTGGCGTCAAAGTCTAGCCCTTGTAACAAACTGAGAGTACTCACGGTCTGCAGGTGTAGATTTCGCTTGTGAACTTCTGTTGAATTGAATGACCAACTTTATCTTTATTCCTTAAGTTTTTGTCACTGTGGGGAGTGCGCCCCCCCCCCCCCCCCCCCCCCCCCCAACAAAAAGGGAGGGGCGTTTGGGGGTTGGGTGTGTGTGTCTAGACATCTGGGGACTGGAGGGTGGGAAGAGGTGCTCTGGCCACATCCACGGGCAGGCTGTTGGAGTCGGCTATGGTGTGCGAAAGGTGTGAAAACGTCATGTAGTCACTTTACTTCTCAGTCTGCCCCAGCCCCCATAAAAAATCACAATGGACTATGTGTTTGTTATCGTTTCTTTACCGCCAAACTGTGAGGAAGAGATACTATTTGACCACTGACAAGTAACATCAAATAAACCACTGCAGTGGCGGGCTGAAAGTGACAGCTGACGTTTTACGACCTCACCTGTTCAGTCGCTTGTTGGTGGTCCACACCGCTAGACTCAAACAGGTGTTTAAAGGGACAGTGGTGCAGGTCTGCACCAGCAATGTTTTTGATGCTGAAAACGTACCATATTCGTGTCAAAATGGGCTGTTAGTGCGCGGTCCTTGTTCCTTCTCTATGATGAATTGTGTCTGGTGCTGTATGTTCACCTATCAGTAGACTTCAGGCAGAGTACTTCAGTGACGGCAGTAATACAAGTCTGTACTTGTCTGAAGTGTTGTAGAGCTTGAGACACTACCTGCGGGCACAAAGCCAAGGACAGTACACCGTCGATCTCCTGGAGGAGAGAGGTGTTTAAAAACGGAGTGCTTGACGATTTTCCTTGAAATGGCTATCGTCAAATAATCGAACATTGTAGCTGTTTCAAAGGCAGCTGTGAGGGAAACTTCGAGAGACGGGATGGCGCGCATATGGGCTTTCCCGAACGCGTACCATAATTATTGAACTGAACTGTAATTGTGATGCGTCACGTCATCGTACTACTTTCGCTCCTTCTTTCCTTCAACGGTTGACTTCTGCAAAGTATTTGAGCCATATAGCTTAAATCGCAGCCTCCACAATACTGCACTGGTCTTTGTGGACAAACAGACACGTTGGTCTCAGCAGGGAGCATCGTGTGTATATTTGTTGTACATCTGTATTGTCCACTCTCTCTCTCTCTCTCTCTCTCTCTCTCTCTCTCTCTCTCTCTCTCTCTCTCTCTCTCTCTCTCTCTCTCTCTCTCTCACACGCACACACACACACACACACACATATGTTTTGCTTTAGCTTGGTTTTGTTGTTGGTGTTGGGTGTGGGTGTGTGTGTGTGTGTGTGTGTGTGTGTGTGTGTGTGTGTGTGTGTGTGTGTGTGTGTGTGTGTGTGTGTTCACTTCAAGGCCTGGACATCAGTCTCTGAACGATTAACCTGCTAACCCTCAGAGATGCAATCAGCTTTCTAGTAAACAGATTATGAAAGTTGGATGTGAACGCAAAACGTAATCCTAATACCACATTTCGCTTTGTCTTTTTGGTGACCTTGACCTACATTTATTAGTGTTTCGCATGTGGCACATCGGGGGTGAAAGAAAATGTCATTTTATCTTGTTTGGTCCTTGTTTGGTTTCAAGGGGGGGGGGGGGGGGGGGGGGGGGTCTGTGACGGTTAGAGGGACCTCAGAGATGCAATCAGCTTTCTAGTAAACAGATTATGAAAGTTGGTGTGAACGCAAAACGTAATCCTAATACCACATTTCGCTTTGTCTTTTTGGTGACCTTGACCTACATTTATTAGCGTTTTCGCATGTGGCACATCGGGGGTGAAAGAAAATGTCATTTTATCTTGTTTGGTCCTTGTTTGGTTTCAAGGGGGGGGGGGGGGGGGGGGGGGGTCTGTGACGGTTAGAGGGAGATGAGGCTGTACACTGAAGGGGGGCGTACGTGCCACTCAACACCGTTCATATGAAACTGAGCCTTCCGGTATAGACGGGATACCTGTAAGAAAAGTGCCTACCAACATATGACACCTGTCAGTAATACTCACAACTCAGATCCGGGGTAGTGTCAGCAGTCAGCTTGCTTCTTACGTTAACCAGTGCTCGGTAAGTGTATTATTATAGCACTGCTGCTGTAAATGCCGCCATTAGTTTATTCATACATTTATAAACAGCCACAAACGTTTTCAGACCTGCCGCTTTTTCTGCTCAGTCTTCTGATGCACATGTTTTACAAAGGCCCGGTGGAGCGCCCACATTTCAATGTAAGCGATCCGCTGTATAATAATAATGATAATTGAACGACTGGTGGTTTTGTTCGGCGGTCAGTAGCTGAGTTAGAGCCGGGGTGTTCTAGCCAGGCGGACATCTCACCAGTGCGGAAGGGCGAGGGTTACGCAGATCCCAGGAGGCGGGGTAGAGGGGGCTGGCACTGATGCTAAACTCCCACCATATACAACAGTTGTTTTTCTTCTCCTGTAATTAGGATGGGCAACGGTGTGGGCTGTTCAAATGTTTTCGTTCAGATTGAGGGGCAGAATCAGAAGACAACGACTTGTCCGTTATTAAACCACAAGCTTTTGAAGGGAAAGGCGTTAAAATCAATTGTTTATCTATCTCTGCACTTATCTGCTTCCTCTGTGTGTGCCTTGCTTTGTGCGTATGTGTGTGTGTATTCGATCTATATCTGATTTTGGTGCAGTACGTTATCTTTGTTGTATTGGCCTCTTTTACCGTTAGGAATTGATAGTCAACCCTTCATAAGCCATTCTAGTTCCTTTTATCTCTGCCACTAAGCGAAATAGCAGCCCTCAACAACTCACAACAATCATGTGGTTGCGCTGTATCACTTCTGCCAACTAGGTAAAGTGTGCACCATCTTGTCATAACACTTAAGGCCGAATTGGTAACTCTGTATCTATGTCCCAAACGACGACCCTCAGCAGCCCATAATAACCCATTCAGTAACTTTGTATCTTTTATGTGAAGCGACAGCCGTCGGTAACCCATAACGAACCATTCGGTAATTTTGTATCCCGTCCGCACGCATCAACATCCGGCTTAGAGCGAAGGGGGACTACTCCTGTAAAATCCTGAAATGGGAATGGCCTATGAAGCTACAGCCCTCGGTATCGAATAACAACCCATTCAGTAGCTTCGTATCTCATCTTCAAACTGAAGTCTCAGACATCCTCTCATGATACATAACACCATTTGTTAACTTTGTTTCTCGCCTGTGAAGCTTCAGTCTTCGGTAGCCCGCGTTTGACAACGTTATATCCTGTGTGTAAATCTGCAGCCCTTGGCAGACTTCGGCAACTTTGTATCTCGTATGTAAAGCTTCCGCCCTCATTCGCACATAATGACCGTTGGGAAACTGCTTCTCGTCTGTAAAAGCCTCAGCCCTCAGTTGCACACAACGACCCATTTTGCAACTTTGTATCTCGTCTGTAAAGCCTCAGCCCCCAGTAGCACTCGTCTGTAAAGCCTCAGCCCCCAGTAGCACTCGTCTGTAAAGTCTAAGCCCCCAGTAGCACTCGTCTGTAAAGTCTCAGCTCCCTGTAGCTCTCGTCTGTAAAGCCTCATCCCCAGTAGCACTCGTCTATAAAGCCTCAGCCCCCAGTAGCACTCGTCCTTATATGTCATCCGACATCCCAGGACATTAAGAATCAAAGAACCAAAAGCACTCGTCTATAAAGCCTCAGCCCCCAGTAGCACTCGTCTGTAAAGCCTCATCCTCCAGTAGCACTCGTCTGTAAAGCCTCATCCTCCAGTAGCACTCGTCTGTAAAGCCTCATCCTCCAGTAGCACTCGTCTGTAAAGCCTCAGCCCCCAGTAGCACTCGTCTGTAAAGCCTCAGCCCTTGCTTGCACATAACGACCCATGCGGCAAGTGTGTATCCCGTCTGTAAAACTTGAGCTCTCGGTAGCCCCTAACGACCATTCCGTGTATTAACTTTATATCTCTCCATGCAGCAAAGCGAATTGTCAGCCATCAGCTCGTCGCGAGTGGTTAAGCCTGAGATTTGTGGGTTGTTTCCGGTTGACATTTGATACTTCTTCCACAAATCTACGCCAACGACTATGATGTATAACTTTTTGCGGTTGACAACAGCCAATTTTTCCTTCTTGATGTCTTTTTTATGTCGTGGGTGGCTATGGGTTATGCGTCCGAGTACGTAGGCTCTTGTGAAATATGCTCGGTTTTTGCGCGTGTGAGGACTGTTTAATGACTAGGTGCGTGGGAATACGCTCGTTTTCTGCCCAAGGGCTGTTTTAGCACAGAGTTGTGCTATTAGTTAATAGCCGTTCTCTGCTCCCGCCTTGCTGCAGGTTCTTCGGTTTACTTTGTGCAAAACAGTAGTGTATTTTGGTTTCGATGCAAATGATCAGTTATAGTTGATGTAATTCCATTAAAATTGCGGGAATGTCGAATTAAAGCTGTGACAGTGAGGTTCATTTGGGTTGAATCTGATTACTCATAATAATATATTCTCACTTGTTGATCGTCGAAATGTGAATAGCTTCTTGATGAACAGCATAATGACTTGTGTCTCATGATGACGTGCGGAGGTTGACTGGTCTTTTAATATTGAGAATCAAGCATGTCCGCCCTCCCCCCTCCCCCCATTCCCCTCCCTCTTTCTTTTCTCATCAGTCGTCTTTTTCTTGTGTTGCAGCAGAAGCTAAAACAGAAAATTGACGCCACTGCCAACAGCGACAACAACGCAGCAGCAGCAGCAGCGGCGGCAGCAGCCACCGCCGACACCGTCTTTCAGTTCGAGGACGGCGACCACCAGGCAGGCGGTCAGACGAGTGGCGGCGTGACGTCACACGGCAGCAGCGTCAGCAGCAGCACCAACGTGGGCGTGACGGGCGGCGGGCAGGACGGAGCCTTGCCTCACCTGTCGGTGCAGATCGTGCAGCAGTTCACCTCCCAGCGCAAGAGCCCGCAGACCATCCACACCAATGTGACGGTCAGCTCCACCCTCCAGCCTCGCTTCCCTCCACCCCCGGGCACCAACCCGCACCACCCGCCCCCGGACGGGTCGCCGGCCGCTCAGGCCAACAGCAACATTAACATTCACACCACCACCTCGGCCCAGCAGCAGCCCAACGGCGCCAGCGTCAGCGCCAACACCAGCACCACCGCCAACCTCGGCGCCAGCAACAACAACAACAGCAACCACCCGGCTGCGGTGGCCGGCAACAAGGCGGGTCACGCCAGCGCGGAGACGAGCGTGCACACGAGCATCGAGTGCAAGCAGGAGCCGGTGGACGACGCTCAGTGCCGGGTGTCGGCCGACTCCGTCAGCGCCTCGGGCGTTCCCGACCTGCCCTTCGACGAGCTGCAGGACATTCTGGACAGCATCGAGAAGGACGACGAGTTCGCGCCCAATCTCATCAAGGAACTGGACGATTTCGACAAGATCTACCACAAAGTGCAGACCCGTGCCGAGAGCAATGGCGGCGCCGACTCCTCGCCGTTCTCGTCACTAGAAGGCTGCAGCTCGCCGGGCCTGTCCAAGGCCACCGCGCAGTTCAACGAGCCCGCGCAAGTTCCCTCTCAGCAGCAGCACGCCAGCCACGCGGGCGCCCCTCCGACTGCACTGACCCCGACAATGTTCGAGACCCCCCAGACCATGGCGGGGGCGGGGACCGGTCTGCCGGTGCGACCCCCTCCCTCCCTGGTGGAGCCCACTGGCCCCGCGGCCGAGACGCTGAAGCAGATGGCTGCTCAGCACCAGCACCAGGTCTCTGCCGCCCCGCCATTCCCCAGCAAGCCCCTGGGCGACAACCCCTACACCGACCCCTACGACCCCTTCGGCCGCGGCAGGAACGGCTACCCGCCCGGCTACCCCAGCCAGGGCTACCCACCCTCCGCCGGCGCCACCGGAGCGGCGGGCTACCCGAGTTACGGGCAGGGTGGCGGGTACGGGGAGGGCGGCCCCCCTATGGGGCAGTACCCCGGTGGCAAGCCCGACCTGGCCGCTATGGGCTACAGCCAGACCAAGCCCCTCACCCACTACCCCACCGACGGGCACGGGGCGCCAGGCGCGCCACCGGGGAGCCACAGCGGGCAGCCCTCGGGGCCCAGCTCCCTGCAGCAGCTGCAGAACCAGGTGGCCAGCCACTTCAGCCCCATGCACATCACGCAAACCCAACACGTGCAGCTCGCGCAGAGCTCGCACCGCATGCAGCTCACCCAGTCGCAGCAGGTGCAGATGGCGCAGGTGGCCGCCGCGGCGCAGCAGCAGCAGCAGCTCCAGCAGCAGCAGCAGCCGCAGCAGGGCGGAGCGCCGCCGGGCATGACCGTCTCGCAGCAGCAATCCTTCAACATTACCTCGCACATGCCGGGCCCGGGTCAGGCGGGTCAAGGTCAGCCGCCCCCGGGCATGGGGATGGCGGCGGCGGCTCGCGAGATGCAAATGATGCAGGAGAAGATGCGGCGGGAGCAACAGCAGCAGCAGCAGCAGTACATGAACCGGCCACCCCCCGAGTACAAGATGCACCCGGCCGCCCGCGCGGGCGGGCCGCCCTACCAACCGGCCAGCACGGGCGGCGCCCACAGCGGCGGCGGTGGCTCCAGCACGCCGCTGCAGACCATGCAGAACATGGTGAACCAGACCCCACCCTACCCGACCATCAAGGGGGAGGTGGGAGGCGGCGGGGGAGGGGGGGTCATGACTCAGATGTCCGCCGTGCAGTCCATGGCGGCGACGGTGAACACCACGGGACCTCACATGGGCGCCACGCTGGCCCAGTCCTCGCAGAGCATGGCGGCGGCGGCGGCCTACCAGCATCAGCAGCAGCAACAGCAGCAGCAACAGCCCATGCCCCAGCGGCCCCCCTCCTACTCGCCCCACACGCCCACCCCGACCCCCAACGGCGTGGCGACTACCAGCAACGGCAGCGGGGGTGGCGGCGGCGGCGGCGGCAGCGGCCTGGGGTGCGTGAGCAATGCGGGGGCCCACCCCCACCCGGCCTCGTCGGCCGCCAGCAGCCAGGCGCCCAGCAACTACACCAGCGCCCTCATGCGGAACCAGCGGCCCCCCAACGTCAACGTGGGGCCCGAGGGGCTCAACATCTCGCAGCCCAGGGCCCACCCGGGCCACCCGGGGCACATGGGACACCCGCACGGTGACGGCTGGCCACGGCCCATGATGCAGGGCCACCCGGGACAAGGCCACGGCCACATGCAGGGACAGATGGGCCGCGCCGGCGCCATGGGACAGAGCGCCATGCTGCCGCCCGGCTACTCGCACAGGCCGGGCTCCGCGGGCTCGGTGGCGGGGATGGGTGGGGCAGGACCTATGCCCGGGGGTCCCCCGGGCCACCCCATGATGGGGGGAGGGGTGGGGATGGGGGTGAGTGGCGGGACCCAGGTGATGATGCACCAGAGCGTGCAGATGACGCAGCAGCAGCAGCACGGGATGGCGATGCGGGGTGGCCCGGGGATGGCCGGACACCCCCAGTCGGCCATGCCCTCGCACTCGTCCCCCTACAGCGGGATGGTGGGTCCTGGGGCCATGCAGACACTGGCCAACGGGACGCACGGGCAGCAGTACCCCGCGGGGCTGGGCCAGGACGATTTCATGCAGTTCCTCAGTTCAGAACAGTCGCACAACTTTGATTCCCTCAGTTCGGACTTGTTTGACGACATTCTCAAGTGAGGAGGGCAGGGACGCGATCTTTTTGCTACCGAGACCTTCCTCTTCTTGACAGAATCATAGGTCCTGTGGATCTCCTGCCCACTTCCGATTCCAGATGCGTCCATCTCTTCTACTCATGTCAACTTACTGTGTACACCTGTCGCTTGGAACTTGAAGTGAGACACCACGCGGGGTGGCACACGTGTGCACGGGTCTTGAGTGAAGTGATAGAAATTGTAACAATATCCAAGTTGTCATTGTTCCCACAAAGCGGAAGCAAAAGAGAAAGCACAGTGCGGTTTGATCACCTGAGTCCCACCACCTCTCGAAATTAGATGTGTCCTGCTGCTGATGTGCACGGCTTCTGGCGACCTCTCGAAATTAGTTATGTCCTGCTGCTGATGTGCACGGCTTCTCTGCCCAGCAACCCTCCCCCGCCCTCCGCCTTTGTGGCACTGACGCAGTCTTGGCTATAATGGTCGCTGACTGCCGTTAGGCAACTTACGTGCGTTTGTTTCGTGCTTTTCAAGGATAAGCGAGGTCAATTCTTCACTGCGACGCTGCTGTCATTTCCAGCAACAGTAACAAGAGTGCACGGGCTTCAGATGATTCGCATCGAATGCTTTCTTCCACGCTAAGACTTACTTCAAACATTACAACTTGATGACGACAGTATTGCCGACGATTTTCACTCCATCTGCTGATGCGAAGAGCTTGGCAGTTACAAGGTAAACCTCGGATGTCCTTCTGGTTGGTGCGAGCGTGGTGTCTGGCTGTTTTCAGACTGCAGTCAGCCTCTGCTCGTCGTTGCTGCTGGTCGGATTTCACCGTTATGTAGATAGTGTAAAGCTTATTTGAACGTGCTTGTTGCATTATAGTTGCCGGTAACCCAGCAAAGATCACGAACAATCAAATCGCAGCGTTACACATTTTGAAACTGTCCGCTTGTTCGGACTTTACGAAACCACTGTATGCGCGAGTGTAGTTTTCCAAGCAGAGGCTGGTTTCGGTTGATGTGGTTTGTTTAAAATATAAGGAGGACTCTTTCGTGCTTGAGATCCCTATCAAACGGTATTTGAAAAGTGCTAGGCCCATACTTAATGCGACCGCGACGAACATATTTCAAAGCAGTGATAGAGTATGACACAAAAGTCAAACGCCTGGCCAAACTACGCAAAAGGAAAAATAGTGATGAGAAGAAGAAGAAACCCGTTGTATGTGTACGTGCATGCGTGCGTGCGTGTGTGTTTTAAGAGATGGGGAGAGATAGCAAGATGTAAATAATCAAGAGTTCTTCCAATTTGATGATCTGACCACAAAATCTACACAGAATCAATCGCAATGGACCACACAAATGTTGATATCGCAAAATTCATTTGTATTCCTTTGTACGGCTGTTTCGTACATATATTTGTGTATTTAAAGCCAGTATGCTTGATCAGTCACAAAACAAGGTGGATTCAAAACAGTTTGTTTTCAACCACAGAGTATGACGTCACAAGCCACCGATCTGCGCAAACACTGCGATTTGTCTACCTCCCACGTGACTCAAATCTGACGCAGCCATTGGCCGAACACGCACTATTTTCAAGAAGGGATACAAGTCTTGTTGCTTTGCTTTTATTTTGTTTCTGTTTTCCGTTTATTCTTCTTTTCCACTTGATTCCGGTCACAATTGAATAATCTTTTCAAATAAACTATGACCCATGCTCCTGCCACTGAAGATTATGTTTCATTTCCATGTACACATAGACCATAAAGACCAGCTGAGGTGCAAATAAGCGACACAAACAAGTGTTAACAAAAAAATCTTTTTAAGAATCAACTGTCTCGAAATTCTGACAGTTCGATGGGCTCAGAAATACTTTTTATTGTTTCAAGTGTGTGTGCGCATCTCATTTGTTCAAGTTTCCATTTTCCTTTTTTTTTTTTTTTTTTTTTTATCAGTTTTTTTTTTTCTTTCTTTCTTTTTTTTTTTGGTGTGTTTTGTTTATTGGTGGTGTTTGTTTTGTGGGTTGCTTCTTTTTTTTTGGGGGGGGGGGATTTTTTTTTAGTTGGGTCGGTAGTTGAAGAGTTCTAGAATAGGAAGTGTTCTCGTAGGAGTGTGTTTTTACATGGACAAAGTTGTTGATTTGCTAACAATAGCACACAGCAGCATTAACAATGTTTCATGCAGATTTTGTGTTAATCATGAAACACTGAAATTGAAAGGGTGTACTAAATCTACTTAACCTAAATGTGTAATACAAAACTGTTTGATTTCTGCTGCAAGTGTGAGGTTTTTGATCTCTCTCTCTCTCTCTCTCTCTCTCTCTCTCTCTCTCTCTCTCTCTCTCTCTCTCTCTCTCTCTCTCTCTCTTGTTTGTTTTAAACACACTTGGCATCTCAACTATTATCAGTGTGCTTATCACCCGCTCTTCCACATTTGTTTGGTACTGTTGTACGCACCTGTTGATGATCCAGATGCTGATAGATATAAATATTTATTGAAAGTGTGTGACCATACAGGGACCAAAACGTCATTCATTGTTTCTCGCTCGCTCTCTTTGGATTGCGTTTACCCGTTGTATAGTCTTTTTGACAGTGTGCCACTTTTGAGCACAGAAGCTGCTAGGCTTCATTTATTATGCATGCGTCATTAATCATATTCATAATCGTCTTCTGGCGTCGCTTTCTGTGACTGTCCTCTCTCCGTTCACGTTTCATTATTTTTCGTTGGACCTAATTTGTTTTGAGCGGATTGAAATGTCAGTTGAGTATAGATATTTATGTACTTAAACGTTATCTTTCCTGGTTGCTCTGTCTTGGTACGTAGCGCTTTCTTGATCTGATAATATTGACATGGAGAGGAAGTTAACATTTCTGTCATTTATTTTCGCTGTAAGTGTAAGTGACTGTGAGTAAGCTGTATAACTACAGAGGTGGTGGACAGTGTACTGTGTGTATAACTTCTCCTTCAAAATTAAATTTTGTCACACCCAGAGGGTAGCATGGTTTGGTTAGTAGCACAGGAATGAGGGTAGACTCCAAGTACTGGTTTACGATACCCTTCCTCCATGGAGGAAGGAGCTGAGAGTGTGGAATGGGGGTTTAGCGTTTACACCGAAATCAGTACTTTGAAAGGGCTCAAGACTGAATTTCTGTATCTCGCTTTTCCCCCCTCTAGACAGCGATTGAAACTGAAAGAGGAGGACCTGTGTCATAAAAGAAAAACAGTTCAAATCTTACAAAAGGGATGCGAAAACTATAATTATGTCATCAAAGGTAACTTTACATTTTGCAAATGGGATGAGAAAACTCCACACGATGGAAGATAGCTGTGTCTTCCAAGTGGGCATGAAAACCCTCAGATGTATTAATTTAGAAGGTGATTGTGTATTGCATGCAAGTGGGATAAAATGAAAGCTCACCTATATATATATATGTATATGATTGAACGTGATTGTGTCTTGCAAATATGTAACAAAAAACCCACATGATATAAGGTAACTGTCTCGTAAGTGGGAGGGAAAACACCTTGTGGTAGAAGGTAACTGTGCTGATTGCAAGTGGGATGTGTTTTAACTATAATATAGAGTTTCAGCTCCTGTGAACAACTCCTGTAAACATTCTCGACTGTTTTGCTGTAGTGCAAGCGGCTGTTTGTTTTCGTCCAGTGCGTCATAACACTCGCTAAGTCTTTACCTGCTTGTGGGCCAGAGTAAATTTTCAGCATTTCAGAAAATCCAGCTTCCGGTTTAACCCACGTAATACTAGGATATATTATAAAATAGGTAGTTTGCAGCTAGTGTTCTACGTGGTAGTAAGCCGATATATGGTAGCTTGCTTCTACATTCCAAACTAAGGCCGATTTGTTTTTAAATCCTACCCCTCCGTCTGATTCAGACTTTGGCTTTTGGGTCGCTAACACTAACGGTTTTTGTCTGACGTTTGTTTTTATAACATTGGTGGAAGGTTAAGCAGCGCCCTACCTATTAAAGTATTACGATTTAAATTACAGGCTACGGCGTGTGAAAAGGCAGTTGTACAACGCAATAGGTAAAACTGAGACAGAACTGCGGAAAAATAAACAGAATTCCTGCGATGGAACGCATTCTTTTAAAGATGGTTACACACAGAGAGTAATCTCGTAAAGCTTTACCGAAGTAGCAATTCTAAACATATTTTTATTGGTCCTTTTGTCTCTCTACTCTCATCCTTCACACATACAGTACAATATTAATCCATGGTCATTGAAGAAATTCATTACTCTCTCTCTCTCTCTCTCTCTCTCTCTCTCTCTCTCTCTCTCTCTCTCTCTCTCTCTCTCTCTTTCTCTCTCACACACACACACACACACACACACTCTCTCTCTCTCTCTCACTCACACACACACACACACACACACACACACACACGCGCGCGCGCGAAGTGCTACGGTCCGCTCTTTAGTATAAAATCGTTGTTTGACAGCTTTCCAGTTTTATTCACCCATCACCCACACCACCTTCTTCCTGCTAGTATATTTCATCTGATGGTAGTGATTATGAGCCTTGACAGTTCGAGTTTGAGACTTTCTGGACAAATTGTCAACGAGCAAGTTGCATTTGGCCTTTGAATTGACTCTGAACTGTTTTTCTAGATGCTTTCTATGAAAGTGTGTTTTGTGGTGTGTTCCGTATGTATGTTTTCTGAAAGTTGAATGACAGTCATTGTGAGCGTGTTATAGTTTAAAGTGAGCTTCTAGTTTCATCGGACTGTTAGAATCCCGAAAGACAGCTTACGCAGTCAACTGTACTTTGCCGTCAATCCAACCAGCAATCTTCAAACTCTAGTTCCTGCAATAGGGTCGCGTGGGGTCACAGAAACTAATGTCTCCTCTACCAAGAATTCAGAGCTGTTTGAGGTTCTGTCGTTTACTGCAAGAGCAAGTAAGAATATAGCCTTGCGTACTTTTCTCCCTGACAGGAATTGAACCCTGCTCAGTTCCACTCTCGTCTTTCTAGTTCATTCAGCTTCATATTT
The DNA here is from genome assembly GCA_963584105.1 of Alviniconcha strummeri. Taxonomy (NCBI): domain Eukaryota; kingdom Metazoa; phylum Mollusca; class Gastropoda; family Provannidae; genus Alviniconcha; species Alviniconcha strummeri. The sequence goes on from OY757549.1 coordinate 6,862,761, forward strand.
TTTTCTCCTCTCTCTCTCAGTCCTTTCGGGGCTGTCAAAGCGTTTCCTAAAGAGTAGACAGTCAACGCGTGTCCTAAAGAGTATACCAGTCAACGCGTGTCCTAAAGAGTAGACCAGTCAACGCTTGTCCTAAAGAGTAGACCAGTCAACGCGTGTCCTAAAGAGCAAACCAGCACTTTCAGTTTCATTTGTGTTTTGGTGATTATTTTTCCCTCCCCGATGAGGTCTTGGATGGCGTGACTGTAGGTAGCAAGGAATATTAAAGCCCCTAGTGCAGTGGTACTCAGGTCAGTGTGCATGGCTAGAACTGGCGGACCTGTCAGCAGTTGCCTGTGTTTAGGCCTTGAGAATCTAAGCTCTGCAGTTATAGCTGAAGGGTGCACAGCAAGGCGCAACGTGCAGTGTGTACTTTATCGTGACCGGTGCTCTTTTGTTGACACACTGCCCTACTGACTGACAACAGCTCTCTCTCTCACCCTCTCTCTCTCTCCCTCTCCCTCTCTCTCTCTCCCTCCCTCTCTCTCTGTCCCTCTCTCTCTCTTCTCTCTCTCTCTCTTTCTCGTTCTTGCCTTCAGCTTTGTTACATAGATATAATTTTTCTCAATTTTTTATAATTGTCCGGTCCTTCGTCATTTTCAGTGTGAATTTTATTATTTTAAGAGCCTTTGTTTATGTATATTCTTTTGGTATGTTATATAGTTTCAGCCCCCTTAATCTTTTTCCACTCTTTTTCTTTTTCAGTCGGCTAAACTTCCATTGATTGCTAGGTCTGAATGTAAAGAAGAATGCCGTTTCATTTCTTTATTACAGTTTGTAGTCAATTATCAAAATATATATATATATATAAAACCACACACACACCAAAAACAATACACAGAACTCAAAAGATGGCAGATATAATAATTTTACGCTCACCCCAAACTGAAAGTCTGTTTTATGTCTTGGTCACAATTTTTACTCGAGTATCAAAAAAAAAAGTGTCTCAAAAGCAAGGTACACAAAAATCAAAAGCATAAACGATGTCAAATATTTTGTAATACTTTTACGCTCACTACAAGCGCGAATGATTTGTCCTTCTGGCGCACACACGCTTAGTGTAGGTAAGTCGCCCATTGTCGCTATTACTAATATGAAATTGTAATTTTATTTGATTTTAATGGCGTGCAGCTTGTCTTCATCTTCAACACTCTGAATGAATTTTATCAAGCGTATTTTGGACTGTACAAATTATTTTAATAATAATTGCATGAAAAATACGTAAATGGAATTTTGTATTGGTTTGTACACAGTTGGCTGTTGCATTAGCACTTCTTGGGGGGGGGGGGGGGGTGATCCTCTAGTCTTGTTGAATACAGGTTGATACAAGGAACTAGAATTAACTTGTATTGTGAATGGGCTTTTACACACGTGTCTGCTTCAGTTTACCTGTATCTTGAATAGAGTTGTTCACACGCATGAGCTTGGGTTTAACTGTGTCGTGAATAAAACGGCATTTCTCGCCCAGCCTAGTTTGAATGGGTACGTGACCACGCACATTGAGACGCGGGAAGGAGAGGTGGGGGCTTCCGGCTTACTACTTCGTGCTCACTCTCTTGCTTACTATGCCGCGTCTACCACTCGTCTGCACAGTGTGCGCTACAGGGCCCCCACCCCTTCCCCTGCACCCCCAAACACAGCTACACGCTCAGTCTACTATCCTACGTCTGGACAAAAGTCAGCTCGAGTTAGCTCCTTCGCTGAAGTCGGGGTTTCTGCTGTCTGGGCAGCCGCGTATAAATTAAGCCAGTTTGAATAATTAATCGTGTTTATCTATCAGCTCAAGTCCAGGCTTAGAAAGAACTTGTTTATAACTAATTCTCATGAATGGTAGGAAAGGCTTTTATATGCAAATTGCAGGGTAGGTCTGTGTCGTTTTGGTGTTGGGTTGGGGGGGCTTTTTGTGTTCTCTTATGTTAGACTCTTCCCCCCCCCCCCCCACCCCCCCCCCCCCCCCGTTCGGTGTTCAAGGGACATTTTATAACCCATTTCTATAATGAACATCCGCCGCTCCCACCCTCTCTCTCTCTCTCTCTTACACACACACATGTACTACACACGCGCGCGCAGCCGAAAGATAAGATGAGAGAAGCGCTACGGTATGTGGTTTGGAGACGACCATGATGAGAACTGTAAAACAGACCTGGGAAATGGTGGTGCTTGGTTAGGGCGATGAGGAGGTGGCGAGCCAGCGAGGCTTAATGGCGAAACAAATCACCCTAATACGCAAATCACACTTGACATCAGGTCGATAGCTCGCGCTCACTTTGTGTGTTTGGTCCTACTTCTTTCCCATCATGCTCCACTCCTTTCCATCATGCCCTGCTCTTCTCCTGTCAGTGCTCGCTTCCTCTCCATCGACCCGGCTGTGTGCGCATGCGTAACAGTCTGCGTTTTTATTGCTGATGTTTTTCTTCTTCTTCACTCCCCCCATTCGCTTATTCTTTTCAGCTTTCTTGTGCTGTCTGTCTCCTTCAAAGATACTGTTGCAGCTTTCAACTGAAGTTTACCCTCCACCACCCTACCCCGACAGTTTCTTCTCCGGAATGTGATGGCCGCCAAGCAAGAGTCGTTCTCGTTCAGTGTTTACGATGAGCGAGAGATCTGCTGGTCTCAACGACCAGCAGGGCATCGCTCATTGTAAAGAACGAGAACGACTCTTGTGACCTAGAGCAGCCTGAAGGCGCTTTAGAAACGCGATTGCTTCTTTTAACACAAATCTGGTACTTACCGTTTCACTCTGTCCCTTTTGACCGGGCTCCTTATCCTGCTCACGGCTGTTAAGTGGGTGGATACAATTCTCGCAGACTGTCACAGTGTAGAACATACGGTTGGCTGGCAGCTCTGGACACAGTTGGGACAGCTTTAGTTAAATTCTGCAGCTTATAAATCTCAGATTTGTTTTTGAAGTTTCAAACTTTTCCTCCATTAAGCTTTACACTTTCGCACCTGTTTCTGTCGTCCTGATCTAACCGTCATGGTTAACGTTCGGTTAAACAATCAAGCATACTGTCTTCGACGATCGTGACCCAATTTTAAGGGTACGGAGGCTTTGGAAAGGTACAGCTGCGGGTTGTATGGTGTTAGTAAGATCTTATTCGACAAGTCAGACTTTACATATGGTTGTTGTATAGATGACACAAAGGCTGCACAGATGCTTTTCACGACTTGGCTGTGTATTATATGGAAAATAATTGCATGTATTCAGATTCCGTCGAAAGGTGTAACGTTGGCTATTTCCTAGACAAAGTGAGTCTTTCAAATTTTTCATGATTAATACCTCCTTTGGGTTTCACACCGTCATGCGCGTTACCTGATCCAATTTGATAGCCACACTGTGAGATAAAGAGTTTTGTTTTCTCGACAGTTTCTTTCTAAAGTCGGGTTGAAACCTGTGTGCTTGTCAGGACATGGACATATATGTACTTTAAAACATGCTATTAATAATTTTAACATTTGTATTGATGGGATGATAACTGACTAGTTCGCCGCCATAGCACAAACCTTCAAGTAGACGTTTCCTTTGATATTTTTTTTCGAGAAATATTTGGTAAATCAGCGCGCTATTCTCGTATTGACCTTGACGCGTTCAAAAAGAGGTTGGATGGCATGGGCCTATTTGCAAGGTCACTGGATCTAAGAGAGTTTGACAAAAGACTGAAAGTTGTGTTTTCCTTTGCTTAATGTGTCCACTGATCGCTTGCTTTCCTCGCACTTCGTGGGAGTGGGGAGTGTCCCCATTTAGCTAGGGTAGAGATCAGTAAGATTGATGTTAATGTTATCACTCATTGTCAGAAGCCATCTCGGAATGTTGTGCGAAATTCAGCTTTTCTCTTCTGTTCTTCTCTATCGCCTTTTTGCCCCAACAGAATACTTACGGCCAGTACAAATGATACGTTTTGGCTGATTAACAAGTAGTACCTTTGAACCCGCATAATAAACGTGTACCCGCTCGTATTTTTACCTCGTTCTAAGGTGGACTGGTCTGTAGTGGTTTTAGTGGTAAACTGGTAGATTACTATGGCAGTTGTTGATGTATTTCCCTAGTTGTCCTCTGAGACAGTCCGTAGGTTTTATATACTGATAACAATGTGTTTTAGTTGTGGTGGTGTCTTCTATTCTTCTGTTTGCTAATATCTCTCTCTCTCTCTCTCTCTCTCTCTCTCTCTCTCTCTCTCTCTCTCTCTCCCTCCCTCCCTCCCTCCCTCCCTCCCTCTCTCTCTCTCTCTCTCTCTCTCTCTCTCTCTCTCTCTCTCTCTCTCTCTCTCTCTCTCTCTCTCCCTCCCTCTCTCTCTCTCTCTCTCTCTCTCTCTCCCCTCCCCACCACCCACCCCCGCACCCCGCCGTACCGCACCTTCGTGATTCTTTTTTTATGGTCGGCTTTTAAAGTTTAGAATTGAACAAATTTCACCACTGTGTGATTAGGTAGACACTTGTTAACAAAGCAGTTTTATGCTCGTATGCTGATGATGTTGTGCTTGCGCGCGGGTGTGCTTGTGTGTGTGTGTGTGTGTGTGTGTGTGTGTGTGTGTGTGTGTGTGTGTGTGTGTGTGTGTGTGTGTGGTAGGAAAGGGATCAATATTTCATGGCAATGAATTCGCTACTGTCGTATTGTATGTAAAGTCTGCGACTGCCATGCGTCATGAGATCTGTTTTTGTTGAACTAAATCCATTGTGTTGATAGGGTAACTGGTATCAGTACATTCTTTGATTGTATATGCTTTTGTTCTGTGACATTGTTTCTGAGTTTTGTTTGTTTTTGTTTTACTTCCTTCTCTGGCATTTTTCCATCCTCTCATTTTGAACTGATATTTCATGCATTGCAGTGACGCATGATTTTTGTAAGACAAAATCAAGAGATTGTTTTGTATATCACCTTATAGACTGAATTTTTATGTGCAAAGATCAATTTCAGATGTCATTTTGAGATGATGAATAAATTGTTTATTCATTTATAACCCGTTTTTATGTTGGTGTTTGCTTCTTTGTTGTTTGGCTGTGTCCGCCCCCCCTCCCCCCCGCCCCCGCCCCCACCCCACATACACACATCACAACTACCACCCCATCCCCAACACGTCTCACACGCACACGCACGCACGCGCGCACGCACGCACGAACGCACGCACACACACACACACACACACACACACACACACACACACACACACACACACACACACACACACACACACACACACGCACGTAATACATCTTTGTTACAAAGATACATACATGGTGCATTCGAGGATATGCAGCATTGGTGCATTCAACATATCATACGTCATATAAACATGAAATGAAACAACCTTCTGGATAACGAAAGGTAAATACATATTCGAAGACTACATAGGCTAGAGATTTTACACGTGTATTTGTTGAGAACATTAGTCTGCAGAAGAAGAAAAAAATTCACCCGAAAGAGAAACCGGAACATGAGCAGCTCATCTTAGCATCACATTCCTCTATTTTGTTTCTGTATAAAAATTGTTTCCTAAATATATCAGTGTTCGGAAGCTGTTTTTCTATTTTGCATTTATATATATACTGCTTTGCCAGTAGCAGAATAAAATCAAAAACGTTCTGTTTTGATGTCATCAATTCATGTTTTCATGTTCATATTTTTATCTGTCAGATTTTGCGTTAAATGTGAATAAAATGGTGATCTAAGCTGTTTTCGTACCTAGGAAGTACATGTATGCAGAAACGTTCAGTGATCAGGAGACCCGAAGAAAGTACGTGAAAGCATTCACTGAGTTTGAGGCCCGAAAAATCGTGTACACAGCCTGATGCTCAAAGAGGGTATGTTGCTACAAGAGTTCATGTACCGACAAGCCAAAAGAAAGTATGTATACAGGATCACCGAGTGACGTCTTAGGGGGGGGGGATGTACAAGTGTTCACAATCGTTCGCTATGACCGTATGAGGCCCAAAGAAAATGTAGACCGACCTCTCGCCACCCTCTGAGTGACAGTTGAGATTTAGCCAGTCAGTGCCTGCGTACAAACACCTCTTTCGACAAGCGGGCGGGTTGAGCATTGTAAACAAAGCACGTGCCCGTGCTGTTTTCGAAAACGACGATCAAGCACACTGAGTCTGCACAGTTCGGAGCGTGAGTTCCAGCATGCATTGTTATTTGCTCCGCTTGTCTTAAATGGGCTGAGCTATCGGGGTAAACCTGCCACCCTCTGACTGACAAATGAGGTTTAGCCAGTCAGCGCTTGCGTACAAACACACCTACTTAGACATGCCCGGTGGCTGCCCAAGTACCACTGCAATGTAAAAAAAAAGCGCTTTTTCCAAAACGATGATCATCCAATACGATGGTCAAGCGCCTTTGGTCTGTGCAGTTGGAAGCGTGAATTCGAACACGTGTTCCATTGTTTACTCTGCTTGTCTAAGTAGGCGGAGCTATCTGGCTAAAACCGGGAGGTCAGCTGACAGCTCAAAGGGGTAGCCTACAAATGTTCACAGAGTTTCAGGCCCAATGGTGAAACAGCGTCCGGCTTCTGATGGAATGAGTGCATCGCCAACATAATAAAAAAAAAAAAAAAGGACGTCGAGTCGTAAATTGCGTAATGTAAGCGTAGTGCCATACTCACACAATGATCAATACCAAAATCAACCACCAAAAAAGGGGGAAGGGGATCAACGTAACGTGATCGAACACATGTTTATACAAACTGATGAGAAAAAAATTACCAACAAGTAATGTGTAATATGCGTGAGACATTTCCAAAGTGCCTACCCTTAAAAGTGTACTAACTGATGAAAGCAATTCAGTAACTTGGTGTTTTACCCCCAGTCAGCCCATGAAGACACGAATGACCAACGTAACGAGTAATGAGACATTTCCAAAGCGCCTACCCTTCAAAGCGCTCTACCAGGAATAGTTTAGCTCAAGTGGTATCTATGCGCTTGAGAATACCCATATGCGCTTCATCCCTTTCATCAAAATTTTGCTCGTTGCACTATGATATAGGCTATAAAGAACAGAAAAATACAAAGCCAGGAGAAAATGGAAGTGTTGCAATGCAAATACACTGCGCATGTCCTCCTGAAGTGAAAACAACAAAAACAAAACAAAAAACAAACACAAGAACACAACTGATTAAACTTTAATGAAACAGAGAGCGGATCTCTGTTCAAACATGGCTGCACTGAAAACGTTTGATTAATTTTTTGCAGCCGATTTGGCCAACTGCAGTTGGGGACAACTGTTCTTTGATTATTCACTGTTCGTGCTGCGTGTGGGGTCTAGATGCATGACGTCCGTTGCATTCAGTCACTCATTTACCTGTTATTTATTTTGTTCAACTATTGCATGCACGTACATGAGTAAGTAACTTAGTGTTTTATGCCTAGTCAATCAGTACGGTTATACTGCACGTACTTGAAACAAAGATACTTGTAATACACAACTGTGATAATTTATGTACGTTATGAACCTCTGACTGCTGTGAATTTTAACAGTTTGGCTGCCTTTTTCTTTCTTTTTTAACACCCGTTCAGGCGCTAAATAAGTAGTCTGTTCACACAGGTTATTGTTCATGGACCATTCCCAAGGAATATTCATGAGGTGAACCAAAGTAACCGAGATCGAAAGCGAGGAGACTTTGGACTTGGGTGCAGACGACAAAATCTCTCACCACTTTACATTCCCCAGCCTCGCTCCAAGTTCAATCTCGTGACCCGCCGCGACCTAGCTCTTTAAGAACTGGTACATTATAATACCGGTTGCGAATATGATGAAAAACAGTGATGCATGGGGGAGGGGAATACAATAGTCATGTACTCACTAATGCCAAAAATCCAGAATTCAGCAGTAACAAACTGTTTCGGTGTTCGTTCATTTTGTGCTTCACTAACCAGCGCCATCATGAGATAACCACCATGGCTGAACGAGCCTGAAGCAGCAACAAACAATCACCAGATCGAGGAGAGAGTTAGTTAGCAAGGGGAGTTTAACGTCCTGCGAGACTTTCATAGTTGACTCGGTGTTAAAAACTGATTCCCTTCAAACGTCCTGCCAACCGCACGAGAGAGACAGAGACAGACAGACAGACACAGAGATTTTCCCGCATTTTTGAGTGGTTTGAGAACTCGACCTCGAACTGGAACTCGAAAACTTTAATACTCAAGGATAGTAACGTTAGGTCCATTTGGACCTATCTAACAGCCAGTCCTTGCTATTCTACAAACACAAATAAGCACGGACTATACTACAAACAGATATTTTAAGTACGAATAAGCAATTGATTAATGCAGTTTCACAAAGTTCCTACAAATGTGCAGGAGAAAAAAAAAATCGTGTTTAAAAAAATCATGGACATACAACAATCTTTTTTATTTTATTTTTTTAAGGCAAACTTGTGGTTCAAACAAAACTGTCCAAATCTGACGAAAGGTTATTCTCAAACATTAGAGAGAGAGTGGGAGAGAGAGATTTCCCCTCACTTTTGAGTGGTTCCGTGTTGAGAAGTTCTTAGGCGCGTGAAATTGGTTTTACATGCCGTAAGAAGAAACTCAGCCAATGAGATGCCTGGTCAGTTTCGAAGTGGTTGCGTCACTCAAATCAGACACTGCCGCAATGCGACAGTTGACCCCGAGCAGCCCTGAAAGGAGCCCACAAGACAAGAGAAGACCACTGAGTCATTTTAGATCTTTCGTGAACATTTCTGTTGCCAAACATGTCGAGGTAAAATTTTCTTGTTCATGCCATACACTAAGCCTGTATAATTATATGTATTAATTTCTAGGTAATGTTCAACGGTGTGAGCCGGTTTGGCCTAGGGGTAAGGCGTTAAGCTGGTAAGCGGAAGGGTATCGGTTCGATACCGCTTCGGCTCTCCTTTCTCTTCAAAAAGGTTGTGGTTTTGTGGACACTGTCTTGTAGCTTTGTCCATCACTTCCTACTGAAACATTAAAATGGCTGTCATCGCTGCCCATCTTAATGCAGCAATTATTCTGGTGGTGACAGTGTAGCGATAGGTATATAATCTCCCTCTCCCCCACCTCCATACCCCCTTCACCCCCTTTTCCCCGTCCCTAATAAGGCTCATGGTTTCTGTGGACGTTAAGCACCATGTTTACTTAATGTTCAACAGGGCCGTCTCCAGCATCGAATAAAATAGCCTGACACTCTTTGCAAGAAACAAGTAGAGCCAAAACTGATAGCTGGGTGTACAGCTTATAAATCATTAAAGTGACTGACTACACGGATAGACCTAATAAAGGTGGCATCCGATCATCATTGGCTCTTTGTTGCGTGCCAGACGCAGTCTGTTCCAAATCCCGGACATTTATTGCTACCAAGGGAACGTAGCCCACTAAACGTTTCGGGCTGTGTTGCTCACTTTTAGGCCTACCAATTTCGTAACTACGTATAGCCCTGTATCGTTCAACTTTGTCCTTACAAACTCCAAAAGTACCCTTCCTTTTTATTGTGTACATACTTTACTCTCCCAAATGGAAATTCTTCCGTGGGAAATTACTCAGAGTCGCTGTGCCTGAACCAAGCCAGCTAGGAAAGAGTCGCTCCGGCAAATCAACCTGTAGTATAATGCATGTTGATTTTTAGTCTTGTTGGAACTTACACGGAACTTGGCCAGGGTAATGCGCGCCCGCGCGCGTGTGTGTGTGTGTGTGTGTGTGTGTGTGTGTGTGTGTGTGTGTGTGTGTGTGTATGTGTGTGTGTGTGTGTGTGTGTGTGTGTGTGTGTGTGTGTGTGTGTGTGTGTGTGTATGTGTGAATGTGTGTGTGTGTGTGTGTGTGTGTGTGTGTGTGTGTGTGTGTGTGTGTGTGTGTGTGTTCCACTGACATTGATTATGATTACGTGCTGACGTCTGTAGCATACGGAAAATCAGTGTCTTATTATTATTTTGTGTGTGTGTGTTGGCGGGGGACTAATCATATGCCATGTTCAAACCGGATATAAACAGACTTCATCTGTCAGTGTGTATCTGGGGTTTATGAAATTTTAGGACTTCATACTGTCACGTTTTTGTTTTGTTTTTTCGGGGTTTTTTGTTTTGTTTTTTGGGTTTTTTTTTAGTGAGGACATTCTTTACGATGTACCTAGCAGATACATTTTTGTCAGCAAATGTCTCTGATTCCGGCATCGTTTATCGCTGAGGACCAGTTCTTTGCGATGTTCCTGGAAGAAACGTCATTTTTAGCGGTCGTCTTAAAGGCCTTTACAGTGTTCACAGTGAAATTCATTCAGTCCGGCACTGTCTTTGTCGTATGAGGACCAGTTGTTTGCGGTTGTCTTAAAGGACGCGGTGTTCACAGTGAAAGTAATCAACTCAGTCCGGCACTATCACTGGGTGTGTGCCTCTAAGTGCCAGAATTTTGCGAGGTTCCTAACGATGTTGTCAGTGAAAGTCGCTGTAGTCCGACAGTGTGTGTGTGTGTGTGTGTGTGTGTGTGTGTGTGTGTGTGTGTCGTGTGTGTGTGTGTGTGTGTGTGTGTGTGTGTGTGTGTGTGTGTGTGTGTGTGAGTGTGTGTCTGTGCCTGTGTCTGTGTCTGTGATGAGGACCAGTTCTTTGCCCTGTTCCCAAAGAATACGGTCTAGTTAGTCAGAAAGTCACCGTAGCTGGACCCTGTGTACAAGTTAGGACCAATTATTTGCGGTCCTGTTAAGGAACATGGTGCTGTTAGTGAAAGCCACTCAGTCCGGCACTGCGTAGTCCTATCACTGAGGACCAGAAATTCACGATACCCATAACAGACGCTGTTTTCAGAGAACATCTCCTTGGTGCGGCACTGTTTATTACTCAGGACCAGTACTTTGTGATGTTTAACAAGGATATGGTGTCGTCAGTTAATGTCACCCCATCAGGCAATGTGCGTGTCATTGAGGACGAGCTCTTTACGGTTATTTCCTTCGACTTGTTCCTAATAGACACTGAAAGTCACTCCGTCAGGCACCGTGTGTATCGCTGAGGACCAGTTCTTTGCGATGTTCCTGACGGATACGGTGTTGTCAGAGAACGTCCCTATAGTCCGACATTGCGCGCGTGTGTCACTGAGGACCAATTCTTTGCGATGATATCAAAGGGACTCGATGTTGTCAGCGAACGTCACTCAGTCCGTGGGCTACCGTGTATAGATTCGATGGTCATGACAGATACGATGTCATCAGCGAAAGTTACTCCGGATCAGCTCTGCATGGTGTGTGGCTGAGGACCAGTTCTCTGCCATGGCGATAGCGGATGTGGTGTTGTCAGTGAACGTCCCTCCGTGTTCATTATGGTGTCCGCCTTGGCTGGCCCGGGATATTGATCGGAGCACGGGACGGACGGCGGGCTGGCGGCATGTCTGTGAGGAGGAAGGCTTAAAAACCCATGTCCACTCGCACGCTGAACGGGAGGCTAAGACAGCACGCCAGATTTTGTGGGTCTGCTGCTTTGCCGTTTCTCCCCGCTTTTCGTTCTTTTCCATTTCACTCATTCGTCCTCTTCTTCCTTCATCCGTCTTGGTTTTATTTTCGTGCTGGGATGACCCTGTGCGGTTGGCAGGACGTTGAAATCTAATTGATGACTTAGTTTTCATTTATTCACATTCAACATTTCCGGCAGATTCATCCTTTCTTCCTTTTATTTCTCTTGATGATAATAATAATAATAGATCATTCTTATCAAGCGTCATTCTCTAACACGAGTTAAACTCACTGTGCTGTACAAACAACTAACTACATTTACATACATTTCAACAAACAGAACCTTAAGTACAGTATTGTACTACAAACATAATAACCTAGGAAACCATAATTATTTATACATATACAGACACAACCACACACCCACACATACACCCACAGCACACTCAAGGAACACACGCGCGCACTAATCAGTCGGCTTTTATTTCTTTTTATTCATTTACTTACTTATTCGTTCCTTCACTTTCTTTGTCCTCTCTCTCTCTCTCTTTCTCTCTCTCTCTCTCTCTCTCTCTCTCTCTCTCTCTCTCTCTCTCTCTCTCTCTCTCTCTCTCCTCTCTCTCTCTCTCTCTCTCTCTCTCTCTCTCTCTCTCTCTCTCCCCCCCTCCCCCCCCGAATTTCCCTGAATCCGTCAGAAACGGTGAGAATCAGACGGCAGAGATACGAAAGAAGAAGTAAAATAAATATTGCAAAATTGATTTAGTTGTTATAACAGAATTGTGTGCAGAAACTACACAACAATATAATAATGTATACGTATCAGCTGTATGATCTGAACGGATCCAAATTCAGAACCCCACTTCATATATAAAATGTGTTTGTGGTAATTCGAAAACACGAATGCGTCGCACAAAAAGGTTATCTGCAAGTGAAATCACACTCACCACAGCAAGTTCTGCCGTGGTTTGTGTTTCTTTTCATCGTCCTGTCATATTTACCATATTTGTTAGCATGTTTAGCCGTCGTCTTTTCTTGTTGTATCCTCATCGCTCTTTGTGCCTACCTGGTATGTTTGTTAACAGGTACGGCCGTCTCCTGTTCGTGTCCTGTCTACATGGTCCATATGTCTGGTATATTTGTTGACACGTTTGGCCGTCGTCCGTTAGTCTCCTGTCCTTCATTGTTTATTATAGATCTCTGCCTGGTATATTTATGAGCAGATGGCCTCCATCTTTTTGCATCCTGTCTTCATCGTCTATTATACCTTGAATATATTTTTGACAAGTTTGGCTGCCGTCCGTGTGTGACCTGTCTTTCTTCGTTCATCACACCTACCGCATTTGTCAAGACGTTCGACGTTTAGCATTTTGGTATTCGGGAACACACACACACACACACACACACACACACACACACACACACACACACACACACACACACACACACACACACACACACACACACACACACACACACACACACAACACACACACACACACACACGCACACACACACAACGCACACACACACACACAATTTAGCTAACCTCAACGGACTGTAGCGTTTACGTACGGAACAGTTGCCAATTATATACAAACAGCCCGAAGACGCACTCTCGTGCAAAGCATCGCTGGGCACTGGTTTTCAACGCAAACAAGACTGCGAGATCAAAGGGAAAAAGTGTCTAATGACGAGAGTCTCACCAAACTGTCAAGCCACAAATACAGCAGGCGGGCACATTACCCAAGACTGACATGGAACTGACACTGTTTTCTGACTGTGTGTACTGGGGGATGGAGAGTCTGGTTCCACGACTGATTTAATGCAGACCAAATCTGTTTTTTTATCAATAAGGTAAAGTTGCTATTTTCCCATGCAAAAAAATCAAAAAATCATTGTAATCTTACCGACTAACTGCAGACAGATTTTAAAGTTCCAGTGGATAAACTGCGCTTCAAACAGTGCAAATATGTAAAATGTGACACCTGTCATTTTTTTCTATTTTATTCCTATTTTCATGGATCGCCAGTGTTGGAGAGAGAAAAAGAAAAAGAAAAAAAACCTGCGAACCTTTTTTTTTTTTTTTTTTTCCCTGCTTCATTGTTTTTATTGTCCGTCTGCTGTCAGGACGAAGGCGACTATGCCGGGGGAAAAAAATCTACGTTGTTTTGTGTTGTCCTAAAAAGGCGTTTTATCTTATTGTTTGTTGTTGGTTGGTTTTGTTTGTTTGCTTGTTTTTTAAGCTTTTTGTGTTTTGATCAAAGATCCTAAAGTTATGCAATGATACACGAGAGGATTGTCCCTAATTCTGAAGTGAAATCGATCTGCTGTAATGAATGACTGAAACATTGGATAGAAATTACACGTCGGAATAACGCTTCTTTACTTTTTTTTATATTATTATTGTTTCGTTTAGTCGAAAACTTAATGAAAGCTGAGTACCGCCAAAAACAGGCCCTTCTGCAGACTGCTGGAAATGTTCCAAACTGAAGCATTTCCTCTTTGTTTTCCGGTGTAGTGGGTCCTTTGGGAGGGGGAGGGGGTACTGTGGCTTATGTTCAGTGGTGACGGAAAGACAATCCCGATCGGTGAAATAGAAATAGAAAGATAGATCTATTCAACTGCGTAATCGGCCAGCTGGTATGAATATTTCACTCATTATCAACAGTTCAATTTTCCTGCGTCGAGATTCAATAGCAGAGTTAGTGTTTGTTCGGCTAAATATAGTGAAAGGGTGCAGCAAAAATCGAATAGAAAAATGCAACAACAAAATACTGTTGTCACACTGCAGGGCTGGTCGGCTACAACAACGGAAAAAATACATTCTCATTTCTCACCATTTAACTGTTGTTTTGTCGCTTGAAAACGGAGCTTACCCCGAAAATCCGCTCGTTTTGTATTCTCACATTAAATTAGCATTCCTTTTAACCTTTTATGTGCTTGTATCTAAACTGAATTGAATTGTGTTCTCTACGGTTAGCTGGAAAATTACTCATCGTTTATTACGCACAGGGTAGCCAAGATTAATGATACCAGTATTCAACTGACAAGATGGTTGCTCAAACTTTTCATGCCAAAAAGTGACCTATGAATATCGGTGAAACATAATTATAAGTACAGTTTGTTTTTCAAGCAGAGCAGAGTGGTCCTGTCTCTGCCATTCTTAATTATTGTCCGTCCACAAATGAAGTCATACTACTTCCGAAATAAAAAATCACTGCTCTGAGGGACAGAAAAAATCGAAAGTAAAAGTATTTCGCCAAGACGAGAATGTTCGATTGATCATAATTATTTCAGCCAGCGGCTCTGGCAGCAAAAGGATGTCGCTTAGTCACGACACATTCTGGGGTGGGGTGGTGAGTGTGTGTGTGTGTGTGTGTGTGTGTGTGTGTGTGTGTGTGTGTGTGTGTGTGTGTGTGCGTGCGTGCGTGCGTGCGTGCGTGCGTGCGTGTGTGTGTGTGTGTGTGTGTGTGTGTGTGTGTGTGTGTGTGTGTGTGTGTGTGTGTGTGTGTGTGTGTGTCTGTGTCTGTGTGTGTGTGTGTGTGTGTGTGTGTGTGTGTGATTCAACTCCTCGCTGTATGCTGGCTTGAATCACCAAATGTCTTCATTTCTGTTTGCATTAGTAGGTACAAAAGATTCGCATTTCGAGATGGGTTTTATATTGTAAAAGTCAGAAGACTTATGCAATAAAGATACTGTTCTCTCTCTCTCTCCTCTCTCTCTCTCCTCTCTCTCTCTCTCTCTCTCTCTCTCTCTCTTCTCTCTCTCTCTCTCTCTCTGTCTCTCTCTCTCTCTCTCTCTGTCTCTCTGTCTCTGTCTCTCTCTCTCTTCTCTCTCTCTCTCTCTCTCTCTCTCTCTCTCTCTCTCTCTCTCTCTCTCTCTCTCTCTCTCTCTCTCTCTCTCTCTCTCTCTCTCTCTCTCTCTCTCTCTCTCTCCCTCCCTCCTTCGGGAGACAGCTTCTGAACGGAACCTTAGGCTGCTATTTCTGTCCTTGTCTATTCATTGCAAGTGCGGCTTTTCTACATGTCAGCCGGTTTCTTCTCTGTCGGATTTACTTACATTTGTGAGTATTAGACTCTCCTTCAATTTCACTCTCGTTCATTCACGCACGAATCTCGCGTGATCGTGCTGCGCAATGAATGATGGGAGTACACAAACCAAGAGCAGATAATTCTCAATTGTGTTTGCTTGAGAAACTTGACGGCTCAGCGAGAAAAAAAGCCCAAGTTGGGAAATGGTCCCACAAGTGGGTGAAAAGAATCAGTTATTTGGAGGAAAGTTTAGGTAGTCGGCTTAACAAACATGTCTGAAGGAGGAGCGGTACTGTCCACACACAGACAGCCAATGGAATGCTAGCGACTACGCGCGCGGAAACTCCATCACGTGCCGGATTTTTGAGACGGTGTCTGCTGACGGGTTGGGGGTGGGCGAGGGGATGGGCGGGGTTGGGGGAGAGTTTTCAGTGAGATGTCCATGCCGCTATCTCCCCAACATGGAGCGGGGAAAGAAGAGAAAATAGGAACAGGGAGTCAGGGGGATGGGGAGAAGAAGGGACTAGGGGACGGGACAGAAACTTTTTTATAATTTTTTTTTTTTATAACTTTTTTCTTTTTTTCCCCTTAGCGGTGCAATCTCGGCTGCCTTGACAGAATCCTGTTATCAAACAAATTCCTTTACTCGATAGCGCTCCAACCACATCCCTCCTTGTTCCCGGTGTCGCCATTTTCTCTATACCCATTGTAAAGACGTTTTATACCCACGGAGAACAAAAGAACAAGACTCGTAGCTGCTCAGTGACTCCGAGGCTGGCTTACATTCGGCGCTGAGTTCCAGCTCTTCATTTGGCTTTGTCATACTACCTCCCTCTCGGTCTCTATTTCCACTAGAGTTAACATGCACCACCTACCCTTCTTCATAACAACACCCCACCCCCACCCACCCCTCGCCCAGCCTTACTCACAGTTGTTGATATGTCATGTTATAAAGCTGACTCTGTGCGTTGACGGGACGTTAAAATCCAAGAACTAAGTAACGCCAGTCCTAGATTAGATTCAGTCGTTCAGCGATCAGTTCATCCAAACCTTGCGGCAATTTCCATGTAAATTGTTTTCGTCATACCCCGGCGTGTCATTGTTGTACGCCATTGATGCCTCATCTCAGTCATTCGTTCGTTAGCCTTGTTCAACGCCGAGTTTTGTCTCTGGGGAGGTACTGGCGAACACGGAAGTGCAGCAGCAAAGGAATCATGAAGTCGTAGATCTGGTGGTCTCTTTTAAAAACACATACCCACACACGCATACGCAAACACACACACACACAACACACACACACACACACACACACACACACACACACACACACACACACACACACACACACACACACACACACATAGATATGGCCATGATTATCATTTC
>OY757549.1:6879793-6912293 GCA_963584105.1 Alviniconcha strummeri
CAATCTCGAATCATTACCAGTCCGCCACGTCTGCTGCACTTACAACTGATGATGATCATGATCATGATGCTGTCGAGCTTCCACTCTTCCTCTTCTTCATCATCATCATTATCGTTCTCGTCCTCGTTTTCATTATCACTGTCATGACTTTCACCACTACCATGTGTGTGTGTGTGTGTGTGTGTGTGTGTGTGTGTGTGTGTGTGTGTGTGTGTGTGTGTGTGTGTGTGTGTGTGTGTGTGTGTGTGTGTGTGTGTGTGTGTGTGTGTGTGTGTGTGTGTGTAGATGTTGTTGTTGATGATGTCCGTTTGTTATTAGTGAGAGTGCTGGCGTATTGTAATGCAATGTTTTCACTTGCAGTTCCTTTGTAGTGTTATCTGTTGAATGTTTTGTAGGGTTGCTTGTCAGTCATGATTATGTGGCCAACGTGCTTATGGCTTTATTGGAAGGTTAGGCGCTGTAAATTTTCACTTTATTATTATTATTATTGTTATTATTATTATTACAGCAAAAGAATGCTAATGTCATTTCATGTTGTAAAAACAGTCCGTGTACACGACTTCAGGGGGCAACTCTTTCCCCGAGCACCGCCGAGAGGAAGACGGCTGGAGAAGAACGTCACGAGAACGAAGCGAAGGCTGCGTATTTGCTGTGCATGATCATGCATTAATGATTGATTTATCCCGATAAATCTTGTTGCCTTTCAATTAAATATCATCCCCACGAAATGAGCCCGCCCATCCCCGCATCTCGCGTCTGCTTCCTTCCTCTCCTCTTGAAATTGCCGCTCACAGAGGACGGCGGTGGTTGAGCGGGTGTACACCTCCTCGGGAGAACGAGAGACAGTTCGAATCAAAGTTAGCTAACAATGTATAGGCCCCTGTCCCTCCAGCTGTATTGATCACGTGTACGCATGTGCGCGCGCGCACGGACACTTACACGGATTGGCTACAAGCGAGCACGCGGGCTCTCATGAACACACGCGCACGCGCACACGCCGCACACACGTAAAAGCACACACACACGCACGCACGCACGCACGCACGCACGCACGCACGCACACACACACACACACACACACACACACACACACACACACACACACACACACACACACACACACACACACACACACACACATATATATATATAGTCAGAACATGGATATATACCAAAAAACAACAACAACAAAACAAAAACATAAGTAGCCTACTATACTCCTCTCCTAATCCGGGGAGCGGGAATAGCTCAATTGTTAGAGCATCCGACTGAAAAGCCAGGCGCAACACTGACGCGGGTTCGAGTCCCCGGTGCGGCAAGGGATTTCTCCCAGTCAACTTCCAGTGCAGACTCTCCTACGGCGTCCTTACAGCCCCTGTGTGCAGCTGCATGCATCAACATCTGTGCGCACGTTAAAAATCCCAAACATTGGCAGCCATATCACTGTTTGGATACACGAAAGTATTCACACATTGATAGGAATGGGTAGCGCTGCTCTTGCGGCTGCTACTTCACATACACGCGGCACACATCTAACACGCGCATATACATCAGATACAGACATACGTGTGCGGCGGGCAAACACACACACACACACACACACACATACACACACACACACACACACACACACACACACACACACACACACACACACACACACACACACACACACACACACACACACACACACACACACACACTATAAAACAAACATGCACGCACGAGCGCACACACAACACACGCGTCTTGTAAGTGTCTGACTCCATCAGGCCCAGTGCATTCTGCAGTACAGGCAAACTTTCACCGACGACTTTTTTAAGGGTTTTTGTTCGTGTAGCCTTTTTTGTCCAGGAGCATTCGTTCCCGCAACCTTCTTCTTGCATTCATTAAAAAAAAAAATTAGTGTAAGTTAACGTCAGACTGAAGTACGTTTTACACTGACGGTAACCCAATGAAGCCTTCGTTGACTCTAGTTCCTAAACAGTTTACGTCTGAGGGACTCAAAGGGAGATCCTGCTCGATTCAGGAAAGTAAATAATAGCACTGGCATGTGCTGTGTGTGTGTGTGTGTGTGTGTGTGTGTGTGTGTGTGTGTGTGTGTGTGTGTGTGTGTGCGTTCGTGTCACGCGCGCGCACGTTGTGTGTGTGTGTGTGTGTGTGTGTGTGTGTGTGTGTGTGTGTGTGTGTGTGTGTGTGTGTGTGTGTGTGTGTGTGTGTGTGTGATGTCGGTCATGCCTGTTTAGTTTCTTGTGATTTGAATTGCTTGTAGTCATTGTTATTGTCGTTTTCCGCTTGATGTGTTCCAACGTGTATGTAATTTATAATTTTGTACAGCGTGCCTAGCTCTATTGTAATATTAGAGGTTCGCGCTTTATAAATATTATTATTATTAAGAACAGACAAACTGGCCGTAGATGACCAGAATATCTGGGCAGTCGGCAGTCAGACATCACATGTTCTTGTCAGTGGCTGAGGGATTAAAAGCTAACCAAACATCGTTTCCATCAGCTTCAAGACGAGCAAAGGCGGAAAGGCTGGTTTCACAAATGCGTTGTACGGGGGCTTTGAGAGGGTTTTGCGTTGCCTTTGCGTGCTAAGTTGCTCCAAGCCGTGTGTTGTGTCTGGCTGAAGTCCCCTCCCCCGCCCCCATCCCCCCTGCCCAGCCTGCTGTCCATCTAAACTGAGCAGTGCACGCCGTGATCAAGTGTCTGGTGTATATGCCATTGTCAAGGACTTGTTGCCACGCTGGACATGGCGTCGCCAGACTGACGTCGCATGTCCTGTCAGAATACTGTGACGTCATTGTTCTTTTACTACAAGGCACGGTGTCACCTCCTCTTTTTCCGCCCCCTTCCCCGCCGTCTTCTTCTTTCTAATGAATGGACGATGTTGCCAACCCGATTACTTGAGAATGGACGATCTCATTAACGTCTTTATTTTAATATGGTCGACTTCTGTACGAATGTACCGAATATAATGAATAAAATTTGAAGACAAGATATATATATATGGTCGACTGCGCCAACGTTTTGATTCAAGTCTGCATGATAACATCGCGTTCTAATTTAACAATGGACCACCAACCTTTAGCCGTTATTCCAAATTAGCTTCGTCCACATCGTCCCTCATAGTGATGTATCAACAGACTGAAAATGTCGCATGGCCGATAAACCTCTGCACAATATTACTCAGTACAAGTACATATTTACGAAATCAACGTGAATAGAACTCGGTCTAAACATCAGCAAGATACATATATGTAATACTTTAAAAAAAAAAAAAAAAAAAAAATCTAATTTATTCCGTATACTCAGAAAATGGACGGTGCTGATTCGGGATTTTGCCCAGGATATCAATAATAGGCGATATCCCCAACCTTTACTTTTTGTTTTCGAATGGACAGTATCAGCAGCCTTTTTACTGATGGACTGGTGCTGAAACCTTTTCTTCTCTCGGGGTAAGGGTTGGGGGTAGACAAAACTGACGTTGTTTTCAGTATTTAAGAGTGCATCATACACCAACCCTTTTATTTAAGAATGGGCGATGTCACCAACCTCACAAACACCATGAACCATGAACATTTTGCTACGTATTTCATTTCTCAGTGACGGATAATGAAGTAATCTGGAATGTGGAGCTTTCAGTATGTTATCCAGGAATGGACAATGTCACCAGCCTATTTATTATCGAATGAAAGAT
Organism: Alviniconcha strummeri; assembly: GCA_963584105.1. NCBI lineage: Eukaryota > Metazoa > Mollusca > Gastropoda > Provannidae > Alviniconcha > Alviniconcha strummeri. The sequence goes on from OY757549.1 coordinate 6,883,496, forward strand.
GTGATGGCGCAAACCTTTCATAGAAGTGATCGACGGTGCATATTTGACTGAAGAATGAACGATGTGTCCAACCTTTTATTTAAGACACGGATGATGATGATGATGATGATGATGATGATGATGATGATGATGATGATGATGATGATGATGATGATGATGATGATGATGATTGCTTTTATATAGCTCTATTCTCCGCTCTCGAGCAGACTCGCTGCGAGATTCTACATGAGTGAATAGCTTTTTATAGCGCATTTTTAAACATCCACCGAAGTGGTGTACTTACAGCGATGGCATGGCTTGAGCCACATGAAACTGCTGCCGTGTCGGCGCGTTCTGTGTACACCATACAACCATGCACCATGTCACTTCATGCAAAGCCATGGATCAAAGCCATGGATCAAGTTGGATCAAGTCACCAACCTTATTACTGAAGAATGGACGATACTGGCGATCTTTTATAGTATAAAGCTAAAAAGGAAGTGGTTGGACAGTGTAGATGATATTCTGGCTGCCATTTTGACAGGGAGTCCTGTTGTCGATGCTATAATGATGACTGGACGAAAAGTCAGTTCCTATGTTGTTGTTCTTGTTGTTGTCGTTTTAACACAAGTCTGCAGTGGAAACACTTCCGTGACTGAGCGCATATAGGGTTTCCTGAACCTACAGATCTATAAACACCATGACCTGACTCGATCTGACCTGAACATAACTGATCAACTAAATATGACTGCGAGATGGGGAGCGAAGTTCAACCATCTTCATTAGTGAAAAGGCAATGTATATATGCTGAGTCTGGAAATCCATCGGTCAATTCGGGATCAAACACGATTCTAACCATGCACAAAATCAAATTAAACTTCTCCTCACTTTAACCCACTGTGTCATTGTGCTCCCGCTCCTTCAGCACAAAATGGCGCTTGCCCTCGCATAGGGAAATTACAGTTTGCGCAAAGTATTGCAAGTACTTAGCATGAATCTTCTCGGGGTATAGTTTAGATAACATCTTCAACCGAATTCTTAGCACATAAATGAAGGAATAATATGTGTGTTATAAGCAGTGCAACCAAAAGGTTGCTGCCCTATGTTGACCTTAATGTGTTCGTTTCGCATCACTGCTCCTGCCGTGAGTCAAGTAGCATATCTTTACTCGTCGAAGGAAAGTCACTAGACAGTGTCCATGAAACATTACAGAGAAAGAAAGCCGAAATATTTTAAACCTTCTTTACGCTTCTTGGCGCAAGCGGTATCGCGAAGCGTTTTGTCTCGGTACGGAACGGTTTAATTCTACTTGAGCGTTTTCAAAAAGCGTTAAAAAAAAATCGATGCGGCATTATGCGTTCAGTTGACGAATTAACGGACTAAGAATTCGTTTCATTGGAAGGGAAAAGCATCTATAATAGCTATCAGCGCTTTCGTACAGGCACAAAGGACGGTCTCAAAGATTTGTCTTTTGTGGCATTCAGAATTGTAGCCTACACAGGGTTCATACAGAATTCTCAATCCGAAAATCACAAACCTTTTAACAGTTTAAGACTATCCTTTTCTAAATCAAAGACCAGACTGAACAGATTATCTAGCAACTCGCCTTTAATTCACTTTACATGATGTATGTACGCGGCGTCACTTTATGGTTCAGATCAGTGTCAAAATATTGCCATCTCATGATTATAACAGTTTATTTTACACACAGCAATAAACAGCCAAACATTTAGGAGCTAGAACTAGCACGTTATTCGCAAAGTCATTCAGGGAATCCCTGGCTTGTGGGTTTGACAGAAGAAGTCAAAATTCACAAACTTCCAAAGGTAGTCGAACTGTTCATCTTCCCCAAACTTTCAAAGAATGCAGGAACCCTGCAACGCTACGAAAGACAAATCTGGCGGACGGCGTCCCTGAGCTCACTGAATAATCATTATCAAGCACAGCTTGTACTCGCCATAACTTCACATTTACTTTTTGATCACTTTATCTTAACACAGAATACCAAAAGAAATGTGTGTGTGTGTGTGTGTGTGTGTGTGTGTGTGTGTGTGTGTGTGTGTGTGTGTGTGTGTGTGTGTGTGTGTGTGTGTGTGTGTGTGTGTGTGTGTGCGCGTGCGTGTGTGAGTGAGTGCGTGCTTGATGCGTGCGTGTTAGCAGTCCGAACAAATGAGTGCGTACTTCTATCAGGGAACGAAGGGTCAGTGAGTTCTTGGATTATGAAACTGGAGGAGGGGGAGGAGAACAAAACAATTTTCGATTCACTTGCCCAGTGTTTTCCAGTGTTGCTGCCATCTTCGTCATGATCTAATCTTCCTTCAAAGACCGATTGTCAGAACTAGTTCAGATCGTCTATACCACAACTTTTGAAGAGAAAGGAAAACCGAAGAAGGGAATCGAACCGACGTCGTCCGCTTACCAGCCTAACGCCTTACCGCTTGGCAAAAACCGGCTCATCCCACTCAGCGAGACACTGCCGTTCTTTTACCCACTACCTCGGGTACTCTCTGCAGACTGTAGTTTATCGAACTGCAGCTTTTTCCTGCAAGGAACGGCATAGTGGAAGGAAGAGGCGAGGCGAAATGGAGCTATTTGGATGCGACTTGTCAAGCTACGGTCGATTGTAATGGCGTTCCCGTCTCCTCGCGACCTCCTTGTCAAATATTTGCCTGTTGAGGCTTCGTCCCCGGCCCTTTCCTTTCGCCTTCAAAATTTTTAAGATGACTTAAAAAGTGGGCCATCTTTACGGCCTGGGTTCCATCGGCCGTTGGCAGTCTCGGGCTTGCTCAATGTTTTGCGTCATGTTCATCGTTACGTCGGCTTTTTTCCTCTCTGTCGCTCTGTCTTCTTTCTTTCATTTTGATCTAGTTCCATATCCAAACATAGTGGTTGTTCTGCGCCTTCCTGCGGGAATAAATAATGAATTAATGGATTAAATAATGAATTATTTTACAATGATGAGTTCAACAAAATATATTTGAACCTTTTTAACGTGGAAATCTAAAATGAAAAGAAATAACTATCCTGTTTGACAGTGGAATTGCACGAGAAGGTCACACAATAAAAGCAAACAAAGGATGATTTGTAAATGTTTAGGTTGGATGTGGGTGGGGTTGGGGTGAAAAGCAAAACAGGAACAAAGAAATCTGGGAAAAGAAAGGGGGGGGGGGGGGAAGGGGGAGGGGACATTAACGAAGAACGGTTAACTGCAATAGTGTCAAACAGGACGGCATCGCTCTGGTCCTGATTCTGTCGTAACACTCTCCAAAAAGCATACAAAAAGGATATTGTGGGTGATCAGGATTCACGTTAGCTAAAAATAAAAAATAAAATGATGCGGAGGCGGTCAGTGAATTCCTCCAGAGCGCGGCATTCCTCTGGGGGATCCACAAATCATTATTTCCAAGTCTGAGCATGGATCATTGATTTTGTTTTCATTTCAGTAGTACAATAAAATAGCAGACTGAATCAACTGAAGTGAACCACGCCGGTCTGACGCACAGTGTAGCCTGTTGAACTATCCCGAATTGCCGATGACCGCCGCTGGGGCTAGTCCAGTAGAAAAAAAGGAAGAAAAAAAGTCAAGCTTCGTATACAGGTTCATTATATGCATAGCAAAGAAAGAAAGAAAAGGAAGAAAAACTGAAGAACAACTTTGTGTGGGCACATGAATTCCGTGTTTTCCTAACATTGACAAAACCTTGATCAGTCAAAAGCAGTAGGCCTCTGGTAAAAACCTATTTTCGTTCTTATTGTCTTTTCTTGTGCTTTTTCAACGGCTGTTTCAGCTCCCGAAACCTACTGAGCGTGACTGTTTATTCTTTTGCATTGTTCAGTTCAGCTACAATTATTTTACAACGATAATTGTTAGCTGATGGCACTGAGAGGGGCATGAGTATTCGGTGTTCAATCGACTGCATGCTAATGAAAATCGGCGTTCCAAGTGAAAATTAAAACAAAGACCCGTGCTATTCAAATGTCTCAGACCGTTTTGTGTGGGTAAAACTCCACCCTCACACTACCGTCACATCGGTCATCAGATCTAGTTCTTTTAGGCAAGACATACTGAAAGAAAACGATTTGCTATTTTTTTGTGCAGAACTGGTCATCGGGTCTGTCTTCGCAAAAACTTTAGAAACAATAAGCGGCAGTTCCAAACTACAAATGTGGGAGCTGGCGATGACTTCCGATCCAATTTCCTGTCCGTGATTACTTGCGTCTGCTACTTGTACCTTCTACCAAAGACTGTATGAAGTCTTTACTTCTGTTGACGATCGATGTACAGTTCATTATAGGCTCAGAAAGAACAAGACAAGCGTGTGTTTACATTCATTCACAATATTGAATTGTTTGATTGATTATAGCTGCTGCAAGCTCAGTCAACCTCCGCGTTCATATCCGGCCGGCCATACATAGTAATTCATCAATACGATTTTTTTGGTAGGGCGGGGCTATCATTTACAAAACATGTATCACCATGACTGCAAAATGAAATGGTGGTCACTCATGCACATTGTCGTGATATGGGGACTAAGGAAGTCTGCCTGTGACAACTGATTGTTAAAGTGTTTAAGAATGGAAGTGTCCACGGCGTCTTAACATGGCAAGTAAGTAAGTAGCTTGTTTTTTTTACGCCCAGCCGATCGGGACAGTTCTATCAGGGTAATATTACAGGGCAAGGCTCATGTGATACTAAAACAAACCAACGTTTCAAAACCGTCTCATAACTGTCGCAACAGAGTGACTATAAAAAGCTCTGTATCGCACAGTGCAAGCGCAGTTTCATTATATATTTCACATTGCCTTTATGGTTTGCATAGGCCCGACTTCTTTTACACCGGCCTTTCTGAACTCAACCAGCGCATTTGTCTTTCTGGCGCACGCGCACACTTTTCTGGACTCTTCCCGTGCAACATTTGTATTTGTTTGTTCTCCGCTTTTGATTGTTGACAACTTTTCTGTTCAGGCCTTTGTGTACCGTCATCACACACACACACACACACACACACACACACACACACACACACACACACACACACACACACACACACACACACACACACACACACACAGATGTGTTCTTCTAAAGCAATTTCGTGTATTTTTTATTTTATTTTTTTAAAGCTGAAAAAAACATCTGCAATAAACCCTGAGGTAGAGCCCAGAGACAGTCGAGCCCAGGTCCGGCGCCTGGCTATATCAACTTGTCCGGTTCAGTCCATACAGTCGTAGCTGCAGCCATAACTAGGGTCGTCCGCGGCACTGGGGCTGCTAAAGTGGGTCGGAAGTTGTCATAAAAAATTCACAGACATATCACCAGGGCGGCCTCGAGGTGGGGGGAGGGAGGGATAGGGGGGGGGGGGGCACGAGGGCTTCCTTTTTTTTTACCCCTACCCCACCGCCACTTACACTCCTCCCTTTTCTGCTTTCTTCCTCCCCCCGCCCGTTTCTGCTCTGTGCCCCCTTCACGCCCCGCCACAATCACGTCTGCAACATTTCACAACCGCTTCCGGCGTGTCGGCACTGTTGAATTATGGGTACACTGGTCCGCAGTGGATGGCGGGAAGAATCGGCTGGAGGCTTGTGGGAAGACAATGAGCATCCCTCGACCTGAAGAGCTCTTATGGGTTGTGTATCTACTTCTCCACATCCTTTGTGGTGCTGGCGGTTCAGGCTCGGTCGCCGGGAAACCATGCGAGCTCCTTCCTGCCTAATCATGCCGGTAATGACCACAGCCTTGGGCAGAGACAATGCACGGCAGTCAGAACCCCCCAACCTCCGCTACCCTCCTTCCACCTCCTCTTCCCTTGCACGCATGTGCTCAAAAGAGGATGTAGACTCTGGGAATAATGTGTCTTCGGAAGGAAGGGAACAGTGTAGGATGGAGTGGGTTTGAAAAATATAATTTTCACCAGAATGCCGACGATGGCAAACATCAACTCTGGGCAACGAATAGCGCGTGCGGCAGTACATAATTATACATGCAAACTAAAAATAGCAAACCACATAGAGAGAGAGAGAGAGAGAGAGAGAGAGAGAGAGAGAGAGAGAGAGAGAGAGAGAGAGAGAGAGAGAGAGAGAGAGAGAGCTTCTTCTTCTTCTTCGTCTTCCGGTGTTGCTTAATGTCCTCGGATGTCGGTTGACATATTAGGGACAAGCTGAGACCAGTGCAGTGCGCGAGCATGGTTCAATATCGCTTTGCGTCCACGGAAACCATAAGGCTCGTTAGGACGGAAAGCCCAGGACGGTCACCTCGACTTTCACACAGTTCCTGAACTCTGAATATATATATAAGGGCGAAAATTCGTGGTAAAACGTTTCCATTACAAAACATGCTTGGATTTTGTTATACCTTCTCTACATGACACCATACTAAGTCATTCCTGCACGGTGCGGTGCCCAGGAGTCACAGAAAGCCTTGTTATTCTGTAATATATATTAGAGATCTCTTAGTGTCAAACTATCCAATTTCAGTTAACGCTCAGATAACCGCGAAGGTCATATCAGGGCAAGCAAAACACAGTAATATCCATCAGGTCACAAATAAAAGGGTGACCCTTAGTCCTTTGCGTAGCGCTTAGACAGTATTTAGGTCACACGCTATTTTTAGTTTCATCAAAATACTGATTCAGAGGTAAAACCGAAGCTCAAACATTGTTATTATTTATTTATTTATCGCTTTTATATAGTGCTATTCTCTACTCTCGAGCAGACTCAAGGTGCCCATGTTATATGCAATTCTGAATGAGTGACTGTATCATTTTATAGTGCTCACCTTTTTCTCTTTTTTTATCCGCCGAAATCGTGTAATGACAGCGCCATCTGATTGTTATATGGCCAGTGCCACATGAAACTGCTACCGTCTCGGCGCACTTTCTGTACACCATACAACCATGCACCAGTTTACAGTGTCGTTTCATTCGAAGCTATATATGAAAGGTGCATGCGTATTTAGATGTAACCTGCCACAGGCACTTTTGGCAGAATGACCGGGGTCTTTCACGTTTTATTAGGGTAACACGGGAGGTGGAACGGATACCGAAATAAGAGCCAGCACAGAAAATTGACCATGAAGAAGAAAATTCTACCGCCGTTCCTGCGGGGATTTGAACCTGCGACTTTTCAATCACGAGTTCGGCGCTCAAACCACTGTGCTATCCCCACTCATATGTGAAACACTAGTTATGGCGACCGAAGAGCGATTTACGCTACAAACACAAAGAATATCTGAAAGATGTGACTTTCATTCGGTTCACTCCATCTCTACATGCAGAAAATTCAGGCTGTACCCACGCCATCTTTCTCCGATAGCCTCCACATCTTTCTCCAGATGAGTTGCTAGCCACGTGACCTCCGATTCTGACGTATGCGAGATTGATCTGCGTATGCAAATGAGCTTTCTAAACGCTGTGCTATGACAGATCTCGATATTATTACCCACATTTTCTGCAATGGAATTAATGATTTTATATTTTTTATTTTTTAAATCTGCAATAATGTTTCTTGAAATAACCAAATTGAGGATTAGAGTCCGTGAAGTGAGGGTGTACCTCTGGTGGAGTTTATGTGCCTTGTATTTACTCGAATGCCACAACAACCGTAGGCGACTCAGGTCTTTGTTGCTATGTTTGTGTGACGTCTTTCGAGCGCTAGTTAACTCCCTTGTTGGTTGATTCTGCGCAGGCGCTGTGGGCCCCGTTCTGTTACAGAGTCTAGCGTCTGAATGTTGTATGTTCTGCGCACATGGTCACTCGGTCGCCGCTGTCAGATGCCTACATCAACAGAATAACGAACACACCCACAGCTTCTGTCGATTTATGGTCAAGTTTGTTCAAAATCGAGGTTTGAAAGTCGCGACGAAGGCGGAAGCGAATGCCGCCATATTGTGTGAGTCTTTACGCACAACACCAAGTAGTTTGAGCGTATGTAAAATATATTTTGGTTTAGTGTCCTACAACTTGGAGCCAGAGTAAACGGAAGAAGAGTTGCAGCAGGCTTCTGAGACTAAGAGTGAGAAAACAAAGGGAATCTGAAACCGTCGCAAGTAGACTCGGCCGGACACCGCGTGTAGATATGACCGGTGTTCGCTCGACATCGCCATTGTGTCAGACGAGAAAAACTGCTGCAAGCACAATAACTTCACAGTTTCAAGTTTGAAGATCAGTGATCGTTCACAAATGCGCCGTTGATCTGATCGAAACTGCCAGGCGCGAAATGGTCTTCACATACCAAATCAGCCCGCTTCCACAAGTACTTGTCGATTTTCCTTGGCAGTGATCCATTCTTCGGGTTGTCAAGCCACTTCTGACTGGTCTTTCGATCTTTCGCGTAACTCTTTGGGTTGGGAAAGTTTAAGAAACTTTTCTCGATATTGCTTCGCTCATAAAAACAACCAAAAGCTTTTCATTGCGGTGAATTTATTGGCGTATGGTGCTGGTGTCTGTGACGTCATGAACAATCTTTTTTTCTGATTGCATTAGTAAAGGCGAACCAACATGTCTGCGCCCTGAAAAGATCAAATTCGAAGCAACAAAATTTAGCATCTATTACATAAATAGTGTTAGACCAACCACAGGAAGCGTGCAAATGGCAATATTTCCGCATTTTCGAATTTAAAACAATTTCAGTGTTTTACATTTTGTTGTGTTTCTTTAACAATATTGCTGCGCTATGAGCATGACCTTTTACGTGTTTCTGTAATAATATTGAGTGCTTTACATGTCAATGGTCATCATCATTTTCTACGTTTTGGCCACTTTTGCTCGCGTGCCCTTTAAATCCGGTGAGGCCTACTTGCGCAATTGTGAGCCAATTTTTTCTGACTGTCCTACACACACACACACACACACACACACACACACACACACACACACACACACACACACACACACACACACACACACACACACAAGCAACAACAACTTAATACAACAACAACCAGAGCCAAACCAACAACAGCAAAACCATAACGAGCAAATCAAACATCGACAAATCTCAGAGTGCATGTCTGAACTGGGAGGTACATGATAAACAGTAATCTTAGAAACACTAAAAGCACAATCGGGCGTGGCCTTAATGACAGGATCTTTACCGACGGGCAGAAGAAACTGGAGTAAACGGACAGAATCCCCGACAAAGCGGCAGTCCGAAAATTCGTTGTGATCAACTCGGCACGATCTTTGGTGTCACGAGCAGCCAACGCGAGAAGGCTCTGCAGTTGCAGGAGTTGGGATGGGAGGCGGTGGGGGGGGGGGGGGGGGGAGAGACGACGTTACACTGGCACGTGACCCCCGGCCGGCTTGCCCTGCACAGCCCCAGACACTTGTTCCGATCTGCTTCAAGCCAGTCAACCGTGGGCACGTGCGCCGCGCCGCGCCGCTGCTGCTGCTCAAGCCTCGGAGCCAGAGACTGCAGCTCTTTCGTGAAGCTGCTTGGGAAACTTGTCTTACTCACCCCACCTGAGCTACATCAGCAGCTGTTTACACAAAAAAAGAAAAGGAAAAGCTGCAGTGCATCTACAAACAAAAACAGAAGAGGGTTGGGGGCTGGGGGCGGGGGGAGGCTGGAGGGGGGGGGGGGGGGGGCAGCGGGGAGGCGAGGCAGGGGTAGTACTTTGCTGTTGTTGTTTTGTTGTTGTTGCTGCTGCTTTTTTGTTTGCTTTTTTGTTGTTGTTGTTGTTGTTGTTGTTGTTAGATTTGGTTATTGTTGTTGTTTCTTTGTTTTTGTTGTATTTGTTTGCTTTGTTTTTTTTTATATAAAAGAAGCAAATTTGATCACGCCATCAGAGAAGTAAATCGAAAAGGAACCCAAAAAAATCTTCCGTCGTGCAGAGCAACAGGATGTAGCAAGTGACTGAAAATCTTACATGAAAATTCCTACATTACTCTTATTCCAGGCTTATGCAAGTGATTGCATTTGGTCGACAGGTGGCGGAGAAAACTCGGTCGGCTATGATGCTTCCGTTACTGGCTAGGCCATAGCTGTGGACTTTGTTCTTACTGACGGTGAATGCTAATCGCACAAGCACGAGGCATAGGAGCCCGCGCTACAAGCTATGATTTTGACTCTCTGTGTGTCGTGCGCTACATTGTCTTCAGCAGCAACTTCGGGGCCGTTCTCGCTGTTTGGGAAACGCCTGTTACCAAACAGATTCGCAACAACGCCTCAACAAACGCCGCCTACTGCGACGATGCTGTCGCCAAGCCATACTTTCTGCTTCCGATTGGCTGTTGCGAGAATTGTTTAGTCTCGCGGACTGAGCTTGCGGAGACTCGACTGGGATCCCCGGTGGGGAAGGAGGGGTCAAAGACATTGATACTAACGTTACATGGCTGTCACCACCGGACTGGTTCTGCAATGAGATGGAAGACTATGAGACTTTTTGTAATGCTTTACGTATGGCGCCGGGGAGAGCGGGGAAGTACCAAAACTGCACTGACTGTCACCACCTCCATGATACTACATTGAGATGGGCAGCGGTATGAGCTGTGGGGGTCAATCTAACGTCACAAAACAGTGTCCATAGACCACATCTCAGTTTGATGAGAAAGGAGAGCCGAAGCGGAATGGTCAGTCGAACCGACGCCCGTGTACTTACCAGCGGCCTAGTGCCTTGCTACAAGTGCAGATCGGCCCACCAAAACATCGAGCCAGAACCAATAAAAACTGGCTATCTAATATAAAGTCCGTAAGGCTATTTTGTGACGTCTTCATGCTGCATTGCCTCGGCTTGTCCCAACTGAAGTGACCCGGCTTTGCGGTTGACAGGACTGCCGAGTTAAAATCGAATAAGCAAGTACCAACTGCTGCACGCTGAGAGTGAGCCAGATTTTCACTGGAACTGGACACAGAGACTGTTCACACGTCAGCCTGTATGTGGGTGTACCACTGGGCATTTTACTGCACGCTTGAGAAGGAGTCGGTGACGTGTGGATATTGCCTAACGAAGCGATCTCTAACCTTTTTTCTTTATCAACCTACGACCAGAACGAAGTGATACCGAAGCGGGGAAATATCTCACTGGGTCGAAACGAGCAATCGTTCCCGTAACCCTGCGTTATCATGTCGCGAGCAGCTCAGTGCTCAGTCGCCCGGTGGCCGAGACCGGGTCCGCGGACATGCAACCCAAAGCCGTATAATGACTTCATCAGCCACTCGGCATCGCTTGGTTTCAAGCCAGAAACCTTGTCACAATCAAATGAAAATGTCTGCATATTGCCACAACCACTTCATCACCTCAGCAACGCCGTCTCCATCGCAGCAGCATGAAACGGGCGTAGCACCACGCACGGCCGCCATCGCTAGACCGTCATGCCCCGCGCGGACGAGGCGTGGGAATGGAGGTTTGCGCTAATCTGGAGCGATAAGCGGCGTGAGGAGAGTAAATGGCGGGCCCAATCAAGACGAATTATGTGGAGGCCTTGCCTTGTTCCCACCAACGGATATAGATAACTTTCCTCCCATCTCGTCTGTCTCTGCTAACAGGGTGGCACAGAGGGCCAAACCTCTCCGAGCCTGCCTCCAGACTCCTTGTGCGATGGCGGCCGCTCACCATCAGAGACAGGCTCTCTGACGCCATTCAGACCATTCTGTTTTTCTCAAATTATGTATTTCACTTGATCCTTCTTTTTTTCTTAATTCGTGACATTTTATTTATCAGTCCTTTTATATATGCATTTACTTACTTGTTCCTTAATTTCTTGTTCGTTTGATTACTTATTGCTTTCCAGAGGGGGAGCTTTTGTTGTGCTTTGCTGGTACGTAGGTTAGACCTATTCAGTGAGCTGCCCCAAGTTAGCACAGTTTCCAGGCTTCACTGCTGACGGAATGGCAGCCAGAAATGTTTTTGCCTCGATAGATTCTATCGAGGCAAAAACATTTCTGGCTGCCATTCCGAATACTGGAATTATTTCGCGCTGTATTGTGTATCAGTCCCATGAAATCGAAACGCAGCTGCATTAAAAGTAATTAGATTAAAAGTAATTATATTACCCGGCTTTTCCCGGTTATGCAAATTGCGCTCAATGAATATTCACATGAACTGATGTACTGCAAAACTCACATTTTGCTCAAAGTTATCTTGCCCGTCACTCAGTTTGCTTGACAACCTCTGAGACGTGACTGACAAAAAAGGAATCAAACGGTGTTAACGTTAGAGTGACGAAGAAATGAATGAAGCAGTGTAAATGTTCGAGTAAACACACAAAAAGGCTAATGATTACTGGCAGAGCAATGTTTACTGGCAGAGCAATGCTAAGGACTTGACCTTTGGAGTTTCACCTACGAGGTGTTGTTTTGGTGTGGCTTTTTTGTGGCGGCTTCTCCCTCCCTTAGCATTGATTCCAGCCTCAGACCACAGGAGCGGGACACAATTCGTGCTGCTGCTCAGTATCCCGTGCAGCTGCTAATGAGGAGTATCAGCAGGAAGGAATCGGACTGGGCACGTTTTCCTGTCCACACACTGACACGTCAGTCACGCACGCTCATTACCCCTCTGTGAGTTAATGAAGGCTACAATAGCTCGATTGTGACTGTGATCGCGTGGACACCGAGCGGTTTCCGAGCCGAATAATAATAATCAATGAGAAGAAAATTTTGCAATGCGCTTGGCTTTATTTGGAGAAACTCATGCTACGCAAATGTAATATGTAATGATGCTGATGCTGATTGTGTTTAAATGCATTATTATAATTATTATATGACATCTGCATAGTGTGAGACAATGAGCCCTGCGAGCAGCTTCAAGCGCCTTGCAAATTCCATGGATACAAATAGCAAAAGAGACAACATTACTAAATACACGGTAGAGTGTAGAAAGAAAGTCCGACACCGAGGCTACAGCTGGATGTACACACAGCAGGGTTTGTTTGTTTTTTGGTGTTTTGTGTGTGTGTGTGTGTGTGTGTGTGTGTGTGTGTGTGTGTGTGTGTGTGTGTGTGTGTGTGTGTTTCGTTGTTGTTGTTGTTGTTGTTGTTGTTGTTGTTGTTGTTGTTGTTGTTGTTGTTGTTTGTTTGTTAGTTTTAAGTTCTTAGGACAGTGAGAAGTTTCTCTTTACAAGAGCTGAGCGGAGAGAACGAGAGAGGTGGCAGATGTTTAGAACAGGTGAAAGATGTGGTCGAAGAGGACCGTCGAAGCAGTCAAGAGAGTGAATATTGAGGTTATTTTCTACTCTAAATTTGACAAGTAGCTAATGAGTTCAAACAACAAGGGAGTGGCATAATCTTTTTCTGATTTTCTGCAGTCGTGTGGGTCTACTTTAAAGTGTAGAAGCGGTTCAAACGGCAAATCAGCACAAATAAAATTACAGCAGTCACGGGACGGTTCAGAATGAAGAATGAGTACGTGCTGAATAGTGACACTTCGCGTGAAGACTACATGGTGCGATAAAAACATTTAAGTACTTTAAAGTGTCAGTTTATACAAACGTAACTGATATTTTAATACATCAACGGATCGTAGTTGGGAAGTACACCGAGGTTCTTGACGCTGATATTGAACCAGACCTTCATTCCATTCACTGCAGTTCTCGTGAGGTTCGAGGCGTAGAAATGTGTGCAGTACGAATTGTCCCCCTTTCCTGTGCACCACCCCCGACAAGCAACAACAGTCATTTTCCGGCTTAGGAACGGGACGGCGTCGTCTGTTGTTTCAAGTTCGACCGTTCCGTCTCAGGACTGATCTGTGACGTGGTTCAATTTGTTCTCCACGGGCAACGAAGTAACTGCCAAACTCGATAAGGTCAGTCTGGCAACTGTGACGCACCTCGCTGATTAACAACGGTCGCTGTGCAGCAGAGAACAGTGAAACGGAGGCCGCTCGGAAAGAACTACAGCCGGTTCCTTCCGACATGGCGCCGAGCACGTCATCACTTGTGTCTGTAACTGTTCCCTAAAATTAATGTGGGATCTGGGTCACGATGAGTTGCTGCAACAAAAAGACAACGACGAAAGGGTGCAAACGGATTTCGGTAAACCGGCGTCATGCGCAAACACTACAGAACTCGAGTTCGTCGGTAACTTCGGGGTCTTTTGTTGTTGTTATTGTTTGGTGGTTGTTGTTGTTGTTGCTGTTGTTGTTTCATGTGTGTGTGAGTGTGCGCGCGCGCGCGTGCGTGCGTGCGTGCGTGCGTGCGTGTAGGTGTGTGTGTGTGTGTGTGTGCGAGCGCGTGCGTGCGTGCGTGCGTGTGTGTGTGTGTGCGCGTGCGCGCGCGCGCGTGTGTGTGCGTGCGTGCGTGCGTGTGTGTGTGTGTGTGCTTTGTCATACGAAAGTATGTTTATTTTGGACCTGAGTCTGGTGGCACTGTGTTTTTTCCGGATGCTAGTTAAATGGATGGAGACTACAGTGCTGTGCTGCCGGCTTCGAGTTTGAATCACTTGTTCATTTTTACTGTCATCAGGACATCACATGGAGAGAAGAAAGACGATACAGGAGACCTTTTCCCGCTTAATGCACCAAATAAGTTATGAATGAAACTCGGAACTTGCTGTAACAGCATCTGCTATGGTTAACACCCTTTCTGCCTTACTTCAAGTGTTTCCCCTTTCACAAACCGAAGTCAGCACTACGGATCACGTTCGGTTTGCACTTGCATTTGAAAAGTGGTAGGTGACTAAGATAACAAAGGAACGGAAGCTGATGAAAAACGCCCCGTCCACTGAGTTTCTCCATTACATAAACTGATGTGAATTTGTATAGACTTAGAAAGGAGAGCGGCGTACGACCCCCAGAGTTGCGCCCATTTTACCGACCCTGACAGGCTGGGGTCGTCTATTGTCAGCAGTGAAGAGGTTAAGCATGTTACGGATCTCCCTTCCACATCTTGTCCGAGCAGGTTTGACACTCAATTGTCTCACTTGGTTGACAGCAAGAGTTAGGTATTTGCTGACGTCGTCACTGGCTAAAATAAACGAACCTGTTATTTAGTAGAGCAGTCAGAGCAAAGTAACAATAACAAATTACCGCTTAACAAATTACTACTTTGTACTTTTGACGTCAGAGAATAAATGTACATAATATTTTTATTACATGCATGACGAATGAACTGATGGACGCGAATCAGTATTCTGATCGTATCCGTGTTTGCTTGAACATGGTCGTAAACTAGCTAATGTACAAGTGTATTTTGTGCTGGAAGTGGTGTACCACTAAATTGAACTAACCAAAGGTTTTTGTGTCTGGCTACCTAGTTAGCGAGAAGAGTCTCCTCTTTTTGATTAGCCTGTCCATGGCATCCCGTGCAACTACTAACTGCAAGGGAGTTGGCAGTCATACGTGTGTGCACAACAGCCTTTCCCTAATTTTCACAACGCAGTTTCACGTATTTTTGTCATTCTTTCCTTCCGACTTTACATCTAATTAGTCACCATTTTTTCATTTCTGTATTTATATATGTATTTGAATAAATACTTTATATTTAATTTCTCATTCGTTTCTTATTTATTTATTTATTCGTAATATAGCTGTCTGGCTATAGCTGTTGGTGCAATTGTTTTTGTATTTATGGAGCAGTCTTTATATACGTTCTTCATTAATCAGTTTATTGAAATATTGACTGGGGCGGGGGGGGGGGGGGGTCTTTCCGTGACTATTTTTCCACACTCACCTGTTGTGTGTGTTCCTGTAAGTGGATCTGTCTTTTCATGGGTGGTCAAACTACGGTGTTATTTGCTGGTGATGAGTGTGTAGGTCTTGGATTTTTAACGCCCGTCAACCGCACAAGGTCACCTCAGGTCAAGTGTTGAGTGAGAGAGTGCCAGCCAGCCAAACCAGTGTTTGTCGGTGCATGTGTGTGGAAACTAAAACTGATTTATTTTATCTCCCTTTGTCGAAAGGGCTATTTTAAGCCAAAGACAATAAAGCGTCAAAGCGTCTCTCTCTCTCTCTCTCTCTCTCTCTCTCTCTCTCTCTCTCTCTCTCTCTCTCTCTCTCATCTCTCTCTCTCTCTCTCTCTCTCTCTCTCTCTCTCTCTCTCTCACGCACGCACGCACGCACGCGCGTACACACACACACACACACACACACACACACACACTCACACTCACACACACACACACACACACACCACACACACACACACACACACACACACACACATACGCCGCGCGCGTAGTTGTGGCTCTGTGTGTGAGCCAAACATTTCCGTGTGTATTCGCGCGTATGTATGTGAGCTGATAAGAATATAGCTATCGTCGAGGAAAGAGAGCTTTCACAACAATCACAAAATGAACTGTCAAAACAAGTACTTTTTATGGACGTAGTTCCAACACACATATCAGCTGAAACTATGCGTATTTCAGTCTCTGTGAATTAATTGTGTGCTTGCGAGCGCGCGCGCGCGCGCGCGCGCGTGTGTGTGTGTGTGTGTGTGTGTGTGTGTGTGTGTGTGTGTGTGTGTGTGTGTGTGTGTGTGTGTGTGTGTGTGTGTGTGTGTTTCCTGACTGAAGTCCTGGCTAACACGTCCGTCCTGTTTGTGACTGATGCAATCCGGCCTCACTTCAGTTTACAGCTTGTCGCTGGCTTATCATAATACTTCTTGCGTTTCTTTCGCCTTCTTCGCTACCTGGGGCTGTCAATGTTATTCTCATCTATCACACGCTTATCTTTAAATCCCGGCCTGCTAACAGTATGAACACACATTATTACTCGACGGGGTCACTAGTGCGCGCCTACAGCGCTATCAACACGTCTGCGGGTCAAATCCTTGTCATACATGTCCTGCTTTAACATAACTCTACTTGTTCGTTGTTGTTTTTTGTTTCTTATTTTGTTTTGTTCATACCTGTTGTAATGTTGTGCACATACGTTTCGTTGTGTGAGCAGGTAAAATCCTCTCTCTCTCTCTTCTCTCTCTCTCTCCTCTCTCTCTCTCTCTCTCCTCTCTCTCTCTCTCTCTCTCTCTCTCTCTCTCTCTCTCTCTCTCTCTCTCTCTCTCTCTCTCTCTCTCTCTCTCTCTCATCTCTCTCCTCTCTCTCTCTCTCTCGTGTGTGTGTGTGGAAAATGTGCAAACGAGAAATTCCGCAAACGATCGCTCGTTCTTTCATCGTTAAGTCTACACACAAAACGTACACCAAACCCACTTAGCAGACAAGGAACATTGAAGCAAGACAGATACTTGTATCACAACCCACGTTGTCATATTGTTGACCTGTTTGCTCTTCTTCCTCTCTTCCTCCTCTTCCTCTTCCTTCCCTTCTTCTTTTTCTTCTTGCTTTTGCTCCTCAGGTGACCATGGAGGTTGACAGGACATCAAAATCCAGAACTACTTCTTCTTCCATGTACCAGTAAATGATCAAAATAAACAGAACTGCTTTGGCTGTCGACATACAGACAAAGAGCAGCAAGTTATTTGTTATAAAAAATGATGAAAATACCTATTTCTTATTTATCTTTGACTACTGTTCGCCGAAATGTCCGAGTTTCTATAGAAGAATTGGGTCCAACTGAAAGATTTCATGTAGTTGCAGAAAAACACCAACTGAGTTGTTTTAAAATCTGTGCGTAGAAGTGAAACATGCTATATAATTTTATGTACCCTTGAAATGTTCTCTGTGTTCACATGAAAAGCAAAGACATGTAATATAAACGGTAAATTTGCTAGTTTGCTAATTGAAGGTTCAAGATCAATCAAGAATATAGTGACACTACTCAGAATATATGAGTACGTTTTGAATAGTTCTATGACGCTGACATTCCTCGCTGATAACGTTTTGGTCTATGCAAAATGAAGAAAAACAACGCAATGTTTCCTAGTAAAGTTGCTCCAATAGGCTACGTCCTTATTCTTGGGTCAGATCGTCTTGACAAAATGACCGAATTGGACGAAGAGGGAACACCTACATATACTGTAGCTGCTTTAATCTTGCACACGATAAGGTGAGCACAGCTTTGCAAAGCAATTCAAAAGTTCTCTAAAGCCTCTACTGTATGAAGGTAACTTGGAAACTGACTTTGTCTGGTGCTGTCTGACGTCAACAGCCAGAGTAATGAAACCAAACATTAGAAAAGCCGGGCATTGTGGTCCCCCCTACCCACCCACCCCCACCCCCATGCCAAATCTGTTTGTTATATTTCAACGTGACTATACCCAGAAATTACGCAAAGTCACAAAAGCAATACGCGATTAACGTTACATAAAAATATAACATTATCTGTGTGCACGTGAAATGTATGCTGTTATAGTTTACATGTAGCGCAATATATAATAATGTAATGTAACCTATTTGGTCCGGCATGACTGTCAAAAACAGCGCCGTATTCCAAACAGAGAATGATGGTTTTCCGCTTTTTCGTCTCTGCCGCGTTCATAATGATGATGATAATAATAATATAATGCAGCATTCAGCTGTCACCTCTTGACGCGTATCTGTCAAATTCCCTGTTTTACATGTTTGCATGCACTCAAATACCGACACTCGATCTCACTACAAAGCGTGTTGCTAATTTATATATGTTAGTTGTCGCATATTATTTGGCGATGTGGACTGATTTGATCAAATTGTATTTTTGTTTGCGTTTTGGTAGCAGCTTCTTGTTGCGTAATACAGCTGTTGGTTGCTGCTGTAGCTACACAAGTAATATTATTAATTGTTTACCTGGGTGCGCATACTTTGTCTGTCTTATTCTTGATGTTTTAAATTTGGAAAATGGCCAGCCACAGGAGTAGTAAAGTTCAGTTGTCTTCTGCCAGAAGTGGAATTCTGCGTAATTCTACCTCGCTATTGGCGATTGTTTTTTAAGTTTCCTTTGACTTTAACCGCGGACCTTCGTCATGTGGATGCCTGTGCCTAAACTTCTGGTTTTTGATCGTTATTGCTCAGACGGCGCTGTGCTACCAGTACTGTCATGTGTCTTCAGTGAACAAGATTCTGTAGATAAACAAAAGAACAAAACAGGTGCTCGTGCGGTGGGAGGGTTGGTGGGTGATGGAGACACGATGTTGCATTTCAGCCACGAGACTAGACTGCATGTACACGCCTACATCCCAGGCTGCGGGAAGGGTGAGGAAAAAAAAAGGGGGGGGGGGGGGGGGGGGGGGGGCGGGGGGAATTTAAGCTCCCGCCCAAATAGATGGGAATTGAACCTCCAGCCTCTGGGCCCCGAGTAAATAATAAAATCTCCCAACCACCCCATGGGGCGGGGTTGGGGGTGAAGGTGGTATGGGGTTGTAATGGCGGTTTTATGGACGAACTTTTGTGCAGGAAGACGATCCTGCTTCAGCGTCCGTGACCGTCATCCTGAATCCGCACCAATTACAAGTGACACCGTCTTTCGCGCTGTCAACTTTCATCGCTCGCCTTTCTACAACGCTTTCTAGGCAGTTGCTTGGCCGCCACTGGACAATAGCCCGCAATGTCTGCTGACCACCTGTAACAGACGTCATCTTCTTGACCCACACCTGCCGTTTTGACCAGTGGCAAGCTCGCCTAGTCTTATGCGGTTTGTGTACGACTTGGGACACAATATTCAGCCATCAGTGTTGTCCTGTTTAACATTATAGGACATATTAGCTTGATAAAATCATGTGTGAACAGCCTTTATTAGGGTGAAACAAAGCATGAAAATATAAAACAATCTCAGAATCAAAAACCAATGTCGAACAAGTCAACAATGTACTATATAGGAAAAAAATGTACAATTCGTCGAAATGTAGCCGTAGTTCAAGAAACAAAGGAGACAGTTAGCGCTCGAAAGACGTCATACACACACAACAGCAAAGACCGGAGTCGCCTAAGGTAATTCTCACCTGCGAATAAATATAGGGTGCACAAACTTCACAAAAGGTATATTACGGGGATGTAAGTAAGTAAACATGGTGCTTAGTGTCACAGCAACCATAAGGCTTATTAGGGACGGGGAGAAGGTGGGGGAGGGGTTGTGGAGTTGGGGGGGGGAGGAGATTATACACCTATCGCTACACTGTCACCACCAGAATGACTCCTGCATTAAGATAGGCGGCGATGAGAGCCATTTTAATGTTTCATAATTGTGAGGGACAAAGTCACAAGACAGTGTCCACAAACCACAACTTTTGAGGAGAAAGGAGAGCCGAAGCAGATTCGAACCAAAGTCCCTCTGCTTACCAGCCTAACACCTTACCGCTAGGCCAAACCGGCTCACTCGAGGATGTGTCGTTGCTGGAGTTTATATAGGGCCTTCTCTACATTTACTTGCATGCCAGGTGAGGGCTACCGTAGGCGACTCGATCAGGTCATTGCTGTTGTGTATGTGTGACATCTTTCGGCCACTAATTAACTGCCTTGTTTCAAGGTTCTGCGGCACAGGCGCTCTGGGCCTCGTTCTGGTTCATATATTAGCCGTAGTTCATTAAGATATGAATACATCCTCGACTTTCTCAAAGACGGCTAGGCAAGGCTAAATTCATCAAAATCCAAACTCAAAGTCCATGTGTTCATATCACATTGAAATGACATACGTCGCTTTATGACTGAAGAGGGGGAACATTAAGGAATCTGAATGAACTGCAAGGGTCGAAATTAGAATTCTAGGCAGAATTCCTTGAAGAAGCATAACATTCAGCCCTACACCGCGTTCAAAGAGGGAACCTTTGATAACTCCCTGTCCTTAGCGGGACTTAGGGGACCTTAATTTCTGCATCCGCTGTACCCCCAGGGGGAGGGGAGTAGGGGGCAATAAACTCCATTTGCGGGAAATCAAGTCAATAAATCCAAACCTGAAAGACCAGACTACATACAGTTAATAGCTGAGCGCAGACACACTATATGTTCCCCATAACTGACATCCCTGACAGCACACACACACACACACACACACACACACACACACACACACACACACACACACACACACACACACACACACACACACACACACACACACACACACACACACACACACACACACACACACACACACACACACACACACACACACACACACACACACACAAAAGAGGCCAAGACCATTCAGAGACACGTACCCCTGTCTAAATTTAAAACAGAGCATCCGGTTAACAGTTTTCATCTTGTACGGCAGGGGAACTCATCAGTTCATATTGATGCTCCCAGGCTCCAAACACTGACAAATACCCATGCACTCCAACAGCATGGGGTGCCCCAAAATAGCTCACACCGTGATCCACTGTTACTACAATTTGCTGCATTTGGCATGGTCCCTCAGCCTGCAAGTGAAAAATAGGAGCCAGTCAATGATTTGTACGCTGCTAAAAATGGCCCAAAACAAACTAAAGTTTCCTCGCACTTCAGGGCGAAATATTCTTACGTGATGCTGTTGATCTGACCGGAAGGAGCAAGACAAGGGGAAGTCTTTCAAAAAGAAGCTGATACAGAAAAGCGTGGAAGACGGAAAAGTAAGAGCAAGTCGGGCGTACAGAAAGAAAGAAACGAAAAGACACAATGACTGTCAGCATGAAAACAGGCTAGTAACATTATAATGGGTCTCTCTGCAGTCACGACTCTATCCGACATAATGTTGCAAACAACAGAGCAGGACTCTCTCTCTCTCTCTCTCTCTCTCTCTCTCTCTCTCTCTCTCTCTCTCTCTCTCTCTCTCTCTCTCTCTCTCTCTCTCTCTCTGATTAGTTATTTGACTGAGAGAATGCGCAT
Organism: Alviniconcha strummeri; assembly: GCA_963584105.1. Classification (NCBI taxonomy): domain Eukaryota; kingdom Metazoa; phylum Mollusca; class Gastropoda; family Provannidae; genus Alviniconcha; species Alviniconcha strummeri. The sequence goes on from OY757549.1 coordinate 6,905,077, forward strand.
AAAAGCAAGGACAGGTACTAAGAAGCATATGCACTTAAATCTGTATCTTTGGAAAATAAAACTTGTCAGACCTCTCTCTCTCTCTCTCTCTCTCTCATCTCTCCCCCCCCCCCCCTTTCTCGTTACCCCCCTCTCTCCTCTCACGCCTTCTCACCCCCTCCCCCACTTTCAACAAAACCGATATTGCATGGAAGTGGCATTGAGAAGTAAGCGCATCAATTGCGAGTTGCCTGCCCATTGTTATGACAAGGGACGAGTGCCAGACAGAAGGACACACACTGACGTTGACAGTGTCACAGGGTTATCACAGCAACGACAGCGGAATGACAAACAAATCACACAATCTAACTTTACGGACGATCGTCCATGCCGCGTTAGGAAAACAAACAAAAATCACTCGATTGTCTGTGTTTGTGCGCGCGCTGAGTGTGTGTGTGTGTGTGTGTGTGTGTGTGTGTGTGTGTGTGTGTGTGTGTGTGTGTGTGTGTGTGTGTGTGTGTGTGTGTGTGTGTGTGTGTGTGTGTGTGGCCTCAATAGTGAGTGGTGGGGATTAGTTGAAGGTGTTTTCGTCTTTATGGTGTAGTTTTTGCGTTTGTTTGTTTGGGTTCTTTGTGGAGGAGGATGCCAGTCTTTGGTGAATTCCAGCTCTGTTCAGAGAATAACATGCCTAAATTAGGTCTCTCCTCCTCTCTCTCTCTCTCTCTCTCTCTCTCTCTCTCTCTCTCTCTCTCTCTCTCTCTCTCTCTCTCTCTCTCTCTCTCTCTCTCCACAGATCGGTATATTTAAAACATTCTTGACAATGGTTTAATGCATAAGGATCGAACGACATTGCATACAATACTGTCACATTATGCGATATATCACTCTTTGTTATTACAACTGTCATTCCACCAGACTCGAAATTTGTCATAATATTGTGCTGTAGCAAAACAAAAAAAATAAACAAATGAAATCAAGGGGGCGTTTAACTGACATTCCTAACCACACCACTGTCGAATTACAGGACTGGCGGTCTGTCGTCAACACACACGGTTCGAAACAAAATGCACCCATTCCATGTGTGCGAGTGTCAAAGTCAGATTTATGGTCTGTCTCGTTTGCACCCACACAGACCATTCAGCGCATTCATCTTGGCCCCGTAATGTGTCGGCGTCTTCGGCCATGTCGACAGTTCTCGTTTGTTCTGCCCAGTCTGAGCTGGCCCGAACTCCACTTTCTACGTATAAAAAAGGAGGGGGGAAGGGGAGGGGATGCAATCAATGTTATGTCTTGTGGCATCACTGGGCAGATTAAGCGTCCATCTTCATCTTCTCATTTCACCTTCCTCTTCTATCTTGCCTTTTCCCTCGTACCTCTTTCCCCCATCCCCTCCTTCCCTCTTGTTCTTCTATACTTCCAAGCCAGAATTTCCTCCAACATATTTTCACTTCCATCTTCCCTCTGAAACAACCCTCGGTGGGGAACCGCGGATGCAGAACTGAAGGTCTTCTCTACAGTGAAACTGGAGCAATCGAAGGTTTTCGCTTTAAAGCGTGGAGCAGGTCAGAATATAACTTTGCATGTTTCACCTACTAGCAAGAATCTGCGTTTCTAATTTGTGCTGTCTCAGTTCTTTGAGCTTTTTTCTTCTTCAAAATCCTCTTCAAACATAAAGTGATGTAACGTAATGTGTTGCCGATTTGAAGAACGCAGAAGGACAAAACAAAACAAACATTCCACACGAACGCACTCACAGCGCTTGAAAAAGAGAAGAGGATGTACAAATAAAAAACAGTTCCCAAACTAATTATTAAAAAAGAAGAAGATTAAAACCATGAATTAAAACCAGCTCATGCACGTCGCAGCCATCGTTACAGCCACCTTTAGCCTGGGCGTCGTCACCTGATGTGTGTTATATCAATGAATAACAACAAGTGTACTTGTCATATGATAATTATACGATCATGATTCTACTTTGCTGGGCGTTGAATATCCTGTAACTAAGACATAAGATTACATTGTCGATAAGGAACGTTTCTTGGTGTTGGTTCATTCATTCACTATCACTGCCACACGTACATCCATACAGCAACAATACAACTGTATTATCCAAAACGAGCCATAGCGCCAAGTGCTTCTTTCATGCTATTGCTAGTCTTTCTTTCCACTTCTGCCTTCGTCTGAGATGGCCTGTGCGTTGATGGAATCCAAGAACTAACTAACTACTTCTGCCTGCCTTCTGGCAGCGTTCGGAGTGGCCGTCTGTCTTCTCTTTTCTTTACCGGAAAAACGTTCTACACAATTCTTCTAATCTTCCTTTCTTTTCTTTCCTGTTTTCTCACGTCACAAGGACTCCTTCTTACTAGGTACTTTTTATCTTCGGTAACTCTGCAGGCACCTTTTTATAAGCTTCTTCTTCTTCTTCATCTTCTTCTGGTGCCTAAATAATTTACTATTCTTCTTCTTGTTTTGTTGTTCCTATTGGTGTTGTTACGTTGTTGCTGCTGCTGCGGCTGCTCATACGGAAGATTAACTTGCCTTTTTCTACACTCGCTTCTTCCACCCTCATTGTGTGTGGAAAGTCCATCTGGACCGATGGCTACGTTAGTCACGTTTAGTTTGTTGCGACGGCTAGGTTGGTCGCCTTTGGTCTGGAGTGACATCTGCGCTGGTCACGTTTAGCAGGCACTGACAAATAGGACGTCCGTTCTCTGTCGGTGCATAAGCTGACTCCGCAATGGCGTCCACACAGGCAGCGTGTTGTCTGACATGACGTCTCTAGGTCTGCCAGCCGTGCAAAACTGCCGTGCAGTGACGTTTGCTGGTCAAATCTAGCCTCGTAAGGCATCTGTCATCGTTCTACCAGAGACCTTACTGCAAGTATGGTAGGCCTGACGCGTAGGGCGAACCCGTTCGCCCAAGAGAGGAAAGAAAGGCAAATCATCATTTAAAGCAAGCAAGCAAAAAAAAAGTCCTGACGATATTTCTGGGAGACAGATTGTGTTTTATCAAAATCAAGCTCTCGGGGTATCGACTGTATTGGCCGTCTGCCCCGAGATATGGGTCCTTCAATGGCGTTAGCCAGGTTTCAGTTAAAAAGCAAAATCTCGTGCCACACTGCACAGAGTGGAAGGAAGGACAGTAACAGTTTGAACCAACGCAACATTCGGTTGGGCAGAGTGAGTTTAACCCTTTCCCTGCCTTTATGGCACCATATCATTGTCGATGGCGAAGCGTTTCCCATATCCCAGAATGAAGTGACAGGACGTCCTGCTTGAATTAAGTCTGTTCATGCATGCTCAGAAGAGGCCAGTTTCTAGAAAATGAACGTTTCCGGTTGGCTTGACCGTCTGCAGGACTTCTTTGGAAAGGAACTGCATCAGCAGCACAAACTATTTGGCAGGGAAAAGGGTGAAGCGAAATTGTCATCATGGGTATTTCTCAGTCTAATTTGGTGTGTTTATGTGTCCGTTTTTAACTCTTCCAACCGTGAGGGGAAATGTGTGTGTGCCTTCGCACAGCGGGAACGTTCGTCCCATTTCTTGGAGGAGGACGAGTTGGGGGAATTGGTGGCACAGAGGGGCAAGTTAAGCATGATCGAGCGTGGTCACCCCATGGATGGGTGATCGTCACATGCACGGCTTTGTGCCTGCCCCGATATTTCATCATTTGTGCGTGTGTGTGTGTGTGTGTGTGTGTGTGTGTGTGTGTGTGTGTGTGTGTGTGTGTGTGTGTGTGTGTGTGTGTGTGTGTGTGTGTGTGTGTGTGTGTGTGTGTGTGTACTGTTCTTGAAACATGAACCCGCGTGAAAACATGCTCTTTTTTTCTTTTTCCTTTTTTAAGCGAGCGTGCTCAGGATAGTTTTACACTGACACAGCTCTTTGGTCTTCATGATTCATCGCAACCAAAGTGTGGTGAGCTGTGGGACCAACGGGCGAGTGCAGTGAGCCTTGGAGAGTATGCCTGGTGTCACATCGCATCTTTCACCCGTCTTCCACCGCCCTAACGGCGGGCACCCGGCCCCTCAGTGATACAATGCTGCTCCTCACCTTCCTGTTCATCACAGGCCGCCCATCTGCACCGCCACTGCTTCGCGCCGTCCCTGTCATCACGCTCAGCAAAACTGCATTCGTTTTGTCGTTTCGCGGCAGTGGAAAAAAAGAAAGAAAAAAAAAGGAGAAAAAAAAAAAAAGAACAGCTGTTTGAAACTTACGCTGACGCGAATTTTGGAGAACTGTCACCATGAAGTGTTGATGTCTGAAACGTTTCGTCGTTAACGATCGTGTACTCAGAATTTATCTCTGTGCTGCTGTGTCGGTCTGAGAGAGCCTTCTGTTATGTCAGGTTGAAAGAGTCTTCTGTTTTGTGGGGCTGACACAGCCTTCTGTTATCAGGTTGAAAGACATTTCTGTTATGTCAGGTTGTAAGAGCCTTTTGTTGTGTCAGATTGAGAGAGATGTCTGTTATGTCAGGTTGTAAGAGCCTTCTGTTGTGTCAGATTGAGAGAGGTGTCTGTTATGTCAGGTTGTGAGAGCCTTTCTGTTGTGTCAGGCTGAGAAAGCCTTTTGTTGTGTCAGATTGAGAGAGACGTCTGTTGTGTCAGGTTGAGAGAGACGTCTGTTATGTCAGATTAAGAGACCCTTTTGTTGTGTCAGGTTCGGAGAGATGGCTGTTTTATCAGGTTGTGAGGGCCTTTTGTTGTGTCAGGTTGTGAGAGCCTTTTGTTGTGTCAGGTTGAGAGAGACGTCTGTTATGTCAGATTAAGAGACCCTTTTGTTGTGTCAGGTTCGGAGAGACGTCTGTTTTATCAGGTTGTGAGGGCCTTTTGTTGTGTCAGGTTGTGAGAGCCTTTTGTTGTGTCAGGTTGAGAGAGACGTCTGTTATGTCAGATTAAGAGACCCTTTTGTTGTGTCAGGTTCGGAGAGATGTCTGTTTTATCAGGTTGTGAGGGCCTTTTGTTGTGTCAGGTTGTGAGAGGCTTCTGTTGTGTCTGGTTGAGAAAGCGTTTTGTTATGTCAGGTTGAGAGTGAGAAAAAAAGAAAAAAGAAAAAAAAACTCAAACAAAATTTACTGCCAGCGTTGTCAAACAATTCAAATGACACAAAAGGTTGGAAAGAAATCTCATTTTAATCAGACAATACAAAACGGAAGCAAACGGGGGGCGGGTGTTTGTTTGTTGTTTCTTTGGTTGGTTGGTTGGGTTTGTTTGGGGTGTTATTGTGTTGTTGTTGTTGTTTTGGGGGGAGGGGGCGTATGGGCGGGGGGGCGGGGACGTATTGTAGTTATTGTTTTATTATTTGTGTACTGTCTGTCTGTTCGTTGCTTGAAAATGGGGTTTGCCCTGAAAAGAATCACTTTTTTCTTCTTCTTCTTTTTTTTTTTTTTTTTTTTTTTTTGTAGCCTATTGTCTGATTATAATACGTTTTTTTTTGTTTTGTTTTTTTTCTCTCGTCTTTTTCTTTTCTTTTCTTTTTTTCTTTTTTCCCCCCAGCGTTTGGTGAGTTTCGCTGAGAATGTCTCCCCTTATGTCCCTACGCGGCAGAAGACCTGCCGCTCATCATTCATTCAGGACGAGGCTCACTGGCTTCCTGGCGGCCTGTGGGTGGTGTAGATGCCAGCGGGAGGTGGAGAGCGGGGGGGAAGGTGAGAAAAGGGTGTCACAAATCGTCATAAACCTCCCGTTCGCGTGTCCGTGTCACGCCGCGTTTCTTCCCGCGAACGTCTTCCTCACTTACGTCGTGACAGCGTCCTGCCGGTGACAGCAAGGCAGGCCGGTAGAGCCGGATGGCGCGGGGCAGTCGGTGGTCGGATGGGTGGCGGTCGTGGGGTCAAGCCCCGGGCTGCGGTGTCAAGCCGGCATGACTTGCCCCTGCCCGCTCTCTTTTGTGGCCGCTGCTGCAATTCCAGAGTTGGTTTAAACAAAAATGTCAGAGTTGCAGCTGCAATGTTTTAGCACTGATCTGTAAATGAGCACATTCATTGCAGCGGCAAGTTTACTTTTGCAGCTGCAAAGTTTGAAAGGGTGTCACGTTTCTGTAGTGACAGAATTGCTTCTCTTTTGGGTTGATGCAAAACGTGTAGGAAATGTGCAGTTCTGCAAAGGCGGCCTGTGACGTTAAAGCTATTATTGCCGATCAGTGCCATCAATCCAGAGTTGCGTCTGCACAACTCTGTCCCTGCAAAGTGCGTGCTTGCAGCTACAAACGTCCACTTGGCAGCAACAGCCTGATGTTTTGTAGCTGCAAAAATGGGAGAGTTTTGCAGCAACAAAGTGAGTTTTGTAGCTACAAAACTGCCTCTGGATTTTGCAGCTTCAAGACTGAAGCCTTCCAAATTTTGCACTTTTGGGGGCTGTTTTGTTTTGTGGATTTCTTTCCATTTTTGTAAAGGATTTTCTTTCTTGGGTGGGTTGGTAGGTGATTTGCAAGGGAGGAGGCAGGTATCTTCTATTATTTTTCCTGGCGGAACGTGTGTTGTGTGTAGTGATTTCATTTTTTTATATTTCTCTTTTCATTGTGTAATTATTTTACATTTTGTTATAGTAGTATTTGCGAGTACTGTGCATGAATATATGTTGTTTTTTAAATGCAGAAACGGAGGGGCAGTTTTGTTCCTGCAGGGATGATTTGCTGCTACAAAACTGCCTTTTTTGTAGCTGCAAGCACGCGCTTAATAACTGCAAGCCACGAATTGTGGAAACAACCGACAATGACAGTTCTTCCGTTTACTGCTTGCTGATACGAGAGGGGAAGGCGTGAAATTTCCTCAACGTCTGTTGGATGTGTAGGTGTGTCCTCCTCTTACGCCTCGTGGTGCTCTGTTAATTGTGGCAAAGTTGTTGAAGACCTTTGTGTGTTTTCTTCATTCGTTTGCCTCACACCTGTCGTCTTCTTACACCTCGTTGTGTTCTGTTAATTGTGGCGATGTTGCTGAAGACCTTTGTATGTTTTCATCATCCGTTTACCTCACAGAAGCGTAATGCCAAGTCGGCATGACGTTTACACGACAATTAATTACAAAGTAAGTAAGCGCGTGAAACGAGAAACAAACGAAAAGTTTCAGTACAACGTGACTTCAAATGCCAAATAAATCACCTTGTGCTTGCCGGACGACCTCAGGGTCACATGGACAATGTTCCGTTTTGTTAGTCTTGTCGTGGTCAGATTTTTCGGCACAGAAGACATGGTGAGTCGATTGATCTGGACGTCGTTAATAAAGTAGCCTTCTCTAGCGTGCTT
>OY757549.1:6918964-6921464 GCA_963584105.1 Alviniconcha strummeri
TACAGCAGCCCAAACCAGGCACTAAACCATAATTTTACCCTAAAACATAACAACCTGGACAATGTAAATGCCATTAAAAAAAAACTTTTCACCTTTTTAACATCTAAACAGGTCATTTTTTCCCAACAGTCATAAAATAAGAGGACTTTATAACAAGACTATTTTAATACTTCAGTCACACCACTGTTAATTGTAAGACAGCAAGATGAACATAGTACATCTTGGTACTAGAATATACACATAATGATGCTCTGGTTGGTGAAAATAAAATGAGCATGATTCACTTTCAGTGGGAACCATGATGTCCGGATTGTCCAGATTAATGTTAAATAATAATTTTCCGCTTTTCTGTTAAGCTTTATCACTACACATCTTCTTAATAATATATCGGTTAATGTACACATGTGCAGACCTGTAATATGAATCTGAATGTGTGCATGATTATGAATGCTCTCAACAGCACGCCCCATTCCATGTGAAATTTTACTGGACATGTGGTAGCAAAGACCTACTGACTGATTGAAATGGTTGCAGTTTAGCTGGCTCAGATTATTTCCTGGTGGCAAGACATACTCTTGTACTGACAAAGCAGCACAAGGAATTGAATTTCATTATGTATCAAAGGTTCCATTTTATCTTTTATTTTGTTTTCTGCTGCATTATGTTACCTTTCACCCTATCACATTACACTCTGTTCTGTTTTCTTTCATGGCACATAGTTTTCTGATTCTAAAGCATACTGTGGTAATGACAGCGTGAAAAATATTGTTTTATTATGATATTTTATTTCACTTCATGCTGTTGGAAACTGTCTTTTCTTCACAGAATACACACATTAAGCACAAAAGCTACATCTGTCACTAGCTATCCTGAATTGTGCTGGGAGTGAAATGGCCAAAGAGTAAGCTGCTTCAGCTGTTAGCATGACAAGTGTGGTCTTCATCACTATTGATGTATTGTACAAAACTTAAGGTTTCTATTGTCTCACTTTCTTTTTCCCCTGTTTTTTTCCTTCTTGGTGGGGCAGGAGGGGCCGGAGCATCCCCTCCCCCCATTTGTGTTTATTCATTCGCTTCAGTCTTAATGCTGCAACTTGTTGATTTTGTTCTTGCATGTTCATCTTCTTTTCCTCCACACACTCTGTGGACCTTTCAATAGAAGTATCATCTATGCAAATGGCTACTGGTACCAAAATGCAGAAGCAGAAAGCACAAGCACCTGCAATAGGATCCCATAACAGCAGGTAAAGAGGCACTGACGCAGGCAAACAAAACTGCCCCAGCAGACTGGGTCCATTCTGTCCTGACCAGGATGGGTCTCCATCAGTGTTACCACTTATAAGTGACAGGTGTTACTAATGATCACCCTTCACACTTCATACTGCATGAAGATTAGGTCAGTTCCGGTGACCTTTTTTTTTTTTTTCCATACACCTTAACTGTAGTGTGAGATCAGATCACTGGCATTCCCAAGCTCCAGACTTAGTAATGCTGACAGATTTTTTGTACAAGATCACAACATAATGAATACTGATAAAAACAAACAAACAAGATTAGATAGTGTTTATACGAGCTTCTCAAGTCTTTAAGCTGGACGGGTGGTGTACTGATATCCACAAAACTGCTCCACTGTGCACAAAATGAGAAGATCTGCGCATGTTGAAAGATTTGTCTATAAGACCATGTCCAAGTAACTTGCAAGTACTGAGGTCCACTAACACCATCGCACATCAGCTCCAGATGACCACATCTTACACATCTGTTCACAGCTCTTCCCCACAGAACTGCAACTGCACCAAAGCCACGATTGGTGTCGCTTAGCACGATTCCGTAACAGTTCACAATGACCACACCCGAGGCACACTCAGTGTCAGCAGTGTCTCCGGCTCATGGGTCTAGTGCAGACTCTTGTGGACAAACACCTCCCCATAGTAGTTGAGGATGACCAGGTCTGGTTTGCCTCTCACTGCTTCTTCAATCACTGTGTCCTGCACCTGCCACAAAACCAGGCAAAAGAGCTACTGATGAAGTCATGAGAGATAACAATCGGAAACTGAATGAGGCCCACAGCGCCTGTGTATCAGAGCTGTATCCTCTGGTGGATGTTATGTACTTTGTATTTACTTGCATGCCAGGTGAGAGTTACTGTAGGTGACTTGGGGCTTTATTGTTGTGTCTGTGTGATGTCTTTCAAGCGCCAGATAACTCCCTTGTTTGTTGATTCATGAGAGGTAAGGACTACCGACACAAAATCGGAAAAAATAAGTACTGATGAAGCCATGCAAGGTAAAGACTATCAGTTAGACAGTTTGGACAGATTAGAACTTAGAAGTCTGCCTCGGCTTGAACTGTGTCACAACACGCTGACACAAAGGCTACATTAAAACATTGTTATCCATTGCATACTTATGTGGAGACAATCTTCTGCCATGATGAGTTCCTTCCATAGCAGCATCCTTCTGACCCAGGAATGGAAGTAAATTGTCAAAGATGGCGTGTGG
>OY757549.1:6923964-6951464 GCA_963584105.1 Alviniconcha strummeri
TTACACTGATTCACCTGCCTATGATATTGATCAACAAAAACATCTTTTTTCACCACTACTGATGCTCTGTCAGCTATGCCATAGCTTCTTCAACTTGCGCATGTATGCATGTAGCAAACTGTGAAACAGGGCCTCATGTTTCAATCTCATTTGAAGAACTATAGACATCAAGCCTACATCCCTGATACTAAGAAAGAAAAAAAACAGAGGGGGTGGGGTGGGAGCGAGGGCAAGTGCCCAAACTGCTCAAACCCCAGGTATTAACCTTTCAACCACATCACCATCTCCTTACCTCTGTGAGATAGCCTTGACCCCCTCATCCTCCAGCTGCTGACATTCAGTGAGGTCAAGGTAGGTCAGGTTCTGCACCGTGGACGTGCTGAAGAACTCCATCATAGCCACTGCAGAAAAGCTGGGCCCCTTCCGCAGAACAAGCTTCTCCAGATGCTCCAGGCCCTGCAACGTGACACTGCAGCATCTTTGGAACTGGAGGTTTGGGCGGGAGGGAGAGGTGGAAGGGTGGGTGGAGGGATATGAGATGGTAATTTGAGTCCCTGGACAAAAAATCAACCTGAATGAAAGAAGGGTACCACTAGAGGCCAACAACAATACTGCCACCACTGGATTGACTATTCCCACTAGAAAAAGACCATATCATTGCCATCATTAATTAGACTGACTACCAGTTCATTACCAAGGATTGCCTATTACTACCACAGTACCAGAGATTGGACTGACTATTGCATTACACGTACCAGTATGTACCACCATACCATGGTGCTGAACAAATGGTTAGATAGTAATTGGATTTTAACATCCTGTTAACTGCACAGGGTCACTTCAAGATACCTGAACAAGTGGACAGTGATTGGACTGACATTTACTACCAAAATGGGCGATTGTGTTGCAACCAAAAATTGGACTGAGTATTTTGTTGGATTAACATTATTACCACCAGAGATTGGATTTATTATATTACCACAAGAGATTGTCTGGAGCATCATCACACATACTGAGTAGTACAGTACCACCAGAGAGACTGGTTCAACTGATGTATCAACACCAGAGACAGGACTGACTAATAAATGAGACATCAGAGAAGGGGAGTAAACACTGCCTTACAAGCAAATACTTGACAGTCAGATCTGTGAGGCGTTCACAGAAGGAGATGGAAAGAGTCTTCAAGCGATGGCAGAATGACACAAAGTAGATGGTGCTATCCGACAGCTCATTCCCATCCAGCTCCAAAGACTCAAAAGTGTTGCAATACTTGGTTGCCAGGTGCTGCACAACCCTGCACAAGCAAATAAAGAAGAAAAAAAGCAGCAGTGTTAATATTCAAATCAGGTGTCAAAATCAACTTCACATTAATCACAGTGTTAGGCTAAGCATAAATTTACTTAGATGTGAGAGGAAAATCATCACAGTGATTTTCTTTATTTCTTTTTTCATCTGCCAAGTCAATATCCAGCTAAAACAAATCTTTTCTTTAACAGAATGTTCACCAAAACTCATGTTTAGTGACACACCTTTTTTCTTCTTCTTCAGTCAGCCAGATTACTTGCTACCAAGTTTGATATATTTAGTAGATCCCCTTTTTCTCAACTCGCACATTTTCTTTAATTGATAAAGGCACCTGATTAGCATCAAAAACATCAGCCTTACGACTCTGAGATCCAGGAAATGCCATCAATGTTGAGGTGGGTGATGCAGGGGATGTGCTTCATCATCAAAGACAAGCTCTCGTCCACAATGGGGCAATGGGAAAAGTTCAAGCGCCTCAGCATCGGTCCAGCTGAAGCAGCTATGACTCGCATCATTTCATTGTTGGCAAGACGACAGCCCTCCACATTGATGAACTGGAGCTTGGGGCAGGAGGTGAGAATGGCTTCCATCATGGTGCTGTTCAAGTCATCCACAAAGCCCATGTCCAGGTCAGTCATGTCAGGGCAGTTTTCTGCCACTGATGCCATTTCCTCATTGTTAAGGTTCTCCAGGCCAGACATGTCCAGGTATTTGATGGCTCCAGGCACGCGAAGCACAATCTGGTGAAGCTGAGGTCCATTCATTCTCCATGTGGAGATGTCCAGACGTCTCCACAGGCTGCTGTCATAGGCCAGGCGATGCCATCGTTTGCACACTGCCGTCACATGGCGACACAGCTCCACTGGGCTGAGAAAGGCAAAGAACTTGAGTAATAGTTCATCTGGAATGTGATCCACATTGGCTGAAGTTGGCACAGAAAATGCACTGCTGGAATGGGCTGGCTCACAGCCAAGGTCTGCTTGACCTGGCTCAAGTGTAACTGCCCTTAGAAGTGAAACAGTACTCAAATCACTCGACTGTGATTTGACAGAAAGACCTGACTGCATGTTTGCCAGTTCCAAAGCAGTTAGGAGTGGAACACTACCAACATCATCCCGTGAAAGTGGTCCAGCGGTAATGTCAGACTGAGCTCGACCATCAAGTTCACTTGCAAAAAGACTGCCACTGTGTCCACTTGGCTGTAGTTCAAGAGAAAAGCCGGACTGTGCCTGTTCAAGCAAACGGCTGCTGGCATCCCTACTTGAATGTGCCCCTGGCTGACATTCACTTGCTGGAAGACTGTCCTCCACCTCACTTGAATGGGTTCTAGGCTGAAGTGCACTTGCTGGAGGGCTGTTATAACCTCCATTTGATTGTGGTTCAAGATCCAATTCTGCTTGACTGTAAAGTTCATTTGCACTTGGAGGCGAAGGTTCAGGACTGGACTGTGTCTGTTCCAGTGAAAGACTGTTGACAGTTTCACTCAAATGTGGTTCCAGAGCATGGTCCGACTGCACCTGACCATGTCCACTTGCAGCACTGGTGTTAATGTCGAACGCTTTCTTCAGTACATCTTCAAGCTCTCTGTGTGTTGACGAACATCTGTCAGCTGTTGCAACATGGTCAGAAACACGTGATTTAGGGAGACTCCCAGGAGCGACATTTTGGTTTTCATCAGTGTAAACTGAAACAGGTCCACAGAAAGGTGACGCACAATACCGGACACTGATCTTCTCTTTTGAAAAACTTTTTTCGAGGGGAAACTTTGGAGCACCCCCAACACAATCAAAAGATGAGGGGCTACCAGGACCCTCATTGAGGTCTGTGATCTCAGACTGACCATTTCCAATAAATGCACTGCCATGGTGAAAGTGGAACCCAGAATGAGGGCTGGGTGGCAGCCCCTTGACAGTACTTTCATGGGAACAGTCACCAGGACTTCCATGAGAACGGTCATCAGGACTTCCATGGGACAAGTCATCAGGACCAGCACATGCAGCTCTCCCTTCACCTTGGGGTGGTGCAGCCACTGTACATGACCTCATAGAATAACCAGCACAAACTTCCTGGTCATTAGGGGACCTACTCCTAGCATGCATTTCCATGCAGGGAGGGCTCCCAGAATCCTCAACATTTTCTCCTTCCAAGCCAGCAGCACTTTCTGTTTCTCCTGGCAGCAACTCTTCACAAATCACTGAACTGTCACAGCCTCCTGCTGCTGTCATGCTCTGTGGTTTTACAGTGTTTGTGCCTTCCTGTGAAATCTCTGTTGCGTGATCCATCATTTGATCTAAACTTGAAGCATGCCCTGTTGGATTCAAAATGTGAATGTTGGAATTTGAAGCTGGTTCAGTTCTGTCCCAGTCAAAGCAACAGTCAGATGGCATCATTTTCATGAGAGCCTATATTTTTTTTCATTGGTAAGGATTAAAACCTTAAACATTCAGTTTAGTTTTTTTGTTTTTTTTTATTTTTTTATTGTTTTTTATTTAGTTTTTATTATCTTTCAATTTCACAGTCAGTTTCTTGTTTCTGTACGTGCATTTTTTTTTTTTTTTAGTGTTTGAAGAGTTCTTATGTAATCCATGCTGATTGTTGACACCCAGTCTCTGAAACAAATGAAAAGTAGTGATTTACCCCTCAGAATTCAAACACTAAGAGGCAGGTTAGTTGATGATTTAACTATGGTGTGTACCACTAGCAGTACCAGTATTTCAACTTTCATTTCAACAGCTGTCAGCAACAGCCAATCAGTGTTACATTACAATAAGATCTGACTAACATAGTTTTTACTAATGCTCCAACCCTAGACGTCATAAAGAGAAACCCTTGTCATTTAGCTTTAAAATGAAAAACAAGTCTTCAAATGGGAACAAAAGCATCATGGTCAGTCTTTTTCAAGAATAATCAATAGTGCTGGTCAGACTCTTTATTTATTAAGCAGGCAGCCTCACCCACCTCACTGTGGAGCCAATGCCTCAAGGACTGGCGTATAAATTATCACAGAGAAAGTCCCATTGTTCATCAATCTTAAAACAAATTTAGAAAATATAATAACAAAATCAAATGGCAATGCTTTTAAGTGAGCTTAAAATTTAAAACAAAATCATTAATTTATGCTTTTCAGTTCTAGATCTGCCTCATTCTTGGAATGGATGGAACTTGCTTTTAAAATCAGAAGACCAGAGAGCAGGCAAAAAAAAAAAAAAAAAAGTAAGCAAAGGGTCTAAAACAAGATAAGCACCACAAATAGTACATGTTGTACCACAATACAGTTTTGTTTTATATAGCCACCCCAAGAACCACGTAATTCACGTGTATGCACAACAGTAAGTGAACATGGTGCTTAACGTCCACAGAAACCCTAAGGTTTATTAGGGGCGGGGAGAAGGGGGTAGGGGTATGGAGGTACCTATCACTACATTGTCACCTCCAGAATGACTTCTGCATTAACTGATTAAGGTGGGCAGCGATGAGAGCCATTTTAGTGTTTAATAACTGTGAGGGACAAAGTCACAAGACAGTGTCCACAGATCGCAACTTTTGAAGAGAAAGGACAGCCGAAGCTGATTCGAACCGAGGACGGTCCCTCTGCTTACCAGCCTAACGCCTTACCGCTAAGCCAAACCGGCTCACTACGCGCGCGCACTCCCCTCCCGTCGCATTTGAACCTAAAGTAGGGTCCGGCGACGTACAAGATCAAGATCAAGATATTATATACCTCGTAAAGTAGACTTGTAGTATGACCCGATTACAACCATAATTCGCCTAATGCAGAACCTTGGGTATCACCCTGAACTAACACAAAATTCATGTGAAGTTTACAGCTTAACATTCCACAGGAATACGTTCTAAACACGCAGTATAAAACAATAAACACAACATCTACCCCGAATCATGCACAACCTGTCGGAAAGTCGGAGTAAATAGAGTTGCAGATGCACTGAACGGAATGTTTTTTTTACAGCCATGGGAGTTCACTCTCATCTAATCATTCCTTTGCCCAGGGCTTTTTGTCCCTTGACTGAAAGAAAATAGTGAAGGTAAAAATTATGCGAACTAAGATACTGCATGCAAAATACGCTGGTTAACAGAGCCGGCATGATGTGTCCGTTCATGGTAAGGTATGAGGCTGCAACACTCACTTGTGAAATGTACTGTCGTCACTTTTATTTCTTTGGTAATCATATAAAATCGGACATTTTCAGGCAACCTTTGACGGTGCGTTTTTCATTGTTTGTTGGTTATCTCTTGGACTTCATGTTCTTCAGAACTTCATCTCATGGAACCTGTACTGTTTCTTTGCTCAGTAAAAATAGCTTCGGGTTTAAACAATTTCAGTGTACGAAAATTTATTTCATCCCATTAATTTAATCTCCCATAACATCCCCCAACGTCCTCAGTGAGAACTTAAAGTTTCTATAATTTATAAAGAAGTTGGTCGCCAGCACTAGGCTACAGAGGGAAAAAAACAAGAATGGCATCGGGAAAAGCCAGGAATGAATTATTAAGAACTGTAAGTTCCCCTTTAGATTCAGAATATGATGAGATCATAAATCATATATATTATATGAGTAATTTGGAATTATTTTCATCATTACATAATTATGTTCTTTGCTATTTTTCAGGTTGTAAAGGTATCAGTGCCGTGACATTGATGACAGGGACTGAGAGTCAGGGGCACAGAGCAAGAGTACCCGCTCTCAAAAGCCAAAGTTAAACACAATTGAGTGTGGTCACCAAATAGATGGGTGACCATTATGTGCTAGGCTTTGCCTCTGATCTGCCCCGAGATTTCTCTGGAGTCAGATTCTGTGAAGATTCTACAAAAGTCATCCAGATGAGATAGTAAACCAAGGTCCCCCATGTGTATATGCACATGTATGTACCCATGCTAAAGATCCTGTAGTCACTGTCAAGAGTTCAGTGGACTGTGACAGCAACAAAATAACCCAGCATGCACTGAAAGTGTCAAGAGTCTTCATCATGTTGCAGCTGGACACTATACAAAGAAGAGGAAGAGAGAGAGTTAATTACTTAATATGAGATCTAAAATAAAATATCATTTTAGAGACTTTGACTTTGACTTTTGAGGGGAAATGAGTCAGTGACAATTATTACATTATGTATTTAATATTAATAACAGCAGAAATTCACACCAAAGAGAATGAGAGATACAGAGGATTCCAACTGTTTCCACCTTTTTGTGGTTTGAATCTGAAACTGACAGCCATATTTCACTCTTTTGAAAACTAACCAAGGAGTTCCCTGCGGCTAGCATGCCCCAAGTGCCCCCTCCACCCTCCCGCACGGATAGTTTACCAAATAGTTCCTCCCCCACACCCCCCATCCCTGCCCTACCCAGCCAGGCAGCCAGGCGTGGAATCACCTCTTCCCGCAAGTCACGACCTCGCTCAGGACATTTTTCGGCATACAGCCCTAGCTCACGTCGAGGCACTGCATCCCAGAAAATGTCCTCACCACCAGAGGCAGCATCAGGACATCAGAATTTGGATGGTCCTGGGACACATTTTTTTGAGGCAAAAAGCCACTGGAAGGACAGCTTCAAAGTCCTTCACCAGCTGTACGAGAGCCAAGAAATGTGTGACGTGGAGATTCAAGTGGGGAAGAAATCATTCAAGTGTCATCGCATCGTCCTGGCATGCGCCAGTCTGTATTTCCGTGCCATGTTCAAGTCAGAGATGGCAGAATCTCGTCAAGAGCTGGTCACCATACAGGACCTGGATGAGGATGCTATGGAGATGCTGGTGGAGTTTGCCTACACTGCCAGGATCAAGATCACCACAGAAACAGTTCAGCCCTTGCTGTTTGCAGCCTCTATCCTGCAGATGGAGTGTGTGGCAGAGGCCTGTGCCAACTTCATGAAGTCTCATCTCCACCCATCAAACTGCATTGAGGTAAAGACACAGTATACATATGTATCTTTATGAACTCTTTCTTCTGAACAGTAAGTAAAACTTGGAAGTATCTTGATAATTTAACACCCAGTCATTGAGTCGAACACACTGGGGTTTCTTCAGGGCAAATAATTTGAAGAAGAACTGAACATAGAAAAAATAAGAAAGTTTAGTGTGCCCAAGCTTATCACAATATACATATATATATAACATGTGAAAGTAAAACATAATTTATGAAGAGAAACATTCACAGTATAACATTTCAAAGTGAAACAGAATTTATAAAGAGAAGCATTTAGTATTTACAGTATATTAAACATTTTGATGCATGTGACCTTTAAGTTTAAAATTAGAATAAGAAGGATTGATCTTTGAACTTTTTCATGTAAAACTAAAAGCCATGTTCTGATGTTGTCAAATGTTAATTCATTATGTCAGATCATTCCCTGTCCTACTCCCCAGAATGGGACATACAGTTATAATTATATACATTATATATCTTTTAAACTTGAACATACGAATATGGTTTAGTTCTAGTTTTAGTTCCTTCTGTTCCTGGAGATTAACTGATTGTGATTCAGGTACACAACTTTGCTGAGCTGCACAACCGCCAGGAGTTGATGAGGATGGCAGATGAATACATCCTAGATCACTTCAGTGAGGTTGTTGAGACAGATGAGTTTGTGAAGATTCCTGTCCAGATGTTGGAAAAGTATGCCTTGTCTGAGTACCTCAATGTCGATGATGAGAGTCAGGTTTATGAAGGTATGGGATATTGCTGATGTTTTTGCCTTGCTTTATCTTTTTGAGTTGCCTTTGGGCACGTAGCATACCTGTAGTGTATATTTGAGGAGACACTGGTCCTGAGGTTTAGAAGAATAGTGTTCAGACTGCAAGTCCATTTGAATTTATGATGTCACTTTACTGGTGGTGTGTCCTTCTTCTCATAAATTTGCTGAATCTTCAATTGGATGAGAAAAGCTTGAAGTATTTGCATTGAATGATGTATACAGCACCAGATCTCGCTTTTCTCTAATCTAAAATTGTAATTAAATTAGAATCTCTATTAGTTGTTGCATTATGAATTTTATCATTTTAAATGCTCATGATACATTTTACACACACACACACACACACACACACACACACACACACACACACACACACACACACACACATGCACACACATGCATTTATACAAACACTCACATCATTCATGAATAGCGTTTCAGGCTGAAGCTGAATTATGTGTTTTTGTGAGCTTACAAGGTAACAAGTAAGACCACACAATGTGCTAATGCAAGACATATTTCCTTAGTTAACAGCATTACCACCAAAAAAGGGATTTTCTGTCATTGTGTCCTATAAATTGTATAATAATATATATATATGTTGATTTTACTGAAATGTCCTGTTGATTTCCTTCATGGTAGGACATATATATATATATATGTATACATCCTAAGCTTTTAAAATTTGGGATGAAACACTGCTAGATTTTCTTTATGATTGATAGCGATATCTTTGCAACCAAACTAGGTGTGTTTAACTTGATGTATACTTTGCTAATTAATACAAAGTAATACTATAATAGTCTAATAACCATACCTAGTGCAGACCAAGTGGGCATATTAATTATTGTAACTGATAACATTAACAACAGTGACTTACAGTATCTAGGCACACTTTCCTTTTCTCTAATAGTGTCCATGGTTCAGTACTTCATTGATTGTTTCAAACATTGTTTGTCAGCCCTGTGTTTTCTGTACCACTAATAGTTAATGTGTGCAGTGTCATGTTAGATCAATGGTTGTACACAGTTTTTCAAGACTCCGCATTTGCTGTATGCAAGTTCGAAAGTATGCGCCAGACCTGATATAATTTCTTTCTCTGTTGCTTTGTCATACAAAAACCATTTGCTGTTTAGTCATTACATAATATATATTGTTGCTTTGTCAGACAGAAACCATTGGCTGCTTAGTCATATGTTCAAATATATATACATATAAGTAATAACAATTATTATATACATATATGACAGCCACTTCAGTATATATACTGGTTGACTGGGCGTAAAACACCAAGTTGCTTACTTACCCAGTATGTATATTGTTGCTTTGTCATACAGAAACCATTTGCTCCTTATATACTATATGAATAAAATATACAGAAACCAACAGATGTAATGACAAAGAAAAAGACATATGTGCAAATCTCCGTCACAAAACTTAGGAATATCAATGATAAACAATAATCCTGCTGCCTAGAAACCCCAAACAGTGAGACATGGAGCATGGCACAAGCATGTGACCTCACCAAACCTTCTTCCTGTTCTGCAGCTGTAATGCTGTGGGTCAAACATGACATGGAGAAACGACATGAGCACCTAGCACGCCTCATGTCTGCCGTCCGGTTGCCACTGTTGTCCATGTCCTACTTGATGGAGACAGTGGAGAAGGAGGAGCTGGTCCGAAAGAGCCTGGAATGCCGGGATTACCTGGATGAGGCCAAGTACTACCAGATGTCACAGGTCAGCCTTGTGCCAGACATCAGTGCTTCGGACAGGACAAGGCCCAGGAAGAGCTACGCAGGTGTGTGATTTAGTTGCGTGCATACTAGCTGTGGATGCGCTTGTACAGTTGTAAGCTGTGTTTGACTCAGGTTTGGTTTGGGTATGTGTGTATAGGTTTATAGGTCTGAGCGCCTTGGGCAGCCCATGTGTTTTTGAGACAAACTGTTGCTGGATTGCTGTTGTTGTATTTTTGTTGTTTTCTGGGGGGCTGGAGTTCGGTGCAGTTTGGGTATGGGTTGTTATGTTGTTGTTCTCTCACCTAAGATGCCATGTGAACCGGTTGTAAATCTTTCACTGTTGTTTTTGTGCCAGGTGGCTTTTTACTTCTTTGCTCATACAGCTCTTTTTCAAGTGCTCTGAGCATGGTCTGTGAGTGTGATTTTCTGTGAAGTAGGAGTTTTTTTCACACTCTGTAAATTTACGTTTATAGTTGTACGAATTTGTTGCGTGATTATGGGTGTGTTGATGTGTGATTTAGTTAGATGGGTATTGATTTATAAAACAAGTTGTGTGATACAGCTGTTTGTGTATGGGTTTTAGTTATGTGATTTAGTTGTGTGTGGGTTTGTAGTGTGATTTAGTTTGTGTGTAGATTTATAAATTTGTATTTCATTCAGTATGTGTGTGTGTTTGCAGGGGGGGGGGGGGGGTATGCTTATAGATCAGGTTGTTTTATTTAGTTGCGTGTTTATGGGTTTGTAGGTGTGTGATTTAGTTGTGACAATCTGCAGGTGTGCTGTTCTGTGTTGGGGGGAGAGGGGCCTCAGGGGATCCCTTTAAGACCGTGGAGTGCTATGACCCTCGCAAGAACCGCTGGTTTCAAGTTGCAGAGATGAACACACGTAGGAGACATGTTGGTGTCTGCTCTGCTAATGGTGAGCTACACTTTCTGACAGTATTGTATTTCTATACATGAAAATAGCATGGATGGATTTACACAAACATGCACATACCTGCACACTACACACAAATGCACATGCAGGCATACACACGCACACGTACACATGCATGCATACTTGCACACAACACACACACACTCACACACATATTCACAAAACATAAAAACATTCACCAGGGTACTCGTTTGCATAATAATGGATGCAATTTTGCAGGGATGCTGTATGCAGTTGGCGGCCATGATGGCAACGAACACCTGAACAGTGGAGAAGTGTTCAGTCCCAAGACCAACAAGTGGAAACCTATTTCACCCATGGGAACCCTCAGGTCAGTGCCCACTTCAACAGCAGGACAGTGTTTCAGACCTATGGCAGCCTGAAATCTGGTTGCAAAGACGTCATTCAAACAAAATGCAGATGGACACATCGATTCCAGTATGCCCCCCCCTTCATCACAGGGGCTGAATAACATCTGATACAAAAAAAAAAACACTCAAATTAACACTTTGAGGATATACCTTTGTTAAAGTTTATGTAACTTGTATTTATTCACATGACAGATGAGAGTTATAGTGGGTTTTTTGTTGTTGTTTTTGTTGTGTTCGTGTGACATCTTTCATGCACTGATTAGCTCCCTTTGTTGCCTCTTCTGTGACTTTATTCTAGTCTGCCTATTTATAAAACAACACAGTGGAACCATCATTTAACAAACTCCTTGCAAGTTATAGCTTAAGCCTTAAGTTAACATCTGCTTTATGCAATAATTCAGATTCAGAGCTGAAATTTAAAGCAAAAAAAATACTACTGGTTACATAGATATTGATAGAACAACCATAATGAAGCCCGCAAATTTTAAATATTTGGACATTAATTTTGGAGACCAACTTGCCTGTTGGCTTTTTGTCCCCTTTAAATGATGACTTGTTTATCTGTGTTTGACTGGTGGTTCCTTATAGCATGTTGGCTTGTTGTCTCCTTTAAATGATGACTTGTTAGTTTGTGTTTGACTGGTGGTCCTTCATAGCATGTTGGCTTGTTGTCTCCTTTAAATGATGATTAAATGATGACTTGTTAATTTGTGTTTGACTGGTGGTCCCTCATAGTGTGTTCTACTGCTGACACGTTACTTTGCTCCGTGGTGCAGGAGGGGTTTGGCCCTGGCCAGCCTGGGAGGGCCAATCTATGCAGTGGGCGGTCTGGATGACACCACCTGTTTCAGCACCGTGGAACGATATGACCCAGCCATGGATACCTGGACATTCGTTGCCTCCATGCTGACTCCCCGGGGTGGGGTCGGACTGACCGCTCTCAAGGTCAGTGCTGCGTGCGTACTTTCTTCCAAGTGGACATGACGAGTTTAGTATATTTGAATGTGTGATGGAACGGAAATATCAGTCCTCTTAATGTATTTCATCCTGATGCAACATTTACAGGTGGTTGGGTGTTAGATATCAAGAATCAACCATCTTTATACTGCAGATTCAGTTATACTGCAGATTCAGTTGTGTGGGAATCGTCAGTTTTTGTGTGGACTTTGGTCAAGATGGATGTGCCAGTGTTTTCCTGCTTTTCCAAGTTCCTGTCTGGTGTCACTATCAGTAGGATAGCCTGAATAGGCGAGATTTCAAAGATGATTTGAAAGATATGAACATGTTTGATGGCCTAACTTTGCTATGGAGACTGTTCCAGACAGATGGGG
Organism: Alviniconcha strummeri; assembly: GCA_963584105.1. Lineage (NCBI taxonomy): Eukaryota > Metazoa > Mollusca > Gastropoda > Provannidae > Alviniconcha > Alviniconcha strummeri. Next base: position 6,936,355 of record OY757549.1, read on the forward strand.
CAGCATAAGAAAAAGTTCTCTGACCAAGCAGTTGTGCATGCACAGAGGAAAGACGAAGAATGAAAGTCTCAGAAGAAGAGCATAGGTCTTGGGTTGGTTTGTAAACTTTAAGGAGTTCAGTCAAGTGTCCGGGAGTGGTCAAGTTGAGGCAGTTGTAGCACAGAGAAGCAAGTTTGTACTGTATTCATGAATCAGTGGGCAGCCAGTGGAGAGAAGCAAGATGAGGAGAGATAGGATCAGTTTGGAGAACTTTCTTGATGTGTAAAGTGCTTCCTTTGCAGGGTCACTTGTATGCAATAGGGGGCAATGACGGAGTGAGTTCCCTTGACAAGTGTGAACGCTATGACCCATTCCTCAACAAGTGGAACCTTGTGACCAACATGCACAAGCGGCGGGCTGGGTCCGGCTGCTCCGTCTTGGATGGTTTCATCTATGTTGTGGGTGAGTGACTGCTCTGGTGGATCATGCTGCTACATGCAAGGGTTGCCTGCTCCACCCTGGGTAGTTTTATAGATCTACATTGTTACTGAGTGACAGCTCTGATGGATCATGCTGCTACATGCATTGGTTGCCTGCTCTGGCCTGGGTGGTTTCATAGATCTACATTGTTACTGAGTGACAGCTCTGATGGATCATGCTGCTACATGCATTGGTTGCCTGCTCTGGCCTGGGTGGTTTCATAGATCTACATTGTTACTGAGTGACAGCTCTGATGGATCATGCTGCTACATGCATTGATTGCCTGCTCTGGCCTGGGTAGTTTTATAGATCTACATTGTTACTGAGTGACAGCTCTGATGGATCATGCTGCTACATGCATTGGTTGCCTGCTCTGGCCTGGGTGGTTTCATAGATCTACATTGTTACTGAGTGACAGCTCTGATGGATCATGCTGCTACATGCATTGATTGCCTGCTCTGGCCTGGGTAGTTTTATAGATCTACATTGTTACTGAGTGACAGCTCTGATGGATCATGCTGCTACATGCATTGGTTGCCTGCTCTGGCCTGGGTGGTTTCATAGATCTACATTGTTACTGAGTGACAGCTCTGATGGATCATGCTGCTACATGCATTGATTGCCTGCTCTGGCCTGGGTAGTTTTATAGATCTACATTGTTACTGAGTGACAGCTCTGATGGATCACGCTTCTACATGCATGAGCTGCCTGCTCCATCCTATACTGTTTCATAGATCTACATTATGGGTGAGGGACTTCTCTGGTGGACTGCACTGCTACATGTATTTATGCTATGCTTCTCTGTCCTGGATGGTTTCATCTCTCTCATGGATCATGCTGGTGTGTGTATGGCTTGCTGCATGCCTGCAAAGTTCTCACCCTTGAGGTGACCTGCACAGATCACAGGCATTCAGAAATGAATTACTTACTTAATAATATTGATGGGGCACTTCTACACTGCCTACCATACAGGCGCTTTAAAATGAAAAACACATCAACAATGACTACATATGCATATTATATTATTTAAAAGAGTGACACATGCATGCACACAAATGCATGCATCCCCCCACACATACACACACACACACATATACATGCACACACACACATACACACACACACACACACACACATCAACTGACCCACACTGACCCGTCTAAGGCCCACTTTTCAGTTCATCTGAAACAGTCTGTTTTTAGATCAGATATTTTCAGATGCAAAACCACACCCATGGAGGGTTCCTGGCTGAGTCTAAGCCCCATCTCCCTCCTCATAAGCTTTTAATCTTCCAACTATGTGGGACTGTGTTGACTGGTGGAATTTACAATGATCTGAGTCAGTTTCCAGCATTCAGATGAAAGTAACTTGCTTCATTTGATTGTAACTGATGCGTCTCATCATCAGTGAAGGTACACCATTCAGGCAGCTGCATGCCAACTGCAGGTTTTTATTTTGCTACATTGTGTAGGTCACTGTTGCTGAAGCTACTCCTGGCATGGAGAAGTGAACCCAGCAAACTTTGCTGTTACCCCACAGTTATGTCTGTTATGTGAATGACAGCTTGGGGAGGGATGGGGTGGGGGTGGGGGTATACCCAGAATAATTTCTGGTAATTTACCATATAAGCAGATACTAGAAACATAATCAGCAATTGGTCAGACACACTGGCTGTTATTTTGTTTGGTTCTAAAAAGCAACAACAAAAAAGGTAGCACAGTGAGAGAGGGTTTGTGTGTGTGTGTGTGTGTGTGTGTGTGTGTGTGTGTGTGTGTGTGTGTGTGTGTGTGTGTGTGTGTGTGTGTTTTAGGCAGGGCCAAGGAAGGGAGATGGGTGTTTGCTAGCGCAGCTCTGCTAGCAGTACATGGATGGCCATGTTACAGTGATTATCTGACCAGTTTCCTTCAGCCATTTTTGCCACCTTATAGATGTCACACCAGTTTGAAAAATGTCTAGCACAATTACTGGTATAACACAAGGAGTTTGCATGCAACATGCATTTCTTTTTTTCCAGGTGGATTTGATGACAGCTCACCCCTGGACTCAGTGGAGCGTTTCAACCCAAAGACCAATGAGTGGACGATGGTCACTAGCATGACAACATGTCGCGGCGGAGTGGGACTCAGTACACTTGGTAGACGGCTCTACGCTGTGGGTGGCCATGACAGCTTCAACTACCTCAACTCTGTGGAAGCTTATGACCCAGATTCCAACAGGTAAGAGTAGGAGACAAGCAAAAAAAATCTGCAGTATTTATTTGCAGAGCAGAAACCTAGTTTGAACATGAATTCTTTACTCTGTACTTTGAGAGATTTGCATAACGCCCCATATAGGTAACTGGTTTTTAATGTCCAGTCAACAAAACAGGTCATATCAGGATGAGTAATACCACCAAAAACACACTAGGATGGGTAAAGTTAGGCACTAACTGCTTTTTCTACTTTTTTGACTATGTGTTTAGTGCTTTCCATTTCATTAGTTATTCCCTAGTTCCCTAAAACAAAACACCCAGATCTGTTGTTTTAAGCATCAGTAACCAGTGTGTGGGACTGTCTGTCTTGCCAGCTGTCTGTTTGAGTTTGAGGGGCTGTCTTTTCCTGGTTGTCCTTTTGGTGGTCTAGTGTTGGGCTTCCAGGCATCTTCTCTGGGTTGGTTGAGAAGACCATTGATGATTTTGATCCTCATGGCCTCTCTGCCCAGGACATTCACTCAGTCTGGCTCCATGATGTAGTCAACACTGTCATCAACAGGGCGTGTAGTAGGTTGTATCCTGCATGTGTTGAACCAGAATAGGCACTGCTGAACAACAACAGAGTGACTCAGTAGCTGCAGGGTCTCCTTCGGATGGTAGTCGGCCAGGATTGCTGGCCTCTGACAGTGGAGGCATCCCCCTGCACTCCCAGCATGATTTGAGAATTTTCAGCATTGTCCTGTCATCACCATTTTCAATTTATGAACATTTGATTTCCGCAGCAGTTTATTTTTGCACTGAGATTTGTTTATGACTTCTTTTTTGTTTGATTGTTGTTGAAGTATGTTGGAATGTTGGTGTGAAGTATATTTAGGTGCCCCTGTTGATGGTCTGTAACAGCTGGGAGTCGGTGAAGCATATCCAGCAGTTCCGGGCTGGGGCTGGTGTGGCCTACTGCAGCTGTTTGCCTCGCTTCCTTCGCCAGCAGTCAGCGCGCAGCACTGCTGAACATCTGCAGTGTGTGTGATTCAGCCAGCAAAAGGACTGGGTACCTTCAGCATTTGTTTCCGGAGTGAGAAGTGAAAGTGTAGTCCTGACTGAGCAGTAGAAGAGAGCAGCCAGTCTGTCTTGCTGGTGAACTGGCTGATAATCTCAGGAGTGTGTGCATATTGTCCGGAAATTTGTCTACCTCCATCCTCAAAAGATTTAAATGCTGCTGCAGCAGTAGATATGAGTTTGATGACAGTTTCCTTCACATGGTGGATTATCTGCTTTGAGTCACACACAATGCACTGACACATGGTGCATGCACACATACACACTCATACACATGCGTGCATACACTAACACACACACAGTGCATGCTCACACCTACACACACACATGCACATAATGCATGCTAACACCTACTCATGCACACACACACACACACAGTATACACACACTTTTCTCACTCACACAAACACACACACACACACACACACACACACACACACACACACACACACCCACCCACACACACACACAATGTGTATGCTCACACCTACTCCTGCACACACACACATGCACACACACTCACTCACACCACCACCACCACCCCAACACACACACAAAAACACACACTCTCCATCATACACACACACTCATAATTCCAACCCTCTCACCACACACTTTCAGCCAAAGCCTAACACTAGTTGTTTCCCTCTTTGTTACTCTCACCATCTGCCCGTTTCGTTGCCCAGTACCTCATTCTTGGTAGTTACTGTGGCTCAGAACCTTGTCATGACCCCTTCCTTGCCCCTATGCCTTCACATGACCCCCATGACAAAGTGTCTCACACATCCGTACCACATCCTACTTCACTTCTGACCAGTCTCCCCTTCTCATGAGGAGTTTTTTTCTCAAAACAAATGTCTTCTGTTTTCTGTTCTCATTGATTGACACACAGATCCTAAAAGGGGGTAGCAACAGAAGTGCAAATTCTTTGGCGGGGAAAGGGTTAAAAAATAGTCACGCTGACAGCATACAGTACTGTTGATTCACAGAACTGGAAGGTGGGGAGTTTGTCAGAGAAAGGATTGTTCCATGCAAATGCTAATTATTTTGCCTTTTACTCCTTGTTCAGTGCGCAGTGTTATTGCTGTAAGTGTACATATATAGATTTTGTCAGAGAAAGGATTTTTCCATGCAAATGCTAGTCATTTTGCCTTTTACTCATTGTCAATTGTGCAGTGTTATTGATATATATATATATACAGGTGTTATGCGGTTGTTCTAGACCATCTCCCTTTATGGGCAAAACAGATGTGTATATATACAGATTTATTATTGTCAATATATTACAACAGGAACACTTGTCTCTACCAAGCCACTGTAGACTGATCTTTGGCCTAAAAAAGAGTGGAATTAGTACACGTGAGCCAGTTTCCACTGAAATTTTCTTTTATTTGTTTAAATCACAGGAGAGGAATGGTGCACTTTTTTTTTGACGAAGATCAGCTGATCCTGGCATACCAGTTCCACTCTTTTAGGCCAAACATTATTCTGTCGTGGCTCACTGAGCTGAGATGACTGTGGACAAGATGCTTCTCACACTAGACCTAGACAGCGTAGTCAGCCCACTCTACCTTCAATGGGTCATGGGTGTACATGTGAGTAGCTGTGACCTGCCAGGTGCGCTGTTAGTAAAATGACAGGTTTTTTTTTGTTTTGTTTTATGTACTGCTGTTAACTGCAGCAACAAGGGATGGAAGTGGTGACCCTAGAGTCAGCACAGAAGACTGACTGGAGAAGAAAATGCTTGTGCTGCTCTAGGACATCTCAAAGATTGCTGCCCCACTGACAGTTCTGATGCCCTGTTCTGATGTTGACGATTTCCATTACGAAGAAGCAGCAAGGGAAGAGAAAATGACTAGCCAAAAGCTGTGGGTCTGGGGAGAAGAGCAGGAGACTGCATTCAGATGTTTAAAGGGCATCCTCTCATTGCCACCAGTTCTCAGTTATGCTGACAGTACTCTTCTGTTTGAATTTCATGCAGATGCATCAGTGACAGTTTTTACCGAGAGAAAGATGGGCTGAAGCAAGTCAGTGCCTATGTCAGCAGAGCTCTTGGGAAGGTAGATCACAACTACCCCACACACAAGCTGCAATTTCTAGCACTGAAATGGGCCATCACTGACAAGTTCAAGGACTACCTTTTTGGAGCAAAGGTTGTCATATACACCGATAACAATCCTTTGACTTACATCTTGTCAACAGCCAAACTCGATAACAATCCTTTGACTTACATCTTGTCAACAGCCAAACTCGATGCAACTGGTTATCGCTGGCCTGCAGCTCTAGGAGCATTTGATTTCATCATCAAGTACAAGCCAGGGACATGAAACATCAAGGCTGACATCCTCTCTAGACTCCCACACAGGCCCAAGTCACCGCAAGAAGAAGAGTTGTCTTCCGATTCTGTGCACCCACTCTGTGGAGGATTGACCCGTCCAGTCATTGAGACCCACTGTCTGTCGGCTGCTGCTGTCAACATCTTAGCTGAATCTGAAGACCGAGACATAGCTGAGTTCACAGTGAAGGACTGGAGACAGGCACAGAGTGAAGATGAGTTGTTGGAACCTTGGACATTTTAAGTACGCAGCAAGAAGAGGCCTAGACAACAGGACTTTCCAAGAACAAGAGAACAGTTGATGATGTTTAAGAACTTTGACAGTTTTTGTATACGTCAAGGAGCTCTACAGAAGGAAACCACTGTTGATGGAGAAGTGCAGACTCAGCTGGTACTTCCTTCAGCTTTTGTCAGTAGTGCCTTGAGAGGACTCCACAATGATATCAGCCACCCAGGTCGAGACAGAACAACCTTATTGGTCAGAGAGCATTTCTGGTGGCAGGTGTTGCTGAAAACTGGTGTAAACAGTGTCAACATTGTTTGAGAAGGAAAGCAGCTGGAAACACAGTCAACATCATCACCAGTCAGCTGTTGGAATTGGTCTGCATGGACTACCTCTCAGTGGAAACATCATCAGGCGGTTACCAACACGTGCTGGTGATAACAGATCATTTCACCAGGTACACCCAGGCCATTCCCACCAGGAATCACACAGCAAGAACCACAGCTGAAGTTCTGTTCAACAGCTTCATTGTACACTATGGATTCCCCAAGTGACTTCATTCCGACCAAGGAGCAAATTTTTAGGGAAAAGTCATCAAGGAGCTTTGTCAAATGGCTGGAATTGAAAAGTCCAGGACATCTATCTACCATCCAGTGGGAAATGGTATGACTGAATGGTTCAGCAGAACATTACTCTGCATGCTTGGAACCTTGGAGCCTGAGAAGAACCATTGGCACAAATATGTGGCACCACTTGTCCATGTATACAACTGCACACATCACAGTAGCACAGTATGTTCAGCATGCTGCCTGATGTTTGGGTGGGAACCACATTTGCCAGTCGACTTGGTCTTTGGCTTGGACAGGAACACAGAATCCAAGAACCAAACATTATACATGACAGATATGAAGCAGCGCCTTCAAGAAGCCTACAAAGCTGCAATAAAAGCATCTGGTGATGCACAGCATCGGCAGAAGTGCTTGTATGATTTGAAGATACACGGAGCAACCTTGCAGCCAGGAGACAGGGTCCTAGTCAGGATTCTTGCCTTCAGAGGAAAGCTCAAGCTTTTGAACAGGATATTTTCGAGGCACGAGGATGTTTACATCATTGAGGCTTAACCAAACTCTGATGTACCTGCGTATCTTGTCCACAAAGAATCAGACAGGAGGAGTAAACAAACATTGCATCGGAACCACTTGTTGCCAACTGGATGTGTATCTCCGGACACTCCTGATGCATCCAACCAGCCAGGTGCAACTGCCCAATGAAGACCTGTACCTAAGCCAAGAAAGAAGACACATGATAATACAGGTCAAGAAGAGCAACCACCCTGTTTTTCCACCGAAGCAGATCTTTCCACAAACTCCGAGTATGGGGATGAGGATGAAGAAGAAGTTGAAGTACAAACACCTGACTCTCAGGATAAGGAAACTAGTGACACTCGCTGCACAGGACGAGGAGGAGGGTTTTGAGGACACAGCACCCCAGCATCCAGAAGACAGTCCTGAGACAACTATCGGTGTTCAGGATACCAACCCAAGTGGTGACAACTGCCATTCCACTGATGGTGAAAGTGGATCAGGGGACGGCAGTGAGAATGGAGTCTTTGCTCTAGCTGAAACAAACGTTTGCAGTCCAGAATTGCCATGCCAGTCCAGTCAGCAGAGGAAGTCTCCAGAGTGGCTTCAAAGTATAGAAAGTTTGTGATGGCCTGCCGTGCTGATAGGCCAGAGTGGAAAGAGATCACTTTTCTGTCAGACTTAGTCAAATCTGGGGATGTACATGTTAATTCAGATGATGCTGCAAAAGCTGTACTCTTAATTATCACTAAGTAAAATGATGAGGACATCATTTCGGAGTGACTTATTAGTATTATGAATTTATGTTATATTAATTATGTGCTATAACAGTTAAAATAATTTGGATTTTGTTTCTATCAAGTCATTTGGACAGGTGTCGTTGTATCTGTTCCTGATGAGGGACTAGGCTACAAATGATATATTAATGGTTATTAGTTTAGCCCTGACTAAAATGGAACTAATTTAACAGCTGAGTGTAAAGTAGTAAATGTATTGAATGGTTATTTTCATAGTAATGAAACATTGGATAGAGATACATTTTGGAATACTAATGTGTCATGGTATATTATGTTTTTTTGTTAAATATTGATTAGCGAAGTTTGTGAATCCAAAGGAATAATCATACTGTTTCAGGCGTTGTTGATATTCATGCAAACAAGGTAATAGAATATTGTCCCATGTTTATTGTATGTTTTTAAAAGGTCAACTGGAGTCTTTTCCCTTTTTCAAGAATGCTGATGTCAATTGAGAAAAGCATGCAAAGGTGTGACCAATTTTTCTTCAGTGTCAGTCCACTAGTATACTTTGAGAGAAACAGTCGGGTCTTTGTTATACCATTTTGGTTCGAGACCTTTGTGCAACTGATACGGCTCTCCTTTCCCTTCCCTTTCGATGCTCCTTTCCTTTCTTTGTTTAACCTGGTGGTCCTGAATAAAACTTCAACTTATTACTTCAGTCTCCGCTTCATTGTGCCTGCTGTACACTCTCCTGAACATAATCGACCCACAAGGGAGTTAATTTGCATGTGACATGCATAACACAAGTACAACAACAAAGACCTGAGTTGCCTATGGTAACTCTCACCTGGCATGCGTGTAAATACAAGGTACATAAACTCCACCAGAGGTATGTCCTCAGTCCATGGTTTCAGTCCTCAGGCCATGGTTTCTCCATGATCCCACCCCCCACAACATAATGGCCAAAAGAAACGCTGCTTTCCAAAACCCTTTTTTTTTTCTTTTTTTCTTCTTCCTTCAGTTGAGGAGCTTCAGTTCAGTTTGATGTTTTTTTGTTGTTGTTGAAAATATTGATACAGAAATGATGAACAATTGTTTCTTTTAGAAATGATGAACAATCTTTTCTTGATTTTGTGACTGCTGTGTCCCTTCAGAGTTCAGTTGTTCCAACCTAATTTTATAATCTGTAAAAGAAATTTGGTTCAGTATTCACAGCTTTCCTAGTGGCTCTTTCACCAATACCAGAAAGCTGCCATTATTGTTACTCAAATTAAAAAATAAGTGTGTCATTCCCAGTGTAAAAAAAAAAAGGCAAAAGGGAGGTATGCAGAATAGATTTAGATCTCTGAGTAGTGGGGCAGTCCTCGCAGTCCACAGCTGTAGTTACAGTGGGAGAAAACTAAATAACCTTCTTCAAATGCAATGCTTCAACCACAAGTTATTGTTTAGAAAGGAATGCTTAACAACTCCACAAAATGCCAGACAAAAAGATCCAATGGTTATCAGCACTGCATTTTTCATTCATTGAACAGCTTACTTGTCAGTTAATTTCATTGCTGTGAGTGTGACAAAAAGCCAACATACAAAAATAATGTGCCTGAACATCTCTGTTTCATGTGACCAATGTCTCTCACGTAATGCCGTTGTAAACTATGTCAAAAATACCAACAAAATGTTTAACACGTATTGCAGAGGCAGAGCAACAAAAGTGAATGTAGGGCACACGTTGTGACATACTAATCTGTAGGATTTCAGGATCAGACTGTTCAAGGATAAAGACTTTGTAAACAGAAAGTTGTGAATATTTTCAAAAGTTCTAGTTGTGTTTCCTTCGGCCATAACTATGATGTTTGAACTTCATCATGTGATACTAAAGGCTTTGAATGCTTTCTGTAAAGTCAGCCTTGGCATTAAGAAAATAAATATTTCAAATGAAGCAGCATGTGTATGTTAGTTGTTGTATGTTCCACAACAAGTGGGCCTACATTTCTTTTCTGTTGTGTTTAAACTCTAACAAAGCATTCAGTTTCACAGAAATAGGTTTTACTCCACGTTATTCCATTCAAGTGCATACAGTTCACTACATCACCAAAAAAAAATACACATGAACACAATCAAAGAACTGAAGACACTTTGATGCTACTAATAAATTGTTCTTAAATAAACAACATTCTGTACAGTTTTATGTGAAACAATTACACAGCTTACAAACATTTCAGACAATGAATACATCAGCTCAAATCTAATGTCATGGTTTAAAGTAAATGTTTTTTCCCTTGCAGCAATACTGTATGACTGTGTGTCAGTTCTTGTGTCGATGTACATATCTGTGCATTAACTGTTTCGTTAAAGTAAAGATATTTTGCTGATTCTGATTATTAGTGTAACAGGATTATTAAAATCAATGCACATACATGTTATGCATATTTAACTGACAGTCTTTGCCACTATCACTGGAACATGTGCCTACAACACAACAGTAATCTTGGCTTTACCATACCAGCAGAAATCAAATTGGAAGTTGCTGTTTTCATTCCTCTACTAAAACTAGGTTTGGCCAGAGCTACATGAGATTTTGTGTGTGTAGCTGTTTTCCTGCATTTAACATAACCATCTGCAATATCCCACCATTCAAGCATCTGCACAACATCTTCAGGTGTAAAACACTGTGTAGGGCACCAAAGGCTTTTGAGAAGTTTCTTGTCACAGTGTACACATTTAATATAAATGTATTTGTTAAATGCTCTTCTTAAAGTCACAGAATACTTCAACGATAAAAGCAATAAGAAAAGTTTTTCAAAACACAGTCTCAAAGCAGTTTCAACAGCAATGTTTTCCACTGGGAAAACACCACATGTGTCCATTAGCAGTCTCCAGATTAACATGTTCACAATGTCATGTCTTGGTCAGTATCAAACTGAACGAACCGATCAATGTCAGGGTCCACTGTCTCATGACCATCAGCTTGTCACTGATCAGTGTCCAGGTTAAAAATGTTTACATTCACCTCACCCAGTTATATGTACTGAAGATAAACCAACCATCCACTGTGTATGTAATTACACATGTATTAGCACTTCTTAAACACACCATGCAGAGTATGATGTGCACAATGTCCATCCAAATGCACCATTCACTCTCGCACAGAAACTGGCTATCCTATCAATTGTCTTTGGGTGTTTGTTCACACTAATCCTCTGTGGGAAATGCATTTCAGGTCATCTTACTTGACAGTCACATGGGCAACACTCCCCAGTCTTGCCTCAAAAAGCACACAATGTTTAGTGTTTACCTTTCACAATGTAATGGGGAATAGCTTTAAAAATCACCATGGCAACCAGAAAGCTGTCCACCACTCTGCTCCCTTTCCAACTGCCAAGAGGTGTTATACATGCTTCGCCAGAAGCACACAAGTTCACATGTTCTTTCCTGCTCATCTGAGGAACTAGACATTCACTCCTGTTTCTCCACCAGACTGGATGAATGAGATGAGCGAAGATCAAACCCTAGACCCCTGCAGCATGAAGTACCAGCCAGTAAGTGTCAAGCTGAAACCACGCAGCCACATTGCTTCTCGGTCACATTTCACATGTGACAAGAGCACCGTTTTCCGCCTGCTGGAATGCAAACTTCTCTAAGGCTGTTGATGTTAGGAATTTCCACAGATGTCCCGAGTAGCGCGACAGTCCCCGCTTGCAGCACCCAAGAACACCCGGCCATTGGCACACATACACAACTGGTAAACATCCGGGTAGCTCTGTCCTCCAGCCTTGGCCTCGCTCACAACAATGTTCTTCATGAATATGTCATCAGACTCCAGGAATATCTGTGAATACAGGAAAAGCTTTAGGGTTCAACATGTTTTGCAAACATCAGCCGCAAACATTCTATCTTTTTTTAATACTCTGAATCTTGCGCAACAGTACTGAGCAGTTCTGGACATCCCTCATACGTATTCCATCTACAGAGCACAGACTTGCGTGTGGGATCCATCCCCCCATCCCCATATTCATTGTCTCTCTATTTGAAGACTTTAGTGTGAGTCAGATAATGGTATCACAATGATGCCATTCCCCTTAAAGTTGGAGTGCATCTATCTGGATGGCAGAGGACTCTGAACATACAACTACAAGTGACTATACATGCTGGGAAACTATGCAAAGTCTTACCCAGCTTTTCAGGTCTGGTGGATGAACCCAAAAAATAACCAGCAAGATAATGATTTATGCACAAACTATTTAGGCTGTTAAAGACAAGTTTGACAACAAGGCATTATTCTCACTGTCAAAGAGACTTTGGGAAAAAAAAAACAAAAAAAAACTCACAGATCCCCCTGAGGACTGGATGCGAACATTGTCTTCACTGATGAGTTCCACATCACCCGCTGATGCCATTAGCGACACTCCCCCTGCTCCAGCAATCTCCACTTTGCTGTTTTCTGAAGTCACTCTGTCAGGGCCAAAGCAAGAAATGGAGGTTATTACTTGTTTCTGTTCATTTTGTCACTGTGCTGACCATACTTTGGACACATCTGCCTCTTGCTACTGCTGGGTCTGTTGGCAGTTACAAAAACTGAGACCATCTTAGCAAAAGAAAAGTGGTCTTGTTACTAATGTTAGTACACTATCTGGTGTGTGTGTGTGTGTGTGTGTGTGTGTGTGTGTGTGTGTGTGTGTGTGTGTGTGTGTGTGTGTGTGTGTGTGTGCCTGCATGTCTGCATGCATGTGTGTGTGCATGTTTCTTTTTTTCTCTTCCTTTCTTATTTGTTTTGTTTTTGGTGGATGATTTTGCACAGCCTATGCTGTGAAACAATGCATAAAATCTGTTGCTGCTATTAAGATAAGAGGTAGGTGAAAAAGTGACTTATAGATGGACATCCTTGGAATGAAGGTGTCTGTATAAGACTCTAAGCGCAAGCAATCTGAAATGACTCATGAATAGGACTTCATGGTCAGGTAATACCTTCTGTGTGAAATAGGTATGATGTAATAAATATTATGACATCAAAATAAGATGACACAGAGCAAGAAGAGAGAAAGAGTCAGTGGGTAAAAATATAAAACTAGACTAAAATATTTTTTGTAAACCAGGTTTCAGATCACCATGCCTGGTACTTACTTTAATGATTTTGCATTTGGACCTCTAAGTGTTGGCGTCTGTACAGAACCTTCAAATACAGCTTTGCCTGAAAGAAAAACAGGTAACTGCAAATCTCATTTGTTTCACATATCAGTGTCATGATAGACCAATGTAGTGACTATGTGACATAATGGTACTAAGACAAATCAAGAAGCACAATGCTAACTGCAGGGCACACAGCTAATAAAAACTACCGCTGATGACTGCATGTACAACACGGGTCATTGCATCACTCACTGTTGACCATTTTTGTTTCTATGCAAGATGTATTCAGTTTATAATACCAGTCCTCTGAAAGTATTACCACAGACGCCATGTGAAGTCTTTGGTATTACTGCTATATGCCAGGTTCTTGCTACTTCAGACTATCCCTAAAGACATCTTTGCTGTTGTTGCATCAGACTGTCAAAAAATCCTATTCAAATTAATCAATAATAAAGCAAAATATGTATCCAAGTATGTTGCACACAACGTGATTTTCTGTCCTAATGTATATAGACCAAGAACAAACAGCACATTAATTTACACTCTACTTCTGGGGGGCGGGGGGGGGGAGGAGCTGACATCCACGTACAGATTATTAGCTGGCATTCAGAAATTGGTACCCCACCATTCCCTAAGAAATGGGCCTACCCATCCTCCCATTTCTCAGGTCCACCCTCCCCTACCTGCAGGATTGGTCTAGGCCGATGCCTGGGTCTACCCACCACTTATGAGTTGGCCCCACCTACCAAATGCTCCCCCACCAAACAAAAACAGATTCTTACCTAAATACTTCATATCATCCACTCCAACAGTGATGTCCTTTTCAGTGACGGACATACGTAAATTGCCGTCACTGTCCACAACCTCAAATGCTTCACAAGCCGCCTGCAGCTTGTTGTTACCTGTAGAAACAGCCATGACAAAGATCAGAGGCATCAAAGAGCTCGTGAAAACCTGCGTGCACCCTGTCCTGCAGTTCAGGAGTTTCCCTAATGTCGTCTTTTAAACAATTCTAGTCAAGTATGTTAAATTCCAAACAAAAATTACTGTTGCAAATCAAACAAAATGCTATTTGAGTGGTAGAATGGATGCATAACAGTACGACCATGTGCTCTCTCTCTCTCTCTCTCTCTCTCTCTCTCTCTCTCTCTCTCTCTCTCTCTCTCTCTGTGAACACTGTGTGACTGACTCACCTAAAACTAAACTCCCGCTCTTTTTGCCATCCTTCGTTCGAGCCTGCATTTTTATATCTTTTGACGACTCCAGGTGCATAACTTGACCCTGGAAAAGACAATGCTCTTTGTGTACATTTAAAACGCTTAAGTTCTGAGAAGGAAGGGGTTGGTGGCATTTCTGACAGAAATGAAATAAAAGAAAGCCACAAGGAAAGGGAAGGAAATTGTTTTGCTGTGTGGTTTTCTTTCAAGTCCAGTCAACCATGACAGTTCTATCAGTGTGAAGGAAATACACAAAAGGAAGAACAGATGACAACAACAAAAAGATAAAATAAGAAATAGCAACTAAAAAGAAAGCAAAATGGGAACAACAAAATAAAAATCAAACAAAAAAAGAAAATTAAGCTGTCCTATAAAAAAAACAATTATTTTTTAAAATGTTGTTGTGTGTGTGTGGGGGGGGGGGGGTTAATAGGTGTTCTTGTGTGTTTTGTGTAAAGAGTTCTTACCAAAAGTTATATTACTCACAAATACCATGTGTGGATACAAACTGTATGCGGATGTCAACGTGAATCTGGGTGGTCCCGCCAAGGTCAAGTGCAAAAGTAAGAGCACGGAAATGTACGCAGATAAAGCGGGACCACCAATTGTTAAGCTGTTTAATTTCTGGCACTTTATTCACACGGTTGCCCTTTTTCACTCACAGCTGTGTGCTGGATTTGATATGC
>OY757549.1:6956464-6995298 GCA_963584105.1 Alviniconcha strummeri
TAAGCGCCAGGTTGATGACCACCACCACCATCAGCAGCACGATGAACGAGTACAGGCAACGCTTTCGCCACCCGTAAATACCCACAGGCTGCACCGGAGCGTCCATCTCACTTCCGGGCGGACAGCACACTGCAATCACGATAACTACATTATGATTATGCATCGTAAATCAACGGAGCGAATAGGCTACCGTCCATCTCTCTTCAAGGCGATCAGCACACTGCAATCACAATAACTTCATGTACGATCATGCATCGTAAATCAACAGAGCAAGTACCGTCCATCTCACTTCCGGGTGAACAGCACACTGCAATCACAATAACTTCATGTACGATCATGCATCGTAAATCAACAGAGCAAGTACCGTCCATCTCACTTCCGGGTGAACAGCACACTGCAATCACAATAACTTCATGTACGATCATGCATCGTAAATCAACAGAGCAAGTACCGTCCATCTCACTTCCGGGTGAACAGCACACTGCAATCACAATAACTTCATGTACGATCATGCATCGTAAATCAACAGAGCAAGTACCGTCCATCTCACTTCCGGGTGAACAGCACACAGCAGTCACGATAACCACATGTATTCAGACATCGCTGTGAATCAACGAAACGAGTGCCGTCAACTCACTTCAGGATGGAGAGCGTACTGCAGTCACAATAACTACACGTATTCAGGCATCGTTGCATGTGCATCATTAAAAAGGAGTTGGCTAAATGTGGCGTTTCAGCCTCCTGTGCTCAGCACAGACTGAATGTAATGCTTCCTCCATCTCGTCGTCGATCGTCAGAATCTCATCTAGGGCAAAATACACGATGATCAGTATGCGTAGCTCTGCAAATTTCATTCAACAGGCGGGGGGGGGGGGGGGGGGGGATAGCAAGAGAGAGAGAGACACACACACAGACACACATACAAGTGGAACGTTGTTCAAATACTCTGTACTGCCTTTTACCGCTATAACTTTGCTTCTGACTGTATGTTTTGTTTTTTGTTTTCAATCAGATAAGCAAGAGCTTTGTTTTGTATTAAGAGTTATAAATAAGTAAGTGGTCCGTTATTATTGCTAGAAGCGTGGAAATACTGACCAAATGCTCCAAACTGCAATATATGTATTCAAGTTAAATGTTGCTTTGCGTCCACAGAGACCATAAGGACTATTTGGGAAGGAGAGCCCAGGACGGTCACCTCGACTTTCACACAGCTCCTGAGCACTTAATATATTATACATATATATGTACGTAGGTATTTATGTGTCTGCAGGAAAACAGTTCCGCTCCATAGATCTCAACCGGCTCTGGGTCAACCATCGAGTTTCACTCCGAGCATCGCTTTCCGGCACAGGAAGGATGTCGTAAACAACTGCTTGGAGTTTGCCATCGAGTTTCATGGGGTGGGGTGGGGGGGGGGGGGGAGAGAGATATCAGTAACGCTGAACAAACTGCGACAACATAACAAAACTGAGCACTGGTTGCTGAGCAAAAAGCTTGGTGGAATCACCGGAATGGTTGCAGATGCTGGTATTCACTGATCAAAACAGGCTTTGCTTTTCTTCTGCAGCCCGACGTAAGAATGTTCAACATTTGCCGTCAACACTCCCTCACCCTATGCTCTTCACATCTGTTTATATTGGACTCTCCGATTATTATTATTTTTTAATTTTCGCCCCTGTGTTTTCTTTCACTGCTGTAAAGTACAACGAAAAAAACTGGCGCAGTTTCTTTCGTCATGGTTTATGCAGCCTGAGCAAAATCGCTGAATTGTGATTATGTCTTCAGTCAAGGTCTGGGCCAACAAATTAAAAAAAAGTATCAAAACGCTTTCTGCTAACCTTTCTTCCTTTTCTCCTTTCTTTCTTACCTACCCCGTTTCCTCTTCTCCTCCTTCTTCTTCCTTAGCCTGTGCATATCGCCTAGACACTAAAGCCCCTTGCTAAAATAAAATAACGCATAAATAACGAATGTGCCTCGCCTGGAAAATGTTCCAACAACCTGAGGCGTGCATTAGCCGACAAGCATACATTTTGGACAAGGTGGAAATCAGAGCCAACTGCTGCTGCGAGATTTACACCGCAAAAACGAAAGCATCTATATGGTGATAATTTGGCAGGTATGAGGCTGGCACTAACAGACACCAGGTGAGAGACTAGCGAAGGTGGAAGAGGAGGGGAGCTAGAGCTGGGTGGGTCCATAGACTATTCTTTGGTGCTGTTGGTTGCATCTGTAAACATCATCAATATATTTTCAGTCTTAACGGTACTTAGACTGATCATGACTTGGGGAAGCAGCTGTCTGTTCCAATACGTGGATTTGACCCAAAACAACGATGGTTATGCTGACTTAGTGCGTCAGCTCAGTGTGCTAGCGGATACCCTGGAATCCAAGTTTGAGAGTCTCCGAATTGTTTTAGCATGGGGTAAGAGTGTACTGTCTTGAGTCTCAACGATTCTGGCTTGTTGGGTCTTTCTTTCGTTCTGCATAGTTTCTTTCCCCCGTTCGAACTGATTTTAGTTTGGGGCAAAAAAGACTGTCCCCCTATTTCAAGAGCACATTTTAGAAACTCTTTTTGTCGGCAAATAAGCACATAGTGACAAATACCACACTCACACACATACACGCGCGCGCGCGCACGCACGCACGCACAAACACGCACGCACACACACACACACACACACACACACACACACACACACACACACACACACACACACACACACACACGCACACGCACGCACACACACACACACTATTTTAATTAATTAAAGGGATGAGATGATTGTACGAATTCGGACACCAAAAAAAATCAGCTGTATGCACAGTTTATGAAGCTTGTGAAAGATTGAACAGTTTAGTACTTTACAAATCCGAGCGGCAAGGGAGAGATCCTTTATCTGTCATTCACACAACGAACCATGTATATATTTGTTTGAAAGCATCGACTCTGTGTAGAACCTAACACGTAAAGTAGATGGCCAGAAATATATCGTAAAATAAAACACGCTGCAGCTCTCGCCATACAACCCACTTTCATGCTTAAGGGGGCATTGTGTGTTAATACCCCCGACAGCACACCAGCTTTTGTGTGTTAATTCATTGTCACTGGCTAAGGCGGGAAGCGGAGGGAGGGGGGGGGGAGGAGGAGGCTGTCTGTACACGTATGTTACACCGCATGTGTAACCAGACATGACAGAGAGATTCCACTCCATCAAACAGGGTAGCTATATATAGCTCAGTAGACCGTCTCACTAGTTGTGAGCCGGTGTGGCCTAGCGGTAAGGCGTTAGGCTGGTAAGCGGAAGGACCTCGGTTCGATACCGCTTCGGCTCTCCTTTCTCATCAAAAAAGGTTGTGGTTTGTGGACACTGTCTTGTGACTTTGTCCATCACTTCCTACTGAAACATTAAAATGGCTCTCATCGCTGCCCATCTTAATGCAGGAATCATTCTGGTGGTGACAGTGTAGCGATAGGTATATAGTCTCCCTCCCCCCCCCCCCCTCTCCCCGTCCCTAATAAGCCTTATGGTTTCTGTGGACGTTAAGCACCATGTTTACTTACTTACTCACTAGTTAGGCATAGTTCAGGAGCTGTGTGAGAGTCGAGGTGGACGTCCTCGGCTGTCCGTCCTAACGAGCCTTCTGGTTTCCGTGGACGTAAAGATTTATTGAACCGTGCTTCGGCATTGGTCACAACTTGTCCCTAATATGTCAACTGACATCTGAGGACACTAAGCAACACTTCACCATCTCACTAGTTAAGAGCTCAGCAGGAGCTGTGTGAAAGTCGAGGTGGCAGACCACGGCTCCCCGTCCCTAATAGTCCGTACGGTCTCTGCGGACGTAAAGCAACACTGAACTCACTAGGCCAACCAGAACACATTCACTTTACCAAACATCGGTAGCTCTAATCAGATCTTTGGTAGCAGGTTAGCGTAATTATCATGTTCACTGTCAGCCCGTAAACGTCAATTCTGTTGAGGTG
Organism: Alviniconcha strummeri; assembly: GCA_963584105.1. Lineage (NCBI taxonomy): Eukaryota > Metazoa > Mollusca > Gastropoda > Provannidae > Alviniconcha > Alviniconcha strummeri. The sequence goes on from OY757549.1 coordinate 6,960,450, forward strand.
GCCAGCTGTCCACCGCCGGCTGTGACCGACCGACAATCAGTGGCGACTACGACGTTTTGGTCGTCTGCTTTCTTCCCACATCGACTCAGAGTCTGTCCGCTGAACGGATTATATATATATGTATATATATTGCGATCATTCGGAACACCGAGACTACAAATTCAAAATAATTTTCTTCACGGTTCCTGTGACAGCTCCTCGTCGTGAGTTTTTAGTATGTCCTTTGTGTGTGTGATGGGGTGGGGTGGGGGTGGGGGGGGCGCACTATTGCCCTACTATTGCCCTGCATGATTTAAACAGTAAAAACAGCAATTCACGAGAATATCTCAATGTTCTAACGGACGTTCCAAACGTGTGGGGGTTGTCGTTGTTGGATTCCTTCTTTTTCATGTTCCTACACATCCATAATATGCTAGCATCCCCTTTCGCTTCAGACGTAAGCAAAATGTTGCTGTTCACAGCCCCTGTCTCTGGTGGACCCTGTCGTATGGCTCACGCTTGTTACACACACTCACGCACCGCCAGCAATGCGGCCCCGTTAGCAACCCTGTACCCCCAGCAATCCTGCACCACCAGCAATCCCGCAGTCCTGGAACCGCCAGCAAGGAGCCAGGCGCAGGTAGAGTCTATACAGCAGGCCAGCAGACAAATTGGCACCGCAGCGGGCGAGCAATCCGGCACCTGGGACGAACAATTTGTGTTGTTGACTTCAAGGCCTGCGCTATCTGACCCTGTTTATGTGGTCCATGAGATCTGGGATGGGCCGCGAAAATCGCTCTCCGTTCTGCCGTATGATGGTCTGAAAATGACCCGTCTGAAGGAGCCCGGCCAACTAGGCGCTGAATGGGGCATTTGTGTCCAGGTGGCGGTTAGTAGCAGCCTCGGTACAACGGTGGTTTTGTGGGCCGGATCTCTGCCGTTAAACAATGAACAGGGAACGAACTTGATCCGGATGACAGTAAAACTGGGAGGATGAGAGACATCGAAAAGCCAGAGACATCGAACAAATACTTTTAACGGCCTGTCAGTGACGCGGGTCACGTTTTTGTCTGCGTTAGCTATGTTAAATTTGTAGCTGGGTTAGCATTCGTTGAAGAATGCCATAAATGTAATTAAAACATTTCCTGGCCAATTGGCTGGATTGTTAGTACATCTGGATGTTGGAAACAGCCTGTCGGTCAATTGTACACCCCACCCCATCTTCCTCCCGCACCCCACCCCAAGCCCATCCATCCCCAGGCCTCCACACAAACTCTCAGCTCGCTCGCTCACATCACACGTACACACCGCCTAGTCCAGCCGAGTATTTCCTGCGGGTAAGTCCTTCTGCCCTCTCTCATCCTCACAAAACCCTTTGCTCTTTTGCCTGTTCCAGTCTTTTATCTGTTCCGGCTCATCTTTGGGATGCAGGCCGGAAACCGGGACTTAGGCTAAGTTGTTCAAGGAGGGAATAGGCCATACATGTGTGTGTGCAGAGCCACTACACTGGCTACCTGGCTGCAGCAGCAAGTTCTGCATGGTCTGTGGGCACGCACGCATGCAAACACACAGACTAATTCACTTCATTTCGAATCGGAGGAAACTGACGCACGGGATCAAGAAATGGCATCAAAGACGAGTCTGCATAGCCTGTTGTAGAACAGGCATTCATGCATACAGAGACTGGAGGCTGTCCTCAAAGTTAAAACTTTTAATCAACGTCTTTTCAGTTTCAGTGGTGGGCGGAAGTGTCGTTTTACATAAAACCAATATAAATAAAAGTAACTCAACACAATACTCTACACCTGTGTTTGCCCTTCTCACTCTTCTTCTCGCCCAGCCGTGGGGCACTGCGGATGCAGAAATGTATGCAAGTGCCCTCACAGAGAACCCCGAAGTTCTCTCTGTTAAAGCCTGGAGCGGATCAGAACATAGCTTTTCATTCTTGGCCTGCTGACAGGGGGTCCGCTTTTGTAAGGGTTGCCTTCCTGATTCATTCAACTTCGTTTTTGCCTAATCCTCTTCAAAGACTGATAAAATGACGTGCGGACATGATAACAACCAACCAGTCTTTGCTTGGTGGTGTGACGATGAACTGTGTTTTCCCTACACTTAGTTTCTGATTTATCAGTCATTTGATAAACTTGCATTTCGTCCTGTTCATGTATGACTTTCAAGGTAGACTGCGTTAAATATCAGAAACTAATTGTCTGTCCTCTTCTTTTTTTCTTCTTCTTCTTTTCCTTCTCAGTTCTTTTTCTTGCATGAATGAATCATTCCTACGAAACAGTTCTCAACGTGAAAAATGATCCATTTACACGGCCTTTTACATGATCTGCCACAACACACCACGCAACTCCGCGCTTCATGCTGAGAAATGCATAGAGCGGACAGTTGTCTGTCCGTTCTAAGAGAAAGGTTAGCCGAGGAAGGTTAGTCACCTAATACTTCACGCTCAGTGAACCGTATAGATTATTACCGTGGCAAAATACAGTACCAGAATCTAACACCCCAATGAATGTCATAGTTTTAAAAGAAGAAGAAGGAAGAAGGAAGTAAAAGAAAAGAAGAAGAAAGAAGAAGCTTTATCTGGGCTTGTTAGGAACTTCCACCCACAACCCATGCACGACAGCATGTATGCATAAACATAATTGTCAAGTCAAGCAGAATTAAAAACGAACAGGATAAATCAATACATTCCATACTCATACGTTCCGTGAACCGCTGGAGCAGTTTAACTGACAACAGAGCTGTACTTTTTCATCCTACCGCACAGCTACAAAGCCAGTACTGGCCGTCAACACCTGCATTCATCAAGGCAGAGTAAGTTGCCTTTGTCAGCAAAGAGACCGCGTCTCTGGTGTCAGTTCACTAAGTGGCCGAGCCGTGCTTTGATCCCACGTACACTGTGAAAAGTACCCGGTGAATAATTCATTAGCCTGTTTAAAACCAGTCAACATCTGTGTTCATCATGGCAGGGCGAGCTGCTTATATCTGGGGTGTACAGTTTCAACTGACTCGGCGATGCTTTCAGTGTTTCATTCTACACAAGTACAACGCCTGAATTCATTCTGGAGGGCAAGGTGCCCGTGTCAGTTCAGTAGGGCAGGCACGTGAATCTTCTCTGCACAGGTGCACGGGCAGTCGTGTACCAGACGGTTTCTCGTCATGGGCGTAGCTTAGATTTATGGGCGTTCGTACGCCACGTGCGCACACACACACACACACACACACACACACACACACACACACACACACACACACAGAGGACGGACGGACGGATTGACCAGCCATTCAAGCCAAGTGCACACCTGCAATATCATTCACCCGCTCTGGTGTCATTACCTGTGTCGGTGCCGGGTCGAGCTTCTGTATGCCTGTGTTATCCTGGCCAGTCTGCACACAGCTGCTGTTCCGGACAATCACCTGCAGCGAGCGAGGACAGGCGGCAGGAACCACGGGCTAATTAGTCGACTGGTAAAAGCCATTAACACTGTGTCGAGTCATCGCTTTCCACACTTACACCACTGATTTCACGTGCTGATGCACCCCTCTTCATGCCCCATTTCCATCAAACTGAATTCCGCCTCAAAACGAAGAAGCTCCGTTGTGGTACATAGAGGTGGCAATAATACGCAACGGTTTGCACGTAATACACAAAAGATCGGAACTCGAAACCAAAGACTTTCAGTTAAATTATACTTGAGAATAATCTCGGATTTTTCTAATACGGAAACGTGCCTGGATTCCCATAATTTGTTTCGGCGTTCACAGCGATCGCTTTCCACAAATAAGAAAAGCTGTAACTGAATGCAAGTGCTAAGTACACTCAGTTCAAACAGCCGAATTAATCTTGTTAGTACAAAGAATGGAAACAGATCCAAACGAATTTCTCGTTCGCACTTTTGGCACAGCTGCGGGATTCTACCCTTCTACACTACAAAGCTTTTTTTGAGGGTCGCTATTTGGTCGTTTACACAATAAACCACGAAGAAACGAGAAGCACAGTTGCCCCCAAAAACAAACCCTCCAGTTTTGTAGTTCCACTACCCCTTCAACGTGCACACAGTTTCCGTTCAACCTTGGGCCCCTCACCGTCCGTTTTGGCATCAGTGCGATTGTGTGCGAGTGCGGGGGCCTCCACAAGCCTCGAGCCTCGCACTGCGAGTACAGTGCGGAAGAGGAAGAAGGAGAAGGCGGCTAGGGCTGCATGGCATAAGAGCCCACGTTCCACATTTTCCAGATGGGTATCACCGGGTTCGGGGCATATCGTCCCAACAACGTCGCTTCGCGTGCCCGTAAATCAACACAAAGACGGCTCGCTCACAATGGAGCAGTCAGAGACAAGCAGGGCAAAAACTGCGTTCACGGGCAAAAACACACGCGTGCAGAGAGAGAAACTTTGGCACTCCGGAATCCGAGAGGAAGCTAGTATACATGGAGCGAAAACGCTGGCACTGGAAGGCTCAGCCACCTCTGGTGCCGTTGCCGGCAGGGGCGGAGGGAGAGAACAGTGCGGGGCAGGATGGGGGTAGAAGGGGGTGCGGGGGGGGGGGGGGGGGGCGATGGGAGGGGGGGGGTCGGCTTACCCGCTGGCGCCGACACTGAGGAGGCTCTGGCATCCGCAGTTCAGTTCCACACTTCTGGACTATAGTCCGTGAACGTACGGTGAAATGATTCATTGTGGCAGCATGTGTGACCTCGCGAATGAAGAGAATTTGTACAAAGGGGGTGGGAGGTGTGTGTGGTGTGTGTGTGTGGAGGGGGGGGGGGGGGCCTGTTGAGCCGTAAAACATTGGGTTTTGTCCATAAGCTACCCGAGTTTCATAATCATAATAATAATAATAGTGTAACATTTATCATGCGCTCATCAACGCCCTGAGCGCTCACACATGATGACTATATGTATTACCCTAAATATATTCTATACACATGTAGAGCACACTGTCCTATGGGCCAAAACAATTTACATGAAGTATCATACGGAAAAACAAACAATGACACACACACTACACACCGTCTAAACACTCAGCGTCACACACACACACACACACACTACACACACACACACACACACACACACACACACACACACACACACACACACACACACACACACACACACACACACACACACACACACACACACACACACACATCCATCCCCCTGAATCCACACGGGAAGGCGTTGCCGCCATGCAAATTCAGTAATTGACAGACGAATCCCGGGGCCCGTGTAACGTGACTACCGACTGGTGGAAAAACAACATCAGATCACAACAGTCTAATCTGAGACTACTGTCTGCAACAACTGAATGAGGTGGCGGGCGAACTGATACAGTCAAAGCCATAAACTGATGCACAGAGCAAACTGTGAGATGAAAGCCAAACTAACTCTAACCACTCACTAACCCAGCTACCACATGATCCAGAAAACCAATGAGGCTGCAGACTGAAAAAGCAAACTGCTGATCAATACTACCGACGCGGACAAAGCATCGTGATGTACTGAAACAAACGCAGACGAAAAGAGAAATGCTAAAAAAGAAAAGAAAAAAAAAGAAGAAAAAAAAAGGCTGCACTAATCACTGAAGAAAGAGCCGGTACGAAATGGCCAACAAGCCAAAGATAGAAAAAAAAGAATGTATCATAGTGGTGGAAGAGAAAGAGAAAAACTGAGGCAGGGAATGTCAGCGAGCCACGTGACATAGGCTGGATGACTCAGTGACTGACTACACGTAATCCGTGTACACGATATAACCCAATTGACAACAACAACACCGCGGGGCAGCACTGACACGCCCACGAACTACCCCACACAAAGAAAGACTGACTTGAGTGCTTCCTTCATTCAGATGATGTTTAATGTCCTCGGATGTCGGTTGACATATTAGGGACAAGCTGAGACCAATGCGTGAGTATGGTTCAATATTGCTTTACGTCCACGGAAACCATGAGGCTCGTTAGGACGGACAGCCCAACCGGGACGGCCACCTCGACTCTCACACAGCTCCTGATCAATGAAGACTGAGTTAACTTTTTACGGTTACGCATCGCCCGGCTCTCGCTAGGTCAGTGATCCTTGGTAGATGGAAGGAACGATCTCTTCGGATGAAACCTCGTCCTTGCCAGTTCTACAAGGAATATCCAGACCGGCCAAAGGACTCAGAAATACATTCTAGTGACACGTTGGCACCCAGTGTAAAGATGAAAACCGTGAGGAGAAAAACTTCCTTCACAAGAAACCCTCTTGAAAAAGAAAGGGAAATCAACAAAAGAGGCAAATGCACACACAGATCCTCAGCAAGAATGAACTCGTAATAAAGGCAGAAGGGGAAAACTTGAACAATCATAACCGAATGGACTGACATGGTAAACACGGAGAACAGAAAGGAAAAACAGGAGGTACAACAATCGCCTCGGAATTACTAACAAATACCCCTGCTCTGTTTAAAAACAAAAACAAATGCGAGGCAAAAACAAAAACAAAACAAAAAGCAATGAAAACGACCGAGAAAAAAGGAAAAAAACAACACTTGGCCGCCTGTGCACGCATTTTAGACTGGTCAGTGAAAACCGGGTCAGTTTCAGGAAAAAAAATAGCGGTGCGCTCCCACGGGGCCGCGCCGAAGCTCGCGGCATGAATCGAACTACCCCACACAATGAAAGACTGAGCCGTCTCGTCATTAAACATCTTTGATTTTTACCGTGGTATTGGTCACGCATCCACCTCGACACGCTTCCCCCTCAAAGAAAGGTGTATTTTTACGGTCCTCTTTTCTGTGCAATACATCCATCTGGACTGAAAAACACCTGAACAGTCACTTCATTCTTTGAGTCTCAGTATTTGCAAGAGATTGCTGAGATGTCTGCGACAGTGGCTGGTGCCAGGCGTGCTGAAAGGTGCGGCCCCCTCCAGCTACTGCTGTCTGTGATGTGATACAAGATGGGACTGACTCAACTATTACACAGTATTATAGCCGCGAGCGTGGGGAGAGAGACAGACAACAGAAACTGACACTGAGACTGAAACAGAAACAAAAACACACACAAATACATTGAACACACACACACACACACACACACACACACACACACACACACACACACACACACACACACACACACACACACACACACACACACACACTGACACACACACACACACACACACACACCGTGACTTACACACACACACACACACACACACACACACACACACACACACACACACACACTGCTCATACACACACACACACACACACACACACACACACACACACACACACACACACACACACTCAGTGACACAGGCCACCTCCACCACCTCCACCACCACCCAAAAATCTGAAGCCAGAATCGAACAGAATCGAAGCTTTATTCGAGTGAAGTTAAGAGACACTGAAGGGCGACATGTATAATCTGTCTCCGTGTACGATCGTGCCGAATGCAGGATTGTGAAGTTTCACTTTCAGTGCTCGTGCTTTTTAGTGCGTGTGCACCTACTTCCGTGTATCTTTTCGATGTTCCACCTCAAATCAGCTGTTGTCTCCTCGCCTTTGATTGGAGCAAGGACATCCAATAGAATAAAGTGTCACATCCACGTCACTGCGGTTCGAGGCAGCTTTTCTGTTCCGATTCAGGAATGTACTGTATCTTATTGCCTGAAAAGGTCTGCTGATATAGGTAATACGAGCGTCTCATTTAGCCGGGAAGGAAAATGCAAAAAGAAGTTGATGCCAATTTTTTTTATCTGACAATTTTAATGAAACGAGGAAGAAATAATACTGTGAATAAAGTAACAAGGAAGGTTCGAACTAATCCGCCTACCATGATCAAGACTATCCCAAAAGGTTGTAGGCTAACGGCTACGACGCGGGTCAGTTGCTGGAGGTGCATCGACTTTCCAGATTAAAAAAATGTAAATTCCACATACAGCGGTACATAAAGTAAATTGCAGTCGAGTGGTCTGTGCCATGGACGTAGATGAATTATCATACGTCCATGGTCTGTGCGTTCGGCCAGTCGTAAAAGGGCATTCCTACTTCGGCTCTCCCCCAACCAGTTGGGAATATTCTTTTTCTGGTCTTACAACCGGCTGCACCATCATGGCCGACTGGAAAGGACTCTGCTGTCTGCTCGTCTTCATATCACTCTTTGCAGTTGCGGGATCACAAGTTAAAAAGAAAGAGGTAGAGTGCTCATCATCATAATATACATTTTTACAATTTCTACACAATGAAATTGTTTATTGCTTTTGCTGTTCACGTATAATATACAATATTCTCGACTTGCAGTCACCAAACAACTGTCGTGCTGACTAGGCTTTAGTGAGGGGGGGGGGGGGGGGGGTAGATGATTTTAGCTCCCGGCCAGCCATGACGTTTATAATATCAGGGAAAAGTCGATGGGGACGAGAAGGGGGGGGGGGGGGGGTCACTTTCAGCTGAACATTAAAATGTAAAAAGCAAGCGACACTTTGGAGTTAGTGTCCTCGAACCAGGGTTCATCTGACGGCCCATCTGACTCCATTAAACTTGGAGTTGGAGCAGTCATAGTCAGTATACTGATCAGTCTGCTTTGATTATCATTATGCAGCGTTTGCAGTGCTTTCGAAACTACCAAGTACCATTCGGCTTTCTCCTAGTCTCTTAAATCTGGTCGGATGTCATACGATGATGTCCTGGGCAAAGTGATTTCCATTTGCCTGTGGGACATCATATTCATGACCACATGTTTAAATTCCATTTCGTGCATTCTCATGTGCTGTGTGCTAAAAATAATGAACATTTTTGGCAGAGTATGTCTTCTGCCGATCTAGACCATTCTTGAAGATTGTGCCAGTGGTATTTATGTGTGTGTGTGTTGGGGGGGGGGGGGGGGGGGGGTGCAGGAAGGACAGGCAAGAGATCTTTATAATTAAATAACATGTGTGATCATGTTTTTGTGTTGTGTACTGTAAACAAAGGTGAGGATGTTCTGACCACAATAACCACTCTGCTCACCCATGGGTTAACTGAATCTGAGAAACTGAGAATCCTCACATTCACACCCTGCCTTGACTGGGCATCAAACCCATGTTACTTTTTTGTTAGCTGCTTTTGCTGGATTGCCACAGAACATGCTTGGGGTTGGACCAGTGGAATCTTTCTAGATTAGTATGATTGGGCCACAACTGTTGTCATTCAAGGGGTCAAACAAATTCTTGACCTGGCAAATCAAAGCAAACATCAGGACTGCTTGTCATGTTAAATATTCTGTCGTTTAGGTATTCTGGCCTTTTTGGTAGTAAAATAAAGTTGGCATTCTGTTTGCATTATTAAAAAACAAAAAACATGCAGTTATGTTTGAATTGTCACTTTTAGTCACTTGTCAAATCTAGGTTTGTTTGCTCAAATGTGTTGGGATTATATGACATGTGACCTTAAGTGATTAGAATAAATTTAACCATTGTTGATTTTGTGATGTGATAATTGATCTGTTGCAGGATTCTCTTGGAGATAAAGTACAGCAACTGACTGAATGGAATAATAAGAAATCAATAATTCGCCTGAATGGAGACAAATTTCGACAGTATGTCAAAACAGCACCACGCAACTATTCTGTCATTGTCATGCTGACTGCACTTCAGCCTCAGAGACAATGTTCTGTGTGCAAGTAAGTATTCAGCTTTAAAAAAAAATCAAAAAATCTTTGCTTTGTATTGTAGTTGTAGTTTCATTCATATCAGTACTTCTCCAGCTAAGTGTCTCACAGTTTGAATTATCCTCATATCAGTACTTCTCTAGCTAAGTGTCTTACATAGTTTGAATTATCAGTCACAGTTCACAAGTATTCTTCATCTGTCGGCTGAACAAACAAAATTAAAATTTACCACTCAGTACTGACAGTATAAATTCCTTTCTGATACTGTAAGTGTAATTGTTAGATTTTTTTGATGCTTAGTTAGTGGAAGAACTTCAGTTCTTGTGGATGTTGATTGGGTTCAACTCCTTAAATTATCTTCTCACTCTACTGTTTTTATGGAGCTGAACTGAAAGGAATTTTGTTTGTAATGTTTCAACTTCAGCTATTTGTATAGTAGATGGTACTGGGAGTAGTACCCAGATTTTTTCAAATTTATTTTTAGGAAGATTTGATACCATACCAGACAAACTCAATTCAGTAGCACTGAAGTAGTCAATATATTCCATGGGGAAAAAAGTTAAGATTTGGAATGTTTGTGCAACTTTTTGAAGTGAGACTAGGATCTTGATCATTTGCTGTGTGCTTCTAGAATCAGATTGAACTTCCAGTTGGTGCCAGTGCTCTTTGATTTTAAAGACCGCTGGGTGATTGCTTCTCCTGAAGTGTAACTCATTTACTGCTGTACATTGCAGACAGGCTAATGAGGAGTACCAAATTTTGGCCAACTCGTGGCGCTACTCTCAGCAGTATTCCAACCAGCTGTTCTTCACAATGGTGGATTATGATGAAGGGCCAGACATCTTTCAGAGTGTGAGTGTTACAATTATATATTTATACTTCTGTTGAGTAAAGTAATGTGTGCATCAGGTAAATATTACTTGGTATGCCCCTGACCCTCAGTCAAAATACTGGTTATATTTGCTGTCTCAGTTTTAAACAAGAGCTCCAAACAGCTCTATTATATAGACCATTTATAATGTGTGAAATTTAAGTGAAGAGAAAATGTGTTTAACATGCATGAATCAGTATAGACCACTAACAAATCTGATAAAAACTTGAGCAGAATGTATGTATTTTATTCTGAATATATATGTAGACATGGCATAGTGAAAGTTAATAACATGCCCTTTTCTCCCCTGTTCTTTTATACAGATGAAAATCAACACAGCCCCAGTTTTCATGCATTTCCCTGCAAAGGGCAAACCAAAGAAAACGGACACAATGGACATTCACCGGTAAGATCTGTTGTGCCTCTGTATCAAAGCTTGCATGGTCATGTCATAACTTTATTTTTTTAAATAGTCAGAGTTAGAATGTTCCCAGAAAACAAACATAAGTTGTTTTCTCCAGGAAAGCTGGTTGAGAAAGATCCATGCTGCACATCCTACCAGTTTTTTCCTAATCACTGTTAGTGGAACTCCTTCAGAATTTCTCCAGAACAACATTTATTACCCAGCTGTTGTTTCTTGATTTCACTGTATCAGTGGTCATGCTGACTGAGTGATTTGTGTCAGCTGATGCACAAAATTACAAATTTTGCATCAGTGGTATGAAAAATACATACAATGGAACCATTGCCAGAATTCTGCACATAAGCAAAGCCAAAGTCATGCAATAACTTGATTGTGGTTGGACTCACAAACTAAATGTAAGCAGCCAAAGACAGTATAAAGTCCAACCATGCATGGTGACGAAAAGCAGGTGTTCTTCTGAATATACATTAATTGTAGATCTGCCCCCCCACCCCTCCAAAAAACAAAACAACCCACAACAGACTGTGAAAACTGGGGCTTTGGTTCTGCTCTTTGCAGGGTTGGTTTTGCTGCTGAGCAGATCGCCAGATGGGTAGCTGAGAGGACAGACATTCAGGTAAGCTGTTGGATATCATATATATATTTGTGCCATATCTCTTCCATTTTAGTTTGTTACAGACAAACATTTTTGGTTTTAGCATTTTCTCTTCAAATGAATTAATGTATACGATTTTTTGAAGAAGTTAATGTGCATTTTGCTGTGACTGTAATCAGATCCGAGTGTTCCGCCCACCCAACTACTCTGGCACACTGGCACTGGCCTTGCTGTTTTCCCTGGTGGGAGGTCTGCTGTACCTGAAGCGCAATAACCTGGAGTTCCTCTACAATAAGTCCTGCTGGGGAGTCTTTGCTCTGGTCAGTTGCTTGATGCTTTTAGTTTTATCCAGGAGGAGTCAGGCTGGGAAAAATGTGTGTGTAATTGCCCTTGGCACCTTTGCATTGGTTCCAGTTTACATGTTTTCAAACAGTCATGCTACTCTGGCCAGTCAAGTCTGGTACACTAGAAAAATCTTAGCTTTGTATTTTTTTACTTGCAAACATGGCCCCAGTCACTGTGGAATTGAGAAGTATACCTGGATCAGCACAAGACATATATTGGATCTTTTACTTTGAGACTATCTTACTGCTGTGGTCAGATGAGTTGAATGCACTCATGAGTCAACACTGTTATGTATTTCTTAGACCTGTAAGCATGTGTTGTAATCACCACAAAATTGTCAAGTATGATTTATCAAGGTTTAAACTTAAATTACAGAGCTTTGGCCAGTTAAGTTAAATCAGACTTGTTAACAAACTCCTTTGGTTTTTTGGCTATTTTGTTTAGAATACCTATGGCAACAATCATTGCTAATACTTTCTAATAATGTGTATGTCTGTGCAGAAAGTTAATGTGGATCATTTTATGTTTTCAGGCTGTGATCTTTGCCATGACTTCTGGCCAGATGTGGAATCACATCCGTGGGCCTCCTCTCATGCACAGGAACCCTAGCACTGGGCAAATGGTGAGACATGTTTTTACAGCAAGACTGCATCAGCAACTGACACACTAACTTGTGGGCAGATGGCAAGTAAGATTCAAGCATAAGATTGTTAATCCAGTACTAACACAGTCACACAAGCGATGGACAAAACCGGCCCAAATCATTGCATCATTAATTCAAGGAAGGGAACACAAAGGAAAATGGACAAGCTTCTATTTACAGCCTGATTTGTCTCCCTTTCATTTCTCATGTCATGTAAAATGTCAAACATCCGTTGGCAGTTCCAACAGTCAGTCATAGTGTCGGAAGCCTCTGTCCGGCACAGTTTGAAAGAGTTAAAATCCTCTATTTAATTTTTTGTTGTTGATTTTTTTCTACCTGTTGGTGAAAAGCTGGCCTTCTTGGGCAATCTGTTTTTTCAGGGGTTTACCTGTAACATGTAGACAGAATAACCTTTTATTTATACCATTGTCTGTGTGCAGCACTATATCCATGGAAGCAGCCAGGGCCAGTTCATCATGGAAACCTACATTGTCATGTTGCTTCGTATCCTTTTATAGCTTCACCCCTAGTTATAGACCAGCTGGCTTTTTGCCATTTTTTATGACCGTTTCTTTTATATCTGCTGAAGTCCTTGTCCTTTTCCAACCCAACTTAATTTGATAGTACATCATATACATGAGAGTATCTTGTGAAAATACTTGATCGCAGTGTTCTAGCAAGACTTAAAACTCATTGAATGTTTGTCAGTCCCGTTTTTTGTACCAATGACCTAGGTGCAACCAAACTAGGTGTTTTGATGTACAGCTATTAGGCGGTTCAGTGAAGCTGGCTTGCATGAGTGAATGCCCTTTGTAATCTTTCGTGCAAGAAGTCACAAGAGGTTGCAGCATCACTTCCATGTCGATTTCTGAGGAGGTGTTGCTTCACACCATGTATAACAATGGAAGTTGAACATAGAATTGCAAAACAGTAAAAATGCCATTATTGTTGCGTTTGCAAAAATTACATGGGAAAGGTGATGGAAAATGGGAAAAAAGTGTCTTTACATCATTTTTCAGCTAACCAGAAGATCGCAAATTTGTGGAAAAAATATGTTTTCTGCCATTCTGTAGCATGAGCAACAAGTTATAGCTTGTTGCCAGGCACATTTTGACTACAGACCTTCAAAAATGCCTTTAAAGTTGGCCGTGTAAACTTCGCAAATTTATTGTCACCACCTTCCATTGTGAAGAAAATATGGACCGGCAGTAAAAACAGCCAAGGGACTTAAGCAATGCTGGGCAAAAGTCAAGGGAGTTAACAACCCCACCTGAACCACCTAATAGTACTAATAATCAAACCCAGTGCAAATAAAGTGGGCATATATACCAACAATAACAAAATTAACAGTGACTTACAGTACCTCAGCACACAGCAGGGGTTATTTTGTCATGCTAGGCAACAATTAAATAATGTAGAGAAGGAAACAAACTGTATGGCAGTCTTGTTGCCAGTGTGCTGTGGTTCTGTCACTGTGAGCAAGTGATAAACTGACAGTGTAGTGTAAATGCATGTGGGATATTATCCTTGAATGTATCCAGACTGTGCAGTGGTGGTGGGCTTCATCCTGCTCAATGAGGCCAGCACTCTGAAAGGAGACCCTGGCAAAAGAAGGAGTAAGTTTCCCACAGTCTTGTAGTAACTTTGGTGCTGTTGCACCAAGAACAGTGTTAACATTTTTACTGACTAGCATGAAAAATGTCAGTCTGTGTCATCATCAGCATTAGGCTGTTTGGCCATCAGGGCATAGCAAAGATGTTAATGTTACAATTTTTCAGTAACTGTAAACGTGACAAATGTCAGACCTTGCATCTAGCGATAACCAGTTCATACCAGTTCCAGGTATCATATTTCAAGGTCACAGCAGTGTTGTACAGTTATTATTGTTATTATCTGATTAAGCTGAACTTAAAGTCAAAGTGTAAAAATAAAGCAAGCAAGTGATTATTTAGGGGTTGTATATAGCTCTGGAAGATCTTAACCCACTTTGCCCCAGACGGCCTGTCACTGCCCACTCTTTTTTTCTTACTGTGCAACCCCAGACCACCTGGGAGGCTGGCTAGCAGACACTCCATGCTGGCGTCCTGGCTTATGCTGCATGCAAATAGGAATGGGATTCTCATGAGACTTGTAGCCCCATTTCTGCAATTGTTTACTACTTCTGGTGATGTCCTTTGTTCAAAGTTTGGTGGAGTTTGAGAGACACTGTGAATTTTCAAAGTTGCAAGATATTAGCAGCGGCATTGGAGCTTCATCCTTTGAGATTTGGCTCAGTCAGTTACCCTGGGCAGGTAATGAACTCACAGAGCTTCTTTGGAGATTCAAACCGGAAGTCTTGCTAAGTTGGTTACCCTGTAGGCACCCTAAAACCTGACATTCAGATGCAGACATTTCTGATTTTGGAGAAAAAATTTAATGCTTTCATTTTTGAGTGAAAAAAAATCAAAACATGTTGGATATACAAAAACAGTGTATTCACAAACTGGGTAAAATACAAAGTGACCTGAAACTTTTATTTGGTGTTTATTAATATTATTGATTTTTAAAGTTGTGTACCAGGATCATTTGACAGAGCTACTTCCCTTCGCATGGGATTTTGCAGGGAAAGGGCAGTGGCTGGTCTGGGGCCAAGTGGGTTAAACAGTAAATCTGATGGAGAAAAAAAAGAAAATGGAAAGAGTCTTACTCCCTCTGTAGTCTGTTATGTGCATCAGCTCCCTCTCACACACTTCAAAAACATGTGTACTTAAATGGTAATAATTCTGTTGATACATAAACTTGAATGCTGGTGTATGCTCATTTCAGTAATGGCGCTGGTAGGTCTTGGCTGCGTTGCCATCTTCTTCAGCCTTCTGCTGTCTGTGTTCAGATCCAAGTACCAAGGATACCCATACAGGTAAGGCCATAACTGTATCACCCTATACACAGTTCAATTCAGATGGCATCTACATCCGCTGGGAAAGCCCATATGTGCTCTACCCTGTCTGTCAGATGTTTTTTTCCAACTGTTGCCTTAAAGCAGTTCCATTGTTGTATGACTGACTGTGGCTGTATCTTTTACTTTTAAGCTAGACTGACAACTACTGCCTTTTTTAGGCTTCCTCTACACAAGAAGCTTCAGTTGGGCAATGTTAGTGCGTTGGTGATCATGCATTTTTGTACAACCCAGAAGTAGCCAGTGAAGTGTATGTACTGTGTATCACAAGTACTAAAGAAAATGTGTGCTCTGATCACTTCATTGCCTCTGTTAACAGCAGGCGATCACTTTCTGTGAAGTAATTGTGTCATCTGGCATTAGTACTAGAATAATGCTGTTCTTGCATATTGCTGAGTTTGCCATTTGTGTGAGCAGAAAACGAAGAATCAGAATGGCAACCACAGATATGACTTGCAGTCTATTTTCTGTGGCAGTTGCATATGCATTGAATACAATGTTAAAGCCTCATGTATGATGGTAAAAGCATTCTGTGATGAGAATTTGAAACCACTGGAATGATGGCAAGCATAGAACTGCTTCCAACATGTACGTACAAGTATTTGCAGTGGACAAGCACTTCAGAGTAGAAACATGTTTCTTCTTTCTTTGCAGCTTCCTGTTCAAGTAAGCTTCAGAAGATCTCTGTGGAATGTGTGGCTGCTTTGGATGTCATCAGAAGAAATCTCACTTGAAGTGCTGGAAAATACAATCATAACTACATTGGTACAAAAGCAAAACATTATTTGAACTTTGGGTAAAAAATAATAATCAAAGCTTATACTTTCCCCCTTTACTGCATCTGCATTTCAATACAAGTAGGATAATTGTATCTTTACCAATGTGCATCAAAAGCTTCATCATTTTCCAGTTGATTTGAAGTCAAAAAATGATGGTGTGATATTCACAGCCTTGGCTACTTAGAAAAAGATAAAATGTTGCGTTTTCATTCCAAGTTGACATGCAGAACATTTCTTTTCCATTTTTAATGTTTATTCATGTTTAGTATTAAAAAAGATTGTTTATTTTTTTCTGTTTGAATCTGGTGTAAATACCAAAGTTCAATGCTGTATATAATTGTGGGCTTAAATTTAGTTCAGAGTATTTTATTTTGACCAGATGTTATAATTTACTATATGCAAAGTGTCATATAGAAAAATTGCATTGTACATGAAATTGTACCTCTCAGCTGTTTCAAATTTGCTGTGCATGTACATATTTCTTCTTCTTTGAGATTTTTTTCTCCCTGAACAAATCCCAGATGTGAGAAGAAATGTCAATGGCAAGTGCAATGTTAAGTGTTTACCCTTGTGATTCAAAGTATAGTTGCTTGTTCTTTTTATTTCCATTGTTTTGTCATTCCAATTAAACTACTATTCATTATCTTGAACAGTTGGTGTTTAGATGCTTACTTGGACTTGGTGCCAGACAAGGTTTTGTGATGTAACTGATGAGCCAGCATAAGCTTATATAAATGCTTGCAATTCAACAGCATATGTGGGCATACCATCCTTTACAGTCTGCTGTAGTTGGTTGCATTGTAAGGGGGAAGTGCATATGAGCCATTGATCCTTCATGCACCTGTCTGCTGATATCTCCCTGAATTCAGGTGGTGTCAGCACTCTCAATGCTTATGAATGCAAAAAACAACTTAGCATCATTTGAACAGGTTTTGTAACAGAAGTGAGTTTGACATAAAATCTGCAAATAGTAATACTCTATTCAACATGTCAGCATATGTACTCTTCACCACTTAAATACTAGGTATTTTTACCTGGTTCTTGTCTGTCTTCTTAACATGGGTAACCAGTTCTGCCATAGTTGAATTTGAAGCACACGTAAAAATTGCATATGCCATCCATCTGCTCTGGATGCAGAATAGTTATGCCATGATTTTGACCATTTTAGGTTATCGTACTGGCTCAAACAGCAGCACAAAATATTTCATGTTCTTGGAGATGACTGTTATCATCATGCTCCATTCTGAGCACCAGTTGACAACTGATGTATACCTGTTTCAAGGTTTCTATGAAAACAAAAATATGGTAGACTGATCTTTTCTGCTTGGAGTGTGATAGTTTACTGTCATGCCAGTCTGGCATGGTTTAGTATGACATCTTAAGATTTGATCCTGCCAATCACACAAATAAATATGCACTGGTAGTATTACACAGATTACTATCATTTGTAATCCTATTCCTGGCATGTTAAAATTAACCTGTAACAGCAGGTTTGGTTTTGCAATTGAATGATAGCAGTCTTGTCCTGAATTAAAAATATATGGTAGAGTTACTAACAAAAAATGTGTAGGTGACCTGGGTTTGTTTATTCGTTCCATGCTGGAGATGGGTGAATGTGCTAAGACTGTTTCATTGTTAGCAGCTAGTGGGTGCAAGACAAGGCTTGTTTGATTGCATGCTGATTTTCAAATAAAGTTAAACATTTGTGATTGGTCCTGTGTCTGTACAATTATGTAGATTATTTCCTCTTTTTCCCCCTTCTAGCCTTTGAGGTGCTTGTATGCAGCTTGAATAGTTTCAAAATACAAGCAAAGCAGCAGTCTCTCTTCCTTCAGGCTTTTGTTTTATTTATTTTTTTGCTGCCGTCTTCCTCATCCTCGATTCTTTCTCCTCACCTTCTCCATCATTTTCCTACCTGGCCCAGCACCCAATCAGCATCAGAGCTGTTGCATCCACACCGCTTGCCTCAGTGCCATCATATCAGTACCTGTCCAGGTTTTATTCGCATCATGACCTAACTGCCAGACTTCTGTGACAGGAGATGCAGATTATTTGTGGGCTACCATCCACAGAAGATCCTGCACTACTTCAGAGTTACTTTTATGGTGTTCTGTGATGCCTTTCCAGGACATCACCTAATGTGCTAACAACTGATGACAATGTTATCGTCCTCACTGGAGAGTAGTAATTACATCCAACCTTTGACACCTCTCCATCTATCTCCTGTCAAAAGCTTTGAAAAAATTACCCTGTAGTGCAAGAACATGGATGTGGCAGTCACCATGAGAATAGCACATGAAGGGCAACATATGTGAGAAACATTTGGCGTGGCTTTGGTAGATGAGCAGGTATGTTTCTTCTGCTGTGAAGCAGATTCTCCTGCCAAAGATTTGTTTCACTGTTCAGTTGTTTTTAACCCCAAAAGATGAAGAAAACATAAGATGAGACCCAAATTTAAAAAAAAAAATTAATGGATCTGATGACGTTATTCTCAGGTGTGTCCAAAAACATACAATCTCAAACGACGCACACACACAAAACCAAAAATCATACTGTAGGAATGATTTTATGTAAAAAGATCTTTTGAATTTTATTTCAACTCCAGAGAGAGGGAAGACACATCTGGATATACTGAAGCAGAGTTCGTTGTGAATGTTGTCACATTTAAACAGCATAAAACAGCAGCGCAATGTGAAATAGAAAGTTATGTTTGAAATGAGGCCTTACTGCTGCATCATGACAGTGAAGTAATTCACAAACAGCACTAGATCAGTACTTTTGTGTAACTTTGTATATTTTGTCATGAAAGAATATGAAATGCAAAAGTGGATAAACATCCATGACATGACACCAAAGCAACTCAAAGTAGAATTCAAAGACTTTTCAACCATTGGTCAGTTTGAACTGTTTACTCAAAATATTATATGTATACCGAGCAAAAATTATGCCAATAAAATATTGGTTCAGGTCAGCATCCACTGTATCCAAAATGAAAGACATGGTAAAGGTGTAAAATTCATTCTATGTGGTTATAAAAAATAAAAATAAAAAGCTTTTAAAAGTCAGGTCACCAAAATCCTTCCCACTGGTTCACGTTTTCTTCAAACAGCAGGTTCTGATGACAGCCGCCCAGCTGATAGAGACAATCGTCAGGATGCACTGGGGACCAGGGTCGGCGCAGTGCAGCAGAGACTTCCTGCTTCAGGTCGATCACCTGATCTTCTGTCACAGCAACCTTGCCGCCAAAGAAGATTTTGTGCTCATAAACCAGCAGGTTTCGAAGGCATGGTGAGTGCCGAGCTAAGGCGATGAGAGCATCACTGGGGATGATCAGGTTCAGAACAGCTGAGTGGAGCTTCGTAAGACGCGTTCCCAGGTACTGTTGACGGAAGCAAAAAAAATCGTCCTGGGTCATCTTGCTGATATCGGTCTTGAAAGTATTTATTTATATTATACTAAGTATGAACTCTGACCAAGGTGGAAAGTGAATGGGGCTAATAATTGATGAAGGAAGCATAATACATTCTTTAAGCTACAGGTAAACTAACTGGTGTAACATTACGTGTAAAAGAGGCTCAGCAAAGAAAGAAAACATGAACAAATTAACTGAACAGAATGTTGATGCATAATCAAATGAATGTCATTGTCTGGCCATACACATTAGACAAATATACAATTTTATCATTTGTTCATCATGCCTAAAAAAAAGTCTGATGGAGACATGCCAACTGCTCACATACCACAGGTATAATTATAGTCAAACGATAAGGATGTACACTGAGAGAAAGTTGTTCCTTGTCACAAGCAGTGGACTTACTGAAACTATCTTGTTTAATCAAAAGCATACAAACTCAACATTAGTTTGTATGCTTGACACTTTGAAGTAGGTTTTCTTCCTGCAGTGTATGAGTGTATAAATAAATTCCCAAGTGAGTAATGGCAGCAGCTGGGAAGGCTGCTACTGTGCTCATCAATGTTGAACTTTCAATCCAAGCTTACTCTGTTCCCCTCATCCTTCATGGCAAACAAAAACCAAAAACCCACAATCCCTCACAAGACAGTTGATTTAATGAATCTTCAACCCAAATCAGTTTAACCTGAGACTGGCTGAAGAGGAAACTTGCCTCAAAATTGTTGGCTAGATCATCAAGGTCAGAGAAGGGTACGAGTGGTTCCCAGACGGACAGGATGAAAGCCAGGCACCGGAGGGTTGCGCCATACGTGTGAGCAATGCTGCGCAGCAAGGCCCGTGACACACTGGAACACAGGCTGTCCAGCACCAGTGACTGAACATAGGGGTTGGGACAGATGTGGACTGGACACACTGACCTGTTCTTGAAGATGTAGTGCACCTGAAACAGATCCACAGACTGCCCAACAACAGAGACAGGATGGAAGCAGAGGTTGGGTCAGATGTTAACTGGACACAGGCATAGGGACAGGTATTGCTAAACTGGACACCAGCCCAGGCTGTTCTTGAAGATGTAGTGCATGTGAAATGAGTCTCTAACTCACGGGACTAGACACAGGGGTTTACTATTAGACATATAAACATGAACTCGACACCCTGATCTGTTCTTGAGATGTAGCACACTTGAATCAGACAAACAGTTCTGTCCAACATGACACTGGGGCAAATGTGGATTGGGCACAATGACCTGTTCTTAAAGATGCGATGCAGCATCTTCAATGGACACACACCATGAATGATTGTCCAACATGAGGGGCTGAACTAGGGTGTTGGGACCAACAAGGCTGTTTACCTTAAACTGACAATCAGGCTTCACTCTAAGCATTGTCCACTTGATGGACGTTTTTTCAATGAAGTTCAGATTGAGTGTGTGTTCATCATTCACTAGGAATAGTTCCTCCAGGTTTCGGTTCAACAGTTGCTGGGCGATGGTGGTGGTGATGTTCTGTATGGGACATTTCAGAATCCGCAATGAAGAACAGATCATCAGAATGTTCAGTGGCTGAATACTCGATGCCAAAATCAGGCCATGTGAAAAATCCAAAGCTGTCACCTGTAAAGGAGAGGCACATATTTATATTCAAATCAAGGTTTAGACATGTGGTAAAGAAAACATCGAGTGTAGCATTACTGAGAGAAAAATGCAGTCATTTTGAAGAGCAAATGCTCAGTCAACTCATGTTCAGCTGCTCTGTGACACAACAAGAAAGTTTGCCTTTAATTTGACCCCTATCCCACCCAAAATTTGAGGTATGTCATCTGCATGCTTCTTTTCTCACCTCTCTCTCACTCACACAGGCATCCCAACACACATTTTATTCCAGCATGCACACTAATTTTCACACATGAAACTGTTTTGCAAAGTCTTAGTTAATGTGTATGCTTGCCTTTGATAAAAAAAAATCTAAAATCATCCTCATAGTTAATACTTCTAATTTTTGAGTGACCTCTAAAGTACCCCTTACCTTTCGAAGCAAGTTATGTGCCTGGTAGAAATGAAGGAGTTCAATGACCCCTGTACTGGCTTCCACAGATGAATAGAGCAGGCGATAGAGATTAAGCTCAACTCGATTTTCAGAATTTGTGATATTCTGCAGAGGCAGAATATATTGCACAAAGGACAAGGTAAGAGCAGTGGAGGACAGGTTTGGAGGATGGTAAATGCTCAAGGACTTCAGATTGGGGCAGTGAACTTCTATGTATTTAAGAATGGAGAAATCAGTGTCCACAGGGCTGTCTGTCGGCAGGAAGTTGTGGATCCATATGATGCAGTGGGAAAAGTGCTGCCCAAACTGAGCGATGCAGGCCACCTCTTCAAAGACATAGTGTGCAGAGCTTAGAGATTCACAGCCATGAGCATAGCCTCTGTCATTTTCAAACCGCTCCCAGCCCAGAGAAGAATCCAGGATCCGATGCCACCCAGGGAAGATCTCTGCAACATAAATCTTTTCTTTCCAGTACAGATACTGGAAGATTTTCTGTATGACTAAGTCTGGCAAGGAGTTGATGAGGTTTTCAAGGTCATAGTCCTGCTTGGGGTAGTCTGTGGAGCTTGCTTCAGAAGCATTTGGGATGTCCACCTCCACGCTTTCGGGACTGGAAGCTGACATGTTACCATGACGATCGGTGGCCTTCACAGTAACCGGCAGCCCCAGAGTTATTCAAAAGTTACATTTCAGCCATCAGACCAATGGATGTTCCAAAGATGAAAGGAACATTTATACCTGAAGGAAAACACAAATGCACAATTCATTAGATATATTATGAAAGGTAAAGTCAATAATATTATTACAAAGATGTGGGTTATCCAATATTGACTAGTGCTGTTATAAGTGTCATTTTATTGTCAGTTGCTTCTTTGTTTTTGGAAATGCAGAGATCTCTGCCATTAGAACACATGTGGTTGGACAAGGGTAAAAGCAAACACAAGAGGGTGTCACTTGCAGCACAGAAACATGGGTCAATGTTAGTGTGGAACCAAAGTGACTGAGTGTTCTGCCACAAAGCTGCAGAGAGGGTACATGTCTACTCTAGATTGCCGGGGGGGGGGGGGGGGGGGTGTAGTCAGGGGAATGCACTGTTTCCAGTTGTCAGTGTCCACTCAGTAGTGTAGATTTATATCTTGTCAACAACTCATTATTTCTAGTGCAGCTATGAGTGGTTCCCCCTCAATAATGTACATTTATCATGCACTCATCAATGCCCTGAGTGCTCACATGTGACATGATACATACTAACCTAAATACATTATTCTATACACACGTAGATGACAGTCCTACCAAAACAATTTACATTATATGCACGCACACACACACATGACTGTAACAGAAACTGGGTTTTGATATTAGTTGGGGTGGAAGTACTGTGAGATGAGGAAGGTTTTCAGTTTGGCTTTAAAAGATGACAGGGTTGAGCAGTGTTTAAGGTCTTGTGGGAGTGAATTCCAAATGTGGGGTCCAAAGCAAAAGAAAGCGCGAAAGCCATGTGTCTTGCGTTTGTACTGCTGGATTTTCAGTATGCAGATATCAGAAGAAGTATGAGACAGAGTGTAGACATGTAGCAGTTCAGCGAGGTAAGCAGGACCAGAACCATTTATAGCACTGGAACACATACAAGCAACTTTATATTTAATATGTTCTAAAATGGGAAGCCAGCGAAGTTTTTCCAGGAGAGGTGTTGAGTGGCGGGGTGCCAAAAGAATGAGTCTTGCAGCAAAGTTTTGAATTTTCTGGAGAGGCTGGATGACAGAATTGCCGGGTGTACCCATAAGGAGACAGTTGCAGAAGGCAAGCCATGAAGGGATTACAGGAAGTAACAAGTCTTGTTGAAGAGCCGAGGGCATAATAAATGAAATCAAATAAACAAAACAAACAAAAATGGAATAAAATAATATATCATGAAGAACTTATTCTTTTCTGTAGTGTAAACTGAAATCGGAGAAAAATCCCTGCAGTATTCGAGTCTTTTCATAGGTTTCAGACTAGGCCAATCCGGCTAGTGAAGCGCGCCCGGGGCTGGACCGCAACCGGCACAGCCCTAGCGGCCCTGCACTGACTCAGTGACAACCCTATTTTAAATACTGCAGGCAAACCAAAGAGAAATAAAATGAAATCATAAGAATAAAAAATTTCATTCACTCGTTCAGAAGAAGAGGTGTTACTGTATTTGCTTTATCAGACACATACGTTGCCTTATCAAACAGCACTGCCGCCGCGGCCGTCCCGGCAGCGGCACCGCTGTTCCCCGGCGCCTATACGGTGCTGCCACCACAGAGTTACACATTGCTAGCTGCTCTTTCAGACTGAATTGTCGGTTTCCTTGTAACATGCATAAAGCCAGTCAACCGAATAAAAGATTGTTTTTATATGCAAAAGTTACAACCAACACAATGAGAACCAGTTTGACTTTCCCTCCTTGTTAACTCCAAGGGGGTGTCTGGACAGATACGTCTCTAAAACCGATTTGGTAATGTTAAATTCTGCCTTGTAGAAAAATTCATTCAGTAATAGCATAAAGCTTTGCATAAGACAGATAAAACTTTCTGCACATAAAAAACATACTGTGTTTTTGACTCAAGGGATGATCACAGATGCATCCGCTGATGAAAATAATAGACGGCCCCTTTCAGTGGATCTGAAAACAAAGCTAGTAAAACATTCACGGAAACAGGCTCGTGTGCTTTTTTTTTTTTTTTCCTTTTTTTTTTTTTTCCTCCATAAAGATGCAGCAGTTCAAGTCTTCGGATATAGTCAGGCTGTATTTCAAAAGATGGTAATAACTAAAGAAATACTGTTCCACGCAAATGAATAATAATGATTCGTATTCAAAGTTGTACGAAAACATTTACAGTAACTCTTCCGGTAGAGCCGAGACATGGCCGCTGCTTTGAGAAACGAGGTGAGATGAATGTCAATTGTTACGACGAGCAAAAATTATTGCTGCAGCCAGGTTACAGACCAGGCGAAATTTTCCTACTCTCCCGCTGTGCTAGTAAATATGATTTCTGTCAGCCGTTTGCCGTGTTTGCTCCTTTACCACAAGTCAAAACAAATAGGTCATTTACAAATTTTTATGTCATCACTTTTTTGAAGAGTAAGGTTTGCGTACCGCATATAAGTTTCATTTGCGACCAAATGCTCCACTATATGAGCCCAGCCCAGTATCTGGAATAAGAATACGTGAAAATTCACTCTCCTGAAAGAATTATTGCTTTCCCGAGATTTCCTTGCAACATTTTTAATGTGAGAACCCGTAACCCTGTGGTTTAGGTCTTTGCTCACGTCTCAGCCTCATGCATAGAACTGTTAATTCTTGTACAGGTGTAGTGCTTTGTACTTTTATAGTTTATCACTTTTACAACTACAAGAGTAAAATGTGCACGTGAACTGTTAACAATCTCTTGTAACATGTCGGATCAGTTTATTTTCCTTGTTTGTATCCCAAGTAACCAGCATTCATGCATACTAATATTACTATTGTAATTTGTATTGTGAAGGCTGGAGGGCACACAAAGTAAAGAGCATCCACAAACAAACCTGCCCCTCAGAAAAATAACTGAATGCAAATTACATCATGGCATATGTGTGTGCGAGTGTGTGTGTGCATGCATGTGTGTGTGTGTGCATTCATGGTGTATGTGTTGAATTTTGACAATATGTATTTGTAAAGAACATGTAAGCACTTACTATGACTTAGGGCCTGTGAAGGTTAGGCACTCTAAGTATTCATTATTATTATTATTATGGCAAATCAACATGCAGTGAACAGTTTACGTCATACCTATCTGCATTTTGTTGTGTAGTTTTTTTTAATAATTTTTTTTCCATATTACATTCAGACACTTTCAACATGAAACTGAAAAGAACAAAAAGACAGGTGGAACAGTGCACAGATTGGTAATCATTGTAATTGCAAAAGAACATTATTAATAATAATATTATTGATCATTTATGTAATTATATAATTTTATATAGCACTGTTCTCAGCTTCTGAGAAAACTCACTGCACTCCAGTCACCTGTGACTGAATGAGTGACTGTTGCTCTATACAGTTATTTTTTTAATAGTCACCGAAGAGATGTACTTACAGTACTATTTGGTTGTTACACAGTGTACACCATACAACCATGCACCAGTGTCACTTTATTCAAAGCCACATACATAAGGTGCATGTGTGTTTATCTGTAACATGCCACCTGCACTTTCGGCAGACTGACCAGGATGTGTTTTCACATGCTACTGCAGTAACATGGGAGAGAAAGAGACACCAAAATAAGAGTCAGCACAGAAAGTTGACTGGAGAAGAAAATTACCCACCACTTTTGCCAGGACTGGAACCTGCGACATTCTGTTCACAAGTCCAGCACTGTACACCAGAGCCATCCCTGTGAGACTTTGATTGACATGAAAGACTTCTGTGTGTGTGTTGTTGTTTTTGTGTTTTCTTGATTTGTTGTTTAATTTTGTTTGTTTTTGTTTCAGTGATGATGACTAACAGTAACAATTTACATTTTTTTATTTCATTGTACAGTTTCCGCACCTACTGAGAGTTTCAACCACCTGCCATTCTGTGGCTGTACGATGGAAGAAAAAGCCCCCTAAGTGGCGCGATCCTGCAGACATTTCATGGGCAGCACCACTTCTGGAGAAACTGAAGCAGCGGGAACAGAGCAGTGGCAATGATGCAGAACGGCCACCTGCCATGCTTCACATGGTGACACGCGTGAGACAGCTTGGTGGACGACCGTACTGGGAAAAAGAGACAATGAAATGTTTGGGCCTTGACAAAGTCAAGGTAATACTTTTCATACATGTGGATACATCAGTTACATGTCTGTGTTGGGAAGGTGGTGGGGAAGAGGAGTTGGGGCGTATGGCATGCACAAGAAGGCTATTGTTATTGCTATTTTATTTTCTCAAATGAAACTTGGAAGATTCTATTAGATTTAGAATCAGACGAAATTTTGCAGGTGTGCCTGTTTTCTTGACATGAACCCATGCATGCATGTAAATCTTTCACTGTTCAGATGGCTACATACCAAGTATGGGGGATATGTTGTTAATGCTGCTACATGTCAGTAGATTCTGTTGTTTATACTTTAATTATCATGTACCTAAGTTGTCTGTACTTCAAATTCATGGGATCAACTTGTATAATATAATCCTTGCAGTTCCTAAACTTGGACTGAAGTAAATATTTTGGTATAAATTTATGTAAACAGTACACTGGTAGCATATTTAGACTTTGACAGTTTATTCAGTATTCTGTAAAGTGTCATTAGTAAAAGTAACTTAGGTAAACATAAAGTAACTCAATTAGATTAGTTAAATGTTTCAAACTTAGATACAGTGAATTCTGCCTCAAACATTGTTGCAGAAATATGAGCCAGTGGTGCACAAGAATACCCCACAGGTGAACAAACTGCTTGCTTCTGTGAAACACCTCATCAAGATCGTCCCTGTCTCTCTGCCCCATGGCTTGCCGGTGGATGAATCTGACTTTCATCATTGTGTTCTTCGTGAGGATGGCCAGCTGGAGGTGAAGAAGAGGCTGCACCCTCTGGAAAACACTTTATCCAGTGGGGAGGAGGACAAAAAGGATGTTTGGAAGATGGATGAGGCGACTGTGGAAAAAGCAACAAGACGCGTGATGGAACAATTTTCATTGAGTCGCGAATACTTCCCAGCCAAATATGTGTACAAGTACAACCAGGATGGAAAGGAGTACCGTTACCATGGCAACCAAAATATTTGTGGTGATAGAGACTGGTATTAGCTCTATTTCAGCAAAGAGGTTTTCTTTGTGTGCTTGGAAGTGACATGAGAAAAGTGTTGTCAATTGGAGATGGACAATGTTTCCAGTCATTTCATGTGTAGTACAAGTTTCATATTGTTCATGTACAATCAGTTGAACAACAAAATACATATGAATATGTGTATACAATATGTGGTCTTCAGTGAATGTAACTGTGCATGGTACTTTGGTTAATTGCTTGATGTGTGTGACAGGTGTGGAGAGAGAGAGAGAGAGAGAGTGTGTGTGTGTGTGTGTGTGTGTGTGTGTGTGTGTGTGTGTGTGTGTGTGTGTGTGTGTGTAAACATACTTTTCACCTTGTAGGAGCCTGCTGGGTAAAAGGATGCTGTGGACTGCATAATCCTTTCCTCCAGGAAGGGATTTTTTGCTGTGTCATTCAATTTCAAAGCACCTGATATACTGATAGCAGCATGCCTTACCTCTGATAACAGCACACTCAAATCAGGTTTAAATGAACTAGCCTTCTTAATGTGTTTTGACCAGCAGGTAGAAGAGTTCTTTTTTTTTCTTTTTTTTTAAACACCTTAAAAATCTTGGAGCACAATTTTTTTTTTTTTTTTTTTTTGCTTTTTTTATATTTTATGCTGAATTTCCAGTTTGATTTTGTTGAGTAGAGATTGGCTGAACTGGCTGCTCACAACGGTGAGAAAACGTATGTCCTAGTTCACTCATGTTGCATGCACTGCCTCTTTGATATTTGGCATGAAAGTTGCCACAAATCAGTGACTCTAGTTGAACTGTTAAGTTGAAAATAAACTCAGTGGAATGTTCTAAAACAAAATCCTCAAGTTTGATTTTTATCTCTTTACCTTTCGCAAATAGGCAAGGCTTTTGAACAAAACATCTTTGTAGAACTAGAAGGTTAGTTCTTGTATATGAGTAAAAATGTCTTTTTGTTTCACTAGACAATAATTTTACACCATAGGTTTTACCAGCTGGTCCTTCACACAGGGGCCTACTGTTACCAACCAGTACTTTAGAAGTGAGCATTGCCATAAAAGCACAACTGACAGACAAATGGTTTTAACTTGGGGAGTATTACATCACTGCCCAAAAACTGACTGGGTCACTACAGACTTTAATATGCACAACTGTTGCAAAAAATAAATAAATTTCTTCTTCTTTTGTATAGAACTGATGCTGCTATCTGCAGAACAAATCTACTGTCTGTCATATATTTTGGCATTGTTTATTTATTAGGTTCCCGAATATCATGTAGAACCCTCAAGCATGCTGGCACCGACATCATCTGACTAGTTTGTTGGATCTTGCATCTAAGCAAAAAAGCAGGGACAGTGGGAAGAGTGTTAACTGACTTGCACAGGCATACCATAACAGTAAGGAAAAGCTCTAGAACCTGAAATGACTTCTGTAGACTGCTACTTACATACATCAAAGCTACATACACAGTAACACAGCTATCTGCTTATGGACAGGCAGTGATCACTACAGGATTAGCATAAAATGAATGTAAATTCCAACTGAAATAACAAGTTGAAACACAAATGTGCATAGTCGATATTGCAGTTCCAAGGTACTTGCACAGATACACTCATAATTAAAAAACAGTTATGCAGAACATCTTGCTGGATCTCTAGGTATGGCTAATATAATAACAAAACATGTCCAGCCCACCTATAAAAAACAACAAAAAAACATGGTAAAATTTAAGAACACGCACACAAAACAACACCCAACAGAGCCCCCCTTGAGAGGTTGCTTTTTGTGGGGGGAGGCGGAGTACGAATAAAGAAAGTAAACAAAACGGAATTTATTTAGAGTGGCGACCCTTGCGTACGATTCAAAATGGCGCTTTTCTGGACAGTCGCTTGTGTGGCAACTGTTTTCAAACTTCTGTTGATTCCGTCATAGTAAGTATTTTTATTTTTACCTAAATGTCGGATGCAGAAAAAGAAATCTGAAGTGCTTGCTTTAATCAGACCAGAATGATCAGTGCCAACTGGGTTAATTTGAAAATGGAAAACAAACCCATTTGTACACGTGGAAAGACTATTTTCGGTTTGAAAAGGAAACAGGACGGTGAGTACCTGTTGTTTGTCGCAGCTTCCATTTTGCAGTAGTCACGGATGCTGACTTGTTTTGACCTTAATTTTACAATGTTTAATCTTTCTTATTCTAGTACCTGTGTAAATTTAATGTGGTTGTAATGTGACTCTGACTCACAGAGTCATACTGTCACAGCGGCCAGTCAAGCCGTGTAGAATTTGGCTAATTAAGTAGTAATTGTGGCACTCTAGAAGATCGACCGTTTAAAGATTAAGTTACGAAGTAACACTATGTTTAAAAAATTGAATCTGTGAATGGGTAATCTGACAAATTACTGTCAATCACAGGTGAGTGTAAAACCGTGTTTCGATTAAGCTATGCTAATTGCTATACTCCATAATGGAGTCGATTGAACTATGGAGTAGTTTTTCCTGCAACCCGAGTAAGACTGAACCGATTATTAAAAAAACTTTCATTTTGAACATTTCATTGACATTGTTATTATGTTAACAGTTAATTCACAAATTTGACTAATTTACTGAGTAAGACAACATTTTAATTCTGTTTCCCAAAGATGAACCCAAGACCAAACATCAGCGTTTTAGGATATGACTTGTCATTTTCTTTGAGTGATCTTTACCATTTTGGGTGATAATTAAATAGGGCTGTTGTGCGCACAGGAAAAAAGAAGAAAAAAGAAACAAACAACAATAACAAAAACCTACATCACCATCATCCATGTTTAGATTTAATGAGGTATGCATTGTTTCAGTCGATCAACTGATTTTGAAGTTCACAGAAACTGGCTGGCCATCACACACTCTCTTCCATATAGTCAGTGGTACACAGAGGTAAGACAGCTGATTTATTTTGTTGAAATAAAGATTTTTTTATTTTTATTTTTTATAGAAATCCTATTCCTAATGTAATTGTAAGGAGACAAAAAAATAGATTTCAAATGTTGCCTGAAAACCCTGTTGAATTAAAATCAGTTATATTACATAATTACTTTAAAGAAAATAAACAAACAAACAAACAAAAACAAAAAACTTGTAACTTACAGTACAACTACAAGTGCCACTTTTTACCAACTTTTCACTTGAAGTACCAGAGTGAGAGCACCTGTTTTTGAAAACTAAGTATTAAGCACAATGGAGTATGTTCACCACTTGGATGGGTGACGATGATGATGAGTTGATGCTTAATGTCCTCAGATGTCATTTGACATATTAGGGACAAGTTGTGACCAATGCCGAAGCACGGTTCAATAAAATCCACATACGTAAGGTGTATGCGTGTTTAGCTGTAACCTGCCACCTGCACTTTTGGCAGAATGACCGGGATTTTTTACGTGCTACTGCGGTAACACGGGGGTGGAACGGATACCGAAATAAGAGTCAGCACAGAAAGTCGACCCTGGAGAAGAAAATTCTCCCGCCGTTCCAGCAGGGATTCGAACCCGAGACCTTTCAATCACGAGTCCGGCGCTCTAACCACTGAGCTATCCCCGCCCCCTGGATGGGTGACTGTTAGTGTTACATGCTAGGCTTTGTGCCTGCCCTGAGATTTCTCCAGTGTCGAATTCTTGCAGACTCTATGAAAGTTCTTCAGATGAGACTGTAACTTTGTAAATTTATATAAATGAGGTCTTGTGTGTATGCTATATCATAATTCATATATTATGCTTGTAAAAAGATCACATACACATGTATATTAATGATCCTGTTGTCTATGTCAGTATTTGGTGGATTATTGAATTTGAAACACCAAAATAACCCAGCATGTTTTAAAAGTGTCGGAGTCTTCAAAACATTGCAGTTGGAACTTGGATATATATTATAATTATTTATTTATATATTTACCAATATGGAAGAAAAAGTAAATGCAGCTTTATTTACATAATTACAGTTACATATGAGTAGTTACATTGTTACATTTATGTATGATTGCTGCTAATTATTTTCACACAGTACATGATACTTTATTTTCCATGTACACATTTATACAGTATATGACAATATGTACATGCTTCATTTTCCATGCACACATTTCATTTTCCCTGTGTACACTTTGATGTTGATATAACAACATAAAAGAATAGAATATGGTTTGATAAGTTACTTTTTATTTTATGAAAAGTTGCAATGTATATTTTTGTTTTTATTTTAATGCACAGTAGAACCATTGTCTTTATACAGATTAATTTTATGCATCATAAATCGTGACCTTTTTGTGTTTTTTATTTACATTGCAGAAAACATCAGAATGGACTCTGGACTACCCACCATTGTTTGCTTGGTTTGAGTTCTTCTTGTCACAGCTTGCCCGGTACTTTGATCCTCAGATGTTGGTCATTTCCAACCTCAACTATGTCAGTGATGCCACCATTTTGTTCCAACGTCTTTCGGTCATTGTGACAGATCTGCTCTACATCTGGGCTGTCAGAGAGTAAGTGAATATCTTTTTTCTTCCTCAGCAGTCACCATTAGATTAGAATGTGCCATAACCTACTTAGAGAAGTCTGCTACCTTTAAAAAAATATTTTAGAAAAAGGAGAAGTAGAAAACTTCACTCTTGTTATTTGGGGTCTTAGTACTCTTACCATGTCACCAGCCATAAGGCCTTCTCTTATAGACAAGCTGACGGGGGGTCTTTACCTTGCACAACAATCTTAGTGCATGCTGTGCCCACAAAGGTGAGACAGGCACTGATCAGTGCACAAGTGTTGGAAGAACTGAAAAACAATCTCTCACCCTGACTCGACCTGGAATTGAACCCACAGTTTCACAGGATCATGAGCACAGCATGCCAAGCACTGAACTGTACATCATCTCCTTTATGCCAGTGGCAGCTGAGTTTTCTTTCAGGTGTATGTCTGTCATGTTTTAAACCTTTTTCTTCTCGCTTTTTTCATATCAAAGTGTGCTGTTGGGATGAAATCTAGTTACAGAAGCCAAGGGCAATATACTGTGGATTTGTTTGTTATAACATTGATAGATATACTGCATACTTTATATACCATTAATTATAATATGTATGCCTTTAGGCTTTAGTGAATAATGAGCTGCTGTCTTTTTGCAGATTTGTACAGAAGTGTATGAAGGTGAAAAAGAAAGATGACCAGGAAGACATCTTCATCAACCCATCTCTGGTCACTGCTGTGCTGTTGCTAGCTAATTTTGGTCTCTTCATTGTTGACCGTATCCTTTGCAGACCATTGTCTCTTCAAGACACAGGGTGGGTGCTGTGTGCCCAAACTGTCCCCACAACTGCTTTTATCCCCTTCCCCTGAACCCCCCCCCCCCCCGCCCCCCCCCCCCCCCCCCCCCCCCCCCGCCCCCTCCCCCAAGCTACACACCTTGGAATGGGCTTAGCTCAGTTACATGAAATTTTGAAAGAAAACTTACACTGCCTCATTTTGAATGTGTGTTGCCTGAGCAGTTGTGGCTTCTTGTTCAGTTGTGTAAGCTCTTTTGCAGATTTGATTAGTCCCTTGGTAATGTTAGCTAACCAACCTTGTCAGACAGAATTTTAAAAATCTGAATGAAGCAACAGACACTTAGTTAAAAAAAAAACATTGTTTGCTTTTTTTCTTAACTGTTTCCAGACATTCATTTTCAGTACAATGGATTTCTGAGTGGAATGCTTCTGTTGTCAATTGTTCGTATGTATGAGGTATAACATAACCTTACATTTATATAGGTGGTTTTGCTTTGCAATACAGAGTTTCTTTCTCTCTGTGTTTTGTTGTTGTTTGTGTGTGTGGGGGGGGGGGGGGGGGGGGATGTGTGTTTAAGCAACTGTTTAAGGGCCTAAAAAAGGAAAGCTGTCATATGATATAATAAATGGAGAGAGAAAAACATCACAAGCCGTAAACAACTTCAGTGGGCATTTCCAACTGATGTATGTAACATGAAATAAACTATATGTTTTAACTGTCTGGTAGAAAATTGACTGCAAATGTTAAAGATGATGAAAAGTGCTCAGAAGGTAAAGAAGGCTTGAAATTACGTGTGTGTTTTTCCTTCTCAAAATGTACTACAAGCAAGGATGACTCCAATGCCTAAGATAACACAGACTACAGAGAAGGGGGTAGAAAGTACAGCCACTACAGGGCCTTATTTGGCAGGTATTTACATATATGATAATGATAATATATCTGTAGTTATCCTCTGTCACTGTATCAGTCATCTTTTTTGTCAGGGGCGGAACCTTGAAGCTGCCTTCTGGTTTTCTGTGCTGCTGAACTTCAAGCACATCTACCTATACATAGCACCTGCATACTTTATATACCTGCTTCGGTGTCATTGCTTCTCCAGTACCTCAGGTAAGTGTGTCAGTCTGATCATAAAACTGCATACGTCATGTAGATGCTTTTTTGCTATTGATTCTGTTGTTGTTCACCCCTTATTCCCTCTCCTATGCCAAGAACCCAGAGCTCTCAAAGGTTTCTTCTTCTTCTTTTTTTCCATGTAAAATAACTGTCCCTATGTCTGCTTGTCTTTTGTAAATGGCAGACTGCATATATGCCATGCACAAAGAATATGCTCATTGTTATGCTTCAAAAGACATTCAGTTTTAATGTTTTATGTGTTTTTATCTTGCGTCTTCGTGGTCATTTTTTCACCACAGTTGGGTGGTTGTGAAATGCATTATAGTTTCTTCCCTTTGTGGTTTTTTGGATTGAGGACTAAATTGTCTGTATTTGCCAGTAGTAGAACTTACCTTCACTCAATTCAGTGTCATTGTCCATTAGCCCACTCAAAACAGGTTTGGTCCAACAGGTAGAAGAGATCAAAATAGAAACTTAAAATCAAAGAGTTTATTTGAAAATTGTCCCTTGATTTTATATCTGGTATTTGATTTTGTTAGTAATGGTCAGCGGAACCAGCTGCATGAACAACAGTAAATTGTAGCTCACCCTTGTTGCAAACACCACATCTTTGGGATGGGACATGAAAGCTAGGTGTGTGCTCATGTCACCTGGGAACAATTTTCCAAGAGGCCATGTGGGAGTCATTAGGCCAACAGTGACTTGTGATAGTCTTTTCCATATATCCAGTCCCACTAATCAGCCAGATTCCAGTTGAAGTCACCCTTATATTTACTGTCATGGTTGACAGGGCATCAAAAATCAACCATCTATCCATATTGAAAATAAAATCAGAATGGAGTTTTAAAACTAAATCGTTAGTGTTACATTTTTTATTTGTGTCTCTTCTACCCATCTGAGAAAGGCTGGCCTTCTGGATTTTGGGAAAGGCAGCTCCTCTAAGAGGGGTTCCGCTGGATTATTTTCATTTTTTTTCAGATGGCAGGATAAGCTGGAAATCTTTCAGCTT
>OY757549.1:6995498-7209287 GCA_963584105.1 Alviniconcha strummeri
TGTCTGTCTGTCTCTCTCACACACACACACACACACACACACACACACACACACACACACACACATGAATGAGCGCAAATGCATAATATACATGCCACATTACACCCGCATGAACACAAACATGCATGCACACATA
Source organism: Alviniconcha strummeri (assembly GCA_963584105.1). Classification (NCBI taxonomy): domain Eukaryota; kingdom Metazoa; phylum Mollusca; class Gastropoda; family Provannidae; genus Alviniconcha; species Alviniconcha strummeri. Next base: position 6,995,635 of record OY757549.1, read on the forward strand.
CACACACACACACACATGGGAGGGTCCTGAATGATAGAAACAACATGATCATGGTGATGATGATTCAAGAGAGAAAGAAATGGCCATTCAAACTAAGGAATTCTATTCTTAATTTTGTGCCCTTTCAAAAAAGAAGAAAAACAGAAGAAGATTGAAATCAGTTAGTTGGCATGTATAATTAATAATAGTAATTTAATTCTGAAACAAAGATGGAACATAATAGTAATGAACCCTTATTAATTTTACTTTATATAAAACACTTGTTGAGCGCCTCATCTCAGCACTTCCCAAAGGCAACTATAGCACTATTCTCTGCTTCGCAGCAGTCCCACAAGCACTGTGCTCTAGTTGTATGTGACTGACTGAATTAAAATTAACATTCATTGTAGTATAGCCGCAGATAAATTTACCTTAGAGATTTGCATAGCAGAGCGCAGTGGTGTATAATACCAAAATATATGTTATATAGGTTTTATTCTATAAAATCCTAAAAATGTAATCTCATATTAGCAGAGTGCAGTGGTGCATAATAGTTAATACCAAAATATATGTTACAGGTTTTATTTTATATAGCAGAGTGCAGTGGTGTATAACAGCAAAATATATGTTACAGGTTATGCACACACACACACACACACACACACATATCACAAAATATACATAACATGTGCACATACATTCTCACACACACACACACACACTCTCTCTCCCTTACACACACACACACACACACACACACACACACACTCTCTCTCCCTTACACACACACACACACACACACACACACACACACACACACACACACACACACTCCTAATGATGTAATATCCAATATATTGAAATCATTTGAATTACAGTAGCTGTTACTGAGTTGTGTTCCAGTTATAATTCAAACTGATTGTGCTTGCGCCAGCATAGTTAGTATTGAGCAGTCAAACTGGTTGGTTAATCAACTTAAAGTGGTTAGAGTTATAAATATGCATGTTAAATTTGAATGCAGGTTGTGTGTGTGTGTGTGTGTGTGTGTGTGTGTGTGTGTGTGTAGGTGGGTGCCTGTTTAAGTGCACGCATGTGTGTGTGAATCTGTGAATTTCAATGTAAAATAAGCATTTGTGCATGTGGTGCAGTAGGGTGTGTGTGTGTGTGTGTGTGTGTGTGTGCACTCACACATGCACAAATTTTGGTGTAAAATAAAGATTTTTGTGTGTGTGTGTGCATGCATGTGTGTTTGTGTGTCTGTCTGCGTGGAGTGAATTTCAATGTGAAACAAACATTGTCTTTTGATCTAAGAAAAAAATTGCATGTTTGTGTGTGGGGGGTGAGCGAGTGAGTGAGAATGAATTTCAGAGTAAAATAAACATTGGCATGTGTGTGCATGTTTGCATTTGTCCTGCGATCAGCATTTTTGCGAGCACATGAAACTTATCCGAATGATGTGCCTAACACTTTCTGATCAAAGACTGATATGAGCTAAATCTGTTGGTGGCAAAGTTTTTTTTCCTTTTATTTCTTCTTCTCCTTTTTGTTGAGTTTTTTTCCTTTCTTTTCTGGGTGGTATGTAAAACGAGAACTCTACAACTGTTTTCTGTGATTCTTAGGAAACAGTCCCAAAACATCAAAAGAAAAACAGTCCCAAAACATCAAAAAGGGGGGGGGGGGGGGGAGGGTGGAAGGTAGGAGAAAGAAAGAAAGGAAGAAGACAGAAAAAAGGGGGGAAGGAAGGGAGGGGTGGGGGAAGAGAGGGATGGGGAAGGGAGGGGGGAAGGGAGGGGCAGGGGAAGAGAGGGAGGGGATGGGGAAGGGAGGGGGGAAGGGAGGGGCAGGGGAAGAGAGGGAGGGGATGGGGAAGGGAGGGGGGAAGGGAGGGGCAGGGGAAGAGAGGGAGGGGATGGGGAAGGGAGGGAGGGGGATGGGAAGGGGGAGGGGAGGGAAAAGGGTGGGGGAAGGGAGGGGCGGGGGAAGAGAGGGAGGGGATGGGGAAGGGAGGGAGTGGGAAGGGAGGGGCAGGGGAAGAGAGGGAGGGAGTGGGAAGGGAGGGGCAGGGGAAGAGAGGGAGGGGATGGGGAAGGCAGGGAGGGGGATGGGAAGGGGGAGGGAAGGGGGAAGGGAATGGAAGGGGTGGGGAAGGGGAAAAGGAGGAATGGGGGAAGGGAGGGGATGGGTCAGGCAGGGTAACGGAGGGGGAGGCAGGGGATGGGTCAGGTATGGGAGGGGATGGGAAGGGAGAGGGGGAAGGATGGCACAGGGATGGGGAAGGGTGGGGGAATGGAAGGGGGGAAGGGAGGGGCGATGGGGGCAAGGAAAGGGCAGGATGGGTCAGGTAGGTGAAGGGGGCATGGGGAAGGGTGGGGGAATGGAAGGGGCAGGGAGGGGGGGGGGCAGGGGAAGGGAGGGGGAGGGGAGGGGGCAGGGAAGGAGGCAGATGGGGCAGGTGAAGGGAGGGGACGGGGGAAGGGAGTGGCGATGGGAGCAGGGGAAGGGATGGAGGAGTGGGAAGGGAGGGGGCATGGGAGGGGGGAGTAGGTAGGGGATGGGGAAGGGAGGGGGCATGGGAGGGGGGAGTAGGTAGGGGATGGGGAAGGGAGGGGGCATGGGAGGGGGGAGTAGGTAGGGGATGGGGAAGGGAGGGGGCATGGGAGGGGGGAGTAGGTAGGGGATGGGGAAGGGAGGGGGCATGGGAGGGGGGAGTAGGTAGAGGATGGGGAAGGGAGGGGGATGGGGCAGTGGAAGGGAGGGGGGTTGGGGAGGGGAGGGCAGGGGGTGGGGCAGGGATTGGGTATGGGTTAGCGGTGGGGCAGGGGAAGGGAGGACAGTCTTGCACATTCGGCCAGGTGGACTGTTACTATTAAAGTCAGTAACACTAACAGAGGTAAACTTCCATTAGACAGCGCACACAAACTATGCATGGATTCAAACATGACAAGTTTTATTTATTTTGACAGTGGCCATTTCTACAGTGCCATGTGCCACCAACAAGGGTGAGCACAATGCGCTTTACAAGATCAACGATAACGTATACATTAAAACCTCAAAAATAACAAAGTATATAGTCATAACATTGTATTCCACAGACAAGAAAGCATATTTGCATCACACAGTTCAAACAAAGGGTTTATGACCAGAGTGGATTTTATCCAGGGAAGCTTGATGGTTCACAAGAGGAGTGAGTTGGTTTGTTGGTGCCACGTGGATGGCTGGGCTCAAAGCACCAGCTAACTAATCTTGTGAACTGTCAAGCTACCTTGGATAAAAGCTTCATCACGCACATCACAAATGAAGGTGTGGATTTTCTTGGGCTCTTCTTGGCCTCTTTAAAGTGATCAGCCTGCACGAAGGTCCTATTGCACACATCACAAGGTAAATGGTTTACGACCAGCATGGGTCCTCTTGTGCACCTTCAGGTGAACGGCCCGTAAAAAGGCCTTAGTGCACACATCACAAGCATAGAGGGTTATGACCAGTGTGGATTTGTTTATGCACCTTCAATGAAGCAGCCTGAGTAAACGCCTTACTGCACGCATCTCAAGCAAAGGGCTTTTGAACAGAGTGGATCCTCTTGTGCACTGTCAAGTTACCAGCCCGGTTAAAAGCTTTATCGCACACGTTGCAAACAAAAGGTTTATGGGAAGTGTGGATCCTCTCATGCACCTTCAAGTGATCAGCCCGGAAAAAAGCCTTACTGCACACGTCACAAGCGAAGGGTTTATGGCCAGCGTGGATCCTCTTGTGCACCCTCCAGTTACCCACGCGGGTAAAAGCCTTACTGCACACATCACAGACAAAGGGTTTTTGACCAGTGTGGATCCTCTTGTGCTTCTTCAGGTCGCTAGCCTGGGTAAAACCCCTACTGCACACATCACAGACAAAGTAGTTATTGCGTCCGTTGTGAATCCTCTTGTGGTAATTCAGCGCGGAAGACCTGGTGTACATTTTACTGCACACGTCACACACATAGGGTTTGTGACCAGTGTGAACCCTCTTGTGATAGCTCAGCGCTGTAGATGTGGTACAGGTTTTACTGCACACATCACAAACAAAGGGTTTGTAACCAGTGTGGATCATACTGTGCACCTTTAAGTGACTAGCCTGGTTGTAAGCCTTACTGCACACCTCACACACAAATGGTTTGTGACCGGTGTGGATCCTCTTGTGCGCCTTCAATGTACCAGCCTGTGTAAAAGCTTGACTGCACACGTCACACACATGCTTTCTTCTGATTTTCTCTGTGATCCCATCAGCATCTCCTTCCCTGTCGCCATAGTTACTGGTTCCACTGCCTTCTCTGGGAGAGTCTGAATACACAGCTTGCACTTTTTCACAGTGAGACAAAGCTGTGTGTCTTTTCAAACTGCTCAACTGTTCAAAAGCAGCTGAGCAGTGTTGACACACATGTGATCTGTCCTGGGGTGACAGTGTGGCAGAGATGACAGATGGTGATGACGACATGTCAGAGATAACAGGTGGTGGTGACAGTGTGACACAGATGATGGGTGGTGATGATGGTATGGCAGAGACGACAGGTGCTGACGATGACATGTCAGAGATGACAGGTGGTGACGTCATGTCAGAGATGACAGGTGGTGAGGACATGTCAGAGATGACAGGTGGTGATGATGACATGTCAGAGATGACAGGTGGTGACAGCTGAACTATTGCCTTGTCAGAAATGGTTTGATATCCAGCACATTCCTTGTTTGACAGAGAAGATGTTTCAACAGGCCTCTGAAACTGAAAGAAGAAAAAAGGGAAAAAAAGAACGCATACACTGAGGCATTCATTTACATATAATAAAGCACTGATAATTTAGCACACACGTACACCTTTTTGGATGTGTGTGTGTGTGTGTGTGTGTGTGTGTGTGTGTGTGTGTGTGTGTGTGTGTGTGTTCTGGATGTGATGAGAGGGATGTTGGATCAAGTGTTGTAGTGTGTTTATGTATTTAGTAGGGTTCATTGTTGTTTTTGTATTTTGTTGATCTTAATAAGGGTTCACATCAGGTGTAAGGACCTTACAAATACTTTTGCATAATATTACACACAAACATACGCACCACACATGTGCATGCACACACACACACACACACACATGTGCGCGCATCTTGTATCACCGACAAATAAGGCGGCACAGATACTAATGTCAAAGCAAGAACTGGCAAGACAACAGCACACTTCTACAGCTCAGGAACATCTGGAGCTGCAAAGGAATACCATCTCACACAAAGATCAGGCATGAAAGCTGATGCCAACAAGGTGAGATACACCTAGCACAGAGACCTTGAAGCTGATTCCAACAAGGCGAGTTACACCTGCAAGCAGCTGGAATGGCAGCCAAGGACAGAACTCTGGTGAACTGTTGTTGGTCTGTGCCACACCCCAAGCAGGATGAAGGGTCGAAGTACACAAATAACGGGATTTATTAATAAAATAAGCATCTTTTCCCACACTTGTCAAAAAACAATACGCACCAACATTCAAAGAACAGTGTTATGCTTGTTGAAAGAGTTCAAACCTTGGCATTCTCCTCGTTCTTCCCCTGGTGTCCACAGGAACCACTGCCCTCAGCTGCACCACTTCCAGTGTCAGAGGGAGTCAGGTTGTCATCCACTGGGTCATCCTCCCCGTCCTCTGTCAACAGCCAGCCAGTCACTGTGCACACTACAGGCTAGGTTAGACAAAGGTTCACAGGACAGCTAGTCACTGTGAACACTACAGGCTAGGTTAGATAATGGTTCACAGGACAGCTAGTCACTGTGAACACTACAGGCTAGGTTAGACAAAGGTTCACAGGACGGCTAGTCACTGTGAACACTACAGGCTAGGTTAAACACAAAGGTTAACTAGTCACTGTGAACACTACAGGCTAGGTTAAAGAAAGGTTCACAGGACTACTAGTGAACACCAAGTCAACTGACACTGTGACAGGGGCAGTGCATATTCGATCATTTTGTAATGATGAATATTAACAGTAAATAATAATAGTAACTCTTTAGTCTACTATATAGGTCTACATGAGACATAATATCCCATGATCCAGACAAAAAATTCTGAGTTTGAAGTACTGTACATTATCAACAGCAAAATCATGACATTCAGCAAAAAGAAAAGACAAGTATGGTACATACAGAATATTAAAAGTATTATACGCATACAACAATTATACTCAATATTCCACACCAAACCACTCTCAAAAGAGAAGACTGGCAAAGTCTCAAATATATGGCACTGCACCTGTAAGCAGAGGCAGAAAATGCAGTACCCCAGCACAGGAAAGAAAAAAAACATGTTCAGCAACCATGCATGCACACACACACACACACACACACACACACACACACACACACACACACACACATATTTAACAAATCAAGTGATCAACAACAACCAAAAAGGACACCATGATTATGTCAAAGCAAAAATATCTGTCTGAATGTTCCAGACAACAATACCCATTAATTGAAAGTTTCTGCTACCTTCATCCTTCTGGCAGAACTGTGCACTTAAATTTGTATCTGTTACCATGATCAGTATGAAACAAAATTATATGCTGCACAAGACTGAACAAACGTCTGTCTGTGCAGGACAGTTGTGAGGTTTGTATTGCATATTTTAAAGCCAGTGTACAGTATACATGTTGTTATTATTATAGTTTTGTATAGTTATGTCTATTTCTGTGCTAGAATGGTAAGGCCCCACCCCATCCCACCATTTTTTGTGTAAAGTCCATAGAATGTGCCAAAAGTGGTACACAGCAGTGGGACCCTGGTAAAAATCAGACATCAGAACTGTTTATTACAGGTTAACCATGTCAAAAAGTACTGTCTGAAGATTATATTTTCACTAACAAAAAAATAGTTTTATGCCATACACAAGGAGTACAACATAAAAATAGCCAACCCATCGGACCTGGTCAATCATCACACCAGACACAGGGTTTGTAATGGTAGTGCAGTAGAGAATTGTTAAAAAGCACTTCTGAAGCTTTTTGTTGTTTGGACTATCTGTAAGTAGCCTCATCAGAACAACAAAGCTGCCCGGTACATGGCTTTGTCCTCTGAAATATTACATCATCACTGTGTCCACCCGTCACAAGTAGGTTAAGCGTCACTGAAAGAAACAAAAACCTGCACTTTTGCCGGCCCACTTAATCTAGCTTGAATGGCATTGGTTGTAATCCTTTCATTTCACACCAGTAAGCAAAACTAGAGCAACAATAATTGGCAAAATCTTTTGTGGAGAGTGACAGTAAACATCATTGATTAAATGTCACAAGTAGGTTAAGTGTCACTGAAAGAATTGAGTAGACATAATTTCAAAACTTACCATCCCGCAACAAATCAGCCATTCTTCTCTGAACCGGCATGCACAGTGCAGCACTTGTAGTCAGTGCTATTTATAGCAACCAGTTCAAGGTGAACAAAGTCGATGTAAATATGGCAAAAGTAAGAAATGAGTAGGCACAAATCAGCCATTCTTCTCTGAACCGGCATGCACAGTGCAGCACTCGTGGTCAGTGCTATTTATAGCATTAGCAACCAGTTCAAGGTGAACAAAGTCGATGTAAATATGGCAAAAATGCAAAAAAGAGCAAATGTCACCAACAGACATAATTTTGGTATTTAAACTTTAAGTTTAATTTTCAAGCACTTGAAAAAACAAAAACAAAAAACGGAACCGTGACAATGATTTCATTTGACAAATAGCAAATATTTCAGCTGCGCAGCAAATTAATTCCACAGCAAACGTGACAGTCATAAGAGCAGATGATGTTTGCATTTGTCGCATAAACAGACAGAGCTGGTGGCGCTTAACCATTGAATTTTAAATGTGAATTTTCTCAAAAACAAAAATGTGCAATATTTTTCAATATTATTTGAAATGAAGTGGGTTTTTTTTACTGTTGTCAGAATATATGCATGTTGAACACAACAATGCAAGTTCCATATCGGTACAAACAGTACCACTATCAGTCAATCACACCAAAGAGTCCCACTTTTTGCAAGCCATTTTGTGTCCCCCCCCCCCCCAATTTTTTTTTTTTTTTTCCTTTTTGGTTTGTTCTTCGATACTCAGCTTGTTCATAACTACTTGTATTCCTCTTTAAAGTCTCCTCTACAAGATAGTACAAACACTAAAATAAATAAATAGTCATGGGGATCAGTGTGAGTGCATGAATAGAGCAGGTGTCACTTTGAGCACCTTTTGAAATGTGCTCTACAAAAGCTCCTAATTATTATTATTATTAACTTACTTTTCATGGGATCCTGCACAGTCCATGACAGTGGTGTCTCTTCAGCAACATCAATCTCTATTTTCACTTGTGATGTGCATGACACCGGCAGGTCAGACTGGCAACAGTCCATCATGTTGCATCCTGAGGCAGACTGTGTTGGTGCAGCAGCAAAGTCGGCCTCTGCCTTTACTCTCGGTAGTGGTACTGCTCTTGGGGTATTGCATGACACAGATGGTTTTCGTGCTGCAACAATGTCAGTCTCCATCTTCACTCTTGGTACCCTTCTTGGGTCACTGCAAGAATCAGTCTCTATCTTCACTCTTGCCAGTATTGGGACTGTGTCACTTGGGTCACTGCATGAGGCAGATGTTGTTGATGCTGCAGTAATGTCAGCCCCTACCTTCACTCTTGGGTCAGCCCCTACTTTCACTCTTGGGTCAGCAATGTCAGCCTCTACCTTCACTCTTGGGTCAGTGCGGGCAGCAGATGGTGTTGATGGTGCAGCAATGTTGGTCTCTACTTTCACCTTTGGTATTTCTCCTTGGTCACCGGAATCAATACTGTCAGCATCACAGTGGGAGGTATCTTCATCTTGCAGTGTCACTTGGACAGCAACACCACTGTCTCTTTTCAGTTTTTAAAATTTTTTATGGGTCACAGAATTCCATTGTGCCACACCTGATACAGACAGGGGTGTTTCTTCAGTAACATCAGTCTCTCTCCATTTTGAAGTGTGGTGTCTCTAAATCTAGTGTGTTGTCTGACATTGACAACACTGTGAGAAATGCGAGGCAATTTGTGGTGGTTCTCATAAGCCAGGCTGTGGCCCTCTTCCCCTCAGTCTGGTCAAAGGACTAAGAGGAGGCAAGCTAACTTGTTCAACTCCAAGTCCAAGTCTTGAAGCTGGCTGTCACACAGAATCTGTTGGACAAACACAAAATTGAAGTCAGTATTGAACTGGCAGCATTCACCCAGATCACACTACATGATTACACTTTACATGTATAACTTACGTGTTGGCAATAGAACACAGAACCAACACACTACTGGCAACACAAATTAAAACCGTCACAGAACAAGTAACCCACACACCGCTGCGTGTGCTGACAACATAAAACAAACATGCCCCATCTCCCTCTCTCTACACACACACATAAACACACACGCACGCACACACCATTTAATACTGCAAAGAAAGCCTGTAGGTTAGATCAGGGTTTTGCCAAGCCATCACTATATAATATATACTGGGCCGCGCCGCTTGAAATAAAAGTATATATATATATATATAGTATTACCTAGTGTAAGAATAGGATGGCATCTGCGCCGGTATATTATTCTCGCATACTCGGCACGCTAGCATAAGATCTCATGTTGGCGCTTGCGTCGGTATACATTGGGCCGTTTCACATAATTACTGGTTTGTAACAACATAACTTGCCCTTTTATTTCTAAAGAGTTTGCGATGTACTTCATGTAGCCTAAGAAATGCCGCAGGTTCGGCCATTAGTACGAAGGGACTGTACTCTTAAGTGTTTGTCCATCTACTAAAAACTATCGTAAAGACGTAATGTGTCGTAATTACTCCAAGAAAGTTCGATATTTCAAGTAAACGCATTAGCATATTTTCGTGTGTGTGTGTGTGTGTGTGTGTGTGTGTGTGTGTGTGTGTGTGTGTGTGTGTGCGGGCGGCATGTGTCACGTGTGTGTGTGTTTGTGTGTGTGTTGATGGCAAAGCAAAATCTTCACCACCGGAACCCAAAGATATGCAAAATTGAAAGAACAGCCACAATATAAAGCTGTTTCATGATAGTGCTGCACTTGACCCAAGGAGGTTGAGGGGTCGGGGGGGGGGGGGGGGAGGGGGCGGAAAATGTTTTAGTCATATTTTAGTTGAAAAACTGTTCACGTTGCTCTTGTTCAAGGCTGCTGTTTGACAAGTTTGTTCCAGTGACTGAGCTGCATGTGCTGAGAGTGACATAATAATGACTCCATTATGGGTTATGGATGTGTACGTGGCATTTGTGCACGTTCGTGTATGTGCAATTTGAACATTGTTTCAAGGCAGAAATCAGTTAAATGTACTTCAAGTGCATTGTTGTTAATTAATACTTTTAGTCTTGCCTAACCTTTTTGTGCTTCACATTCATATAACTGTACTGGTTGAGTAGGTGTAAAACACCTAGTCAAGTTACTTACTTTTTGTGCATAATGCCTTTCGGTGTGGGTGTGCATATGCATACCTGTGTGTGTACGCATATAATATGCATGCAAGTGTGTGTGTGTGTTGTGTAGACATGCATGTGTGTGGTGTTGTTGTTGCTGTTTTTATATAGTGCTATTCTCTGCTCTTGAGCAGACTCACTGCGCTCACGGCGTGTGATTCTACACAAGTTACATGAGCTACATGGTGCATGCATGTGTAGACTAAACATGCATGTTTTTGTGTATGTGTGGCAGTGTCTGCAAGGGCGTTTTTGGCTATTGGCTGTGCTGTTATTGTGGCAGTTTAGCTACTTTAGCATAATGGTTAATGATATTTTAAAAATCATTTTGATATTTTTGTACTGATATGTGTGTAGTGTTTACGATTTCCGTTCGTTTTAAGCTAATTTAAGTATGTCATTATATATTATATGTATTAATCTATTGATGTGTCTCTCGAAAATTTACATTTGATGATGAACTGCTAAGAGTTTGTGAAATTGGTTGGACAACTTGAATGGGCCTTCAGCAAAACTGAAGAAGTGTGTCAGTGTCAAATCATGTCCACTCCAGCACCATCTGTGTAGTAAATCCACAATGTAGACAACTACATCCTCGTCTCGTGTGAACGCAAACTGGAGGCCAGGCACAAACTTCAGTGACCTGTTATGACACTCACTTGCAGCGGTGATGTTCTGGTGACGTTGGCCGTTGTGATGCTGCTGCTGGTGGTGCTGTTGTGTTGCTTAATGTCCTCGGATCAGTGTCGGTTGACATATTAGGGACAAGCTGAGACCAATGCGTGAGCATGGTTCAATATTGCTTTACGTCCACAGAAACCATAAAGCTTGTTAGGACGGAAAGCCCAGGATGACCACCTCGACTTTCACACAGCTCCTGAGCTCTGGCCGTTGTGAACACTAGAGCAGGTAATACAACTGGACCAATCTACGATAACGACAGCGATTTAAAAAAAAAAAATTGTTGCTGGCATTACCACTCAGCGCGGACCATGGATCTACATGTGCTAACCCTTGCTGGACTGAAGATCACAGCTCAGGAGCTGTGTGAAAGTCGAGATGGCCGTCCAGGGCTCCCCATCCCTAATAAGCCATATGGTTTTCTGTGGACGTAAAACAACACTGTACTGAACAGCCGGACTGAAAATCCGAACTCAGGACTCAGTGTGTGAAAGTCGAGATGGCCGTCCTGGGCTCCCGTCCCTAATAAGCCTGCGGCTTCTGTGGATGTAAAGAGGCAACACTGAACTGAACCGGACTGAAGATCCAGCCAGACTGAGTCAGCAAAAAGACTGGACATGCTGAAAATGGCACAAAGTGAGAAATGCATGGAAATGGTTGACCATCAGAATGAGCGGTATGAAGGCAAATTAAGATTAAGACATAAAGGCAAAAGAGACACACAGAGAAGAAGAGAACACCAAGTACATCGTTGTGAGGCGTTTATTTGCATAACATGCGTCCGATCCTCTACTATAATGCCGGTGGTAATATCCAAGGAGGCGGTGGGAAATAATCTGGCTGGGACATTTTGTATCCTGCATTTTGGATCAAGGCATTCAAACAGGTTCATATATATATATATGTAGCGAATGAAGCCAACATTTTCTAGAACAAGACAGTGATCTTTTTCAGTTTGTCTTTCAGTATGCACTTACTCCTTTGAAGTTTGAGCAGTTCATGAGTAAGGATGTCACACAATCGCCGCAGGCACGAAGGGACTGTACTCCCGGTAATCGTCTATCTACCGAAAACTATCGTATCAATTATATTTTACTGTAATCGGCGCGCGCGCGCGCGCGCACACACACACACACACACACATACACACACACACTATTGGCTTTAAGATCCCAAATATTTGGCACAGCTGCCTTCCTCAGGGTTTTTATTTCTTACACCTGAACATGTATAAAAACTCTGTTCACACAACAGTTCTTATAATACAATTTGACTAAAAATCGATGAACAAAAGACACAGCTGTAGGGCCAAACAAACAAATATACATATTTAACAGCAATGTTTTGAGGATGGACCACTGGTGGCGTTTTTATAGCTTGTATTTACTTGCATGAAAAGTAAGTTACTGTAGGCAATTAAAGACTTTCCTGTTGTGTTTGTGTTAGCCTATGTCTTTAGCACTTAGCTCCCTTGTGTGCTGCTTCTGAATAGCGATGTACTTTGCCTTTGGACATCAGTCACTGACCAACTGAGCCAGCCTGAAATATCCAATCATTATTTCAGGGGGGCAGCGGACAAATGTCCCATTTATTTCTGCTCAAAGCAGTGTCTGTTTAAATATTGTGATACCTCAGACCCACACTGCAAACACAGTATTGTTATTCTTGTTATCCTCCTGAAATGTCCCATCATTATTTCAGGGGGGCAAATGTCCCATTTATTTCTGCTTGAGGCACTCAATGTCTGTTTAAATACTGCGTTACCTTGGACCCACACTACAAGCAGAGTATTATTATTCTTGTTATCCTCCAGCTAGACTCTGACTTAGTCATATCCTGTGGTGTATTTCTAACAAAACCAGAAGAAGTCTGTCAGCACATTAATTTGGTATAACACACCAGGGAAACTTGCATGCCAATAATTATGGTTTCTGCATATTGTGACAGGAATCTTCAAATGATACAGGGAGTAATTTCTGCGCTATATGTACACAAAGAACATCCCTGAGTGAGTCCTTGCTTAGCTGTATTGCTTCTGGTGCATTAAAATCATTAACAAACACACACACTCCCTCTCTCTCTCCCTCACACACACACACACACACAAACTGAACACTCTGGATAAAGAATCAAGAATATTTATTTCTCCTCTGTAAGCACAGGAAATTTAGATTACAGTCATGATCAAAACAAACATCAGTAATAAATATCATCATCAAATACCAGTGACACATGGCAGCAAGCTGCACATACCACCTACCAACTATCATCACCTAGCTGCTCAACAAGAGGCATACAAAAAAGCCTAACTCTTAATGAAGTAAGTAAATAACTTGGTGTTTTATGCCCAGTCAACCACCAAGTTACTTACTTTGTTAAGAGTTAGGCTTTTGTATATATATATATCCGGCTTTTAACAAACAAACAAAAAAGGAATTTTGGGGGGGGAAAGTCAGGAGAATGGACCATAAGCAGAAAAACAACAAGACAGAAAGAGCAAAAGGATTGGTGACAAACAAATAAACAAAGAAAATAAAAAAGAGAGAGAGAAAAAAGAAAGAAAGAAAAAAGAGGAGACAGCAAAGGGGAATCAAATGACAGCCCTGAGATTCCAGGGATGATTGCAGTTAAAGGAGTTTCTTCTTCCATTTTCTACAGACTGAGAAACCTCGTAGTAAACAATGGCCAACGACTACACAGTCCCTATTTTGTGGGTCATTTTTTCCCATACTTTCCACATAGTATATATATATATTTCAGCCTCTATAAAGAGCATGGATAAAAACTGACCCATGATGTAGGAGCTGCATAGTTCAGATTATATAGATCTGTATTAATTTTTTGATGTAAACATGACAGAGTCTGTGCACAATGACATACCAGAGGAATAGCCAATATTTCAAAGTGAAGGTGTAAATATTTGTTTAGACATTATATATATATGCAATTCCATGCATTTATGGATCCATTATGATTATGACCCATGATGTACTCTGAAGGTTAACCAACTGGTCATGGTAAAACCCTTGCATCACAAATCACAAACATAGGGTTTGTGCCCTGAATGGACCCTTCTTTGCAATAGTAATAATAATAGAAATATTCATAAAGTGTGCACACACACACACTCACACACGCATACATGCACACACACACACACACAGATGTGCATGCACACACACACACACACACACACACACACACACACACACACACACACACACACACACACACACACACACACACAGAGGCACACAAGTATACTGACTATCCAAAACTTAATTTACATACAGACAACAAACACCGACTTGATGTGGAGAAAGACAGCAGCACAGAACCAAACATGGCAGGTCTACTGTTTTGAAAAAAAGAATGTCTTGAGGTTTGATATGAAGAGAGAGCTGAGGAAGGTCACTCCATTTAGAGTGGCCAAAGACAGAAAAAGTGCAGGAACCAACAACGGAATGTCTGGTACTGGGTGTGCTGTACTTTCAATGTGCAAGACGTGGCAAATGTCTTGTTGCAAACCTCGCAGACAAAGCATTCTGACCAATGTGTATCCGCTTGTGCATCTTCAGTGCTCTGGGTGTAGTAAACGACTTGCTACAATCATTGCAATCAAAGGATTTATGGCCAGTGTGGTGTCTCTTGTGCACCTTCAGTGCTCTGGGTGTGGTAAAAGTCTTGCCACAAACATTGCAGTCAAAGGGTTTGCGACCAGTATGGATCCTCTTGTGAACTCTCAATGCTGCAGCCTGGTTAAAAGCCTGACTACACACATCACAAACAAAGGACTTAGGACCAGCGTGGATCTTCTTGTGCGCCATCAGTGTAGCTGCCTGGGTAAAAGCCTTACTGCACACATCACAGACAAAGGGTTTGTAACCAGTGTGGATCCTCTTGTGCACCTCCAAGTGACCAGCCTCCGTGAACGCCTTACTGCACACATCACATACAAAGGGTTTGTGACCAGTGTGGATCCTCTTGTGCCTCATCCATGTAGCAGCCTGGGTAAAAGCCTTACTGCACACATCACAGACAAAGGGTCTGTAACCGGTGTGGATCCTCTTGTGCACTTCCAAGTGACTAGTGTCAATAAAAGCCTTACTGCACACATCACAGAGAAAGGGTTTGTCACCAGTGTGGATCCTTTTGTGCCTCATCAGTGTAGCAGCCTGGGTAAAAGCCTTAGTGCACACATTGCAGACAAAAGGTTTATGGCCTGTGTGGATCCTTTTGTGCACCATCAATGTTGCTGCCTGGGTGAAGGCCCTGCTGCACACATCACAGACAAAGGGTTTGTGACCAGTGTGGATCCTCTTGTGCACTTCCAAATGATCAGCCTGGATAAAGGCCTTACCGCACACATCACACACGAAAGGTTTCTGACCAGTGTGGAGCCTCTTGTGCCGCATTAACGGAGCAGCCTCATTGAAAGCCTTATGGCACATATCACAAGCGAAGGGTTTATGATCAGCATGAGTCCTCTTGTGGACCATTAGTGTAGCAGCCTGGGTGAAAGCCTTACTGCACACATCACATACAAAAGGTTTCTGACCAGTGTGTATCACTTTGTGCCTCATCAGTATCCCAGCCTGATTGAAAGCCTTGCTGCACACATCACACACAAAGGGTCTGTGGCCAGTGTGGATCCTCATGTGCCTTTTCAACTTGCTGCTTGCAGCAAAAGCCTTGCTGCACACCTCACACACATGCTTTCTGGCTTTGTCTGTGCTCCCGTCACCATGGTCACCAGTTCCACTGCTACGCCTGGAGGAGTCTGCACATGCAGCTGGCTTTTTTCCACAATCCAATGAAGCTGTGTGTATTTTTAAACAGGTGAACTGACCAGAAGCAGCGGGGCAGAGGTGACACACAGGAGATTTGTCCAGTGATGAGGGTTTGGTAGGGATGACAGTAAATGATGATGGTTGGACCACTGTCCTGTCAGAGACAGTCTGATATCCCACACATTTCTCATTTGCTGCATAAGACCCATCATCATGTTTCTGAAAAGAAAAGCAAACAAAATAATAACACGGAAGGATTTATTTTTGTAACATCTATTGATAATCAGCAAAATGTGCATTTCTGTTGTTGTTGTTGCAAATTTCATGTATAATAAATAAGCTGAAGACAAAATAAACAAAGATAAATTGTCAAGTAAATCTAAAGTTTTTTTTTACATTACAGTTCTGTTTCTTCCCTGATGTTCATATTCTGCCAAATAGTTAAATCTGAATGTTTTCTTCATCTTTCTATTCCAGCATCTATAAAGAGTGGCAAGTATTCTACAACTGCTGTAATTTAACTCTAAGTTATATTGTTTGCAAGATAGATCATAATCTTCTGTGATACAGAAAGTGGCATTCATTTTTGGGGTTGCCTTGAGTGCACAAGACCTGTTTGTGGTTACTGTTATCTGATCAGATTATGACATGACCCACTCCGTTACTGAAATCCCAAAATTACAGTGCAGCTGCTGGAATGGTGGGTAACATTATACTTGTAATTGTATAGTGATCGCACTGGACATTGTCCTGACTGGTGTGACATCTACAAGGTAGTGAAAGTGGTTCATGGAAACCTGTCAGACAATCAGTGAATCACTGTAACCGGTTAGATACACTGTCCTCCATAGATACTGCTACTAGAGCTCTACTAGCAAACACCCCATTCCCTTCCCCATCTAGAACACACACGCACACACACACTCATGCATGCACACACACACACTCATGAACACACACACATATGACTAAGTGCCAAAAGGTGTGCATGAAAAGAGGACAAAGTAGGTCAGGAAAAAAAATATGAAATAAAGTAAAAAGAAACAGGTCTTTAGAATGTATACTGTATTGGTAATCATCACTTCAAAGTGGAAGATAACGACTTTATTAGTTTTTGAGAAAATGAGATTTGAAAGGTGAAAAGTGTATTGTGTCGGATGTCATGGATTATGACACAAAGGTGCTACTGTATGGCTGTTAAATTATTATTTTTATTCCCAACCACTTTAGACAGATTAAGGATGTCCTGACAAGTATTTACATCTGAATTTATTGCAATTTGACTTTTTACTAAAATATTGGTGCATATTTTTTGTCGCAATACCTGACATCCGACATAATTAAAATATTTACCTTAATCTTCTGACAATAAAAAAAAACTAAGTTTCATCCATTCTGCCATTCAAGCATTCTAGTGCAGGTAACAGACATATTGGAAAGTTAGTTTTGAAGACTTTGTTTCTTTTCTTGACATAGCACCAAAAAACACAAAAAGTGTCGAACATCAGCATTACAGCAAAGTATGACAATATCATAAATGTGACTTGACAGTGCAATAATTATTAATAGTTCTACATTTCCCTTCAACTACAGGTGTAAAAACATATATTTAAACACAGTGCTACATTCAACTTATGATTGTTGGCATTTAGTTTTACTTCAGACCATGAAATATAGAACATCAGCTTGCAACAAAGTGTGACATTATCATGAGAATATAATTTGACGGTTCAACATTAAGCTTTCTCTTCAGCTATAAATGTATAAACACACATGAGCTAGTATACTGAGCTCCAAGAGTATGGCATTCAGCTTCTTTTTCAGTACAAGTTACATGCAGCTAGCTTATGGCATTATACTCCTGCTGAGCACTGCCAGCTGGCAATCTCACATTAGTCATAAAACATAACACAAGTCAGACACAATGCCTCTCCACACTGAAACATTCTTTTTACCAAGTCACCTACAACAGCATTAAAAAAAAAAAGTGCCTTCAATGTTTGAAGTCAAAGCACATCACACAGCACAGCGCTAAATCAAATGAAACACACACACACACACACGCATACTCGCTTACAAAGTTCAAATTCTAGTCAAGAGGAACATCCTGGAACAAATCTTGCATACATTCTGCAGTAATATATCTTGTGACTTCCTTCAGCTCATGAAATCAACAACAGTCACATCACCAACAGCTGTTCAACTGGCATGATGCAGTACCCTGTAGTACTGCGTTCTCTGACTGGAGAAGCGTGCAATCAAGCAAAGCTTTACTTCATGTTCAAAGGAACTGATCGGTTCCCAAGAAACATCCAAGATTTCAGGCCGAGAGAATGTGCATGTTCCATCTTTTCTACCAGCTACCAGAAAGCTAATACACGCAAGCTCCAGCAACTCGTCTTTTTGAAGCACTTCACCAATGTAGGTTTTTCCACCCCATAAAACTTGGTAAAAAGAGTGAAGTTTCACTGTCGAGAGGTGCTGTGTTCAGATCACAAGCGGAACAAAGTGGTTTGGGATCCAGTTTTCCCCGACAGCTCCATCATCGCGAATGGTTGTCCACATGATGAACAGCTTGTGGTCTTGGGAAACACCTGGAGCTCTGACTATCTGATTACAGTGCAACCTGTAGAGGGGACAGCCCATGGGTGGGTGAACTGACTGGATAGAACATCCTGTTGCCAAGGAGGCAGCAAACAACTCACAGAGGCCTGTTAAAGAGCTGCGCTTTCTGACAGCCATGACCTCTTCCTGAAAGGCAAGAGCCAGACAGGGATTTGAGGAGACAGAAGTCATTGAAGCGACTCGAATTATCTCCTCAGGAGTAACAGCATCATGCACACCACACCAGTGCTTGCCATCCAGAAACAGCTGTGGATTTGTAGCCATCTCTAGAACTGTTCTGCAACGAAGTTCAGTGTGATGCCTTTCACTGCCAAACAGCAGAAGACTGATGGATCTGAACAAACAATTGCCATCTGCATGAACATCCAGGGGAAAACATCGGTTTTGAACCTCAGTGTCCAACAAAAGCCATGCGGACCTGTCCACAGGGGTACCAACAGGGCCTGACACAGATGGAAAAGGCAGCACATACCTCTTCATTTCCTCTTTCCACCGCTGGGTAACCAGCTGCACCTCTGCAAAAGTGTTGCAACCATCCAGCTCACCACCAATACAACTGAAGAAGGTGATTCTGTCAGTCTCTGTTGGTTGGTCAAACACTGTTGGTTGGTCAGTCTGTGGTCGGCTGTCAGTTTCAGCTGGTTGGTTCGTCTCGCGCTCTTCATTATCGGTCCATTCTGATTCTGAGACAACAGGGCTTTCAGTGTCAGAACTGAACTGGCCAGGAATTTCCAACTCTGAATCAGAAGACACTTCTGATGCTTCTGAAGGCAAAGGTTGCATCATTTCAGCCTTCTCAGGTGTTAATGGAGCAGGGCCGATGCAAGGCATGCAGTTGTTTGGGCCAGAATACTTGAGCTTCACTATCTCCCACTCATCAACATGGTCCGCTGCGAGACAGGACTGGTACTGATCCAACATGCATGAGGAACAGAAACATGACAACTGTCTTGTTGCAAGGACACCAGGAGCCAATGCCCTCAAATGATGCATTTTTCTTGACCCAGGAACAGTTGTCAACATGCTCGAATTGACCTTTCTTTCAAGTTGGTGCTTCTCGATCAAGAAAAACTGCTGCACCTTGTGACAGCAGTTGCCTGCCTCTGCAGACGCAGAAAGAACCCTGCAGCAATGCGTGTACATATCTTGAGCATTTCTCACTGTGACCCTTTCACTAGCAATGTCTCTGGCAACAGCTCTTTTGACAGCATCCCTGCACCAATCACAATCATTCTTACTGTGACGAGCACCAAAGAAAACCTTTTCTATTGCCACCTTGCTGGAATTCAAGACCTGTGTGTGTGACAGAAACAGAAATGGGAGTTTGGATTTGAATTGGGCGGCACAGCCATCACTGACTAGAACTACCTTCTTCAAACTGTCAACAATGCCGGACAGGTACTGTAGCACTTGCTGCACACACACCTGGGCAAGGTGAGCATCATGACGCAAATCATCACTAAGAAACACCAGGGAGTCTCTTCTCAGCTCACCACAGCCAGACCTGGAAAAAAAAAAAACAGGAAATAGGGTGACTTGTCGATATGCCCAATGTGCGCTCTGAGGCTCATCCTGAAAACGACAAAGGAAATTTTCCGCGAAGTCACAGGTGGCCAGAGCCCACCCCTCTGGCAGCTCTTTCTTCAGTGACTGAAGCGGTTTCCGCTGCCATTCTGCATTGAAAACATGCCGGCTAAGTGGGCCAAGTTCCTGCAGGAGTTCACTCACACATTCATCCACTGTGCCACTCTTCGTTACTTTCTCCATTCTTAATGACTTCCCCTCTTTCACATATTCCCATTTACTCCAATCAACTTTCTTTCCCACATTCATCCCCAAGCATTCTCTCAGTCGTCTGCCCACTCGCTCCACACCACACTCAGAGCATTTTCTATACACACACAAGTGGTGAGGAGCATCAACAAATTTGCACATGCTCTCATTAAGCAATTATCTCACACTCGCATTTTTCTACAAGCTGGCAGTTCATTCTTTTCAGCTTCAGTTTTGGGTTCAGACACACTTCACACAAGCATTGCCGGAACCTCAGCTTCTTTATAGACGCAATGTTCTGGGGTTCATGTCGATGAAACAACCTGAGGGACACCCTGGATTTTGTGGCCTTCACAAACTCCCTGTGAAGTTCACTCACTGGTCTGAGCAGCTGCTTTTTCGCCGAGGCCCTGCAAGGATCATCAACAGAATTCTTCTCAAAATAGTCATGTATCAGTCGTTGGGTGCTGCTGGGAGCCCTTTTGGAGTATGGAGAGCTCACCTCCGGAGTCTTTGTCATAAATCTCTGGGTGAGTCCCACATCACTGATGTTGCTGCTGTCTCTAAAGGCTTCAGCCAGCCTCCATTTGTGCAGCAGAATGCGTTTATCCCTCTTCATCTTGATGCTGGTGACGTGGGTTTGCAGCATCATGTTCGGAGACGGAGTCTTCTGTGGTGTCATCGTGGTTACGTTGAGCTCCTGCAAAGCTGCCTTTGTGCTGGTGTCGGCTGTCTTCATCAGACCTTTGAAAAGGAATGCAAATTTCTTCCCCCTCGTTCTGAACTTTTCCCGACCACACCGGACTGCTCGCTTGAAGGATCCTTCACTGGGGTAGGGGCAATCAGTGGACTGGAAATCCAGCTGAGCTTGTACAGCCTTGTCTGTTTTGGCTCATAAAGCAGCTCTTGACTCGTCCTTCTGCTGGTAATAGCGCACCATCCTCTTTTCATTGGCCCGTCTCTTCTTCTGGGCCGACTGGTTCATCCGATGCTTTTGGACAGCAGCGTTGTTCGCCTGCCTCTTGGGTGCTGCCTTTTCTTTGTCCAGCCCGGTCTCTGGGCGTGCAATCGCTTCCCTGGTTTGCTTTGCCTGCTTCTGCTTTTCCCTGTAAACACACACATATCACAACTGAGGAAAACGAAAGAAGGGAAAATACATTTGTACATCTAAGTGACTGGTCTGAGAACCAAGACAAGATTGTAAGAGCAACCATGCTTACGGGAATCAAATTCAAAGGGCAGTGAATTACCATCCTCCAGATCAGGAGATTAAAAACTCTATAGGTGAAGCACAATGGCAGGGTAATAAACAAAAAGCTGGATATGTAACCTTTCTTCCATCTCAGTTATCCACAGGTGAAGAACGCCAATAACCTAGCTACCATGCTCATTTCATTGACATTTGTCATTGTAGTAGTGTAAATCTGAAATGTCATGCAAAATACTAAACTAAAATCAAATTATGCACATCACATTACAATTTGTTTAGAACTTACACGTAACGCTTTTGGCGCTGTCTACGCTGCTGTTTTTCATGTCCATTTGCTCTTCGGACTTTGGCTTTTGCCGATTCCGCCTTGCCCGGGCTTTGTCGTTGTCCTTCATCAGCTGGTAAAGAGCTGGGTCTTTTGCCGATTCCGCCTTGCCCGGGCTTTGTCGTTGTCCTTCATCAGCTGGTAAAGAGCTGGGTCTTTTGCCGATTCCGCCTTGCCCGGGCTTTGTCGTTGTCCTTCATCAGCTGGTAAAGAGCTGGGTCTTTTGCCGATTCCGCCTTGCCCGGGCTTTGTCGTTGTCCTTCATCAGCTGGTAAAGAGCTGGGTCTATTGCCAGCGCCGCTCTGTAGGCTTTGCATCTCTGTGCACTTGTTAGTTTATTCCTGATGGAAGATGCTGTGTGGGTGTGAGTCATCTTACTACGAGTCCTGGTCATGATGATAGTTGACACTACTTTTATTTGAGTCTGAAAAGATAAGACAATAAAAAGAAATGTGAAAATTTCAACAACAAAAATCCACAAATATAACAAATAATTCAATAAACTGAAAACATCAAAAATAAAACCAAACAAGCAAAATAAAAAGTCTTGTAATTTATAATCAATAAAAATAATGGATTTTTTTGATCTTACTTTATTAAAAAAAATAAAGCTGTTAAGTTTCATGTCTGAAGCAGCAAACCACTCTTTTTAAAACATGAATTTTTGTTGTTGTTATTACCAGACATTCCTGATTTCGCAAGTCGGTCTTGTCAAACAAAGTGATGTGCAATGTATAAAGTCGGATTGCTATGAATATATATATGATAATTAGCATTAATATTGTCACATTTACAAATAACTGCACTGTGCAATCAGATGTCAGTGTTACGCCCCATGCTGGGCATCGGACATCCACATTACAGCATGTGCTCATGCTGAAACATGTTTTATTCCAATACCATTACAATATTCGCCAACGCAAATTTTACTCGTAACGTAAAAATGACATGTGGTCTTACTTCGTTCTAACCTGAACACAAAGATTATCTAAATAATTAATAACTAGCTGATTTCAGAAAAGAAACCTAGCAAAACTGTGATCAGACGTCATTATGGTTTGGACGACATGTCCATGACAATAATTACAACGTACCTTTCGATGTTCGTAGGCACGGCTCCCTGCATGCCATTTGAGTCAAATAGACCAGGACGTGTCATGTGGTGCCCTCGTGTTTCTTGACAAGTGTAAACCTTTGTTAAACGATCGGATGTCATATCTTGCAACAAAATCAGAGTAACAGCCAAAAAATATAATGCATCGAAAGTTGTTTGTTTAAATTTTATCCAAGCTGCTGACTAATTAACTGCAAGGCTGACATAGATGATGACGTCACTTCCGCTCATGTCAAAGGTCAGAGTTGTTATCTGTCTCTTGCTGAATCTTTTTGTTTCCTATTGCAACACAGATGACGTCCGATTGAACAAAGTTTTATACGCTTTTTACAAAAGCATAATTTAGTTGAAGTCTTTCTGATGCATCTTTTGCATATAAATAGACATGATAAATATCACCTTTCCTTGTTTTCTTTTTCGAAGTGATGCCAAAAGAGACAGGCTCTGTGCCGCTGTCCGCTTTTCATGGTTGAATTTTAGCGGTAAAATCAGACTTTATCGCACATATTTCCCAAACTACTTCAAATTTAGTGCTGCAACTATTTCAGCTATATCCTCGTTCAATTTCACACACATGCAACCCACACGCATGAAGATTTATTTTTTTTTAAACATTTTATTTTCAGTCAAACCAAGTCACCCTTTGCAGACACACCTTTTGGCACTTAGTCATACACACACACACACACTCACACACACTGCACTCTCTCCGTGTGCTGAGTTTATTTTTATTTTAAATTTGAGGACCAGTCAAGCACAAAAAGAAGCGGGTATGTATGACCAATTGCTGATTTTGTTTCAGGTATTTGCTGATCTTAACTGCTAAAATATTGGAATTTACTGGTAATGTGAACCCTGTTGTATCCTGTCTGAAAGCAGGTACTGGTGTGGGGAAATGGTGCCACGCATTAGTTGTAACTCTTACCTTCTCAGCCAACATAGCCATAGGGTGAACTGCAGGGTTTCAACTGAGGAACGCTAACAAAGAAAGGAACAAACAGTAATCTGTGTGTGCTGAAAAAGAGTTCAAACCTTAGCTTTCTCCTCGTTCGTCCCCTGGTGTCCACAGGAACCACCGCCGTTGACTGGACCACTTCCAATGTCAGAGGGAGACAGGTTGTCATCCACAGGGTCATCCTCCCTGTCTTCTGTCAACAGTCACCAAGAAACTGTGCAGTTTATACACTTTGTGCAGGTAATAATCATACACAGTTTAAAAGTGATAGGATAAGAACTTACCAAGAAAAGAAAATGAGCAGTGTTACCTTTCTGATTCTCCTGTGACCTTGAAATGCTGTTGAGGCTAGCCGTTTCAGAAATGGCATGAGCAGTATGCACATGCATTTAAAAAAAAAAAAAAAGCAGGCAGTCACAACAAAGAAGACAATTCTAAATCAAGCAATAATTTATATAATACAGTCTATCAGTTTCAGCTTTCTGATGGAAATGTGACCTAAATTTTCATCAAGCCTTCAACTTCACGGTCACCAATTAAATGGTCATCAAGGCCGGTATAATTTCTATAAATATATATTTGTAATGCTGTAGACAACTCACTTTTCATGGGATCCTGCACAGCCCATGACAGCGGTGTCTCTTCAGCAACATCAATCTCTATTTTCACTTGTGATGCGTGTGATGAGTCAGACTGGAAACAGTCCATCATGTCATGGCCTGAGACAGACGGCACTGGAGCGACGGCAATGTCGGCCTCTGCCTTCACTCTCGGTAGTGGTACTGATCTTGAGTCACCGCATGAGGCAGATAGCGCTGGCACTGCAGCAATGTCAATCTCCATCTTCACTTTTGATGCTGATGGTGTTGGCGATGCAGCAACGTCAGTCTCTACCTTCACCTTCGGCACATCACTTGGGTCAGTGCAAGAATCAGTCTCTGCAAAATCGGCCTCTGTCTTCACTCTTGGTACTTTTCTTGAGTCACTGCATGAAGCTGATGTTGGGGATGCTGCAGCAGAGTCAGTCTCTGCCTCCAACACCCGTATGCCTTTGAGGTGACTGCAAGAATCTGTCTCTGCACAGTCAATCTGCACCGTCACCCTTGCTATTTCTCTTAAGTAACAACAGTCCACTCTGCCACATCGTGAGGCAACTTGCGGCAACTCTTCAGCAACACCAGTCTCTTTTCTTTTTGTTTCCACTCTTTTTGATGGGTCATAGAATTCCATGGTGTTCAGAGCTCAGGAGCTGTGTGAAAATTGAGGTGGCTGCCCTGGGTTCCCCATCCTTACCAGTCCTTATGGTCTCTGTGGATGTAAAGCAACACTGAACTGAACTCCACTGCACCACAGTGTAATATATAGGGGTGTCTGTCAGTAGCATCAGACTCTTTTTCCTTTCTGTTGTGTTCTAATGTCTATGCAAGTGATGAATCAAAGTGCTAATTGATGGGTCAAGCACAGTTTGCATGGACTACACTCTGTCACAGAGAGAGGTTACTTCTGTTGGCTCCTGTTAGTATCACCGAATCAATTAGGCTTTGACATGTTTCTTTTGTCTGACATACTCTGAACCTGGAACCCAATGAATCTCTTATACATACATGTTGATTTTATTCCATTGTTTCTTATTCATGTGTGGCACCCACAATTTCCTTTGACTGAAATAAAGAAGTACTTGATCTGACTTGACTTGACTTGAGAAATGAAGCTAGACACCCAAGGCCCGCAAACTTGTCCAAGTCCTGAAGTCGGCTCTCACACAGCATCCAGATCTGTTTGACATCAACACACAAAATACAAGTCAGTGAATCAGTCAACTGTCATAACATTTATTCATTCATGAATACTACACTCTTTAAATACATCATGCTACATGAAAACAAGTTGTATCAGTAATATTAAAATAAACAGGGTTTGTTACTGCCAGATTGTTGGGTTGTTGCAAATGTTATCAAAAGAATGCAACATTCAAGTAGCCAAACACATGCACAATGAAAAGCCTGTTTGACCACAGTTCTGTTATCATATTAAACACACGTGTACACACACACACACACACACACACACACACACACACACACACACACACACACACACACACACCACCTGTGTACTGCATACCAATAGCTAAAAGAATTCCAGAGATATTGGCAATGGCATGGGTAACAATAATGGTATTTAACTAAGTCCAGATTAAAATCACAGACAGGCTTTGTCATGTTGAACAGAATCATTAATTATCTGAGTGATAAATATAATTTAATTAGCTGAGAGTAGGACATGCTTATTTAATTTTATTTATTTTTACTTATTTACTTATTGCCCTGATATCACCGCACTGGTTGACTGGGTGTAACTGTAAAACACCAATTTACTTACTTACTTATTTGCAAAGCATAGGCTACCCAAGTGCATTGAATCTGCATGTCTCATTCTCACATTCTCTGTCTCCCTTCTGACTAGTTGAAATGGCCCAGGCAGCACTCAATGAAAAAGCACTACAATTTGACACAGTAACCAACAATACCAGTTACCACTGATGAAGAGGTCAATAAGTTAGTGTTTTCATGCCTAATGACCTTGCAGACATCGCAAAGGTGTTCCAGATGTGTATCAGTTACTATCACCATGAATCACGATTCACATCCAGAAACTGGGCCTGTCATTGTCAAAGGCAAAGTGTCATACCTTGCAGAGGCTGCACCTAAACTCGGTAAAGTCCAAGGAGACAGTCGGAAATTCCTGGACCATTTCAAAAGTTATTTTGGGTCACAAATATCATCATCACAAATATCATCACAATCATTAAATGAGATCCGTATCTACTGATTACAGCCAATATCTGCAACAAAAGGTGAGTTTTTTTCATATTATATTTTTGTCTTGGAAAGTTTGATTGTTTTGAGTCAGCGCATGTTGCTTGCCATTGACATTTGACCTTCTTTCCCTGTAAGTGTAACAATGTGAACATTTCCTTAGTGCTGATTTTGGAAAGGCAATCGTACTCATGACTCAGTGTTCTGAGACTGCAAAAAAAAGAGTACATTTTCTGTGAGTTTTTACTTGCTGTAGCTTGTTAATGAGGCCGCTTACCTAGCAGCACTTCATAGGCTTTGTTTGCCATTTGCATTCAGTGATGCCAACTTGAAACAATCAAACACAAAACTATATGGAAAAACTCACATTTTCATGCTTTTGAGTTTTGTTGTGAAATCCACTGTAATCAGTATCTATATGGAGTTTTGTTGTGAAATCCACTGTAATCAGTATGTATATATATATATATGGGTCGTTCTCAGAAACTGTGTACCAATACTGTGACATAGGTACCAAAAAATCTAAATGCATCAAAACTCCTAATATGTAAGTTTACTTGATGTTTAACACCTACTGCATGTGAGGAATTGAAAAAAAAGATAATCTGCACTATTTAAGTAGGACAAAGGGGGGGTCAAATGACGCATACTGCCAAGAATTAACAGTGTAACATGGAAACCAAACTTACCCAAATACTGCACCTGTTACACACAAAAGTGACATCTTCAGGGTATCTTTCAGCTTTTCTCGCTTTGTGGCACTAGGATTGGTGGTGACCTTAGTCTTCATGATTTCCTTTGCACCCTTTGTTCGTGTGGTAAGTGACTTCACAACTACAAACTCTTTGCGTTGTGCAAGCATTTAGCTTGAATTAAAAAATTATGTTTGAACTGTTTTCATTTTTAGTAATGGCACAGGTATTGTTCTCTTTTCTGGCCAGATATGGGTTGTGGATTGTGACTAGTGTGTGTTTGTGTGTGATGCATGCAGGTACATATGTGTAGGTGTGCTTCTTTCCATTTGTGCTTGTGTACATTTTTTGTGCATGAACACAAAATGAGTGTTCTGGTTGATGAAGTTTTTGATGATGCTTTACAGATAGTTTTTACATAAAGTTCTATGACACTATGCATAATTTTTTAGATATATATAATTTTTGTATGTGCATATGTAGGGTCAGATGCAGCAAGTGCTGTCCCGACTGTTTCCATTCAAGCGTGGCCTCTGTCACGCCTACTGGGCACCCAACTTCTGGGCTCTCTACAATGCTGTGGATAAGGCTGCTACTATTGCAGGTAAATCTCTTGACCAGTTTAGTAGCACACTTCAAGTAGATGACAAAGACACTCCCTTGTCTTAACCTCTGCCACAGCAAGAAGTAAACATGCCTTGTCTTTTCATGTATTTGATGGATTGATTTCTCAGCATGCTTGTTCACCGAAAGCTATCATCAGTGCTAGGCCAACACAGATTCTCAATATTTCTGCCAGAGCTGTGCTTTTACCATGCTTTCTGTATGATAGTGATAGATCTTTTGAGTACAAGATTTTAGACTTACAGACAAGATGTGAGGTTGATTGACAGGTGTGAGTGATCTGGTACCAGTGCTACAGATAAAGTATGCTTGTGAATATCAGAAGTCTCTGGGGCACTGTCAGTATGAAATCGTTCCATCACAGTTCAAAGCTTTTGACATTTTTGGACATGGCATAAATACTCTAAACAACAAATTTACACCAGGAGGTGCTTGTGTAAAATGACCCATATTTTGAGCATGGGACAGAAATCAACTGTGACAGATATATATACGTAATTCATTAGGCACTAGAAGGCATAAGCTTCTGCTTTAAGTGTGCACCTGTAAAAAGTGCAGTGCTCTTTGTATTGATTCTTGATGCTTGATGTGGCAGGTACATAGATGCTGCTCCTCATAGTGGTCTGATTGAAAGCACTTTAATGAAGCGAAAACCAGGTATTTATTGGTTGCTTGCACTGTTCTGATTGCCTGGATGAATGATAGGTCAGCAACTTGGTTTATCAGATTGTGTATGAGACTGGTTGCTGTGACTGCCTGACTGGTATCCATGAGCCAGTGCCCTTTTTTTTCTTTTCTTTTTAAAATGATGCCATACCTGTTTGAAAAGTATTTCTGGCTATCACTGACAGGAGGTCAATTTTTTTCCCTTCTTCACCATTTGCTACTCATGCTTTTGAAGCACACAGTCAGACAAGTAGGTGTGAACCTTTGCACTGCTCTTTGTTTACATAACATGACCAGGATTTTTGCTTTCCAGTTCTACTCCAACCATGATGTTTTGCCTTGATGGTTCCATCCAGTTTGTCCTTTTATTTTGCAGGCTTGAAGCTGAAGCTGCTGTCGCCAGACATGATCCCCCAGGCAGCCATGACCGGTGGTATGGTGCAGGAATACAGTCACACCGTGCTGCCGTCTGTGTCTCCTCTTGTCACACTGCTTGCAACTTTGCTGGCCATGTTGGTGAGTGGGTATGATGTGTTTGTCAGTGTGTTCACTGTGGTATAATGCAAAAATAAAATCATGCTGTGCTGCTGTCTGTGTCTTCTTTCATCACTCTGCTTGCAACATTGCTAGCCATGTTGGTGAGTGTGTATGATGTGTTTGTCAGTGTGTTCACTGCAGTATAATGCAAGAATACAGTCATGCTGTGCTGCTGTCTGTGTCTCCTCTCATCACTCTGCTTGCAACATTGCTGGCTATGTTGGTGAGTGTGTATGATGTGTTTGTCAGTGTTGATGTGTTGGTCAGTGTGTTCATTTCTTTTATGTTGCTTAACTTCCACAGATGTCACATGCAGCTTATTAGGGTCTGGGGCGCAGGGGGGTGTACCTATGAATAGTTTGTCCCTGATTTCTGACCCGTAAAGACCAAAGAGTCAATCAGCCACCACCAGAACAATAAACGTTAAGGAGGTGGTGACCCCACCGGTGCAAAACAACTTGTGTACTCCACAACTTGCTCTTTGAACATCTGTGTGGAACAGAGTCACAGAACCTGAGATACCAGCTGTTGGAACGTGTGTTGATTGTGGAATGGTGCAAGAATAAAGTCCCTCTGTCCTATTGTCTGTGTCTCATGTCATACTGCTTGCAACATTGCTGGCCATGTTGGTGAGTGTGTATGATGTGTTGGTCAGTGTGTTCATTGTGGTATGGTTCTAGAATATAATCCCACTGTCCTGTTGTCGGTGTTTCCTCTCATTACGCTACTTTGCAACATTGCTGCATCAGTCAGAAGTGCCCCTGGTGGCCAGCTTGGAGTTTGTCAGTCGTATGGAAGAGGCTGTTGGACTTGTTAGACAAAGCATACAAGAGCAACAAAATGTATGCACAAAACTTCAAAAAACAATATGTAAAGATACTATCGTATTCCTCATGCACCACACCCGCACTTACAGACAGATGCAAATGCACTCGCACACCACAACATACTCTTGTGTTTCAGCCTGCGCTGGGTCAGATGTGGTGGAACCCAAGAGGACCAGCTGGTTTTGTGCGGGGAATAGTCCTTTGTGCCTTTGCTTCCTTCATGTTTGGCTGGCATGTTCATGAAAAGGCTGTGCTGCTTATCATCTTACCTATGATGTGAGTTCATTATTTTTCACTGGACTGAGAACTCTGTTTCCTGGTCCTCTGTGCACGTAGAGAGCCATTTAGCACCCTGTGTGTTGGCAACTGTGATCAGTTGGATTTTCTTGATAAAGGTTATTCATGTTGGTGGAAGTGGTTGCTCTTTTAATAATAATAAAAGTTTGTTGTTGTTGTTGTTTTTGTGTGTGCGTGTGCAAATGCTGTTGTGTTTGCATGTCATTACTACAACTGAACTTAGTACATATTAAAATTACTTAGTAAATATTAAAATTAACTGAGTGAAGCTGGATAAGTCTATGACTCTCATGATTTTTACTTGATTTGCAAATTTTGATTTACACATGTATACATTTAATCAACATTTTTATTGGTTATGTGTTGTTGTTGTTTTCAGTTGTGGAAATGACCAACGTTCATCGCTCATTCACCCTTCAGTGAGAGAGAGAGAGAGAACATACCTAACTCACAAAGATGTTTAATAAATTCTGTGTTTGTTTTCTTTCTTTTTTCAAGCCTCCTTGTGTCTGGAAAAAGAAGGGATGCTCAGATATTCCTGATTCTGTCAACAATAGGACATTACTCACTCTTCCCACTTATTTTTACTCCATTTGGTAAGGGCAGCAACAATGCAGTGTTTGTGTGTGCTTCTCTGTTGGTCAGTGTAGTGTATGAATCTGCACACACCTGTGTATTCTTTAAACATTGTTGTATTTGTGTGCACACATGCCTGTGTATTGTTTGAACAGTGATGTATCTGTGTGCACACATGCATGTGTATTGATTGAACAGTGATGTATCTGTGTGCATACATGCACATGTATTGTTTGAACACCAACGTGTATCAGGGGCTGGACAGCTCAGCTGATACAATGTCAGAAATGCCAAATGCAATACTGATGTGGGTACTAATTCCCTGGTGTGACCAGGGATTTTTCCTCCAGTCAACTTTAAGAACAGACCCTCTTACTTTTACAGTGTTCATCAGCCCCATGTACAATTGCACACATCAACATTTGTGTACAGGTTAAAAATCTTAATCACTGACAGCCATACCATTCTTTGGACGCATGAAATACTGCACATGCTGGTAAGATTGACCAGTACTTCATATCAGGTGACCCAAATTTCCTGCAAGGGATCAAAGAATTTGTTTGTTTGTTTTTTAAGTGGTTTGTGTGTGTTTGTGTGTTGTTGCTGCTGCTGATGTATGTAAAGCAATGGGATGGAAGATATATTTCTATGCACTATCTTCTGATGTCAAAAAGGTACACGATTTTCATAAAACATAATTGAGAAAGTGGGCATAATTCCTACTTCATTATTGGTCGCTTATTTTATTTAACTCTTTTCTCACTCTATGACTCAGTGTTGTTTTTCAAATTTAAATTGTTCACATTTTATAATCATCTTGTTGTTTTTAGTGGTGTTATGTCATACATTGTAATAATTCACCAGTGATGTTGCCTCTGTTCCAGAAAATTTCACCAAAGTTCTGCTGCTTGCAATGTCTTCCATTTACACATTTTGCACACTTGGCAATATTCACAGGTTAGTCTCATTTTCCTCAAGTATAAGTTATTTCACCTTAGAGGGAAGATGGAGTTAGTAGAAGGCCAGGAAAATTGCTTAAGTGGAACCTCAGTACACTTCTCATTAACTCTTTGAAGACAAATCTCCTTGGCTGGAAGGTGGGTTAGGTAAAGCTTGGTGAGTTACTTCAGGGGAACCTCAGTACACTCAGTCACGGCTTGTTAACATTTTGAAGACAGGGATCTCTGGCTGAAAGGTGGAATGGTAGAGAGCATGGGCAGTTACTTCAGGGGAACCTCAGTACAATGCTCATTAACATTTTGAAGACTGGGGTCTCTTTGGCTGGAAATTGTACAGGGGTCTCTTTGGTTGGAAGTTGGGATGGGTAGAGAGCATGGACAGTTCAGGGGAACCTCAGTACGCTGCTCATTAACATTTTGAAGACAGGGGTCCATTTGGTTGAAATGTGGGATGGTAGAAAGCATGGACAGTTACATCGGGGGAACCTCAGTATACTGCTCATTAACATTTTGATGACAGGGGTCTCTGGCTGAAATGAGGGATGCTAGAGAGCATGGACAGTTACTTCAGAGAATCTCAGTACATTACTCATTAACATTTTGAAGACAGGGGTCTCTTTGTATAGAAGTTGGGATGGGTCGAGAGCATGGACAAGAGAACCTCAGTACACTGCTTAAGTCATTAAGACAAGTCTCTTTGGCTAAGGTGGGATGGTAGAAAGCGTGGACATTTACTTAAGGGACCCTCAGTATATTGCTTGTTAAGTTGTTAAAGACAAGTCTCCTTGGGTAGACAGCATGACAATTACGCACAATTTGATCTTAAGCACTGGCCCTCTGAGTCCCCATGGTGCATGGAAGAATACACATTATGACCATGCCTGTTCCAGTTCACAGTGTCGTTTCCTGCAGCTCCCTCTATTGTCCACATTGGAAAGTCTCTACATCATTGGCATCATTCCACTGGAGAGCTACAACTCATTTCTGCATCCCCTCTTGGGCCTGACTGAGAGGCTGCCTTTTTTGCCTCTCATGCTGACCTCCTTGTATTGTGCCGTTGGCGTGTGCTACTGCTGGCTTCGATTTTACATGGTCACGTTTGACGACAAAGTCAAAAAAGTGAAAACTCACTGAAAGTAACTACAGATGCTACGGTATATGTGCTTGAGGAGTGGATTAAGTTTGAATCAGCAATTTTGGTGTTTGTGTGTGCTTGGTGTGTGTGTGAAAGAGAACGCTTATTTTAATTAGACAATACAAAACATGCACAAATGTTCAGTGTAAACACCCTTTTCAGTTAACACTAGCAGTCAGCTATGTCTGAGATTTTTTTCTTCCAACATTTAACCAACTTTATTTTGGCAGATGTTGCAGTTAGCAATCTGATCTTCACTGGATAGCACCTCATTTCAACACCTGACAATGGTTGCTGTAAAACCAAAAAAGCTTCAATCAGATCGGAGAGATCCAAAATTTAGCACAGTACAATTTCTGGCAAAACATTGCCATAGTGAGAGACCAACTCCACCTTAAGACTACATTTCTGTACATTAGTCATATAAAAGCACCTCATACCCAAAGACATGCATCTTTCAAGGTTACATTTCTGGGAAGTCTTTTGTTCATTATTCCATGTAAAAGAACCACAAAGCTAAAGACCACACATTGTAACATTTTTTTTTTTGTGACTTTCAATTGGGCTACCACTGCATTTCACATGTACAGGTACTGAACTTGACTGTTACATGGTGACAGAGCACACACACACACAAACACACACACTGGCACAATTGTTTTTACTAATGAAGCCTGAACAGTTTTTTTTATACAAGTTTTTATTGATGCTGGGAAAATGACATTTGCAATGAACATAATATTATATATCCAACTATGAAAACCAAAATCAAATTTCTTTAAGCATTCAGTTATACTTCATAGGTCACCAACAACTAATGTGCAGAGGGTGGTGGTGGAGGGGGGGGGGAGTAGTTTGTTGCAAGCAGCCAGTGTATAGTGTGGATTCAGTGATGAGCTGTAAGCCTGGCTTCTTTCCGCACTAGCTTTTGATCTGACCACCATGTGCTACTGAGGTTACTGGTCAAGTGCATGATGATTTGAGTTGGATTCAACCAACAATTAAAGATCATACTTTTTTTAAATACTTTTCTCTGTCTCTCTTTTTTTTTCTTTTTTTTTAAAGTGAATACTATTTGTGATGTTCTGATTGGCTCAAGCGCCTGGGTGATTGGCAGCACAGAGCCCTCTATGAGACACTAGCTGGCACAAGGTATGGCCACACAAGGTATGACCACTCAGCTGTTTGGTGGACTTGTCTGCTGCTCTGCTTGTCTGTCTCACACCTGCACCTTCAGTTCCACGAGTGATAACAATTTGCAGGCTGCATGCCGTGAGATTTCACCAGCCTGCTAACATCTTTTCCTTTCTTTTTCTCTCTCTCTCCAATTTACCCCATTCCACTGACCCTTTGTGGCAGATTTTGGACACCTTACCCAGGCAGGGCTACAGCAGCTGCAAGAGCAGTGCAACCAAGTTTTAGTGGTAACTGACTGTAATACTAAGTAATCAGGAAATAAAATTTTGCCAGTTTTAGTGGTAACTGATTGTAATACTAAGTAATAGGGAAATATAATTTTGCCAAAGCATCTGGGGGAACCTCCAATATTCTTGATTTCCAACTTTCTATGAGTCATTAACTAGTTCAGCCAGAAGCATACAGGTGCAACAGGGATTTCCATCCTCATCTCAGGGGTACTATATTCAAAGCTGCATTTCCACTAAACTGAAAAAGTACAGTACTGAGCCCGGGTGTGAAACCTGGATCAAACCTGGGAGCTCAGCTGAAGGAATCACTAGCTGATGAATTTCAGGGCCACAACCCTGAGGGAATCACTAGCCGATGAATTTCAGGGCCATGATCCTGATGAATCACTAGTTGACCCTGAAGGAATCACCAGCTGAGGAGTGTCAGGGCCAGGACTCCTAGAAAATTAGTAGCTGACAATTCCATCAGAATGTTGGGGCCACAACCATGAGGGAATTACTGGCTGATGAATGTCAGGGCCAGGATCTTGAGGGAAGCACCAGCTGATGAATCCAACAGAATGTCTGGGCCATGGCCCCTTTAACATTTTGCCTTCCTTGTGTGAGAGTTCCACCAGTTAGTTGTACAAGGATGAGAACACATCTGCACATGAATTGCATACAGTGGCACATATGCACTGGTGGAACTTGCCATTTTCTGAAATGGGAGATATCACCAACACCCACAAGTGACATGTAAGAAGGAGCAGAGTTCAGAGGCACTGCCACCAAACCAAATTACTGCATGTGCTGCATCAAAATACCATCATGCAATTTTTGGCATGTTCGGTAAATACCTCCCTTGTAATACACAAATCTTGGATCATCTTAGAAAGAGGAAGAAAAAACCCACATAAACACACTTGAACTCAGAGTTCAGGAGTTAGCAAATACAGGATTTTAGTATACACACTGAAAACAAATCCATCCATTGCCCTCTTTCAGTGTATAAACCAAAGTGGATTTGCTGTTTCCTTTATCCTACAGCTGACTGGTTTTATACACAACCCTGGGTGACTGCCTCTTTTAGAAAAGGGTCACAGCAAAGTCTGCAAGGTGGAATGAAACTACAAGTTTTGTGGATCACTGCCCAAAGACACAAGAGTTCCCATGCCTGGTGACCCAAGGATGCAAACCACTGACATCCAACAAAGCTGCTGCTGTGCAGGCAGCAGTCTGAAGCGAGACATGCACTGCCTGCTTGTAATAACTGGAGGATGAAGGGGTGGGTAAGTGCAGGAGAGGTGGAAGGTGTAGGTATGTGTGGGGAGCTGCCAGAGGCAGTTGAAGCTTCAGAAACGCCTCTTTCGTGTGCTTGTCCTTGATCTGTAACTGTACGTGTGCTTGTCACTGGTCTATAACAGTACAGATGAAAGACCTCGGTGATGTGCTTGTCATTGATGATCTATAACAGTACAGGTGTATGAAAAGCTACAGCATGAATGAAAGCACTCTTACGCTAGCAAGGAAACCAAAAGTAACTGAAAGACCCATCTCGCAGCTAGTAGCTATCCATGCAGTGTGAAGCCAATCATGTGCTAACGAGGGATGGTGTAAAAAAGGACCAGGCCTGTATGCATCATAGTGTCCTGACACACTGACAAAGCATGCCCATTATCTCTGTTAGGCCAGAACAGTTTAAGCAGAAATACAACGTGTGGCCTTGCATCAGGATGGCTGGCTGCACACAGCATGCCTGCACCACACATAATCCATTTTCCAAGAGTGTCAAGTAAATGGTGTTAACGGCCAGCACCCTGACACTGGAGACTATATCAAGCAGCCCCCAAAATCCATTTTCCAAGAGTGTCAAGTAAATGGTGTTAACGGCCAGCACCCTGACACTGGAGACTATATCAAGCAGCCCCCAAAATCCATTTTCCAAGAGTGTCAAGTAAATGGTGTTAACGGCCAGCACCCTGACACTGGAGACTATATCAAGCAGCCCCCATCCCTTCCTTTTTTCCTTCAGTCTACACAGCTAGTTCCATGGTATGCGCTTGACTTCCAGACTAGCCATGGCATTCAGCTGAATAAAGGAGCACATACGGTGTTCATCATTATTGTCACATTGTTATATAATCATTACATAACTGTATCTAAACAATGTGCCAACACTGATGTGTACTGATGGTTCAAACCTGAAGGCAGTGTCTAAATCAACACTGATGTGTACGAGACTAGTAGTACACTACTTTGTACCATTCCTCATTAGCGCACAAGCGTTGGACAGCATGTATCCCCTCCCCACCTCTCCCTGTGGCTGAAATACCCACGTCTTTAAAAACACACAAGGAAAGCAAGTATGCCCAGTGAAAATCTGACACAAATACAAAATCACAGACATTGACCAAAAAATGAGGGAACAAAATTTAAAAAAGCAACACATGGCATAGTAACTCTCATTCCTTTACAAAAGAAAGGGAGAAAGAAACAAAGAAGGAGAAAAAAGGTGGTGTGTGTGTGTGGGGGGGGGGGGGGGGTTGAATCGAGCTGAACAAATACCAGAAACAAGGAATGCATGGCATTTTGGTTTGTTGAACTGATTAGGCTTATGATGGACATAATTACACATGAACCAAAAAGCAGCAGCCAAAAGTTGAAGAAGACAATTTAACCTCCCTCTCAACTTGAAACTGGTGCTGCTCATATTAACCCAGCACAATGAGGCTTAAAAGAGACCCACAAAGAAAAGCAGTGTTTCAACATCACTGCTGCTGTCACGACCCACTATTACCATCAGGACCCACTGAATATCAGCATCACTATCAATGTCCATCAAGCATCACCATCAAAGCTCATTCGGTATTGACATCACTATTGTGAACCAGTTCAGTAATATTTACAAGGCCCAAACCAGTACTTTTATCAGACAGTATCCGGTATGAACTTTTGCAACCAGTCAGTTTCATTGTTAAGTGCCCAATCAATTTCGGTTATCACTTTAGTATCAAGCCCCATTAAATATTGCTATTGGGGCCAAAGCCATTAGAAATACACAGTCCTTCAGCTTACTTTACCAATTTGAGGCCAAGCTTGATGCATAATACTGGAAATAAATTATTTTCTCTCTTCAACATCTCTGTGCATTAACTGTGAGTGGATTTCATGGTTTGCTTTCTGGGTGGTAATTTTATTTGATTATGATCAGAACAAAAAGTTGCCTTGAAGGAACTATACTTCTCAAAATATAATTTGCCCAACCAGGCCAGCCTATCTCTGACATGTCAGAGATCAAAATAAAACTTAAAATTGGTGAGTTTGGCTTGAAACGCTTGGCTAATTTATTTTAAATTTACTGCCTGTGGCAGTTATTAGGACTTAACTGTAAAACACACAGAGACACACACACACACACACAAAACAACAATGTCCAAGTGTCACAGTTGGCTTAATGGTTTCTCGCAGCTCTTTCGTCTTGTTCCTCAAGTGTCATGAACATGCCACTCTTCATGCCTGACATCAGTGAGGTGGCATGTGTAACACAGGCAACATAGAAAACATGTGCAACCAGTCCCACCCACTGCTGTTTTTGAAAGTCAGATTGCAAAATATGTCTAAACTCAAGGGAAAACAATTTACACCATTACATATTAATTTTGACCTCTTCTGTCTGTTGGCCAAATGAATGTTTTGAAAAACCTATTTATTTTTAAGGGGTGTGTGGTCTTTGCTGGTGGGGCACCAGGTTCTGTGGTAGACCAGTTTAGTCAATAAGCACAGTTTGTGGTGGCACTCCTTAAATATCCCCTCTTACTCAGATATTGTCACTCTTTTCTTAACAACAACAAAACACAACATATACACTCTAAAAATAAAGTATTCCATCAACATGTGCAACTTGTCAACTGCCGCAGTTCGTGATTAAAACAATACACCATACACCATACTCAAGAATATGACATCAGAAGACTGAATATTTGTAACTGTGCACTGCACAGCATTCACATTAATCACAGACACACATGCTCACTTAACATACAGTCAAACTCTTAAGTGCCTATAATCTTTTTAATAACCTATTCATCTCATAGTCATGCCTTTTGATTCAGAATATCAAGGAAGACCAGAATAAGGCTCTGTTACTCAGTGAATGCTGATAGGTGAAAAGAAAATTACCCACATGGGTGGAAGGCCTGATTTAGTGGAGGTCAGATGGGCAAGGATTGGGGCACCAGAGGCAAAGCAGCCATACAGTTCAAAGCCCTTCAAATTATTAAGAATCATTTTAGCCATGCTAGAAAGGAAAGTACCGGGAAAAGTGCAGTCATCAGGCAAAACTTGTAAAAGTCTCAAACAAAAACCTGAATTTACCAATTTCACAAAATTAGTTACTGATTTGCAATTTTCAACTTCTCAAGGCTACAAAATCAATACAAACACAAACATAAAACAAAATATACACACACAAAAGTCTAACCCAAATTTTGAAGCTAATGAGTCCCTTCAACACTGCCCAAGAAATTTGTACTTTTGGGAACAGCAATATAACCCAACAGGATGGCACTATGAAAGCATGCCCATTGGGGAACCAGGAAAATTGTCTTTTGACATATGTGGTCTTTCGATCCTGGCTTGTCCCTGAAACTGGAGAGCAGCTGTGTGAATGGCAAGCAAACACTACTTTAAAAATATTGTCACATAGCCCTGAGGAGAGACTGGCAGGTTGAGAGCACTTGCTCCTGCAAGCCAAGTTGAGCGTAGTCAAGTGTGGTCACCACATGGATGGTAGACCGTTATGTGCTAGGCTTTGCACTTGCCTCGAGATTTCTCTGAAGTCAAATGCAGTGCAGACTACAGAAAGTCTTTTGGATGAATCTTTAAACCAAGGTCCCCCCGTGTTATACACATGAAAAAATACCACATATGCACGCTGAAGATCTTGCAGTCCACGTCAATTTGGTGGATTATGGAAACACTAGTGTGCACTAAATATAAGAAACACAGTGAATCTGCTTCAGAGTGGAGAACAGCACCATACAAGTGATCGTTAATAATGGAACAGGTGCACATTCAAAATCTCAGCCGAGTCATGGTAAGTTTCTAAGCTGGTGCTGAGGGACACCACTTGTGGTCCCAATGCAGTGTTTTTTGTGAAACACGACACGTGTTTTTAATCATACAAACCACACTGTTGTGGGGGGGGGGGGGGGGGGGGGGAAGAAACATGAGATGCCTTAGAATTTCTCCCCTGAAAACGAGTTGGAATCAATGAAAGGCATGACATGAAGTGTCTTAGAATTTCTCCCCTAAAAACAAATTGGAATCAGTTCAAGCATGATTCCCAAGGACTTGGACTAGAGCCAAATAAGGACCTTATAAGTACTTGTAAGGACCAACATTAGATTTTGTAAGGACCATTGCAACAGTAAGGAACATAAAAAATGAGCTGAATTTTGCATGCCACACATCGAGCATAGTGTGTGTTCAGCTTATCTTTTAGAACCCACTCCTGGCATGCACTGTCCTTTAGCCAGCGGTTTTTGAACAAACATTTTCTTGGCATCTTTGCTGTTAGCTCAGGTTCTTGCACAGTTCAAATTTTGCAACCAAATGGCTGACCAAGAAGTTATTATGTAATCTTGCAACCGTGATTTCAGCTGCAGTGTGATCTAAATGAATATGGAGGAAAGCATCGTCTACTTCAGACATCATCTCAACCTATGTCCAAATGATTTCAAAATTCAGTAAATGTGTGGAACCATCCAGTGTTGCTGACTTGGAAAAATAAGAGGCTTTTATAACTACCCATGTGCATTTCTAGTATTAGCTGGACTTGTAAGGACTGTGATGCAAACATAAGGACTTGTAAGGACTTACTTGGCAATTTCAATTTGTAAGTACTTGTAAGGACCTGTAAGGACCCAGGGAACCTTGTAAAAGCATGACATGCAAAGTGCTCACATGGAACAAAGTTTGGTCATTTTAGCTCTTTAGCCATACAGTACACACTCCTGTCTTACTACTCTCCCACGAGTTAGTCCCAGGATTTGTTTAAAATTCTGTGTGTGTTTTTATTCAGATTTTTCTTTTGGCAATTGGATGCAGGAGCCCAACTCAACCTGACAGATTTCTAGCACATCCACAACAGTAGAACTGGGACCCAAGCAGAGTGAGAAGAAGTAGTTCAAACTGATTAAAAAAATGTTTTAATCCACCACATTTTGCAGAATGTTTCCAGGGTACAAATCAAATAAAAGGTTATATTAGTTGTCACTGTTATAAAGTCACAGTCCTTGGCACTTTATTTTATATTGCAATTGTCAGACCACATCACCAGCACTCTCTACTGTAAAACACAGGGTGTTTACATGTTATATAGTATACTCTCCTTTACTTTTCAACATAGCACACTTGTTTTTAATCACACAAACCCCACTGTTCAGGAGGAAAAGAATGCAAGCTGTCACAAAAATACAACAACAAACCAACATATACACAAGAACATAAATCCTCTCTCTCTCTCTCTCTCTCTCTTCAAGGGTAGCTAATGATACAGAGTGCACATATGACATATATCAATATGTATCATGCCAAACTGCTTAATTAAGCAGAAATTAAAACACAATCCTTTTCTGCTTAAGCAATAAACATATTGGAGTGTAGTGCAAAAAAACCAACCAAACAAAAAACATGAGAGCCAGAGGCATGTATTCAAAGCAGTAACAGTGTTTAAGTGCACTGTATGGCAACATGCCTGTTTGCCAAGTGCCAGTCTGCTGAGAACCAATCTGTCAATGTTTTCAGCATCAGATAACAAGATGAGCAAATGCCACTTTGCTGACAGAGCCAATCTGCTAACAGTGGTATGTTTTATAGCATATTATCTGTGTGTGTTACCAAGAATGAAAACATTTGATGTCAGTGGCTCAGATGCACATACACTGGTTCACATCTGCATATGCCCCTCCCAACACACACACACACAAGTACAGTAGTCACACAAGCACAGCACACACATCACCACACAGCCTGAACTCAGCAATTCGAAAGCTTTCCAACACCAGTGAACATTTGCCCTGGGTACAGCAGGCTTTATGACTGCAAGTTCTCAGTCTGTAAAGGCCCACACACCAAATTTTCAAAGTCTTCAGATTAGAACTGGGCAATCCGGCATGAAGAAAACGCTAGCAAACTGCCCCATAGCAGAATGGTATTTGGTACACCGTGACTGAGATGCACCACTGGTTAGTTATTTGTTTTTTGGAGATTAATATTCCATCAACCATGTAGGGTCTCCTCAGGACAAATCACACATTCAAGATTGTTTTACATGTAGGGTCTCCTCAGGACAAATCACACATTCAAGATTGTTTTACATCAGTTCAAAAGCGAGTCACAAAATCACAGGTTTGTCTGATTCACTGTTACAGTGTTAAGAACCAACCATCCACCCATCCAGCAATGCACAATAACACTGGCTGTCATACAGACTGGTGTTATATGAATTCATAACTTGTCCATTATTCACAAATAACCCTTTCCTTGCCAAAGAATTTGTACTGTCGATGCTACATCCTTCTCAGAACAATGCTAAAGATTTTAGACTACAAAAAAAGACATAAGAACTTTGCTGCTACGTATGAGAATGGAAATGCAGAGCAATTTAGAAAT
The DNA here is from genome assembly GCA_963584105.1 of Alviniconcha strummeri. NCBI lineage: Eukaryota > Metazoa > Mollusca > Gastropoda > Provannidae > Alviniconcha > Alviniconcha strummeri. The sequence goes on from OY757549.1 coordinate 7,037,774, forward strand.
GTTGAGGTCACAACAGGCAACAGGCCAGTGGGAAGCACTCTGACAGAGGACAAACATATCATATATGACATCCAACAGGCAGATAGTATCTTCCTGCACCTCAAACACATTAGCAACTTTTTCTCTTCACCAAGAAAAAAAATCTTTACAAATCTATTTCAAAACAAGCTCCAAATGATCCTCTACAGGTACAGGTGTACGCAGTGAACCGATCAAAGACCACCCTTCTCCTCTTATTTCCAGGCAAGCAGACCCATGAGCTAGAATCATCCTTCTTTAAAGACCGCTTTTTGCACAAATTTTGGAGTTCGACTATTTAATCCATAACATTCTCCAATTTAAAAATGCACACTTTAATGCACAAGAATCATAATTGCAAAAATAAACACAATGCATTTTGTGTCTGTGAAATGGCTACAGATTGACTCAAGTAAATCTGAATGTTCACACAAAATGGATGTAAAAACAAACACCTGTTATTGCACAACAAGTCTCCAGGTAACCAATATACAAGAACATATTCTCCTTTACAGAAAAAAGTTTGCCAAAACAAAACAAGCAAAACAAAACTATAATAATGAATTGATGTATAATTTAAACTGTGAACATGTAACCAGTTTACAGTAAAACAAAAGCGGCCTTCCTGAAAACTTTGGACAAAGCACACAAGTAGGTCACACTGACAGCAAGTAGCTCACTCAGCACAAGCAGTCATATTACAACAAGAAATATGGTGCATGGTAGAGCTAGCCTATTTGTAACTTCTCTAAAGATGATAATGCCATAGCAGGGAGCAAAATACGCTTTGTTGTGACAGCTAAAGTGCACATTTAGGTGAGGAAAGGGGCAAAAATTCTGAGGGCAGCGGAAGATGGAATGTAGTACTGTTCATGAACATGCATTATATATATATATATACATAAGTTACACACACACACAAATCATTTGCCTGTCATGACACACACACAAATCATTTGCCTGTCATGTTATGCTGGATAAATCCAGTTTGAGGAATGAATCCGGGTTGAAAAGGGGGGAGGGGTGGGGGAAAGGAAAAGTGAGCTCCTGACCATATTCCCAGGGCCAAATTTCCAAAAGTCATTGTACATTCTCATGCAAATAAATCTGTACAAAAAGAGATGTGGCTACATGGTGAAGAAATCAAACTTGGGGACTGTGAGATTGGGGGTTCAAAACCCAAGTTTTCCCCAAACACATTTTGTCCAACAGGTTTTAAATGTGAAAGATTTTCATGTGTTGTCTAACAGCTACGCAGAAGAGATCAAAGTAAAAACTGAAACTAAGGCATTTTTAAGTTCAAAAATATCCTGCTGATTTTCTGTCAGATTAAGAAAACAATTTTCCCCCAGTGCCCTGAAATAATATGACCCATCATGCATGGCCAAATGACAAAGCGGTCACTGACATGCACCAGGCCAGCTGTGACACTTGGGGTAAGGTACAGCCATGCTATGGTGGATCCAGCAAGCCCTCACTCAGTTGAGCACAAAATCCATAATTCTGGATTTTTACTTTGATCTCTTCAACCCACTGGATAAAACATGTTTTGAGAGCCCTAGTTCCTTTAAAGATATAACATGACTCAACTTTACACTTGCTGGTTTCCACTAGGCAGGACTGGCAATCACGTTTCTGCACAAACCAATAAATCTGACTAAATTAAAAATGAAAGTAATGCAAAGGTGAAAGCTGACAAGTATGAAAATCCTGAAACTGCTGGGAGTTCTGAAGGCTGCTGGCAATCAACAGTTAGCACACATGTGAGGCCAGAAAAAAAAGCCCTCAGAATATTCAAAGATTCAGAATTTGTCTAACACAACCACCTCTTGGCATGTTTTTAAACAGGTCCAGATTGTGATGCCAGATCGACAACATGCCATCAATGATACAACTGATCAAAACTTATCCACAAAAGAAGGCTGAACACACCTGTATCATTCATAAAAATAGATTTAAAATAAAATAATCTAAAACAAATTCAAATCGAGACTTATGGGGCCAGCTTTGGCCCCTTTGGTCAAGAGAGGGAAAAAGCTGCTGACATTCCACCTGATGATGTCAACATCAAACTTGTACATATCATTCTGTTGGATTCTGATTAACTGTGACATCACAACATCACCCCCCCCCCCCCCCCCCCCCCCTCCATTTTCAATTCAGTGTTTGTACAGATCAACATCCTATTCAAAATGTACATTTACCCAAAAGCAAACAAAAAAGCAGAGAAGACATTAATTCTGACAAAAACAAATTTAGTGTATACAAGCACAGCAAATGAAGCAATTGCATTTTAGATTTCACAAAGCAAACATATGACTTTTTCCAAGGCATCATATTCCTGTAGTTTACCACAAGGTAAATACAATGGTAAAAAATTTATTCAGGCATTACAAGCATTGTTCTTCATCTTTCTTTTCACCACTGCAAGGCAACAACCGACAAAATATTCACAAGTACGTTCGGTTTGCCAGAACAAACAAAAATAATAAACAATCAAGCAAAAAAAAGCATCTAGACTAAATTATGTACAAGTCTGCCAAATACATCAACTGTACAAATAAAACTCAAGAAGATACCCCCCAACTCGACTCCAAAAAAACACAAAAAAACTGAGCTTCAACTTAAAAGTTGCTTGTATACATGAGCCCAATCACGTGCCAGTTGAAAAATAGGTCCTGTCCCATATTTGGATTTGTACTTGTAATAAAATGCTGTTGTTCGGTTAACCACTTCTAGGAAATTCAAATAAAGGTCATGGTTCGTCATGATCAAATGCCTGTGAATAAACATTATCTCCAAACCCAGGCTTGCAGCTACTGAAAAATGCTCTGGACAGTTCATCACATTCACAATGTAAAATCACTGTTGATTTTAACAGCAAAGCCTGATGAAACACTGGGCACTATAGTACAGATGTCTGATCTATCACTGTCAGTAAAAATGATCACTTTCTGGAGCACACCAACAGTACAAATGCAGTGGATACCCTTTAAAGCGGTTGGGACTATTAAGATGCCTTTTTCCTGAGAAAAAAACAAAAAACTGTCAAACAGTACAAGAAAAGAGAATATTAGGGACACTTTAAGTTTGATCCTTTGTCTTTTGTTCATCTTAAACAAGTCTGGCTTCAGAGGTTCCTCCTGCTCACATATAATCCTTACTAACGTCTCATACATGACACCAGAAGTACATACACATTCACTCCTATGGGGAGGGGAGAAATTGGAACCTTCAGAGGTTCCTGCTACACACATATAATCATTTACACACATATAATCATTACTAACAAGGTCTCATACATGACAATGGAAGCACATACACTTTCACTCCTATGGGGGGTGGGGAGGAAAAGCATTAGCTGTAACCATCACCACCGCTGCACTTTATGCTAGGCTGAAATAGGACAGGAAATCAAACCTACAACTGCATGGAATGGCATGGGAGACACAGCACTCCTATTCAGTTGTTGATCTGGCCTCTGCTGAAGATTCTTTTTGGAATAAATTTGCGCAGGTAGAGCACAAGTCCAAAAGCTTCACCAACCTGTCAAGGCAAAGACGTGAAGAGAACCATCCTCCTCTTGACACACACAATGCATAATACATTAATTCATAATTCATGTAATATTTCATCAAGAACCATTTTCCACCCACTTCTGTGAGACAGTGAGTGTTCAGCAGATGAAGTGAGTCACAGTGTGCAAAGGAACCTCCATAAGAAAAAGGGGCTGGGAACACCGTTTCCTCTTCATGGAAATTTGCTGAAAGGGAACAATATCACAACAAGCATACAGCCTGTATTTTTAAATTAGCTTGTTTGAGATACCAAGAATTTCATCCGAAGGACTTCCTAAGAGGGTTCCCTTGTACACACTGGTCAATATATATTTACACACCCAGCGCTCTGTACACCAGAATACCTGCAGATGAAAGACAACCACTGATCTTCGCAAAGAAGCCACCATGTAATACCACAACACCAAGGACTAGACCACAAATCACATTTACAACAAGGATGTACACAACAAAATGACTTGCAATCAGTGAGTTACTTAATAAAATGGGGAGTGATATTTGTAGTCTCACTGATTGATGAAGATTTCTGTCAACCACTTTGTAGAGTAAGAATACATTATCATTAAAACTAGCTTATCACTGTGTACTAGTACTACATCAGCATCATGTCTTAAGTAACATATTTAACAAAGGTAAGTCTGTTAGGCAAACCGCAACAGAATGCACAATTAAAAAATATGCAGCATTACCGCCAATAATGCTTTTGAGATCTACAATCCAACTGATAACACCTTGTGTTACTATTTTAGTACTTAATAATATTTTTACATCTGAACTGTATTTACCCAAGTCCTACTAGTATTACATGTACTTACAGTTACATGACACTGGTGAAATAAGATAAAAACTGTCCTTGTGAAGTTGTACAGGAAAAAACACAAACTTATGTAACTTATATCCAGCACAAAATAACATACGCATAGAATATTAAATCACCTGCAAATGAAGTCTAAAAACTGCAAACACAATAAGAGAAGGTACATCACCCAGATAGTAATAAACCAAATAAAAAATAAAACAAGGCTAACTGCCACAGTGAAAAACAATTCACAAACTGACAAGAGACATCATACAGAACGTTAACAAAGAAGGAAAGAACATTAAGTATCCAAAGAATAAATGTCATGGTACACTGACGCTCTGTTTTTTTATCACTTTGACTTTACATATGTATATATATATATATTCAGTCACACACAACACATACATGTTGCATGTCTACACATGATGAAAATCGAAATAGTTGACAAACAAACATAATTCTTGCGGCAAAAGCATGACTGCAATTTCTTTATAGATTGCAGTGGCCAGTTCACATAAAGAACCTGATTTTATTCATATCTGAAAATGAAACAACCAACCAGTTCAGCGAACACACAAAACTTGAAAGCATTCCATACAAATATATGCACAGCTATGTATGGCAACTGACAAGATTCAAGACTTGAAGTGTATGGATGGGGACAGGTTACTTTAGTTACATGCTGAAGTTATTTCATATGAATTATAATAAACTGGCATCATACTCTGACTTCAGTTGTTCGTGGCTGTTACTGATAAAAAGCTATTCTGAAGCTCTATGATTCATGAACACAAATAACTGTGATGTTTGAAAATGAGCAAACTGAGTTTTACTTCTTCTAAATCTAAAACACATGCATTGAAAAGAATCCTTGACAACGTCTGGATAGCAATACTTTCCATTACCCCAATTCAGATGGTTAAGTTCTAACTTAAATTAACATTGCTGAATTACTGAAAATAAGAAATAAATTTCAAACACACTCTTTCTCCCCATTTCCCATTAAACTAAGTTTCAAAGAAAAAAAAGTGAAAGAAAATATTACTAGCATTAGTAGTTAACAAATAAACAACAGTTTCCCCTTACATAATACAAAGGCATATGTTTTCGAAGACTTCTCCTAATTAGTAATTACTACATTTGACTTGACCAACAGCATCAATAAGCGTGAAAAATAACCATCAGCAAGCACAATCACTCTTCTCTCCTTCTTCTCTTTGATTGGCAGACTGCAAACCCCGATGCCTAGGACTTCCTCTCAAGTTCACGAATTCACCATGTGAGGTGTCACCTGGGACAAAGTCTGCCAAATGAGCAGGCATCATGGGTCTAGAATTCTTCAGTTTGTGCGCCACCGTCATGAAAATGGCATCCACATGGTTGGCTCTTTCATCATCCTTTGCCGATGTCTCAAACAATGGCATGTTGTGCGTGTCAGCAAATTTCTGAGCCAGGTTTGTGTTAACAGCAACACGCTCAACCACATCACATTTATTGCCCACAAGAATGCGGGGAATGTGCTTGTTCAGGTTATGGCGGTCACACTCCTCAATCCACGCTGGCATGTTTTCAAAAGAGGACATCTTGGTCATGTCATACACAAAGACAACAGCATGAACGTTCCTGTAATAATGCTGGACCATGGACTTGCGGAATCGCTCTTGACCAGCCGTGTCCCACAACTGCAACTGAAACAAAGCATCCCAGAACAAAACTTAAGGCTACTTAATAGCAAAAGATATTAATATTAATAATATAAAATTAGTAAAAATGGTATGAACATTGTTCCAGTTCCAAATCTTTGCTTTTACTTTGATAACCAGAAGACTAGATACACTGAAACTGAAAGAGAAACAACACTCCTGTAGTTAATCTACTATTTCAAGTAAATGTTTGGGTTAATACTGATTTACAAACCAAAATGCATCTTGCCAGAAAGTGTTTATAGCAAGCGTTCCCTGGTTTGCATCATGCATGCTGACAGTGATTATAGTGATAGGATTTGACAGCTGATACTTCATATATAATATCTATATCCCCCATGACCATGTCAAAACAAAAACCTTTGGCCAATGCTCTTTCTCTGTGTTCCAAAGCAATGGAATTTTCTCCTTTCTGATAACTGCCACATTCAGTCCTCCCATGCCTTCTTGTATATTATATGAGGGATACAATAATATTATATGTTTTTGAGGTTTATACATTTTTACATCTTGTAAGGCGGTGTTTAGAAATTACCATTATTGTTATTATTTATGTGAGAACTACGTTAAAATCAGTTAATGAGTTATCCAAGGGTGATCCAAAGTGACTGGTGGAGCACGGGGAGTGGGGCACAAATTACATGCTGGTACAGTAGAACCTCATTTAAAAGGCTATCTTGTAAGTAATATATATATTCTTAATAACTTATGAAGTTAAACCATAAAATAAGTGTTGGTTACCCTTGGCATGAACTACTGGAAGTATGATTTTCTATGAACAAATGTAAGTAAGTAAGTTGGTGTTTTAAACCCACTTAACCAGTGTGGTTATATCAGGGCGAAGTATGAATAAACAAAATGATCAAACATATATATATATATAATACATATTGGTTTCAATATATTACAAAACAGCATGAACAGGACAGGCTGTAATCACTGATCTGTAAAAAAACATGGCTGCAACAGGTATCAATGTACACCCACATATCTACCCACACCCACACACAGTGACATATTGTAATAACAGTGCTCTTTCTTTCCTGCATTATCTTTTTCTTTGCAGCAGACACTTTCACTAGTTTAAGTTATATGTGTGTCCAGATCCATTTCTAAGAATAAAAAAAGTAAGACTAAAGTAACTCCAGTAACTGAGTAAACTAAGACTACATTTAAAAGCACATATTTTAACAATGTGTAACAATTAAGTAGTAAAGTACTATCATTTACTGATTTAATTTTAACATCAAAGACAAGCAGGGGTTGCATTGCCTTTCAGAGATTTGTGTCAACTGACGCAGAACATTACGTATTTTGCATCAATGGTCTGAAAAATTTGTACAGCACAATCTAGAATTAGTGCACAAAGAAAGCCAAAGCTTCACAATCTATAAAGTGAGCAGGTAAGATGAAAACAGTAAAAAGAAAGTCTCTCTGTGCACCCCAAAAATGGAAACTTTCACTGATTCAGTGAATTTGTGGGTCACAAAAAGTTTGAATCGGTTGGAACATTGTGGGACATGGGGGGTGGGGGGTAGTATTGCCTGATACTGTGATAGTTATACTTTTTATCGACTGAAAAACTACAGTATAGCTTACAGTTACACATTTATTTTGACATTGCCCAGATTCTGCCCTTTACTGACTGGACTTGTAGTGCATGCCAGAGAGGAATGCCACAGAGCTATGGCTGAAACGACACGAGTTTTCAAGATCTAGTGCTGAGTGATGCGGCAGCTACCAGTACCAGTGAGCCATAACTTGCATCAGTGTCAGTTTGCATACAGTGTCTCAGCAATGTGGCTAAACTGTGTATGACACCTGAAAAATGCAACATTTTCACAAAATTTTGCAATGAGCAAAACCACTGGCATGTTTTGTTTCTCTTAAATTTTCTGGACCTGACTTGACCAAAAACCATTTTTCAAAATGTACTACACGGCCCATTTAATACATTCTGATTCAGTCAATCAGTCATGCTCTCTTAAACTTAAAGTAAAACAGCAGTCTGGTTGAGCTGATACATGCTGGTATGTTTTCAAAAGAAGAGTTGAGGTCATCTTGTTCATGTCATGTAGTGATGTACACAAAGATAACACCATAAATGTTCCTTTATCTTGTCTCTTATTTCACATTAGACTCAGAGCATCTGATTTTTCATTTAAGGCTTGTCTAGACTCTAGTATATTAGTAGTACTAGTAGTAGAAACAAATTATTTTAATGTGCACAGTCTAACTCAAGAGAAATCATCTTAAACAGATAGACCTAATTTTGTTATTGTTTATACATCATTACATGTATACATGTCCAAGAAAGATTTAATTCTGATGTTTCTGTACATTTGTAGCCCTGAACTCTGTGAAACTGTATTAATGAATTGCTTATTCGTACTTATATCTGTTTGTGGCATAGTTGTGCTTATTTGTGTTTGTAGCATAGCAAGGACTGGCTGTTAGATAGGTCCAAATGGACCCAATGCAACTATTCTTCAGTATTAAAGTTTTTGAGTTTAAGTTTCAGACCATCTCTTCAAAGCTAAAATGAATGGGACATTTGTCCTGGTCCTGCCATAATGATAGTGTATGTTTGTAGTTCAAACTCCTGCTATCAACTTGGGCAATGACTGATGTCCAAGATTAAAGCACATAGTCATAGTCATATATTGGTATTGCTTTTATATATATATAAAACTATTAAAATAAAATAAATGTTTTTTTCTTCTTTTTTTCTTTTTCAGAGGGATTAGAGCTGGATTAGAAAACAGTGATTCATGCAAGGCAGAATTTGGGAGGACTTCTAAATGTTATTTTAAAAGTTAACTGGAAAAAAATAATGCAGCCATAATAATTATTTTTTTATAGGATTAGGATAATAGGAATGAAGACTATCCACAGTATATTTAATCTGATTTTTTTAGACCTAACACTTAACACTATAACAGTATTACTATAACTATTAACACCACTCAGTCACTTTTTTTCAGTTTTTTATATATTTTATTTGATTACTGATGAATGTCCATGGTGAAGTGATGCTTAATGTCCTCAGATGTCAGTTGACATATTAGGGACAAGTTGTGACCAATGCCGAAGCACGGTTCAATAAATCTTTACATCCACGGAAACCAGAAGGCTCGTTAGTGGATGTCCATGATGATGATGAGTTGATGCTTAATGTCCTCAGATGTCATTTGACATATTAGGGACAAGTTGTGACCAATGCCGAAGCACGGTTCAATAAAATCCACATACGTAAGGTGTATGCGTGTTTAGCTGTAACCTGCCACCTGCACTTTTTGGCAGAATGACCGGGATTTTTTATGTGCTACTGTGGTAATACAGGGGTGGAACGGATACCGAAATAAGAGTCAGCACAGAAAGTCGACCCCGGAGAAGAAAATTCTCCCGCCGTTCCAGCAGGGATTCGAACCCACGACCTTTCAATCACGAGTCCGGTGCTCTAACCACTGAGCTATCCCCGCCCCAATGGATGTCCATAATAGTTAATACACATATATATATGTATATAGTATATTAAATAACAGTGTTACTGTTAGTGTTAAATAAGCATTTGTTTGAACCTTTTTGTGTTTTGGTCCATAATAGTTAATACAAGTTGATACACACAGACACACACACATTGGGGATTTTTGCCTGCATGTCCACTGGGGATTTTATCTCTCTGGAACTAACAGTAACACATACTTTAACAGCCTTGACCCCAGCTGACCAGTGTAAACAAACAAGGCAAACAAAGGACAGCTTACTTTTAGATATTCCGAACCCACTTGTACAGATTTTTCTCGAAAATCAACTCCAATAGTTGCCTCCGTTTTGTCCGGAAACTTTCCAAGACAAAATCTGTATGTCAAACAAGTCTTGCCAACATTTGAATCTCCGATCACTATGATCTTAAAAATTCTTCGTTGGGCTTGTTTCTCTACAACTTTCACAGCTCCTGCTTCAGCTGTTTCCACGACAGTTTCAGATCGAGATGCATTTGCCATGTCGCTCACAGTATGGCCGTCACTTCCTTCTCCACTCATGTTTGATTTTCAGATGGGTACAGATGAATAAAATCGTAGACAATCAAAACAGAAGCAAAAAGATGTTAACTATCGCCAATGAATCGCATCCACATCAAAACATCATGCGTGTCGCCATCTTTGTTGTCGTCGCTGGCAAATCCAATAACAAAATAATAAGTATTATTTTACAGACGAATGGATATCTGTAATAAATTTGTTAGAAGATGCTATTTTGAGTTTATTTTCAAAATGGTAACACTTTCTTTATCAAAAAATATCTTAACGCCTTAACGAGAATTAACGCGATTCAAGATCCGCCATATCGGAATCCGCACCTCGTGGTGCGTTGCGTTGATTTAGTTTCCAGCCCGGGAAGTTAGGTCTGTTTAGCCATATAAACCATAATGCCTACAAGTAACCCTCTACCCCCGAAAGAAAATGCTCTCTTTAAGCGAATTCTGGTGAGTGTGTATTTGTAAAATCTGTCCTTTCGTTCTGAACATGTCTTTATATGGTTGGCACCAACTTCGCTGACATCATTATCGACGCACTCAAATCTCAACTGGGCATGTCAGAATTTTCGTTGTAACGAATCTTCTGTTCCTGTTGCGGGGTTACCGAAGTGCGATTTTTTTACACAACCTATGTACTTCTTTTTTACCAGTGTTTTGACACAATGTTCAAACCAGAAGATTGGTATGCACTCTGTTCCGGTGTGATTTCCCGTAAAGCGTCCTCTAACAACCCCACACCCCTTACCAGTCTACGCCACCCACTTTCCACCCCATTTATTCAACTCTTGCCCATCATTGTTCAGTCTTTTCAATTAACATCCGTTTATTTGTCTGATTTTTTGTTGTTGGTGCAGATGATTCCACCCATGTCGGGTGTTGCAGTTAAATATTACCCAAAGAAATGTATCTTACTTAGTTACTACATTTATAACATGTGGCATGTAAAGAGGTCACCCTTGGCATTTGGTGAAGGAGGTACAGGGATACAGTTGAACTAATTGAAGGTTCAAGGCTAATGCGATGTAATGTTAAACAACTTTTAACCTACTTTTTTTTCTTTCTTTTTTTCTTTCTGGCACTATTGTACTTTTTGTAGGTTTACTTTGCTAGACTGGAACTATTGTTGTCATAATGATAATGATTATATTCCTCATAACAGCGAATATATATTACATAACACTGATAGTTTCCTTGTTTGGCCATAGACTGTGCTGGACTTGAAACTGGCAGTATTTACTGAGAGTGAGAAGGGTGGACTGACTACTGAGAGCATGTGGTTATCGGTAATATTACTAATAACAAATATTAGTATATTAGTTTGTTTTGTTTTTAATTATTACTGTAACTGTAGGAACTAGGATTTGAATGACTCAGGGGAGTCCAAAATTAGACACCTTTATTCTGACAATTTACACTAGAAAGCACACACTTTTATTTTGTATGCATTTTCCTTCTTTTTGGGGTGGGGGCAGAATTTGGTATCCTTTTTCCAGCATAAAAAACTCATACTTGCACTCAAGACAAGTTACAGCATACACATTATGTATTAAATCTTTCTGAGGTGTAAATCACATGCGTGCGTGCACGCATACACACGTGCATGCACGCACACGAAATGAAAAATGAGGAAACAAAAGAACATGAGTTTTTGCACATTAAATATAAGTTTTTGCGACCTTGACTGTATATGGACAGCCCTGGAGTATTGGAAAGGTAAAACTGTAATAGTTGTTGGATGGTCATTGTACTTGTTTGATCATGATCAGTTTTAAACTTGCATAGGGCTCTTAGATATATTGTTATGAACAAGAACTATGCTGTTCTGAACTTTGAGTATAAGACTTTTTTTTTTTCTCAGTCTGTTAAAGTTAGTTGTTAGTATTATAGTAACATTGTTCTTTTTAAGTTATGCAAGAGGGTGTATTGGAATCACTATGTCCATATGTCCAGATTTTATCCACATGATGTCTTCAGAACCACTCAGCCTCTTGTATTTTTCTGTAACCAAACTTGGTATGGTGTTGCATCATCATGAGCTAGACTAGCATGCAAAAACAGTTTTTGCTAACTTTAACAGTTTAGGTCAGAGTGAAGGCTCAGATTTATATCAAAAGAAGATTGATTTATAATATTTTCTAAACTGTTTATCATTTTACAACAGATTTTAGTTTGTTGGTACATCATTCATTGTAAGCTAGAGTGTTTTTTGTGAAAGGATTGAACTACTGTTGTCAAGCTTTAACTCTTTCAAGACTTTCCACGTCTTAAGACGCAGAGCTTAGCAGCACACTTAACAACAATCCGTGTCTTTAGATGCGGTAAGAATTAAAGATTTTTTATGGTCTTACCGATGTTTAAGTTGACTGGTGGCAATTATATTACACTAACTGCATCAATTTCGGACACTTTCGGTAATCTTCCTTAGTCCAGTCGAGTGTTCCTTTGTCTGTTTTGGCATTTGTAACACGTGTGTCAAACTGACGAAAGTTGTACATTTCAAAATAGCAGCACACAGAGTGAACATGCGTTACTCGGCGAGGGAAACTGGGGAATTAGTACTGAATGAGGGCTCAGATCTAGAAGATTTTTCAGACAGTGGTTTTGAAGAGAACAGTGTTGATTCTGGCGAGGAGTTTGTGCCAGTAGATCTCGAGGGGGACTCAAGTGACAGCGATAATAACCTCTTCATTTTCATCATTAGGATGCATGCAGCCAGTAGAATAAAACTTTTTTAAACTGTGTTTGGACAATTCCGACTTTGCTGTTGCGACAGAGAAAGGTATATGATATGACTGTGGATTATTTATCTGACAGGTACACATCCCAAGCTTTCTAAAAATGTATATGTTTATTTATTATTCTTAGTATTATTTACTACATTACATATATTTTTAAACAGGCAAAAGCAGTGCGTCTACAGGAGCCAAGTGCACCATTTTGTGGCGTCTTGAATGAGTTATGGGGAGGGCCAAAACTTCATTGTATGTTTGTCAGTCCTATATTGTTTTGTACCACTGGTCTTTTTTGCAACCAAAGTAGATGCTTGAACGTACCATTGTATTACTCATATTTCATAACCAAACCAAGTGGACATATACTTAAGTTGAATAACACTGACTTACAGTATCATTGCCATTGGGCACACACTGGGAAGTGAGAGTGGCTAATGTTTTATATCCAAACACATAAGAGGTTAAAAAGAATGTTATATATTATGACATGGTACAAAAATAAATATGATAATAAATAGAGTTCTCTTTAACCTTTTATGCGTTCGGATTGTGTTTCAAAATGCTAGCACTTGTAGCGCTAACCCTAGTATAAGTAAGTCACCCTTGTTTCAGATTTTTATGACTAATTTTTTAGTTACATGCACACTAAGTCACTTGAGATAAAATGTTAGTGTCCTTTTTGAATGTAAGTTTGTTAAGTGGCAAAAATAAGAATAAAATTAAAAATATTGTTTTATTCTTAACCATAAAAATATTGTTTTATTCTTAACAATAAAAATATTGATTTATTCTGTTTTGTTTTTGTTTCTTCATTAAAAGGGGTGGGGGGGTGGGGCATGATCTGAACTGAGTGAATTGCTCAATTAGCATCTTATTCAGTCATCTTTTATTCTTTCTGCAGAAGTGCTATGAGCAGAAGCAGTACAAGAATGGGTTGAAGTTTGCCAAGCAAATCTTGACGAATCCAAAGTTCTCTGATCATGGAGGTGAGTTTTGTGCATTGACGTTTAAAAATAGTAAAGTTAGAAAATGAGATGCTTTGTGTGAGTGAATGGGTAAATCCATATTGAATAAATTATAACTACTGTGAGATTTGATTTTTAGTTTCTGATTTTGGTCCAATTTCAAGGTTACCAGAAGAATATGCAAAAGAAGTTATTATTTCCTATCTGGAGTTCTGATTTATTTGGCAATTGAAATACTTCTTGTTAAAGAATGCATAAGTTTAGTAGCCTAGGTTTCAGGTAAAGAGCTGTTGTAGACTATATCTTTTTAATGGGCATGGTACAGTAATGTTTTGCTGAAGTTTTTATAGTCGCTAAAGGCTGTGATCCACAATTGATCATGGTCATATGACTAGATGATGTTTGATCTATTGCTATGGAAAATCACAGACTGTGATGTTGCCATCGAACAACAGATCATGCAGTGTAGGTTTCAGACCTGCTGTTGCTCTGTTCATGAATGATGATGATATAGAGTTTGGTCTTTCGCCCTAGCTCTGACAGAGTAATAATAATGACATCACAGTTGTTTCCCATAGCAATGGATCATACATCGTGTAGTCATATGACAGTGATTGAAAGTGGATCATAGCCAAGCTGGTTTATGACATCTACACCATAGGTCTGTCTAATGGATAGTTTTTCATTGGTGTTCAAATGGCAGTAAGTTTGTAACAGACAACTCCAATTTTATCAGATGTTTCTTTTTTAACCGCCCACGTTGCTTAGGCCAGCATGAATAGAAACAAAATCAATTCAGTCAAGACAGAACTGTTTTGACAAACAGGTTTGTTGAAGCTTAAATTCACAGCAGTGTAATTTGTAGTAATTAGTATACTGATGTATCATTGCAGCTGTTTTTCAACCCTTTTGACAAGTTACTGCTGTCATTGCAGAAACACTGGCCATGAAAGGTTTGACCCTCAACTGCTTGGGCCGCAAAGAAGAGGCATATGATTATGTCAAAAAAGGACTGCGCAATGACCTCAAAAGCCATGTCTGTATCCTTGATTACTAGCTGCCTCAAGTGATTGGTCTGACTGGGCAGTCTGATTTGTTGCAAATGAGCAGTGTACAGTGAAATAGAAACACTGATCTATTCTGCAGCTTTGGCTTGTATGAACCACCAGATTCCTCTCTCCCATCTCAGTTTTATTTTTTGTATTGAGTCTACTTCACTCAGATGGTTTCAGCAGGGATTTATAAGAGCATAAGACATTAATTGCAGGACTGATATATGTCTTCAGAATATCTTATTAAGGTCAGAGGCTACAGTGAAAATTTTCCAAAATTGTTTTTGGGGGTCAACTGGGCGATTGTGTGATTTTGTCAAATTTGTACTCAATTATCATATCTCTTTCAGGATTTCCTTCTTTTTTTTCATAAAAATACTTATTCTGTACAAAATAAAGGTGTTTTTGAACCAACTGTGTGACTAATTTGCTTTTGGTTAGTCTACAAAGGCCATAAAGTCAAATGTTTGGTACTTGGTAACGGCAAATTCTCCCAACCGAAGCCCGCCATGACGTATATCGATAGATTCGAAATTTTGTCTCCTTTCACACTGTCTCACTGTTTGCGCTGAACCAGCCAATGATCGCTTGTGAAAGAGGGTTTTCCGAGCTAACCAGCGTGCACAAATCCAACGGAAATTTCCATATAAGGAAACTGGCGTCAAAGAGGCTTACCGATTGGCTGAGACAGGTCATGTGACCTACTTCGGCATACTCCGGCTTCGCGAGGCGCTTTTCTAGTTCAAATCAAATTTGCTTGTTTTCTTTTACATCGCTTTGAAATCACAATCATCATGGACAAAATGCCACAGGATTTGTCAAAATCTAACTCTAAAAGGACTCCATTGGGAGGAGGAAAGCGTTCACGGAAGCAGCAGTGCAAACTAGCAGCCCAGAAACGCTGGCAATGTAAAAGTGCCGATCAACAGCTGTCGGAATTGCAAGTTGAAAATGTATCAGAACACGTGCTGTCTGCTCACGGTGAGGCTACAACTTCAGCTAATTCAAGTTCCGCAGATCTTCATGCTGGTCATGACAATGTGCCACTGCCAGATGAACAAGACGACCAGTGCACTGCCAGAAGAAAACTGGACTTGATGAGGAAGTATGTTGGTGAAGCAGACGACACGGACAGTGACAAAGAACGGTGCTTCATGGAGATTAGGTGTCTGAAGTCTCTGTTTTCAGCTGTGGCTTGCAATGAATGTGGTGGAAACCTGACTGTTGCCTTTGGTGAGAAGATGGGATACTCGAGAGAAATCAGACTTGCTTGTGAGGTATGTGTACTCAAGTCTTGTTTATTTTGTTTTTCACCTTCTTTTCCACCCATTCATTCCTCATGGATTTACCATCTTTTGAGTTTGATTCATTCTAATTTCTAGTATCTATGAGACTATGTGAATTGTTCACTCTAGCTGAATTGTTTTATTCTTGATTTCTTCTAACATTGTGAACAAGTGTCTCAGTCAGTGCAAAAAGTGTTAGTACAGTGTATGTTTGTGAATGCATGTAGTCAGTACTGTGAGAGTGTGTGTGTGTGTGAGTGCTCAGTTTAGGTGTGGTTTTGTAACTTATGTTTTTGTCTTTTTCATTTTTGTCAGGAATGCACCTTCACAAAGCAGCAGTATTCATGTTCACGCCTGGATGGGAGTGACAACGTCACTGTTGGATTCGGCATCAACGATTCCATGGTGATGTGCTTCAATGAACTAGGGTGTGGTGAAGCAGCTCTGCGCAAGTTCTCGGCCATCACATCCATTCCTGGATTTGCTCACAACACATACCGGCGTCTTTCCAAGAAGGTGGGAGGGGCACATGCAGAAGTGTCAGCTAACGTGTTGTGTGCAGCTGTACATGCAGTGCATAATGCTTATGTCCATGGTGACGAAGATGATGGAAACAGTGATGTGGATGTTGGAATTAGTGGAGAAGATGATGATGTAGGGCATGTAAATAATAGTGATGTCAGTGAGTCTAGTGATGTGGAAGACCATGGCACTGACAGCAATCAAAGAGGTGACACCAACAATGATGGAGGTAGAGGCAGCAGTGATGATGGTGACACTGACAGTGATGGAGATGACGGCAATGGTGGTGCTGGGGTAGTTGATATCACGGTTTCATTTGACGGTACATGGCATAAACGTGGATTCACTTCTAATTATGGGGTGGGCATTGTAATTGATGTTTCAACTGGACTTGTGCTTGATTTTGAGGTGCTATCTAAATACTGCCAAGCATGTGCCCTGCACAGCAATAGGGAAGTGACAGAAGCAGAGAGAGAGGAGTGGAGGAGAGAGCATGCTTCTCATTGTGAGAAAAACTACGAAGGGTCATCTAAGGGAATGGAGAAGGAGGCTGCTCTACGATTGTGGGGACGCTCACTGCAAAAGAACAAAATGCGCTACACAAAAATGCTGTCCGACGGCGACTCAGTGGCATATAAAGCAGTGGTTGATGCAAACTATTATCCTGTGGAGAAGCTGGAGTGCGTCAACCACTGTGACAAGAGGATGGGGACAGCCCTGCGGAAGAAAGCGAAGGAGGGAAAGCTTGGTGGGCGTCGCCATGGTGCGTTGACGGCCAATGCCTGCACCACACTGCAGTCGTACTATCGAAATGCGATCATGCAAAACTTAAACAATCCAGAAAAAATGAGGCAGGCTATCTGGGCATCGTTTCTGCACTGCACATCAACGGATGAAAAACCACAGCACCAGCAGTGCCCAGATGGCCAAACTTCATGGTGTTTCTACAAAAAGGCCGTCGCCACTGGACAGCAGCCGCCACCACACAAACAGAATGTGGGAACCCCAATGTCAGGAGATGTCGCCAAGGCTGTGAAGCCTATATATGATCGCATGTCAGACCTGAATTTGCTGAACAGAGTTCTGCACGGTCGCACTCAAAATGCTAATGAATGCTTGAATGGCCAGATTTGGGCACGGTGTCCGAAAACTGTGCATGTTGGTGCCAGCCGAATAAATGCAGCTGTTGCTTCAGCAGTGTCCCATTTTAATCAGGGATGCTCTCACCTCTTCCATGTGATGAAGAAACTGGGGGTGACTCCTGCAGAAGAGCTGCAGGTGTACCAACAAAGACAGGATGCTAAAAGGTGTGCTCAAGGACAACTTCAGGCTCAAATTACAAGCAAGCGCGCCCGTAAAAACAGTAAAAAGACAAAAAAATCAACAACAGGCAGGCAGGAGAGACAGGAGGGCCAGACATATGGCCCAGGAATGTGTTAAAAGACTGTAATTACTGTTTATTGTACATTTTGAACAGAAAGTAAGTTACAGTAAGGCCAGATTAGTTTTCCATCTTTGTCTTTGTTTTTCTCAGATTCACACTTTTTGCTGTGGCTGCACATTTGCAAGACAAATATCTCAAGAATGAGGTATACCAGAGTGCTGAAAGTTGGCAGACAGTTGCAGACAATGTTGTTGATCATGATGGCACATTGGCTTCAGACATGCCACAGTCATTTCTTTTATTTGTAAGTTTCATTTATATGGCACTCAATTTGTTTCTGTGTGACAATATATGAGTTTGCCACCCCCCTCCCAAATAATTATTTACAAGAAAAACTCAGTGTCAGTGCGTCACCATGCTCAGCATGCATTCTAGTAAGTAAGAAAACAAATAGAAAGTGTGCAGAATGTTTGGTATGGCTGGAATTCATTTTTAAAATTTTGATGCATTTTTGGCAAAGAAATGGCCATCAAAGTCACTATATGCAACAAATACACTATTTTTCTTGTCTGTCTTATTATTTTATCCTAATTTGATTGATTCACATCATTTTCAACAACATGTACCCCAAAAACAATTTTGGTCTACTTTGTGTGTAGCCATGTCACCTTAAAAAAAAAAAACTTTCTCTTATTGACGTGACATCACTCAGTAGAACATTGTTAGCAGTCACACAATGCAGGCAATATTTATCAAACAAGTCTGGCTCATTTAAAAAAACAATTTTAAAAAAAAAAGGATTTGGCACTAACCCTGACACCCTTTTAACCCACTTGGCCCCAGAGCAGTTGCTGCCATTTCGCTACGAAATCCCATGTGAAGGGAGGTAACTGTGTCAAAGGATCCTGGTATAGAACTTCAAGAATCAGTAATAAACACCAAACAAGAGTTTCAGCTCCCTTCGTATTTCCCCCAGTTTGTGAATACAGTGTTCGTGTATATATCCAACAGGTTTAGATTTCTTTTTTTCACTCAAAAATAAAAGCATAAAAAAAAAAATCCCAAGTCAGAAAAGGCCACATCTGAATGTCAGTTTTTTAGGTACCTGTAGGGTAACCGACTTTGCAAAATTTCCAGTTTGAATCTCCAAACATGAAGCTCTGTGAGTTTGTTAGGGTGCCCATGGTAAGCTACTGAGCTAGATTTGCAGTTCAAATCTCAAAGGATGAAGCTCTGACACCATTGCTATCAAGTGTCCATCTCGCAACTTAAAAAATTCACAGCGTCTCTCATACTCCACTGAACTTTGAACAAAGGACATTGCTGGAAGTAGTAAACAATAGCAAAAACAAGGCTACAAGTCTCACGAGAATCCTGTGCCTAATATTTGCCTAAACCAGCCGCTACCAGGCTGTCTGGGGTTGCACGGTAAGGCAAAAGAGCGGGCAGTCTGGGGCCAAGTATTTTGAAATACAAGAGAGTGACTTCCACTACATATTATGCCTGATAAGTGTTTGTTTTCCAGAAAAATGCAATGCCACTGAGAGAGAAAAAGCAAGTTACTGTTAGGGCAGTGTAACCATAACCCACTTGGCGCTGCGCAAGACCAGCTGCCGCCCTTTCTCTGTGAAATCCCACAGGAAGGGAAGTAACTGTGTCATGATCCTGGTATACAACTTCAAAAACCATGATGAAAAAAAAAAAGGTTAAGCTTTTTCTATTTTTTCCAGTTTCCAAATACATTGTTCTTATATATCCAACAGTGTTTTTGTGTGTGTTTATCTTTTCTTCCAAAACGGTACATAATTTAGAGAGAAAAAATTGGGTCAGAAATGTGTCATGTAAATGTTGGGTTTTCCAGTTCATATCTCCTAGGATAAAACTCTTGAGTTTGTTAGGGTGCCCACAGGGAACCAAAAATTTGCAGTCTGAATCTCCAAGGATGAAGCTCCAACACCATGGCCAACAGTTGGGCTTTTGTTTATTTTCGTGTATCCATTGTGTTGAAAATCGACAGCATCTCTCAGACTCCACTAAATTTCAAACAAAGGACATCACTTGAAACGGTGTGCAGTAGCGGAAATGAGGCTGCAAGTCTCGTGAGAATCCCGTTATTGTTTGGATCAGGCAGGCTTTTGTTTGTATTTTGGTGGGTTGCATGTGGGCATGCATCACTGCATGTGTATGAACTGTTTCCCGCTCTGCTTCTAATGTCCAATACCTATAAGCTAGTATCAGTAGGACTCACTGTGATGCATATTTTAGCAGATTGTTTTGAGTACTCAGGGCATCATTAGACTTTCAGCATAACAGAGGTACCGTCAAATTATTTTTAGGATTTGTAGATATAAATGTATTTTATTATTATTGTTGGATTTGTTCCCCATCAGTTTTCGTCCTGATATCTGTTGCTATCATGGCTGACTGGGCGTTAAGATCGGTTTATATATCCCCATCAACTAATAGCCTGTTTGTCTGCAGTGACATCTTGGGTTGCGTACAATGGGAAAGTGAAACTGCTTTGAGTGTATTGCCACATGAGAAATTGCTCTGCATGTGATTATATTTAGAGCAGACATGGACTTTACGGTACATATGCTCTTTTATAGAACAGACGTTGAAAACTTTTTTTTATCGGAAATATGAACTTTTTTACAGTTGAAGTACACAGTCACTTTTTTTTTTTTTTTTTTTTTTTAAATAGTCAGAACTGATCTATTCATTTTCAAGCAAATGGGCATAATTATGATGGGTACAACACAACAACAAAGAAAGGAATGGAAGTGTGGATAAGACAGAAAATTTTGTATATATATAATGAACACAGAAAAAGTAAAGGGAAAGTGGGAGAGCGCACATGAAGAATAAGGATTTGGATACATACTTACAGTAGGTGGATTGAGGTAAGCATTTTGGCTTTGCAAGATGCAAGGTTTTGAGGTTTTATGATGTGTCACTAGTTTAAGTTTTAAAGAATAGTAGTCACGTTGTTAGTGGTTAGTCACGTTGTTAGTGGTTAGGCTTGATTTTGTATTCCCTCAACTCTGTAAGTGTAACAAAGTTAGGACAGTAGGAGGGGTGTCTGTCTGGGTTGGTTAGATCCAGAAAAGACCTTTTCAGCTGCTTAACTTCCTTTAACCATAACTTGATATGAGTGTGTTTTTGTACTTGTAAAAACAGAAAAGGGAGGGGGGGGGATTTTTCAAGTTTGTCATCAAGGAATGAAAGTCCAGGTGCATAGCCATGTGTTTATCCTTGGATATTGACTGTTGTGTGGTTTGAGTTGTAAAAATAGAAAATAGAGAGGAGCTGGTGATATAAAGCTTAAAGAAGCCATTATGTAATGATGTATCCAGTTCGTTAGCTTAAGACAGTACATGTGTACCTGAGTTTGTTGCCCAGATATTAGCTTAAGTTTATAAGATAGTGCTTGTGTACCTGTGATTCTTTCCCAGATGTGGAATTTTATAAGCCCTCTCCCCACTTGCCAAGGTAACAAAGTTTGGGTTGAGGAGTTTAAGTATGTTGGAATCACCTTATCTGTCACTGTCTCTCTCTGAGAATTTGTGTGTGTAGATCATTTGAACTGCTGAACCATTTTCTAACCAAATTTTAGATGGTGGCACATTGTCATGAACCAGAGTGGCCTGCAAATAGATTGGCTTGCTATTTTCATGGTGTAAGGTTCCTGTAAGGGGTCAGTTCCACAAAATAAAAATTAAACACACACACACACAAACATAGTTGATTGGCCTATAACATCTTACAGACTTTTTGCAAGTAAACTTTATGTGATGGAAAATTATAGGCTGGAGTAGCATTCAAAAAGTTGGTGGATGCCTCCCCTCAAGTTCAAGGTCACAGCAAAGGTTTAAATACTGAAGAAATGACGGTCCCATATCCAGGCGATACTAAAACACTTAGTGTAATAATCATTTGCAACTAAACTGTGTAACCATATGCAACCAAGTGGTGTGTCATGCAGAAAGATTGGATTACTTCTTCCATGTCATGGTCACTGACTGAGTGAGGGTTCAGCTCCTTAAAAAAATAATTGCTCCGTTTCTTATGAACTGTTAGTTGTTGCAGCCAAAGTTTGTGTGATCATACATTGTCACAAGCAGGAGTAGCATGCAGAAGTTTGGATTGCTGTCTTGAAAGTTTTAGCAACCAGACTTGGTATTTGGACACCAGAATGTTGTATGAATGATTTGGAAGCTGTCTGCAACGTTAAGGTCAAAGTGAGGGTTTAGATCCTCTGTTTGTGAGATAGTTCAGGAGCTGTGTGAGAGTCGAGGTGGACGTCCTGGGCTGTCCGTCCTAACGAGCCTTCTGGTTTCCGTGGACGTAAAGATTTATTGAACCGTGCTTCGGCATCGGTCACAACTTGTCCCTAATATGTCAACTGACATCTGAGGACATTAAGCATCAACTTATCATCATCTCTGTTTGTGCCATCTTCTAAACCATTCCGCTTTTTGTTTCCAGACATGTTCAGTACTGGCTTCACCTGGCTGTTTTAAAAAGTTACATTTCATTCTGTCTACTAATAACCTGTCTGCCATTGATGACCTCATTATCATAGGTTGTGCACGATAGGAAAGTAAAATTGCTTTGATTGCATGTTCGCATACAGTCCTCTTTTTTTGGATGTGATTTTTTTGTTATTGAATCATATATTCCCATGCACTGATGCAGTACTGAATTATGATTTTTTTCAGTCTTCAACTTCTTCCATTTGTTGTCATTTTACAGTTTATACTCGTATGAAACTGGATTATGGGCAAGGAGAGTGTACCATCCAAACTTGGTGTGTGTGGGGGGGGGGGGTGCAAGTTATGTGTGCTGCTTTTTGACCAGGTGTGCTTGTCCTCTAGGATTCATGCAGTCTTTAAATAATTTTTCTATGCCCGAGCTGTGTGATGCCTTAACCAAGACTCAGGTTGGCATGTGTTTGGTCTGCTGCAACGTTCAGATCGCAAGTATGAAGAGGCCATCAAGTGCTACAGAAACGCACTCAAATGGGACAAGGTGAGAACTGTTTCTTTCTCTCCCTGTGTGTAAATGAGTTCCTAGATAAGACAGTTCAGAAGGGGTAAAAAGTAGAATAATGACCCCAGTAAGATAGTTCAGAATAGGTAAAAAGTAGAATAATGACCCCAGCTGTTTTGTCTTGTAGTGGGGACAGCTTAGTGGAAGAGCACCACACTTGTGCTGAAAAGGTCATGGGTTCGAGTCCTGGCAGGAGTGGCAGGATAATTTTCTTCTCCAGCGTCAACTTTCTGTCCTGACTCTTAACTTCAGTTTCTGTTCCACCCCTGTGCTGCCACAGCAGCAGTTAAAAGATCTTTTTGACAAAAATACAGGTGGCAGGTGGCAGCTAAACTCAGATGCACCCTGTGCATGTAGTTTGGCATGAAATGACTGTAAACTGGTGCATGGTTATATGGTGTACATAGAACTTATGCCAGCAGTTTCACATGGCACCAGCCATATGTCAACCAAACTCAAATGGCGCTGTAAGTACACCACTTGATTGATATTTAAAAGCGCACTATAAAAAGCTACAATCACTTATTCTGAAGCGCACATGACGAATATGCATTGAGTCTGCTTGAGAGCAGAGAATAGTGTCAGCAACAACAGTGGTTGTAACTTTATACAGCTACGGCAACCCAAATGGTAAGTAATTTTTCATGTTTAAAAACAAAAAGTGTTGTTTTTTGGGCGGGGGGGGGGGGGGGGGATAATATTTGTATTGGTTTCGCAGACAAGCAGTTTTTATTTTATATATATATACTTTTTTTATAGCAAGTGTGAAGTGTACTGTGGTGTTACAGGACAACCTGCAGATCCTGCGGGACCTGTCCCTGCTGCAGATACAGATGCGGGACCTGGAAGGATACAGGGTAAGGAAACAGCATCCGTGTGTGTTGTTATGGCTCTCTTGTATTTGTTCTGTAAAAAAATTAAAATCATGAAAGTGTTCCAGATATACAGATTACCCCCTCAAAGTTCCAGATTTGTCCATGATACAGTTTCACATTTAAAAACACAAATATGCAAGATTTGTTTTTGAAGTGCCTCTGCACATGAATAATAAACATAAGCAAAAGAAGTTGTTTCTACAGTGTTTCTAGAGGAGAGTAATGCTAAAAGCCGAATGTTCATGAGAAGTGGTCTTTTGTAGCATCTTTGTCATGGTTGAAAGGGGTGACAGTGGCACAGGTAACTGATTTTTTTTGTGTGTGTGGTGTGATTTAAAAAAAAAAAATGAAATCTTTTTTGCTGGAGTGACTGTTTTACAAGCGGGCACATTAGCTGTTCTTTTACTGAAAATGCAGCTGAGTTCTTTGGTGATTTTATGCCAGAAAACCTAATTTTGGGGGCAGGTTCACAGTGTACTTGTAAACCTCAGTATGACGAACAGCTGAGTTGGAGCCAGCACTGTATTAGTCACCTGTTCAAACTGTACCAAAAGCAGTTTTGGGAAATCTTTTGAGGGATGGTTTGTGAGGTTTATGTGGACTGTCTGTAGTGGGTAGCTGTCGTTTTGATCCAAACCACCTTCACACCAGTTATATCAGTGTAGTCTCAAGAAAACAGAAGCTTTACTGCTGCAGATGATGCTATCAATAGATCCTTCTGACAGTGTGTGAAGGGGGAATCTGTACTCTCCCCTCAACTTCACATGCTGCATGGAGATGTCTCTAAGTCTGATGCAGTCTTTTTGTTGCAGCATACAGGGTAAATGTCAAGTAGATGTCAAATAGAAATGCCAGTCCAGCCATTTGCTCATTTGAAGTGATCGGTATGTTTTCAGTTGGTATGTTTTCAAAGTTTTTAATTAAATTAGTGGGTGTTTGCAGGACACTCGGTACCAGCTGCTGGTTTTGAGGCCTGGTCAACGGGCATCGTGGATTGGTTATGCCATGGCTTATCACCTGCTCAAGGACTACAACATGGCTCTGCGCATTCTAGAAGAATTCCGAAAAACGCAGTCGGTGAGTTTGTCTTTACAGGTTGGCATGGTTGTTCAGCAAGGTTGCTGAAGACTCGCCATATTATACTACAAATATTTGATAAACATTTTCATCGGGGGGGGGGGGGGGGGGGGGGGGGATGTGTAAAAGTGCATGTTTTTGCTGCAGATGATGCTATCAGTAGATCCTTCTGACAGCATATGAAGGGGGAATCTGTACTCTCCTCTTAACTTCACATGCTGTTTGAGGAGAAATTACTTCTGATGCAGTGTTTTTTCACCGTTTTTTCAACTGAATAAAATGTAATGACGACTGTCAAGGTTACTTGGTACTGTTTTTCAGTGAAGACATGAATAACCTGTACCTTGCCACAAGCATTTAGCCATCTTCCTCAGCAGAGCATCTCTGACCGATTTTTTTTTTTTTAGATGGGGGAATACAAGCATAGCATGTTACTTCATCCCATTGTCAAGCAGAAAGTGTTCAGACAGGCAGAAGGTTGTTTCACTGTCTGGGAAAGTGAGAACCTGCAAATCATACTGTTATGATTATGGTGTATTAAACAGGGATTGTGGCTTTAATAAGAATAATACATACATTCTCTGTAGCGCTATTTGTCACCGAGTGAGCTCAGTGCACTTGTTCACATGTACATAATATATACCATTTACATTTACTAACATATACAAGCAATATATGCTTAATAAATTACACTGTTATAAAACAAGTACTTCTAAAATGGCGCATAAAGTAACTGTTATAAAACATAGAGACATTACAATAATTTGTAACAGGTACATAATTCTAAAGCAGTGTACTAAGTAATTATTATTATTACTACGCTAAAACATGTACACACACACAAACACACGTATCTCACTTTCTTACTCTCTCTCCTCGCACATGCATGCATACATTCTCTCTCTCTCCCCCTTCAGATTGTTTGATGCCATTGTGATACTGACCAAATGTCTGAACACAGAGCTGCATGCAGCAGTATGCTTTGTTGCAGCAACCCTGAGTGACTCTGGGCACAGTGAACTGCTTTACAAGAACATGTTGACTGGGGAGGCTGACAACAATCAGCTGTGTTGTTGTTGTTGCAGCAACCCAAAGCATTTGACTATGAGCATAGTGAACTACTGCTGTACCAGAACATGGTCATGCGGGAGGCTGGCATGAACGAGGAGGCCCTGCAGCACCTTGATGAGTATGACCGCCAGATTGTTGACCGCCTCAACGTCAGTGAAACCACAGGTTAGACCTCTTCCCTTCTGTAGACTCTGGATGTCTAATGGGAATCAGTGTTTTGGCTGCTGCTGATAAGATCATTTGGTCTGCTGAGTGAAGAAATAGAAGGGCTGTAAATAATGTGATTATTATTAAACCTGATGGTGTGTGAGGTGGGGGCCTGCCCTCATTCTTCACCTTACAGACAGGTAGGTAGGCAGATCATTATAACCCGAGGCTAACTTTCTAAGATGCAACATGGTGTTGTTGTTTGTGTGAGACAGAGGTGACAACTTTAGCGGTCAAAGAGGGAAAAAAATTGAGAGATACATGCATGTCTGTAGCTAACCCTGTCATCATGGTGATGATGGCTACATTCATTCACAGTGGTAGTCATGGTAGCAGGTCACGGACACTGTCACGATTGGTGTCCAAGTTCATGAGGATCTTAAACTTCACATTGTTTCTATTGATGTCTGTTCTTTGTCGTTATAGATCTGCCTTTCTGAAACTAAAAAACATAAATGTACTCCAACTTACACCATGCTGCTGGATCTTTTTACAGCGGAGATATTTCTGAAGCTGGGACGCCAGAAAGAAGCTGCCGCCATCTACCGAGATCTAATCAACAGGAATCCAGAGAACTGGGCCTACTACAGGGGATATGAAGAGGCCATGTCCTTAGGTAGTGCATGATTTGTTGCCAGACACTGTTTCTCTCTTTCTCTCTACATTTACCATCCTCGTATGAGCTGGGCATAGGTTTGTTTCATATTGGCTTGCCATAACTGTCAACAGTTTCCTCTTATATTTCACTTTGTGTTGAATATGTGATACCCTCTAAACATATCACTATTTTCCCAAACACCAAACCTTGGGGAACAAAAGATCTGAAGGGGGTTCTGAACAAGAAGAGGGTCTTTTTCCAGAGTACAACAGATGAGAAGAAACAAGTGAACAGGGAAGTTAGGGGGGTGATTAGAAAGGCAAAGGAGAAATATAGGAAGAAGATTGAGTTGAAGTTCAGCAGTGGCTGTCTTCATGCTGCTTGGCAAGGCATTAAGAACATGGCAAATGTCAACAAGGTGTCTGCTCCTCGTCAGTCAAGGGTTAGTCTAGAGGGGGTGGCTGATGAGGCATTGCCAAACCACATGAACAGTTTCTTCACTCGTTTTGAAACATGATTTTTCATCACATTTCTGATGTGAAGCAGTCCTTGATGCCAGACGACAGTGCTGTTACTGACTAAGCATGTTGGGGCTGTTCAAGCATATAGGTGTAAACAAATGCCCAGGTCCCCGATGGGATTTGTGGCAGAACTCTCAGATTTTGTGCCAAGCAGCTTAGTGGCATCTTTCAACGCCTCTTCCAGACCTCCATAGACATGTGTACCATCCCTGACATTTGGAAACTTTCAACTGTAATTCCAATACCTAAAAAGGATAACCCAAAACTACCTAACAACTTTTGACCTATTGCACTCACCTCCCTTGTTATGAAAATGTTGGAAAAAATCATTAAGTTCTTCATTCTAGCTGTCACTGAGTGTAACCTAGATCCTCTTCAATTTGCTTACTGGTCTGGGAGGGGTGTTGATGACGCCAAGGTGTTCATCTTGAACACCTTGTACAGGCATCTTGAGAGAATTTTATTTGCTGATTTTTCTTCTGCTTTTAACACCATACAGCCACACATTTTAGCAAACAAACTTGTCTCATATTTTAATCTGGACAATCATTTAGTTCTATGGATCATTGATTTTCTCACCAACAGATTGCAGACAGTTTTTGTCAACAGCTGTTTTTTAGAGCTGTCACTGACATGTACTGGGTCTCCTCAGGGGTGTGTCCTGTCTCCACTTCTCTACATTCTATATACAGACGACTGCAGAAGTAACCACTTAAATAGGTTTCTGGTAAAATTTGCAGACGACAGTGCTCTACTGTCACTACTTCAGGGATCTGAGCAGTACCATGGACCCGCCTTAACTGAGTTTGTTGACTGGTGCGACGAAAGTTATTTAGATCTAAATGTGACTAAAACCAAGGAGATGATTGTTGATTTTAGGAGGCAGGAACACAGTCCTGGGAAGACCATTATCCACGGTAACGAAGTTGAAATTGTCATTAAATACAAGTGCCATGGCACCATTTTTGACGACAAGCTGAAATCGGACGACAACGCTGAAGAAATTGTAAAGAAGGGGCAACAGCAGCTGTATCTCTTGCGAAAGCTAAATTATTTCTCTGTTGACCAAAAGATTTTAACTCTTTTTTTTACAAATCCTTTATTGACAGTGTTCTGTCGTTCTCTTTCATCTGCTGGTTTCACAGCTTGGGAGTGAAGAACAGGAACAGCCTGCAAAGAATTGTCCGTATCGCCTCCAAGATAACTGCAGTGCCCCAGAGAGACCTGGCTCTTTTCTGTGAACAGCAGATCTTATGGAAAGCCCGCTCTATTTTAACGAAGAAGGACCATATTTTAAACCAGGAATTTACTACTCTCCCATCAGGTCATCGTCTTAGATGCCCCATTTGTAAGACAAATAGATTTTAGAACTCTTTTATGCCAGTCGCAGTTCACCTTTTAAACAACACATGAAGTGTACATGTATACATGAAGTCTGTGTGTGTGTGCGTGTGTGTGACTTTGCCACGGTGTGTGGGTGGGTGTGATTGTGCCACAGTGTGTGTGTGTATGTGACTGTGCCACGGTGTGTGCGTGTGTGTGTGTGTGTGTGATGTTTTAATTGCTGTGTGTGATACTTTAATTAATTGTTTTACAAGTATGTGATCTTAACTTCATTACTATTTTATGATACTTTAATTGTTTTACAAGTATGTGATCTTAACTTCATTACTATTTTATGATAAAGTCACAGTTGTTCTATATTTATAACAATACTGTGGTTAAAGTAACTCTTTTGTTGGTGGTGTTGTATTGTTCTCTTAACTTTATACATTTTTTTTGTTTTGTTTTTACCAGCCTGCCATGACCACAACAAAATTGCCCTTTGTGGGATGATTAAAGTTTTTTGAATTGAGGATAAATTTTCCCCTTTTTTCCCCATCCCTACCTGAGGACATAGGGATTGGTTCTGTGGACTGACCTGAAAAGTTTTGAAGTGTGCATTTGCTTATGACTGAATTTGATGGTCCTGAGGTGACTGTGTGAGGCTGACAGGAGAGTGAAATCCAGTTACTAACTAACTTCATATGTTGTATTCCAGACAACATGGAGGAGAGGTTGCAGTTCTACAAGGAAGTGTCAGAAAAGTTCCCACGAGCAACAATGCCAAAAAGACTACCTCTGACGTTCACTACTGGTTCGTTTCCATGTGTGTTCTGCTTGTGTGCAGTTGTGGTTCTTGTGTAGTTAGGCTTCTTGTTTTTCTTCCTTTTGTAAACAAAGTTTTCAAAGTCTCTGGTTTATTTTTCCTTTCATCTGCATCGGTTGTCTCTCCCTTTTCACCGCACATGCACACACACACATGCACACACACACACATTCACATTCTCTCACTTTCAGTGAGCACCAAGCAAGATCAAATAAAAGTCCTATGTTTTTCTGTGTGTAGGTGAGACATTCAGGACTGCAGTGGATCATTTCCTGCAGAATGCCTTACGGAAAGGAGTGCCACCACTATTTGTGGTGCTAAGGCCATTGTACAGCGACCCAGAAAAAGTGAAGATCATTGAAGAGTTGGTGCTGGGCTATGTTTATTGTCTCAAGGACACTGGGTACTTCAGTAAAGGTCAGTGGATTCAGCTGTGATACTTACTCTGATGGGCTGTCCACCAATATGCGCGGGTGTAACACATTCTTTCAGTCTCTGCAGGAACTGCTCACAGCACAGTAAAATGGATAAGGAGGGGGATTTACAGAAATATAAAGGAACACTCTTGTAAGAGTTTATGTTGGTTTTAATTCACTAGGAAGGGGATTTACAGGAATATAAGTGAACACTCTTGGGTTTGTGTCAGTTTTAATTCACTTTGCCAGTTTTGTTTATGTCAGTTTTAAGTCACTTTTCCAAGTGCTGTCATGGTTGCCCCAGTGTGTCTTGAATCAGTGCCTGAAACTAGTGAAAGTTTTAATTCATTTTGCTAGATGCTGACTGGAAGATTGTTCCAGTGTGTGTCTTTAGCCAGCATCTGAAAGTTATAATTCTCTGTGCCAAATGCTTTCATGGTATTGTGTGTCTTTGGCAGCTGTGTGAAGGTTTCAGTTAAGCTTGCCAGATGCTCTGGAAGTTTGTCCCAGAATGTAGGAAGAGCATTTCTGAAGAATCTGTCTCTGGGCTGTTTTGTATAAGAGGCATTGAGCATGGCCTCAGCAGTAGTGTACAGGCACATGGGTGAACATTGCTAGGAGTGACTGACTGTTAAGCTTTAACATGCACATTTTAATTTGAAACAAACCGTGGCATTATGCGAGAGGGGCTAGTTTGGCATAACATTCATCAAATCATTCTCCTGGTGGTATGCTAGTTCTGTGGATCATTTTTTGGCATCTTGGAGCAGGGAATAAAGGTTTCTGCCCTGGGCATAGACTGTTCTGATGAACAAGGTCATTACCTTCTACCTCTCCTTTTCCAGAGGGCAGTGGTGACGTGGAACCGGCCACAGCATTGTTGTGGACATACTACTACCTCGCCCACCACTTTGACCAGTTGAGGCAGTTGCAGCGTGCCATGGAGTTTGTGGACCTGGGTCTGGAGCACACCCCGCTCTTGATAGAGCTGTACGTTCTGAAGGCCAAGATACTCAAGGTAGGGGGGGAGGGTGGTCAGACAGAGTTGGATTTTATCCTAGTTGTAGCCCCTGTCTGGTTGATGACATATTCACAAAAATGGGGATCATGTTCATCCAGGAGGTAGTAGGATGATGCTATGGAATAGTGATTGTTATGCAGAGCATGTATGCACGCATGCATGGGTGCACTCCTGCATATAGACACACACTCATGCAGTTACACTTTTCTGACCCCTTTTACACTGTAAACTCCAAAAGTGTGTATTTTTATGTTGATAAAAGTACAGACTAAAAAGAAAACAGGCATGACTGTGCTTTGGTCAGGTTTGGATCTGGGATCACACCTGAAGATGGGGTCTGAGTGTGTGCATAATATGCTGGGTTTTTTGTTGTTGTTGGTGGTGGCAGTGTTTTTCTTTTGTGGGTGTGGTGCAGGGAGAGGGGGGTGCATTTCTTCAATGCCACAGAATGTAGAGGAACTTCCTTGTGTTGTGGCAGCATGGCGGTGACTTGGACGAAGCGGTGAGGATGATGGACGAGGCACAGTCCCTGGACACTGCTGACCGCTACATCAACTCCAAGTGTGCCAAGTACATGCTGCGCGCCAACCTGGTGCAGGAGGCCTGCGACATGTGCTCCAAGTTCACCAGGGTGAGTGGGCAATGGCAATGACGTGCATCATCATGTAGCATGTAGAGGCACACTGGCCTGGTGCACAGTCAGTCTGGATTCTGTCCTAGCTTGAACCGCACAAGGTTTTATGCAGGGTGCTCCCATCTGAGCTCTAATGTCCCAGTTCACTCAGCTGTAAATGAGTACCTGTATATGTTGGGGAAGGTAATCTGCCGTGCCCTGGTGTCATATATGATATTCAAGACATGTTTGTCTGCTTGGGCCAGTGAAATTGAGTTTAACGTATCACTTCCTCTCACACGATGTTTGCATCATGTTCCACATTGGATGGCAGTGGCAAGGATGTTATTTTTCAACAGTTTCAAGGATTTTGACAAATTTCAAATTCTTGCAGTAAGAAATCTAGTTGAATGGGAGAGGGCTTGGATGTAGGATTGTTTTGTGTTTATGTCAGTGTTTGGGAGATGAAAGCTGGCATTTTGAGCAGCTCACTGGGGTGGGGGTGAGTGATGCTTAATATTATGAGGCCTTGTGACTCAGGGTACACTTCGTAACATGCACATTGTCCATCAGTCCATGTTGCACAGTAACACACTGTTCATAGTGTTTCTTGCTAGTCGGGGGGGGGGGGGGGGGGGGGATCTTAAAAAAAACAACTGAAATGAATGGATTGGTTGTACACAACAGTATATGTATGTAGGTAAGTCCAGCCAAATTTTGAAAAGCAAGCAATGCATTCCATTAATATGTGATATTAAAGAGGGTCACAAGGCAAGTACACAAACCAAATTTCATTAATCTATAATATTTTTTGAGATATCACTCTTCAGATAGTCATCATTTTAGGCATTTTATGCGCATTTACAAAATGCCATTTTTGTATGGCTCTAGCATAAAAAGTATTGGTCACACATCCACCCAGCTTGTTCTACACAGTGTCTGCACAACATAGACTAAACAAAAAAAATTCAGTAGTCATCCTTCCTCAAATTTTGGAGATGCAGAGTGCCAAAAATGGAAAAATCACTAATTTTGACATTGTCTGATCGCCAATCTTTGATGGTACCATGACAAGATCAAACATAACATGGGAATGGAAAGAGGTACAACCATAATTCTGGTATCAGCTGATTCAGCATTAATTAGACAATACAAATTCACAAGTCTGAAGAAGTGCAAGCTAAATTTTACCTACAAAGGCAAGTTTCCCTGAGAAAAAAGGGTGCAAATATCCCGTGAATCTTTGATGGCAATAGCATTAAAGCAAATCAAACTCTGCAATGGAAAGAGATACAGCCATGGTTCTGTATCTGCAGATTCAGCATTAATCAGAGAAGGGAAATGCACAGCATATGGAAATTTAGGCAAATTATAAATATATGTAGACTTGTTTGAATGAGGAAAAGAAGTTAAAAACTGCAGTCCAAGTGTGGCCTTGTGGTAGATGTTGAGGCCTGCCTCACTTTCTAGGACCAATTCTCTCCTCAAGATGATGAAACTGATCATCCTCTGAAATCATTAACAAAGAAATATATAAACAAACAGGTAAAAAAGATTTATTTCAACATAAACAGCACACTAACACTTAATACTCACCAATTAAATACACTTAATACTCACCGATTAAATCAACAATTCTGAAGTTTAGTTGTAAATAACACTTACTTGACTTTGTGTGAATCATGCAGTAATAACTTGAGAAATAAATAAATCAGAAAGGTACAAACAGAAGGAAGCAGACAAGAACTAATTTTCAGGTATCTGACTACTACTACCAGTCTCAGCTATTGAAACAATCCCAGAAGCAAAAACCCGACTGGAGTCACTCTTGCCATTATTTAACGATACTTAAAAACAAAAAACTTCCCTACTTTAGTTTACATAAAAGACCTGGATTATTAAGGAAAAGTAAACTAACAAAAATTGGAGTCCCACATCAATGACATTAAAAAATGTACATGCTCAAAACTGTATTTAACATTGCTCTGTGAGTATTTTATTTTCCCCACCCCCTACCACCCCCACATTTGATGTGGCTCTTGAAGTCTGTGTGTGTGTGTGTGTGTGTGTGTGTGTGTGTGTGTGATTATTTCTTTCATTTTGTTCAGTCTTTCTTATTGACTTTATAGTTACTTCTGTCTTGTTACCATAGTCTTGTCTTGTCAATCATGCTTGCAAAATATTAAACAAAAACCAAAAAACTTGTCATTATTACTCTCTTCTTTTTTTTTACCACCCCCAGCCCCTTGTAATTATTATAATTATTATATGCAAAGACTGAAAGAATCATGTAATTTTTTAGCTAGTGTGCCAGGTCTTCCATGAGCACAAAAGGTAGAAGAGAAAGAAGGGGAAAAAACAAGAAATAAATTCTTCAGAAGCAAATACAATTCCAAACTCTCAGTATAACATTAATTTTGGCTGATGGCTTGCTTTTATTTTGTTTTGTCTAGATGAGCAGATCTACTATAAAATATTTTAAAAAATGGGTCGTTACTGCATCGTCTGCTAGCTAAATCAGAGTTATTGTCCTTGACAAGAACAATAAAAAAAATTTTTTTAATCATTCACTTGCTAAATTTCCTTTAAAAAAATTCACTGTTGAGAACATACATCATACATCACGTTTTTGTCAATTCAGATTTATGGGGAAAGAAATTACTACTTTTACAGCGGTTTGCATTTTGGAGGAACTAATGAGAAGATAACTCTGTAATGTTGTTTAAACTACGACCAGACCACAACGAATCTGCTTCAATTGCATTCTAAGAGATGTAAACAGCACAAAAATACAGTTATGGTTGTGTTGGAAACTTACTTAGTTATCACTAAAATAAAATAAACTTACCACGGTTTCTTTCCAGTTCCTCCAGGGTGAGCATCTTTCGCGCCTCTCACGTAGTCGCAGACTTTAGAGATCGCGCAACTCGAGCAGGCAACAAAATCTATGGGGTCTCCAATTTCTGTTGCACGGGAACTTTTACAAGAACTCGCTTCCGTATCAAACGATACACCGTTTTAAAGAGCAAAAATTTGTCTTTCGAGTGATACCAAATTCAATATGGTGCATTCAAACTTTCTTGGTGTAAATTTAAGGTAAAAATGAATGGGTTTTTTCGACTCAATTTTTGCTGCAGTCGAAAACGAAGAATTTTAACGAATTTTATAATGGATAAATCTACGGGAATTCCTCTTTCAAAAAAGTATAACTTCATGTCTGTACGTTTTTCTTGTAAAAGTTCCCAATGGTTTTCCGAACGCAACCATTTTCCGACCTCGCTTATCTGACTTTCAACGTCAGAACCATGCTCGGTTTCCGACCGCTTGGTGTGTTCATTAAAACTTCTTCCAAACTCACATCATTCACGCACAAAATAATGGCATCATCAGGTCGTAAAGAGATAGTTTTTTGCGTGACAGTAGTTTTTATTGACAAACTGCACAGAACAAGGCAGATATGACAAGTTGAAAATGAGCAATATTTGCCTCGCGATGACCATGTTACCCAGCGCTAAAGAGAGGCTGGTCCTACCTAATGTATGTGTCCACTGTGGTATGCAGTAATTGTTGAAGTAGTGTTGAACATTTTTGTGTTTGCACAACATAGCATCAGCTGTACATCAGAATGCCCACAGTTACCCACCATACTGTTTTGTTTTATGTTCCCAAGTTGTCTTAGCCATACAGTTTATGGAAGTCCTAGTTTTTGGCATACATAAATAAAGCTACAGTTTGCGTAGCAGTCTGCAGAATCCTCTGTGCATGTGATCAGATAGTGTTCCATTGTGCCACAGGAAGGGGTGTCTGCAGTGGAGAGTTTGAATGAGATGCAGTGCATGTGGTTCCAAACTGAGTCTGCTGCTGCCTACCAACGAATGAAGAAGTATGGAGAAGCTCTCAAAAAGTGCCATGAAATTGACAGGGTAAGTAGCAACTCTCCCTCTCTCTGTATGTAATGATTTGTTCTGATTCCTTTGTTGTTTGTTTTCTTTGTCCACTGTTAGAGTGTTTGTGTAGGTTTCTTCCCACGTCTGATGTTCATCATTTATTCTTCCCATTTCTTTGTTTTGTTGCCATTGTTTACCTCTTGGATAGTTGCACCATATCAGCTGCATGCTTCCTGTATGTAATTGGGAGTGCTTTATTTTCTTTTCTTCTCATTTGGGGCCATAAGCATTGCAATGCCTGGTAGGCTGAAGATTTGGGAAATCAGAATATGACTTTCTACTGTATCTTTATCTGCATAGGGGGTTGGGGTTTGCCCCAGAAGATGGCACACCTAATCTTTTAGCCTAAATTCAGAAGTCTCTTTCAGATTTGTTAGTGCTTTTGTGCTACCACATTGCTTTTGTTCATTGCCTTAATATACCACGTTTCTTTTTTCTTTTTTTTGCCCACAACTCCAACCATTTGTGGAAATCATTGCAGATTAGTATAGCATTTATAGTTTATGTTCAGCTGTGTGCTTCTTTCTGTTTGCAGCATTTCACGGAGATCATTGAGGACCAGTTTGATTTCCACACGTACTGCATGCGCAAGATGACATTGCGAGCATACGTCAGTTTGCTGCGGTTAGAAGACAAGCTGAGAAGTCACAACTTCTACTTCAAAGCTGCAAGGATAGCAATACAGGTATGATGCAATACAGTTTGCATGTTAGGTTTGTGGACTGAAGAATTGTTGGGTCAGTAGCTATACAGGTATGATATACAATACCCTTAAAATGTTTAGCACTTTGAATTGCAGTACTGTCAACTTGTTAAGCTCTGTAAATAGAAGTGTTGGATCAGTAGCTATAAGGTTATGATGCAGTGCTGTCAGTGTGTTTAACTCTGTGAATGGATGAAGTTTTGGGTCAGTAGCTGTGCAGGTATGATGCAGTAATGTTGACATGTTTAGCACTGAACTGAAATTTGGGATTGATAGCTATACAGTTACGATGCAGTACTGTTAAAGTGTTTCAGCTCTGTAAATTGGTTAGGTTCAGGATCAGTAACTATGCAGGTATGATGCAGTCAGCCTCATGTTAATATGTTTGACTCAGTAAACTGTTTTAGGATGTGTCAATCAATAAATGTAGCAGCATAAATTATTATTATGGGGGACTTTATTAGCGTGATGGTTCCATTTTAACCTTCTGTTTTATTCCCCATCTGCATTCATGTGTAGGCCATATACTGTTATTATTTGGATCATGCAGGCACCACCCAGATTCTAATGCCAGAGTTTGTGTTCATTTCTTAACTTCCTTTATGTTTGTAAACTTGATTTGGACTTGTAACTGAACTTTTCCTTGCTTTTGTTTCCAGATTTACCTTCATCTACATGACCATCCATTAGCAGACAGTGAACAAGATAGTAATTTAGACACAGGTAACCTTTACTGATTTACTGGGTTTGATAGTATCCACAGAAATAATATGGAAGTGTAATTGTTTCATGTGTTTATTTGTCCCCTCCCCCCCCCTTTTTTCTTTTTCTTTCTTTTTTCTGCTCTTCTTGTGGAATCCTCTTGAGAGGAGCTTGTCTTAAGATGAAATTGTGTTTGTCACAAAATTATTTTAAAATCTGGGCCTTGCAGTTTTTCTCTTAATGCTTATTTTATGGAAGAGAAAACTTTGTATTTTTGGCTGCACAGACTGAACATCAGTGCAGTGCACAAAAGGAGAGCAAAAAATCCTCTTCCTGCCCAAATATTTTTCAGTGCTGTTTTGTTTTGGGGAGTGTCTCAGAGTTTTTTTAATTCATGGATGTTAGTTTTGTTGCTGAAACAGAAAACCTGACCCCTGCTGAGCTGAAGAAGATGAAGCGTAAGCAGCGCAAGGCGCAGAAGAAGGCAGAGATGGAACAGCAGAAGCAGAAGGCTGAAATGGAGCGACGTGAGCAGAACAAGAACAAGGCCAACGACGGTGAGATGGACGGGCCCAAGGAGGAGGAGCTGGTGCCGGACAAGCTGGCCAGAGTAAGGCAGACCCTGTGGTACCTTTTAGGGACTGGTTGGGAGGATGGGGCTGTTGCCTGTTTCATTTGCAGACATCAGTTTTCTGTCGGTAGAAGAAATCTGTTAATTGAGGAATGGCAGAGGTAATTTTTGAGAGGAGAGAACTGTACAAAACATTTTGAGAATTTTCAAGGGTCTTTTTTTGTTTGTTTGTTTTTAACAGATTTGTTAAATTCCATCAAAACTGATATTTGGAAGCTGATGTTTGACCTGCCATACTTATGGAACAATAAGGCATGGGTTTCATCTCCCATACTTCATATGATGGTGTTGCGTGTTCAGATTGTTTGTAAAGCAGTTTTTAAA
Source organism: Alviniconcha strummeri (assembly GCA_963584105.1). Classification (NCBI taxonomy): domain Eukaryota; kingdom Metazoa; phylum Mollusca; class Gastropoda; family Provannidae; genus Alviniconcha; species Alviniconcha strummeri. The sequence goes on from OY757549.1 coordinate 7,075,765, forward strand.
TGGATTTGTTTTTTTAAAGTAATGACAAGTGTCAACCATCTGCAGCGAAAGCTGTGATGTTGGCCAAATTCTAGATTCTGGTGGATGATAACCTCATTTTACAGCGTGATATGCATGTTGATGATGTTCACTTTGTGTACATGATGGTAAGCATTTTGTGTAAATGGTGATGGTGCACATGTTGTGTATTTGATAATGTGCATGTTGTGTACATGATGATGTGCTTGTTGAGTACATAGTAATGATAACACATATCAAATGCACCCATTCCCTCTGCATGTGTGATGCCCGAAGAGCTGAGAGATGTTGGTGGTGCGTGTGTGTTGCAGACAGAGGAGCCTCTGGAACAGGCAATCAAGTTTCTGCGGCCACTGCAGGCCTTAGCACCAGAGAATGTAGAAACTCACACACAAGCCTATGACATCTACTCCAGAAAAGGTGGGTGGATATTGACACTGTGTGTGCTAAAGTCCTAGTTGGTAGGGATACTTTGTGTGCTGAAGTCCAAGTTGGTGGAAGTATTGTGTGCGCTGAAGTCCAAGTCGGCATACACTTTGTGCGCTGAAGTCCTAAGGAGAAGTACTTTGTTGTTTTTTGTTCGTTTGTTGGGGGGGGGGTACTGTGTGTGCTGAAGTCCTTGGGAGAAGTGGGGGGTTTTTTTTGGGGGGGAGGGGGTAGGCAGGTGAACTGTGTGTGTGAAGTCCTAGGGAGAAGTGCTTTATGGGGGGGCTGGGGGGGGGGCTCTCTGTGCTGAAGTCTAAGAAGTGCTTTGTGGGATTGTTTGTTTTTTGGTTATGTTTTTTTTTAGGGGGAGGGGGTGGGCACTGTGTGTGCTGAAGTCCGTGGGAGAAGTTGTGTGGTTGTTTTTGTTTGTTGTTGTTTTCTGTACAGAGTATTTCAGTGTATTGAAGTCCTAGGGAAAAGTGCTTTGTAGGGTGTGGGTTTATTTTTAAAAAATTGGGGGGGGGGGGGGAATCAGGGGCACAGCTGCGCTGCCTGTGCTGAAGCAGGGAGAAGTGCTTCGGGGGGGTGCACCGCTGTACTGTGTGTGCTAAAGTCCTAGTTGGTATGGGCTGAAGTCCTAGGGAGAAGACGGTGGTTGTCAGGTGTGTGTTTTTTGGAATCGGGGGGGGGGGTACACTAAGGAGTCAGATGTAAGAAGTGTCAAATCCCTGGCATCAGAGGAAGCATGTAGATCTAGGTGAAGAAAAAATATCAAGCCTTGTACGATTTTTGTTTTTCTAAACTAGCTTGGGGGTGGGGAGGTCCAGGAAAATATAGTAGTAAACTTTGTATTGTGGTATGACTTGCATGATGTGAAGAAAGAGACGCAGGCTTAGTATTTTCTGAGTTATAAATACATATTAGGACCTTTTTCTTTTGTTGTTGCTGTTAGTTTAGGTCTTTTTGCGTGTCTCATCTGATGGCACTATTTAGGGTTTGCTTGTGTTTCAGGAAAGTTGTTGCTAATGCTGCAGTCTATAAAGCGTGGTATTGCTGCCTGTCCCAACGACCCCAAGCTCCACACCTGCCTTGTCCACTTCTACATGTTTGGTGAGTCCCCTCTCTCTTTCTTGCTCAGTCAGTCTTTCTCTCCAAGCCTCCCTTTCTTTCAATCTCTCTTCTCTCTCACAAACACACACTGCTGTTATCTTTTGCTTTTGTACTCCACTATGCCTTTCGTGGAATTGCTTCAGTGTGTGACGGTGCCAGCAGTTTGCTTCAATCAGTGTTTTCCATGGTGAAAGTTAGTGGTGCAAAGCTCATCAGTTCAATAAAAAAGCAGAGGGAGAAGGGATTACTGTGTTCAGCTACAGTCTGATGCACACACATTGCATGCACCATTGCCCCATGTTTCACAAGTTTTTTTATGGGGGAAGGGAGTTGAAGTGCTTGATGTGAACTTCATTGGCTGTGAGAACTTAATACCTGTGGCTAACTAACCCTTGCAGTAATAGTTTTGTTGATGTCCTGGTCCAGTGAAGAGCCAGAGTGAGCTTCCCACACCTGTCCAGACTGTGATAACAAATGAAATGGCCAAGATTTACAACGGCAAAGATCCAAAGACACTCAACGACGACTTCCTCCGCCAAAACAGCCACTCTTTAGAACACCTCTTGGCAGGTAAGACTGCTTGATATTATGACAAAACAGTGGGATATTGTATTGCACTGACTGCTTCAAAAATTTAGAACTGAATATATATAAAAAAAGCAAGGAATATTGGGGGGAAATCTTGAATTTTGTTGCATATCTGATAGGTGGGGGGGTGGGGGGGGGGGTAACCACTGCAAGTTAACACATTTCAAAGGTTGATCATTTGATAGTTTGGGGCTCAAAACAACTTCTCCTGAGGGAACAGTTGCCTTTCTTAGCTCATTTAGTATGTAAACATCAGGTAGTGACTGAGGGTGTTCTTAATTTGCAAATAGTTGTATGCTAGCATTGCTTGGAGTGGCGTTTTGTTCCTGTTGTATTGCTGTGCAAGGTCCGTGCAGGTACATTTACTTTCACCTCTGTGTGTTGTACTTCTGTGCAAGGAGTACATGCTGTTTCACCTGGGTGTGTTGTATTTCTTTGCAAGCAGTTTTGAAGTTACATGTAATTAAGTTACCAGGGTTTGTTGTAGTGCTGTGTGGACATTGTTTTGAGGATAGCCCTAATTTCACCTGGGTGTGTTCAAGGTGCCCGCATGATGTACACCCTTGACCAGAAGACTCAGGACCGAGCTCTGGGACTGGCCACAAATCTCTCTTCAGATGTCCAGGGACGCACTCTGGAGGTAAGTGCCTGTACCTTGTGTTACTGGGGCTTGTTGTCATTCCAGATAGTATGGTGAATGTCTGATAGGCTGGCTCTGGCAGCTTTTTGTGGAGGCCCTGTGAGCAAGGCCAGTTTTGATGACAATAACCACCGTGAGCTTGACACTGAGCTTCTTGGAAGGTTACAGGGACACCAGAAAGGTCAGAGTGCAGATTAACTTGTTAATTGTTATCTTCTGATCCTGTCAAGTTCAGACTACGCATGGACAAGCTTGAGAGACTATGTGTGGACAAGCATGTACACACAATGCTTTTTATGACTGGCCAACATTAAATGGCAGTCATTGAGATGTTTACCGTTCCTGCACACATGTTAGTGTTAGTCTTTGCTGGAAGTGTATGTAAACAGATCTTTCAATGTTTTCAAGATGATGACCTCCGTTAAGCTTTATATTTCGGATCAGTTTTGATGGGCATAATCAAATTCCAAGGTGACAGCAGTGGCACTGTGTGAAACAGTTGTTTCTTGTGACTTTGTTACTGTGCGTAAAAAGGAAAGTTGTATGTGATGATCAAGTATGTGTCAACATATATATTACCATTGTATTTTTGTATTTTTTTCTTTTAATGTGCTGGAAAGTGTGTTTCTTATGGATATTTGTTTCTGGACATAAAAAAAGGAAAAGTAGTATACAATGGTCAAGTATGTGTTTGCCATCCTGTTACGTGTACATTATTTGCTATGGCAGTTCATCCTAAAAAACAAGTGGTTGTGGTGTTTTCAGAACTGCACGAGTGTGTTGCAGTCATTGAGTGAAGGCAGCTTTGGGTCGTGTGAGAAGACAATCCAAGACTACCAGGCACAATGCCACACCCTCTTTCCCCACGCTCACGCCTTCCTCCTTCCCACCGCCAATGCCAAGACAGGCACAGAAGGCATGGTCCTCACCAACGGATCACTCTCCTAGAGCTCAACACCTCAGCCGCTGCATTTCTCTCTACAGAAAGCAAGATGTGGATGTTTGGCAGTTTGAAGGCTGAACTGAAACTCTGCTGGATTCCAAGTTTCTGATCGGCAATAAAAGGAGTGGATCAGTTCAGTGGTTTAAGACTCTTATTGACGAGTTGCCGAGTCCAGCAGGTCAAGACTACTGATTGTAGAGACGGATGGACTTAGGATTAGAGTCTGCTGACTGTATAGCAGGGGTGGGGTGGGGAGGCTGTTCAGCTCCCACCTGCTCTTATCCAGGACACGGGGGAGCACTGTTGACGAACTGCTGCTTGGGTGTTGGGGGCTCGAGCGTTTCAGGCTCTTGCCTTCTGCCAGCCTGCCGGGACTATTGTCTTGAAGTGTTTGTTAGTGTGTTTTAGTCTGTCTTGTTTCTGTAGATGCTTAGGGTTTCATTCCAGTTTCTAGTTGGGTCAGTTTAAAATTAATGGAGAGAGGGGGAAAAAAACAAAGAACTGTCTCCGGAGCAGTTACATCTTCATAAAGTGGTGCTTGCATATTTTGTCAAATGAAGTGCAGCCTTCTCAAATGCTGCCTGTAATACAGAAAATATCTTCAAATGAATTTATTTTGGGGTTGTATTATTTAGAATGATTTTCAGGTTTCTTTCTGGTGTAAATTCAGTTTTTTGTTTGTTTGTTTTTTAACACCAAACTTTATTACCAGATTTATTTTATGGAGAAGTTGCCTTGCGCAGGAGGGCTTATTCTTTGAAATAGCCATGGTAGGTTCGCAAATGCTGTTGATAAACACTCTTTCCATTTAAGAACAGGCAAGATGGTTATTTCTGTAGAGTGTTCTGAAGGCCGGTATTGGGGGGGGGGGGGGGGGGGGGGGTGTCAGCAGAGATCAAGAGTATCAGAAAAAAGAAAAGAAACCTGGGGTAGCTGAAGTGAGTGTGAATGGTTGTGCGTGTACTTTTTCAGTGACTGTGAGAGCATCCATTGCCGTGGATGCTTGTTGTTGCCACCGTTTATTTTCCGTTTTGGGGTTGTTGTGTTTTGTTTTGTTTGTGAGCATGTACTTTATTATTTAAAGTACTGCATCAACCTTTTTGTCTATAAACTCATGTGATCTGCTCTCAGAAGTGAAATGAAACTGTATTGTAACAGTGGCAGACACTTCACTGTTTTCCTGTGTACCTGTGTGTTTATGCACTTGTAGTCCTTTGTGTCCACATTTATGCAAGTTGTTTCAAGGGAAAAGATTGACTTCCTCTGCTCTACGATCTCTGTTGGCTGATGAAGTATGTCAGTGTGATTCTGTGTGTGTGTGTGTGCAAGTGGTAGGGTTTATGTCAGCTGGTGTAAGGCTGTTGGACTCCCAGGAGGTTTTTGTAATACAGTATGGGAAACATACCAAAAGACAGGGACACGGATACCCCAAAAACGCCACAATGTTTTGACAGAGATGCCTTATGAGGAATATACAAAAAAGAAACTGGTCCTAATACCAGGGAACGAGGATAGCTCAGTGGTAGAGCACCGGACTCGTGATCAAAAGATCGTGGGGCCATGGAACTGCAGGAGAATTTCCATCTCCGCAGTCAGCTTTCTGTGGCAACTGTTATTTTAGTATCTGTTTCACCCCAGCTTACTGCAGCAGCATGTACAAAATTCCAGTCATTCTGCCAAACATGCAGATGGCAGGTTACAGCTAAACACATGTGCATTCTACATGTGTGGCTTCGAAGGAAGTGACACTGTAAACTGGTGCATGGTTGTATGGTGCTTACAGAACATGTGTGGAGACAGCAGCAGTTTCACATGGCATCAGCCATGTAACATCTGTAGCACCAGTTGCACTTTTATGTACACCACTTCAGTGGGTGTTCAAAACATGCTGTAAAAAGGCTACAGTCTCTCATTTAGAACCACATGCAGCAAGAGTGCAATGACATCTGTTGAAATGTTATAGTGTGTTCTTTTGTATCCGTGTCCGGTCTTCTTTTGGTGAGTACGTTGGCCTTGGTCTTTACCACCTGTTCTTCTCACCAGCAGTCATTTGCTTTTCTGCTTAATACAATGACCTTTTTTTTTTTCTTTTTTTTTTGCCAATGATCCTTTTGACACCAGCTATGCTAAAAAGAGGTATTAATTAATGCCAGCTCTTTTTTTTTTTTTTTTTGCATAACTGGTTTTGTGACACCCTTTGTATTTGGACTGGCCTTTGCTTTTGTCTACTCAACAAATTTATTTGTTTTGCTTGTAAATTAAAAACATAATAGTTTCCAGTTGGAATTATGAATTTTATTAATACAGTTGTGATGTAGGTGTAATGTTCATACAGACTCTCTCTCTCTCTCTCTCTCTCTCTCTCTCTCTCTCTCTCTCTCTCTCTCACACACACACACACACACACACACACACACACACACTCGTGCTTGATCTGCACCACACGAAGTTCGAACTACAGAAATCAGTTCTGAGTGAAAATTAATTTGTAACTTTGGAAGAAAGTACACACAGTATAAGAATCTCATTTTGATTTCCACAATATCCCTTTAAATATGGAATTTTTATTCAAAGATGAGGTACACTGGCTACAAAAAATCACATGCAAAACAGAAGAGTTTATTCCCCCCTGTTGAATAAATGCCATTTGGTCAGCACAGCGAGTCACATAATCACAGCACTGGTGGCAAAAGGGCTAGTGACACTGAACGAAGTGAGGCCTGGGTTATCAGTTTCCTTTTCTATGACACGAAGAAAGTGGAGCCTGGGTTATCAGTTTCCTTTTCTGTTGAAAGTGGGGCCTGGGTTATCAGTTTCCCCTTCTATGATGCTGAACAAAGTGGGGCTTGGGTTATCAGTTTCCTTTTCTATGACTTGGAAGGAAATATACCCAGATAGTGAATTTCCTTTTCTGTGACACTGAAGGGAGTTGGGCCTAGGTTATCAGTTCCCTTTTCTGTGACACAGAAGGGAGTGGGGCCTAGGTTATTTGTTTTCTTTTCCTGTGACATTGAAGGAAAGTGGGCCTAGGTTATGAATTTCCTTTTTTACAGCGCGGCAGGAAGTGGGTCCTAGGTTATGAATTTATTTTTCTATCATCTATGACACAGAAGGAAGTGGGGCCTAGGTCATAATTTTCTTTTGTTTCCAGTCTGTGTGTGGTGGTGTTTTTTCTATCCACTTGAATGCCATATACAATATTTGTATGACACACCCTGTGATTTTCACAGGAAATGAGAGGCTGTGTGTGTATATATACATTATATGCATCCAGCTTTTCACTACTCACTTCATTCACAGTTTGGGGGAACTGAATGAATTTCATTGATACACAGTATGTATTTACCTTACTGAGTTGTGAAGTATACATGCAATCAAAATACATGTCCATATAAAGCGTGCATGGTAGGGAATCAACAACTTTATCGTTTTGTTTGGGTTTTGGGGTAACCAACAATATTTAGTTGTTGTTTTTTTGTTTGTTTTTCTGGCAAGAGTGGTAGTTGAAAAAAGAAATAAAGTTGGTCTTGTGTGGTCTGAATGGTGTGGCATGGACTGGCTGATAATACACTACAGATTTAAAAGGTTTCTAAATAGAAATGAACTCTGTTTCATGTGATTGTTACTGTGTTTGTACATCTTATATTTTACTCTCTGTATCTGATAGCTTGAAAGGTGCATGTATGTGCTGGGGGGGGGGGGATGCACATAATTTGTTTTGCACCGGGGGAGAGAAAATGAGAGCGTGTAGCATTTGTTTTAGATCTTGATGGACATATTCAAAGTCTGATACTGATGTTTGTCTTTCTGTTGTAATGAAGGTTTGTATGTCAACAGTATTAACCATATACTAAGTGGAGCTGCAAGAAGCAGAGAGATGCTTAGAGTACCCCTCTTAAGACTGATCCGGTAACAATTCCAGCTTGGTGAACTCGGTAATGTGTTGTGTATTCTGTGCTGTGTCAGTGTGTGTGTGCGACTTCAAAGCTCTGAGGTCGTCAGGACCTTGTGGTGGAGAAGTACACCCACTAGAGAGTAGGCCTTGAGGGTTGAAGTTTACAGGACATGGACACAATTTCAACACTAAGCAGGAAATTAACAAAGAACCTCCCAGCCCTACATGCTTACATAAAAGTTTAATGCTGTGAAACCTTGAGTCCTTTCAGAGGACAATATTGACTGCGTCCGCAAGCATTGACACAGCTGTGGAACGTGGCCAGTGGCCCTGGCAAGAGTGGGCTTTCTTTCTACACGATGGCATGGCCGACACATTTCTGTTTGGGTGTGATGTCTCACTATGGAAGGTTGTTGGCTCTAAGACCATTTGGCAAAGTGTCACTTCAGCAGAGAATGAAATGGCTTTGGCTGGTGCTTGGTGCTCAAACTGCTCCGTTCTTTGTGTAACAACACCCAGTTTTACCTGTTGATCAGTCTTTGAATTGAATGCAACAAATCCTATTGTAGGTTAGACATGGTTTCCTCTTCTGAAAAGAAAGAAAACCTTTTTGGCTTCTGTTTCATTTTTCCTGAACTTAATTAATCCTTGGTCACAACCTTTGACTGTTGCAAGTCAGCATTGAGAGAGAGAATTATAAAAAGTGGTTTTAACCAGAAGGGGGGGGGGGGGGGATCTGGTCATCTTGAACAGTAGACTATCATTTTCCATGAACTAGATTTAGAAACTACTCCACACTGGGTTTCAAGTATTTTATTTCTGTGTGGACAAACATGAGAAATAAATCTCCAGGTTGCAAAAGATAGGTGTACCTTGAAAGTGGGTGGAAGTTGCTAACTGAACACAGTGGAACTGCAGGTGAGAAATTGGCCCTTGCCTCATGTAGGACCACCATCCATTCACCATCTTTTGAGATCACTTTCTGAAACCTGTCCCATCATACTTCCATTGAAAATAACCCCCATGCCACTTTTTCTGGAACCTGTTCTTTCATACTTCCATTGAAATAAACACCTCACCACTTTTTCTGAAATCTGTTCCTTTGTACTTCCATTGAAATAAACACCTCGCCACTTTTTTTGAAACCTGTTCCTTTGTACTTCTATTGAAATAGCACCTCACCACTTTCTTGAAACCTGTCCCTTCATTCTTCCATTAAAATTTAACCCTTCACCACTTTTCCTTTGATTTCTTTAGAGTGGCCATAAGGAGTGTGCTGCCCCAGAGTGAGGCTGTTTTGATGTGATCCCTGTAATAATGTGTTTTTCCAGGTGATCCTTGCGACCCCAACTGCACTGAGCCTTCAGGAGCTTGAAGGCCCTGGGCAGTCCTGCAGTAGAAAGGGGAACTTGCACTGGCCACTGTGTGTCACTGGGGCATTTCATTGCAGCTCTTGCCGTCATGAGTGTTTTACTGCTGTCAAAGAGACCAAAATCAAGGGATTGGTTTGAAAATTCCCCATTGATCTTATTTTCAGTCTCAGAATCTGATGTTTTTGAATGACAGTGAGACTGGCGGTAGAAAACGCCATCAAGCTGGCCTAACTGCAACCTGTAGCCTCTGAGCTTGCCCCTCGAGCAAAGTTAGCACACAGGTTTTGCGCCCAACATTGGAGAGGTGGCACATGCAACTGGCAAGCCATGATACCTTTTGTGCTAGTCCCACCAACCATCATTCTTGAAACACAGTTTGAAAGTTTCTGCAAGTTTTATTTTGATCTCAACATTTTGGACAGAACCTACCTGAGAAGACTTGAACATAGTACTGGGTCAGTTGCAAATGACCTCCCCTTTGCTCACAAGATGGCATTTAAGTACATTTGATTGGTGCAAGATGCTAACTAGCAAATTTACTCATTGGATTTAGCATAGCAAACGCTACAATCAAAATGTCATGTAGGACAATTTTTTTTATTTGTCTTCTGTTGTTCTCATTAGTTGCGTCATCTATCCTCTTTTCTTCCCCTTTCTGTGTGACACAAATGGATTGTCCTGTGGGCCCCCCAAAGGGAGGCTGGGGTTATCTGATGTCTCCCACCTGTCTGGAATCTCAGGGCTGTTATTTGATTCCCCTTTCCTATTTCCACTCTTTCCTTTCTTAGGTGTTTTTGTTTTTTTGTACCTAGTCTTGTTACTCTTTCTCTCTTGTTATTTTTCTGCTTCCAGAAAACTCTCAGATATTTTTAAGCAAGAGATTGGCTTTTTTGTATGGCGCTTGTTTAGGAGCTGGTTTGTGGTATGTGCAGCTTGCTGCCATATGGCACTGGTATTTGCCATTATGCATTTATATTATCCCCCCCCCCCCTCTCTTTTTATATTTTTCTTTAATCAGGTATTGATTTTAAATCAGACAGACTGGTCAACAATATCAGAATGTCCCAGCTTTGTATGTTGTTGTTGTTTTTGTTGTTTTTTTTGGGGGGGGGGGGGCATATTGAAGGGACTAACTCTTCCAAAATTTGTGTTTGATATTGTGTACGTTTTACATGTGTATGTGGATTGATTTTGTAAATTTGACTTAAGGAAGGGTTTACATCTCAGAAGAATTTTTGAAAAGTTCATTTGCATACAACAGTGTTTGATCGTCTTATGATGACCCTGTCTGGTTGGCAAGATGTTAAAATCCAGTTACTAACCTGTCCTGTGTACCACACATAAATTATATGAATTGTATATCTGAGCATTCACCAAGTTACATAGGCCACAATATTTTCTATAAACAGAAAAGATTTTAGGAATGAGTGAACAACTGCTGGTGAGGTTGACAAAATATTATACAACCTGGCGACCAAATGTGCTGGGAGGTGTGAAAGCAAGATTTGTTGTTTTCACAGGCATTTGCTTTCCCATGGATGTTTAGCATTGGGATGTTGGACAGCAACACTTGGAAAGAATGCCAGCCAAACCTGAAGGTGTTTATTCAGACAGTTTAGCTTCTTTTTTTTGTGTGTGAAATGCTTCACTGTGGAGGTGAGGCCTCAGACATGGACACTGGGATTGCAAATTTTCAGGGGAAAGCCACAGTGCTGTACTTGCCAAAATCTGAATTGGTAACAAGTTAGTACCAGGGATGACATTGTGTCAAGGGCAGTTCTGTGTGCATGTTGCACCAGCAATGACTTTCTCTAAAGGTAGGTACTGTGCCGTGTTGTAAACATATTATTTTGGAATGGATATTTAGGAGTCAAAGAGAAAAAGAACCCTGCCTCGCTCACTTTACAGTGTTGATGTCAGATCAGTTCAGGTTTTCATGAAATGTAAATAAAGTTTCCTTGGACTGCAGAAATATACTCATGAATTGCTAGTGCAACAATCACCATTCTATGATAAAGAATAGGTGGTGGTTTTCTTGGTGTGCGCAGTGTCACCTACCACCCAGGCAGTCACATTACATGTTCAGGACTCTTTGGCATGAGACAACAAAACTCGTCACGTAAATCAGGAATAAATTCAGGGTCTTCTTTCATGTGGTGAGAATCCTGTTCGTGTAAACTGATGTTCCTGTTCCTGTTGAGAAGTGTGGTATATGATGATGCTTGAACAGTGCCTGTGTAAAAGTTGAATTGTAGTAATTGTTTTTTGGCTGGCAGAGGTGGGCGATGTCTCCAGTGCAGTGAGTTAGTCTGACTTGCTGGGAAGAGGCTTGAGTCTGTGTAATGACCAGTCAGTTGGGAAAAGTTGACCATGGCAACAGCAAAAAAAACAGATGCTTTGGGGTTCTTTAGCAATCATGCTGTTTTAAGACTTTGCATGTTAACTTGTATTGAGCAGTGCATGTTCAGAATGGTTAGACCTCAGCCAGATGTTGATGCCACAACACTGCTGGAAAGATTACCAGACATTCAGCGGAAACAAGACTCCTGCCATGTCCCCACTTTCCTCAGTACTTTTGTTCTCGTTTATCCCTGCGTTTTGATACTACTGTCAAGCTTACTGAGTGAGTCACTTTAGCATTTGCTCTTCTTACTTTGTGTCGCATTAAGTTATTAGTCCAATTCACAGCCAGAAACGAAACCCAAGGTAACACGTTTGTTGTGTGAAATGTCGTACACCTAATATTGCATGTTACCAGTATATTTTGAGCGTGAGTGTGTGCATATCTCTGCTTATTTTTCACAGTGTACATAGTTCTTGTTTTGCGTATCAACTTCAATGATGTGCGTACAATTGAGAGTGTGCCTAGACCAACATGTTTGACGGTCAAAGTGTAGGTTTTACTGATTTCCCTTTCCTGTTACAAGTTGATTCTGCATCAGTTTGTGTTGAGAGGTGGAAGAGTGTGAAAGAAGAGGGAAACTTGCCCCTCTGTGTGTGATTGCAAAATTCAAACTTGGGAGGGGACAAATACATACCATTATTTTTGGGTGTAACTTGCCCAACAAATCTCATTCTGCTGCTGTGCTAGTTTGCCATGGTTACATTATTAACAAGGAACAAAGTTGGGGGGTGGGGGGGTGGATTAATTTTTTTACAGAGGGAACAATAAAGCTTGAGTCATGGAGTTTGTACGTTGTATCTGGAAGCTTGTATTATGGTAAACAATGTTTCAGTGTTGTTGGGTAGTTTGAATCTAGAGAACATTCATTTGACTTCTGTGAAGGAGTAAGAAAGGACATTTTCCTCCCCAACACAATTAACTGTACAAACCAGTCTTTGTGACCAACAGACGTTAAGGGTTTTCTTGTGATTTGTTCCAGTAGCAACAGGATCATTAATTATAATCATCATGTCAACCACCCTGCTTCCTCTTGTGAAATTGGACATGAAAGTATGCGCTTTACTTTGAATAAATCATTTTTATGCATTTTTGGGTCCTATCAGACATTGTTGCTGTGTAAAGACATGTCAGTGTGAAGATGGGTGTGTTGCTATGTGAAGACAAGTTTGTTGTGTTGTCATTGTGAAGATGGGTGTGTTGCTGTGTGAAGGTGGTGGGTGCATTTCCATGTGAGGACATGTCTGTTGCTGTGCGAAGATGATTTTGTTGCATGAAGACAAGAGGAGTGCTGTACAAAGATATCTGTTGCAAACACTGCATGTGAACACAAGAGCCAGCAGCCACCTCGACATTTCTACTAAATTTACTAGCTGCATCATTTTGCCCACGTGCACACCAGGAGAGGCAAACATTTACTGCTGTATATGCATTATTTTTGTCATGCATCCACAATGCAGTTGAAAAGGCAGCCATGTCCATAAATGTTAATACATTGTGTACTACAGAACAAAGCTGCATGAAATGGAGCACACTGTTGATAAAAATCAAATTTCAATATGTAAAGTAAAAGATCAACAGTGGAAACATTTGTTTTCTTCTTTTTTCTTTTTACAAATTTCACAGAAAACAATAATTGCCTATATATATATACAAAGTACATTTTGATCAAGACCTCATACAACCAGAAAGGTGTATGTGCATAATGTAAGCTTTCACATGCAGGCACACACATACACATGCACACCAACTGTAGAAGAAACCCCCCAACAAAATGACATGTCACCACTGTAATAATTCAAACTGATCAAATGAGGTAAGTGGTAATTCATCTATCCATACAAAAGTATAAACATACAAACAAGTTGACTAAAAGATCAGATACTCCAGAGATGCTGTCCCAAATTTCTGATATACTATTATTGCTGAGATGCAGGTACTTCAGACATACTCCTGAGATGCAGGTACTTCTGAGATTCTGTTACTTTTGAGAAACTGCAAGCTTCCTGGCTCGTGGCCTCCTGCCACGGTTCTGCCGACTGCGTGGAATCATGTTCTTGGATGTGAAAGTGATGCACTGGAGAGAGAAAAAAGAAGATCCACCATCACTTATCTGCCAGTGAAAGGTTTTCCCAGGCAGAAAGGGGCAATAGTTGACAATCTCCCTCAAACCTGCCATATTTACCAGTCTGTTTCTCTAAAACTGTCCATATTAACAAGTCTCTTCCTCTGAAACTGGGCATATTTACCCATCTATGAAACCAATTATATTCACCTGTTCTCTGTGAAATTGGCTATGTTCACCAATCTCTTTCTCCAAAGTTGCCCATATTCACCAATCTCTCTTTAAAACTAGCTATATTCACCAATCTTGTTCTCTGAAACTGTCCATATTCCCCAAACATTTTCTCTCCCTAACCCTAACCCTGAACAGACTGAGTGACAAGATTTCAGACTTCCTCAAGACCAGGTTCAAAATAAAAATCCAACCCAAACATAAGCTAACACTCATCCTAAATCACCTTCCTAATTCTAAAAAAACTCATCACTGACCAATGAAGTGCATCAGTATGAACTGTTTCTGGCATAAATGTTTGTCTGACTTTGTAATTGCTTTGTAACAGAAATGGTTTTGGTTACAATTTCTTTTAATAGCCTTTCAGAAATATAAAATAGATGTAATGTTCTTACAAATTACGATGTTCTGCAATTCCACAATTTCTCCAGACCCAGAAAAGGCCCTTCAAATTTCCAAAACTTTTCCAGGCTTTCCAAACTGTCTCAACCTTGCAGATTACAGCTAATGCAGAAACCAAGGGTGTGTGCCCCTCCCGCTACCCCACATTTCTTCCAAAGAAATATAAACTTAAAATTCTCTTTCTCTCCCCCCCCCCCCCCCCCCCCCCCCGGGGACAAAAAATAAAAAAATCTTTCTCCTCCATCCACCCTCTTTCTGAGAGAATGCTGTTACCTTTTCATCCAAAAAGTTGAGCAACTTTTCCTGTGAGCATCGAATCCCAGCCACCTTGAGGTCTTCCTTCAGGACAGCAAGGTCCAGGGGCTGAAGCAGATGTTCTGGTTTATGGTGAGAACTGTATAAAGCATTCCTACCCTACAACAGGGGCAAATGCATATTAGGAGTCCTGGTTTGTGGTGAAAATTGTATAATGCATTCCTCCTCTAGAACTGCCCATCATCGTCATTAAAGGAACTCTCCTTTGGAGGCTAAACATCTTGTGTGCTTAGAGGAGGTTAAACGAACCTGATCCGCATTGAACGTTTTGTGACTGAACATGCCGTTGTTTTTATAACAATTTTAAAAGAGGACTTTCCCAGACTGTGTTACTAACACTGTTTTCACAAGCCCTTTCCCATGTTTCAGTATGACATCACTGATAGGATACTGGAACTTCTCAGTTTTGTGTACATGTCACATATAAATTATTTTTGTCAATTTTATTATTTTTAATCTGGACTGTCTGTGTGAACTAGTTTCATTTTCCTAACCTTTTCAACAGCATAAAAAACTCAGAAATAAATTGATATTGTTTGAACAATGAAATGATGTCTAGTGTTCTTTCGAACATTTTAAGGTGGCCTGGGAGATTCATCCAAACAGGTACATTTGATTCAAATGCACGCTTCAAGACATGATTCTGTCACACTGGCTCAACCAACACAAGTTTGTGGTTTGTAGACACCTTCAACCAATCGCAGACTAGTATACAACACAACTGCCCATGTGCATTCCTTTTCTGAGGAATGAGTGAACAACTGCTGGTGAGGTTTGACAAAGCTGTGGAGATCCCCAGTCTGTTTTTATACCACTACAGTTATCCAAAACTGTCATATTTCAAAAGGGCCAAAGCAGAAATTAATGCTGCAAAAATTGTAGACCCTCAGCATGCGGACCATATTATGTGAAGATTGCACTGCACTACAACTGAGCGGACCATCTTATGTGAAGACTGCACTGCACTACAACTGAGCGGACCATCTTATGTGAAGATTGCACTGCACTACAACTGAGCGGACCATCTTAAGTGAAGACTCTACTGAACTACAACTGAGCGGACAATCTTATGTGAAGATTATACTGCACTACAACTGAGCGGACCATCTTATGTGAAGACTGTACTGCACTACAACTGAGCGGACCATCTTATGTGAAGACTGCACTGCACTACAACTGAGCGGACCATCTTATGTGAAGACTGCACTGCACTACAACTGAGCAGACAATCTTATGTGAAGATTGCACTGCACTACAACTGAGCGGACCATCTTATGTGAAGATTGCACTGCACTACAACTAAGCGGACCATCTTATGTGAAGACTGTAGTGCACTACAACTGAGCGGACCATCTTATGTGAAGACTGTACAGAACTACAACTGAGCGGACAATCTTATGTGAAGATTGTTCTGCACTACAACTGAGCGGACCATCTTATGTGAAGATTGCACTGCACTACAACTGAGCGGACCATCTTATGTGAAGATTGCACTGCACTACAACTGAGTGGACCATCTTATGTGAAGATTGTTCTGCACTACAACTGACCTCATAGGTGAGAACTTTGTGGTAGAGTCCAGGGTGGCTCTGGACAAACTGCATTAACTTCTGGGGCAGATCTTGTGCTGCAGACTGAGAAAACAAAAACTTTTTCATCACACATGCTGATACTGCTTCTGTAACAAAAACTACACAGGCGAGTGTTAGCAAAACAACAACAACAACAGAACATTTAAAGTAGCAGCACCATTAACTGATTAAGACATGAATGGTTACTGTCCATGCTAAAGATGTGCATGAAATATAGTTTGTTGTTGCTAGAACTTCAATTAAAAAACAAAACAAATTCAGTTTATATATATATGCACAGAACATCAATATCCATTCACATATTCACATTAGATGTTTCACTAATAACTGCAGAAGCAAATATTTATGCTTAGCAGTTGTATAAGTAATGCAGAGGAAAAGGAGAGAGATAAAAAGAAAAAAAGAGGCTCAAACACACACAAAGATGGAGAGGAAAAAATAGTGAGGATTCAAGAATGTCATAAAAAAACATTCTCTGGCCATGGGACTAATTGTTGTCAGATCTGTTTGTGTGTGTGTGTGTGTGTGTGTGTGTGTGTGTGTGTGTGTGTGTGTGTGTTTGTAGTGCGGTTTTTGTTTTGTATAATACTTTATGTGAATTGTTTTGGTAGGACTATGCTCTACATGTGCATACAATATCATATTTAGGTTAATATGTATCATGTGAGTGCTCAGGGCGTTGATGATGTACATTATTATCACAGGCTGTATCAACAGCAATGCCTTATAGCGTCAGAAAAAGAAGACCCACACAGCAGAGTTTTTTTAGTCGACTGATGGTTTAGTTTGTTACAAAGCCATATCTGAAAGTCATGAAAACAGCTGTGAGCACTGCCATTTTGTGCCTGTGACTTCATGAATCAGAGCAGCATGTGTGCCAGAAGTGCATTTCGCATCATGTGTCCACCTTCTTCAGCTCTTCACTGGTAAAAAGCTAACCAACACAGCACAGCTCAAGTTAAAGCCACAAAAAAAAGTACCTCTGTGGCACAAACACTAAATTAAACAAACAAGGGTGGGTAAGGGAGTGGGGTTTGTGCTACTAAACTGAACAAACAAGGGTGGGTAAGGGAGTGGGGTTTGTGCCACTAAATTGAACAAACAAGGGTGGGTAAGGGAGTGGGGGTTGTGCCACTAAATTGGACAAACAAGGGTGGGTAAGGTTGTTGGGGGTTGTGCCACTAAATTGAACAAATTAGGGTGGGTAAGGGAGTGGGGGTTGTGCCACTAAATGGGACAAACTGTCGATTACTCATGAGGTCATGGGTGGGTAAGGGAGTGGGGGTTGTGCCACTAAATGGGACAAACTGTCGATTACTCATGAGGTCATGGGTGGGTAAGGGAGTGGGGGTTGTGCCACTAAATGGGACAAACTGTCGATTACTCATGAGGTCATGGGTGGGTAAGGGAGTGGGGGTTGTGCCACTAAATGGGACAAACTGTAGATTACTCATGAGGTCATGGGTGGGTAAGGGGGTGGGGGTTGTGCCACTAAATGGGACAAACTGTAGATTACCTATGAGGTCAAGGGTGGGTAAGGGAGTGGGGGTTGTGCCACTAAATGGGACAAACTGTAGATTACCTATGAGGTCAAGGGTGGGTAAGGGAGTGGGGGTTGTGCCACTGATCACACCTGGCAAGGCAAGCTTTCAGTGCACAGCCATGGCTTTGCCACTCTTTCTGTGCGCTGGCCAATTACCATCCCTGACCTCAGCTAACAAACAAATGTGAAATTAAAAACAGAGCTGGATGTTGGGTGCTTTAAGCAAGCAGTACCTGTTGTGAGGGGGTGACGTCATCTTCATCATCAGAGTCCATTTCTCGTTCTTCAAACACACTCACATCTGGCTGATCACTGCAAGCAACAATCACCTTTTGTAAACAGCAAGTGTTGTCTGGTTAACTTAAAAGTTACAAGCCTGTTACAAATAATGAATGGGTTCTCTTCTCTCTCTTCAGTCTTCCTCATTCTCTTTTTTTTTACACACACGCACACACACACACATGCATGCATACATATATAAGCTAAAAAAACAAACACATGTATGTCTGTGTGCACTCACACTTGTACAGACTGGTAAACATATGTGCTCCATCATTGATAACATGGAAAAACAAAAATGACCACACACACACACACACAAAAAACATTTCAGCACCTACATGACCTGATGCATCAAAGTGGTTTGCACACTTTCCACTGTATGAACAGCTGTGCATTGTTATGTTGAAAGAAAGCCCCTTCTTCAGCTGACACAGAGAGCCAAAGTAAAACTAAAAGAGCTATTTGAACACCCAATCAACCACAACATCAGGACAAAGCCAAAGTAAGAGTAAGCGCAGAAAATGAACCGGATGGCACTGCAGCAATAACCTTGTACTGGAGCCCTGGGAAGAAGACAGGCTGCCTTTCTCTGGGGAACTGCTGTAGTCCGATGCTGACTTCACGGGAGACGTAGTGTGATCACGCTTCTGTTTCCCCCCGTCTTCCCCCCTCCCCCTGGTCGGTGACTGGTGAGATGGGTGGCTACGTAGTGTCCCCCCAGTCTTTGGTGCAGTGGTTTTGTTGGATGCTGGTTGTCTTCCTCGTGTGCTTTGGGCTGCATCTGGCCCTGAATCAATGGGGTTTAAAGTGACTTCAGTCACAAAAACTGAAGTGCATGAGAACTAGACAAATCTTGCTGGTAAAGCTAAAAGTTAAAAATCAGAAGCCACTCTGTGCAAGCTCTGTATTATAAAGGCACTGTTTTTTTCATGGCCTGCTGCCACTCCTTTTTTTTTTTTTTAAATTAAACACAAAAAACTCTCCATCTTAATCAGATTTTGTTGTAAAAAATTCAAAATAAAGGAAAAGCATGTGGTTGTGATGCAGGAATAATTTTGTCTGAAACAGAGAGTTTCATTCTGAAAGAGCTGTGCTACTGTTAACCCTTTCAGCACAGACTGTACAAAGACTGGTTGACTTGCCACAGTTTGTCCTGAGCCATCCCTGCTGTAAACTGACTTAGCTGCAGTGCGCCACTGTAAACTGGCTTAGCTGCAGTACACTGCTGCAAACTGGAGTAGCTGCAGTGTACACTGTACTGCTATAAACTGGCTTAGGTGCAGTGCATACAAACGATGGTGAATATGAAAACAAAGCACTGTAGCTCATAAAGTACCCACCAACTCCTGCACAGGCAGGAAAAAATACAAATACACCCACAATGTGTATATAAATATACAGACACAGAACGAAAGTGTTTGTGAGTGCGTGTTGTACCTTTTATTTTTCCAGTCAGACCTCTCTTGGGTTTGGACCCCTTCTTCTGGCCTGGCTGGACTTGCTGGTCAGTCTCTCTCTGCCCAGCCAGGTGCTGGTCACCCGCCCGCTGTCCAGACTCCAACCGTCTCCGCGGAACTGATGGTTGTATTCTCCAGCCCGTTGCCTTCAACCTTCTCTGATCCGATTGCTTGTGCGATAACGGAGAGCAGGCTGGGCCTGTGGGTTGCTGGGCTCCTGGCCACTCAGAGTGCTTATTCAGTATAGGTGGGTTCTGAGATGTTCCTGGTTTACCCCTGCTCTGGTCAGCTTCTTTGTTCGGAATGGGTCCTGGTCCCAGACTGGGCAGGTCCATGCTGTCCACATCACAGTCACTGTCCGTTTCATCTAAACACACACACAGCCACAAAAAAGAAGAAGAATGAACTTAATGCTGTCTCTCATTGATGTCCTTTGCATTAACCACTTACAACATTGATGTGTACTGTTATAGATGTCCTTTGCATAAGCCACTTACTCTGATGTGTCCTGTCAATGTGTCATAGATGCTTTTTGCATTAGCCACTTACACTGTGTCCTGTCATAGATGCCTTTTGCATTAGCCACTTACACTGATGTGTCCTGTCACAGATGTCCTTTGCATTAGCCACTTACACTGATGTGTCCTGTCACAGATGTCCTCTGCATTAGCCACTTACGCTAATGTGTCCTGTCACAGATGTCCTCTGCATTAGCCACTTACACTAATGTGTCCTGTCACAGATGTCCTCTGTATTAGCCACTTACACTGATGCGTCTTCATATAGATGTCCTTCAGGGCCAGCTTCATCCGCTTCTTCCCCACTGGTTTCAGTCCGTACTTCTGCACCTCATGCTGAAAACAGCAACACATCTTGTGCTTACATTTCTCAACCCCTTACACTCTCAGTCTACACTCAGTGCAAAACCTGAAAGCAAGGCTTCACAGACTTGTGTCTTGGCAGCACACCACAGATCACAATATAGCCCCCCTCCCCTCCCCCTCCCCCTCCCCCCCCCCTCCTCTCTCTAGCTGAAACTGGTGAACAAGGTGAAAACTCAGTCTGTACAAGCTGATCAGGTGATTTCAATTGCAGGCTAATACTAAAGTGCTGTGAGGCTGTTCGGTTGGTGACATGGCATTGTACTGTGGAAATCTTGATTTATTATTATTTCTGTTATTACAGATATCAAGTAGCATGTTAATAATTATTATGTCCATCCATACAGGATGAAAGGTTGACTTTACATTTAGGCTGTGATGGGCCTTGACTTTACTGTAGACTCTGGTTCACGGCGGTGGCTTTACCTTAAAGTCAGGAGAGGTCATAATCATAGCTTTACTTTTATATGTCATCACTTTCACCTTAAGGTCAGGAGCGGTCAGGATTTAGCATTAGGTCATGAACAATCATGGATTTATCTTCAGACCAGGAGGATAGTTCTGGTTTTACCTTCACATCAAAGTGTGGTCATATTTTACTTTCAGTTCATAGCCTCCCTCAAGGTCAGGAACTAGTGGTCATAAATTTATCTTAGTTTTGGTCATGGCAGTTATGGTTTTACCTTTAGGTAAAGAGCAGTCAGTTTTACCTTATGGATGGGGGAAATCGTGGTTTCAGGATCTTGTGGTCATAAATTTACCTTTGTTTTGGTCATGGCAGTTATGGTTTTACCTTTAGGTAAAGAGCAGTCAGTTTTACCTTATGGATGGGGGAAATCGTGGTTTCAGGATCTTGTGGTCATAAATTTACCTTTGTTTTGGTCAAGGCAGCTACGGTTTTACCTTTAGGTCAAGGGCAGCCACAAGTTTACTTTATGGAAGGGGAAATCATGGTTTTGGTCAGCAAGGAAGTGGGGAGTGGAAGGGTCATGACATTACCTTAAGGTCTGGGGTGGCCATGGAATCGTAAGCAGGCATGGGAGTGAAGGGAGAGGGTGGAATCCATGTAGACTTGCCTCTCTGTCTCTTCTTTGTCTGCCGAGCAACAGTTGGAGTCAGAGTCACTGGTGCCTGGACACAGACAACTTTAAACATTCAATCATTATTAGCAACCTTGGTTTTTCAAACTTACGTGATGACTTCTGTTCCAACTGTGACAACTTACAGTTTATGTCACGACATGAGGCAAGTGTTTCCATTAGCAAACATTCCCTTTGTAGCCAGAATGTCCAGTGATTGGCTGAATAACAAGGGACAGGTCCTGCACATTTGAGGGAAAACTGCTATATATATATATCTTATATGCAAAATCTCATCAGGTACTTCTATCATAAACCTTCATATTTCTTCTACAAAAGTCAAAACAGTAGCAGCAGCAGGCAACTCAGACAAATTTTGCTAAAGAGTCACCAACCCTTAAATCAGTATGGAACCAGTTGACCTCACACCTTTCAATGGTGAGCATTACATATTTGCTCCAAAACATTTCAAGACTTCTGGCAAACAAGGCGCGCTGGTGCCTGAAACTTAGCACAGAGTGAGATTTCACTGCTGGCCTTCTAACTGTAAGACTTTATTCAACAAATTCTGAATTTCATGTTTGTACGGGTGAACACATTTTGAATTTGAGTCAAATGAAGTGAGGACAGGGCTCTCAAGCCTCTAAGTTTGTCTCTTACATGTCTTTTGCTTGGGTTAGTCAAAAATCGTAACACCACATGTATCTGTTTTCTAAACAAATGCTAGCAAAGAAATGTGACAGAAAAAAAAGAGCCCTGACCTGAATCAGTAACCACCACGTACAACTGATGAACAGTTTGAACAGAGAACATCGTGCAGAAAATGTCACTAAAACTTAAATGTTTTGTAAAATGACATGACATACATAAATAATTAATAATTCACAATCTATGCACATTGCTTGATCACCCCTATCAAAAGCATGCATTTGCCCTTCCCCTCTCCAAATCCAGAGCAACCCATCTGCAAGCAACCCAAGAACTCATGGGATACCCCTCAGAAGCTGACTCAATATGAACTAATAATTCTGATAATCCCAGACACTTGGCTTGGAAGTCCCACTATGAATATGCTGATGACTACTGTATCATCTCATCTCATCCAAGACATAAAACAACAAGCTGTTTGTAGAACAATTCTGACCTCTGGATCCTGGGACAGGACAGTCTCCTCACGACCCAACTCCAGAGCTGCCTCTCCTTCCCACAAGTCCCTGCCCTACACATGCTGATGACTACTGTATCATCACACCCACGAAGTCAAACAATAAGCTATTTGTATAACAATTCTGACCTCTGCGTCCTGGGACAGGACAGTCTCCTCACGCCCCAATTCCAGAGCCGCCTCTCCTTCCCACAAGCCCCCATCCTCAGGAGCCCTTCTCTCATCCACTGGCGCGTTCTCCTCCGACCACAAAAAGCTGGAGTTGGCAGCCTCGCAGTCACCCCCCTCCACAAAGAATCCTTCTGGGGGCTGCTGTCCTTCCTGGTGGAGAAGCTGATCTCTTGCTGCTGGACTTCTGTCTTCAAACCCACCACCCCCTGCTTTGGCCAAGGCTTGGGATGGGCTTGAAGATCGGAATCTGATGGGCACTGAATAGAGTTCTGAATGGAACATCCCGGAAGTGCTCTGTTTAGAAGACAAGGGTTGCCTCTCAGCTGGTGCTGCTGATGCATGTGAAGCAACAAGTGATTTCTTTGGTGAATTATTTGGAGACTTCCTGTCATCTTTAGCTCTTAATTTCAAAGGCTTTTTTAACTGAGGTGTTGAAGATCTGTCTGGGGAATGAGTTGAAGGGGGTCTCACAACAGACTTGGGCTGATCACTGGAGACCTTTTCACTGTGTGAGGAAGAACATGGAGATATCTTTACTTTGCTGGAGTCCAAGCCAATATCACTGGTTGCTAGACTGGTAGCTCGGTCATGGCCAAAACAGTCAAGGTCAGGGTTGTAGACATCCACGTTGTCAAACCCCTCCCACACATCTTCCTCCACAGGGCTGCCACCCTCCATCAGTTCTGGGGAGAAAGAACATGACTTTCTCAAACTAATGCAGGTCCTATTTTCATACTTTACAATTACAACTGACAAGTCTATCATTCAGCTACAAAAAGCCATTTAAGGCAACATTCTGAAACCAGCATTTCACTCAATAAAACATGTTTTTGCTTTCTTGACAATAACAAGTGCATTTACTTACAATCCTTGACATCCTTTCATGAGGTGTATATTCAGTGTGCCCCATAACCTAAAACATGCACACTCCCTGTACACGGGACATCAACGTTTCCTCCGACTATTTCACACTGAATTTTTCTGTCTGAACTAAGGATGATCACAATGCAAAACATGCACATTTTGGGGGTAAGCCCCCCTTTTAAGCCCCCAAATTTTCACCTTTTTTATTGTCATGAAATTAGCGTTCTTTGAAATATTTCATTATGTGTTTGTATCTTTGCATCGAAAGCTCAAAAGTAAAAACTGCTAAATGTCTCACTTAAATTTCAGCTCATGGCTTGCAAAAAACTCACTAGTATCACACAGCTGCTGTTATACATCAAATTTAAGGCACAAGCCTTGAGAAAAGCTCTCCAGCATCACACAGCTGCTGTTATACATCAAATTTAAGGCACACGCCTTGAGAAAAGCTCTCCAGCATGACATAGCTGCTGTTTTACATCAAATTTAAGGCACAAGCCTTGAGAACAGCTCATTACACAGCTGCTGTTTTACATCAAATTTAAGGCACAAGCCCTGGGAAAAGCTCTCCAACATTACACAGCTGCTGTTTTACACTAAAACTTAGGCCTTGTCAGAGGCCCACCAGTATCACACAGCTGCAGACTTTTACACTGAACTACAGAGGAGGTCTTGCAAAAACCTCACCAGTATCACACAACCACTGAATTGTTTTTCAGCTGAAATGTAGGCAAAGACCACAGTATCACTCAGCTACTGAATGCCTTAAACTGAAATTTAAGAGAAGGCTGTGCCATGAACTCCCCAGTATCTTACAGCTGCTGAATGCCTTAAATTTAAATTTTAGAGTTTATGTCATAAGATCACCAGTATCACACAGCTGCTGAATGCCTTAAATTTAAATTTTAGAGTTTATGTCATAAGATCACCAGTATCATACAGCTGCTGAATGCCTTAAATTGAAATTTTAGTTTATGTCATAAGATCACCAGTATCACACAGCTGCTGAATGCCTTAAATTGAAATTTTAGAGTTAGAGAATAACTCTAGCTTTCTAAAAACCAGGTCCTAACACATAAACAGTTCAAAATAATGCTATTTATTACGACAAAACACAACATGCAAACTGTCGGGGCAATCCCTTCTATCAAGCTACAAAACAACAAGTAAAAGGCGAAGAATGATCAAACATTAGAATCCACTCTTTTCCTCTGGAGGTGAGATATGTCCAGTGCTTGGAAAGAATGCTTGATTCTTCCAAGCACTGGATATAAGTCACCCGCTCCCCAAACGACCCCACCCACAAAAAAAAAGAAAGGGCTTTACCCCAAAAGTTAATACATGTTTTGTCCTAATCAACTGCATTATTCCGAACCTTTTATGTGTCTGGAGCTGGCCTTAAGTTTAAATTTGAGAGACGGCTGTGTCACAAGCTCACCTGCATCACACAGCTGCTCAGCAACGCTTCCTCTGCTGGTTGGACTGGAGCCAGACTGGAGCGGATCGACACTCTCCATCGTCACCTGTCTGGACACCTGTTCCACCATTCTCAGCAACTCTTTGTCGCTGTCCGCAGACCTCTGGGAGAAGCAGCCCACTGGACTGCCTTTGGCTGGACTCTTGCCCTTGGGCTTGGCTGGACTATCGTCATTTCTCTGGCTAAAATGATGCACTGAGGAACCAGTCTGTTGGACAGCTGATATTGCCCCAGTCTGTCTGACAAATGGAATGGCTGACTTTGACTGGTCGTCTGGTTTTCGTGTGGACTGGCTGGTGACTGACACAGGACTATCAGGCTGATTTTCTGGCAGGTGGTGAGGTAAAGTCTGACTGGCTGGCTGCATCTCTTGCTGGGATTGGCTGGAATCAAGTTTGGAACTGATGCTGAACTTTGGAGAAGGAGGTTCCTGGAGACTTGAATCAATGATTTCCAGGTCAGAATCACAGTCAATTTCACCACCAAACAGATCACCACTCTCTCTTCTGTTGTCTGATGGTAATGCCTTCAGTCCCGGATCTGCCTGCCGCTGGCGAGAACCATCTCCACAGTCTCCTTGACCAGACCGCCTCTTGTCTTCCTCACAACCAGACTGGTCACCTCCCCAGCTGGGAAGAGTCTGCGTCCGAGAGGTTTCTCTGGCAGCGTAACGAGAAGCTGGTGTTTCAGCAGAGACAGAGGAAGCTCCCTGCCGCTGTGACAAAGGTGTCACCAACTGAAACGTCCTACGGATTTTACTCTGCTCCACAGCTGGGGTGATGTACAGAGAGTCCTGCTCCACCACCGACACGCAAGGAGTCTGCTCAACATTCATGCTGCTGGATCCGATCTCAGGGGGACTGCTGCCACTCGTGCGAGTCAAATCCCCGCTTTGGAGAGCCATAATTTCTGCCATTGCTGTTTCTGTGTTGGAGGTGGCAGTGGCATCACTCAAAACCCCACGGTTGGACTCGTACAAATTTCTGTCAGCCGCTGCCTTCCTTTTCCCACCATTCTGGTGTGTCTGTTCACCACCTGTAGACAGCTGTGGGGTGGAGGTTTTGAAATGCTGCACATGTGGGCTGGATGACAAAGACAGCCTGCTGGACGGTTCGACAGCTGATGCACTGAAAGAGGTCAAGTTGTCCTCTAATACTGCTTCCTGCAGTCTCTGCTGCATGATTGTAGGATCACCACCACTACCACCACCGCCACTTGCTGATGTCAACCTGTACCGTTCTGTCTTTTCTTTCTCACCGCTTTCCACTTCTTCCATGCTGTGTCTCTCATGCTGATCCCTCTCTCGTTGATGTTCAACTGACAAAGTTGACCGAAAGGATGCACGGCTAGCAGCAATATTTTCCCCACCAACTGTGGAACTGGAAAGGCCAGCACCACTTTCCACCATCTGCTTGGTGTCAGTTTTCCATCCTAAACCGTAAACCTCACCCTCTGCTGTGGAATTCTTCTGGCCACCATGCCGAGGTGTGCTGGGAAGTAAGGACACATCTATTTCGTCGCCACTGAAAAGGTCATCATCGCTGATCTCAATTGTGTCCATGGGCTCTGGATTTTGCTCAGGAGTTTTCATCACTGATTCAAATGGCTGAGGGGGCTTTTCTTTTGCTGTCCTGCCCGCATCAGCTGTTGCACAGCCATGGTCCTTAGCATCACACTGCCGCAGTACATCAACGAGCTGTATATCATCGTCTAATGATGCTCTCCTCAGAAGCTCCTTGTCCAGAGTTGTTCTCCTGGTGCTGGGACTGCTTCCGATGGTCTTGGTGCAGAAAGGACTGACACATTGTTTTTCCATGGCAATATCCATGTCCTCGTCCACCATGTCACACGCAACCTTGACTTTCTCCCTCAGCTCTTTCTCAAATTCTGACAAGACAAACTTGTCTTCCAAGTTGGCAAAAGATGAGTTTCCTGTTTTGCTGTCATTTGAGTCATTGCCTACCTCAGGCAAATCTGTTCTGGATCTTCTCTGAGATGCTGTTGCTTCCTGAGAATGAGTGATGACCTGCTCACCATGAAAACCTTTGTCTTCTCCTGTTCTTCTGGAATCCTTTTGTGATGCAGAGTTTCTCCATCTTGTTTCCAAGCCTGGAAGACCAACTTGTGATTCTGGCTGCTGTCGTCTAATACTATGCTGCTCGGAATCAGAAACACTTTTCTGTACATGATCCAGCCCTGCAAGCTGCTCTGGCGGAACAGGATCTGTACAACCTGCCACAGCTCCATTCTGTTCCTGACCACCACAAACACCAGCTGATTCTGCCACGCTGCCCCTCTTATCCTCCTCCATGTCCCCACTCTCACTCTCACTGACTATGGTGACGCTGGTGCTGCCCGTTGTGTTCATGGGATCCTCTTCGCCATTCTCTGTGTCACCACTGGTGAGGTCTGGTGACCCTGGCTCTGGCCGCTGGTGACCACAAATTTCTGCGAATGTTGTCAAGCCAAGTCTGAAAATGAGATAAATGGATAATAGTCTGTCTTGTTTCTAAAATGTTCAGCAAAGTATCAACCATTTAAAGAACATATACAGCAATCATGTGCTGGCAACCACACAGTGTCTCTACTAGGATAAAATAAAAACTACCGGCATCAAGTCAAATCAAAACTACTAGAATAAAATCAAATAAAACCTTTCCTTATAAACCTTTCTTGTCAAAATCAATGTTTTGCAAAAGTATTTACAATTTACAAAAACTGTACAACAATCATTCCTAAGAAAGGGGAGTGCATCAATTTAGAGTTCTGTTTCTTGCTATCAACGGAGAAGAGTAAGTAAGTAAGTAACCTGGTGTTTTACGCCCAGTCAACCGTTACGGTTATATCAGGGCAATCAACAGAGAACAAAACGATATCAAAGCAAGACTCCAAGGAATAATCTCCACCATCAAAGCAAAGTTAGAACAATCTGTCTGTGTGATAGTTCATAAGCAAGCTCCAATTCCTTTAACACAAAGTATATTCTCCTCCTTCTGCAATTAGCATTGTTTTTGTTTTGTTTTTAGTACTTCATTGTCACTTGCAGGAAATTCAGGTCACCTTACCTGGGTAAGGCACAGAGGACGCAAGGGCAGCACTACCCAGTCCCATCAATGTGTGCCGTATTTTTGTGTCCAAACAACAGTATGGCTGCCAATGTTTGGGAGTTTTCATGCGCACACAGATGTTGATGTATCATTTTTGTATGTGATTACACACGGGGGAGTGGGGGGGGGGGTCTGTACGGACACCATAAGAGAGTCTGCACTCTGCATTGGAAGCCGATTCTGGGAGAAAAATCCCATGCCACACTGGTGCCTCAAACCCACCTCAGTACTGCGCCTGGCTTTTGAGTCTGACGCTCTGCCAACTGAGTTATCCCCACCCCCCGTGTTAGCCACGCTACAGCTTGAGCTCAGCTGCAGCCACTGAGAGCTTTTTTCTGGAGATCAGAACCAGGGCCCCAAATGTGGAGTCAGAAGGGGTCTCCTCGGACCAGACTTTTTCATGTTTTTCAGTCAGGTGCAGGCAAAGCGGCAGACTGGGATCTGTAGTTTGCTTTTCGAAACAGCAATCACATTCAGCTGTGTCCAAACATAAGCTCTTGAAAGAGTAATATTTTCACGTTGGATTTGAAGGAGCCAAAGAGGTTGGGGGGAGGCAGGGGGTGGGGGGTGGGGGGGGGCCCCAATCCATGTAGAGAAACTGAAGATGAAAAAGGCAAGGGAATGAATCTACCTTGCACTTCCCAATTCTGTTTTCTTTATCTGACACCCACATGATGGGATAGTGTTGTTGTAACCTCCCAGCATGTACTCCATCGTCAGATCCAAAAACTCCAACAGAACATGCTCTCACTTTCTCACCACCCATGCATGATGCAGCAAAAGGATGAATGTGCTGTGCTGTGTGTCTGAGCAATCACTGAGATCTGAACAAGCTAACGTGCATGCAGTGCTCTAACCTCAGCGCCAGTTGTCGTGTACCCGGTACCCAGCGCTGATCCACCTCAGCGACACCAGCGTACAGGAACTTGAGCAGAGCCAGGACGCAATGTGGAGAGCAGTCAGACAGGTCCACCTCACCGCAACCCTCCTCTGATAACTGTCATCACAGAAGCACAAAAAGGCAAACTGCAGCACTGACTAAAGGAATGCTTGAGGCTTTGTTCACCTTGTATCTAACAACAATGAAGCATTTGTACAGAGCAAAAATCTCATCTGGCACATCATTCTAAGTGTACATATATACCCACCCACACATGGGCACTCAGGCACAAGTACGCTATGCATGATTTACAACCCCCAAAACGGATTATGAACAGGGGCTTACAGTGGAGGAAAACAGTAGAGAGAAAGGACAAGCATGTCTATAGTTTTGAAGGAAGAAATATTTCAGGTTGGATTTGAAGGACTCTAGAGTGTGTTTTTCTGTGAGGAATGGGAAGGTTATTCCACGTAGAAGGGCCAAAGACAGAAAAGGCATGGGAATGGATCTACCTAGCATTTCCCAGTTTTGCTTCTCTTCCTTCTTATTCAAGTTATTGTAATGCACAAATGATGGCGTAGTGTTTTAACCTCCCAGACCTGGACTCCAACACCAGATTTAGCGACTCAAACAGAACATACTCTGGCAACAGTCACTTTTAGCCCCTTTGGTACATGGTCCTCGTAATGATTTGAGAATGCATGTGTTGTGTGCATGTGTGGTGTGTGGCATTGTTGTGTGTATGCACGTGTGTGGGGGGTTGGGGTGGGTGGGGGTGCAGACAGAATGAGCTTGAAGTGTGCACTATGCTGGCAGATCCTCATATCAGGTCATTCTGTACTATGCCAGTGTACACACACACACACACACACACACACTCTCTCTCTCTCTCTCCCTCTCACATACATTTGAAGACCATGAACTGATGGGGCTAAAAGTAGATATTGCCCACTCTCTCACACTCTGTTGTTCAGTGGTCTTAGTTCTACAAAATGAATTCTCCACAAAGGCTTTCTCCACAGATGTCCGCACAATATACCTTCAGTAAGGCAGGACACCGCACTGACAGGATGATGCGGTGAGCATGCAGTGTGGCTGCCCCTGCTGCATGTATTACAACGTCACTAAACTCCTGTCGATTCACCAGTGAGGTGAAAGCTAACAGCAAATCTTGCTGAGTTTGTCTTTGTAGGCCCTGCAAAAAGAAGTGGAAATGCTGTAAGGTTTCTACCAAAATGACAACACACATAAACCACACAGGATGAAATCAAACATGAAACTTTGGGACAAGGCAGCAGGCTGGGATTCATGTCCTTGTCTAACCACAGGCACAGGAAACATAAAACTATACCAAGGATAGGATTATATAAATACATGGACAAAACAGCTGCTTTGGATTCATATCCTTGTCCTGACCACAGGCACAGGAAACAAAACTACACCAAGGATAGGATTGTATGTATACATGTCCTCAGGACTGCTGGAAGAGAACCAGGCATGAAAGCAGCAAAGCAACCAGAGGCTCCTGATGTCAGTTCAATGTGGCCTGTGTATTTATTATCCACTTATTCGTAAAACATAGAACGGACTGGTTTGACTGCTACCATGTGACAAGTTCTGACTGAGGTGGCAAAGCTAAATGCTGACATCTGGACAACATATCAAAAAAGTTCCACTCACTCAATTTCAGGACAACTGAACAACTGCACTTAGTCAAATTTTGTACAGACAGGCTTTGCTTAATGGCAAATACTGATTACGTTGCAATATAACACTTCTAAACACAACATGAACCACCAAAACAACATGAAAAAAACATGGACACACTGATAGGCAGACAGAACTGGTCATTCAGATCCCCCCTGCCTCCCCACTCCTTCACTAGGGGGGGTGGAGTTGGGGGGTATAATAATCACTGCAGTTCACACTCACAGCCAGAGGTTGGGACGAAGGTAACTGCATTGTTGAATCTAGTCCATCAGCCTCTGCAGCCAAGTCTGCCAGCAGTGCTGCCGTCTGCGTGGAAGGAGGCGGCATGTCCTCAGCCACTCCACCATCATCCTGCTTCATCAAAGAAGCACAGTTCTACATCAATAAAAAGGTACAGTCTCGTTGACACTAACACCTGTTCTTCACAACTCTGAAAAACATCATAGAGCCTGAGAGCATTAACCTTTTGGCACAGGTACTTCTTCCTTTGTTTCTATCTCTGCCTTTCAACATAACAATGAGAGAGAGAGAGAGAGAGAGAATGAAGCACTGGCACAGACACATTTTATACATAGAAAGTGAAGCACTGACACAGACACATTTTATACATAGAAAGTGAAGCACTGGCACAGACACATTTTATACATAGAAAGTGAAGCACTGGCACAGACACATTTTATACATAGAAAGTGAAGCACTGGCACAGACACATTTTATACATAGAAAGTGAAGCACTGGCACAGACACATTTTATACATAGAAAGTGAAGCACTGACACAGACACATTTTATACATAGAAAGTGAAGCACTGGCACAGACACATTTTATACATAGAAAGTGAAGCACTGGCACAGACACATTTTATACATAGAAAGTGAAGCACTGGCACAGACACATTTTATACATAGAAAGTGAAGCACTGGCACAGACACATTTTATACATAGAAAGTGAAGCACTGGCACAGACACATTTTATACATAGAAAGTGAAGCACTGGCACAGACACATTTTATACATAGAAAGTGAAGCACTGACACAGACACATTTTATACATAGAAAGTGAAGCACTGGCACAGACACATTTTATACATAGAAAGTGAAGCACTGGCACAGACACATTTTATACATAGAAAGTGAAGCACTGGCACAGACACATTTTATACATAGAAAGTGAAGCACTGACACAGACACATTTTATACATAGAAAGTGAAGCACTGGCACAGACACATTTTATACATAGAAAGTGAAGCACTGACACAGACACATTTTATACATAGAAAGTGAAGCAGTGACACAGACACATTTTATACATAGAAAGTGAAGCACTGACACAGACACATTTTATACATAGAAAGTGAAGCACTGACACAGACACATTTTATACATAGAAAGTGAAGCACTGACACATTTTATACAGTCTGAGGCAAAAAGCTCCTTTCAATTGGAAAACACAACACTCACCAAAATTTGGACACACACATCTATATTTTATGTCCCCCACTAGGTGACAAACTCATGAACTGACCTTTCGGGTTATTCAAGTTCCACATATCCCCACACAAAGCGGGAGAACAGGGACAGCATAGAAACAGAGACAGCAAGAGTGCAAAAAACAGACAGCAAGAAAGAGTGACAGACACGCACACACTGGAACCCCAACCTATTCATCAGTTTCCAACGTTACCCAGCATCTTGAGAACAACATCTGCCAGGGATCACCAATGAGCAACATCCTTTGTCTCTTTCCTCTCTCATCTTTTTCAGCTTCACGCAGAATGACAGGCACACACAGAAGAGGGCAGGAGCCAAACAAACCCCTACCTCCTGTTCACTAGTTTCCAAAGTTTCCACTGTCGTTCCAGCATCTAGAGAGCGACGTCTGCCAGGGATGTCAGACATCCTCCGTGTCCTGCTTCCTGCTGCAACAGTGTTGACCTCCACTGGTGGCATCAGGGAACACACATAAAATTGCAAAGGAGCATCCAAGTTGTTCATCTCCGTGTTCCCACTTGACTGTTCTTCCAAGGAAGCCATTCTCCAAAGCATCTGGAAATGAAAGCTACCTACTTAACATGCGGAAATTTGTGTTGAAAAATGTCACTTAAAACTGTGAACTGATAAAGGGGCTTTTGGTTTGACTGTACCTTCTGTCTAATACATCACAAGGCAAAAGGGATTGCATACAGGTAATTTATTTGAACTTAACAGTTGAAATACGGATGAATCCCAGATTACCACTGCTTGGTAAAAAAAAGTCTCATTTCACGTGATACACTGTGCACTGTCCCAATCCATGGCATTACACTGATGCTCACCTGTACAATCGTTTCTGTTTTCCTTGGTTACTACTTTTGATTGTAATCCATCTGCAGTCTTGTCTCTCCATTGTCTAGCTGTGTGCAGTCTTGTCTGTTCATTGTCTAGCTGTGTGCAGTCTTGTCTGTTCATTGTCTAGCTGTGTGCAGTCTTGTCTGTTCATTGTCTAGCTGTGCGCAGTCTTGTCTGTTCATTGTCTAGCTGTGTGCAGTCTTGTCTGTTCATTGTCTAGCTGCGTGCAGTCTTGTCTCTCCAATGTCTAGCTGTGTGCAATCTTGTCTGTTCATTGTCTAGCTGTGTGCAGTCTTGTCTCTCCAATGTCTAGCTGTGTGCAATCTTGTCTGTTCATTGCCTAGCTGTGTGCAGTCTTGTCTGTTCATTGTCTAGCTGTGTGCAGTCTTGTTTGTTCATTGTCTAGCTGTGTGCAGCCTTGTCTGTTCATTGCCTAGCTGTGTGCAGTCTTGTTTGTTCATTGTCTAGCTGTGTGCAGTCTTGTCTGTTCCTTGCCTAGCTGTGTGCAGTCTTGTCTGTTCATTGTCTAGCTGTGTGCAGTCTTGTCTGTTCATTGTCTAGCTGTGTGCAGTCTTGTCTGTTCATTGTCTAGCTGTGTGCAATCTTGTCTGTCCATTGTCTAGCAGTGTGCAATCTTGGCTGTCCATTGTCTATCCGTGTCCAATTTTCAGTCTGTTCCAATGCCTCACTACCTTTGAGTGTCTAGATTCCTCATCAGCTGACCAGTGCACAGTCTTCATTCTGCCTCCTAGGTGTTCTCTGGCAACTGCTGGCAAAGACGGAATGTTCTCCTCCTCCTCTTCCTCTTCCTGATATGCACCAACACAGAACAAACATTCTCAGTCAACATCAGTCTGTTTTTAACGGCAGGGATGTATTCTCTGAAAATCTACTCACTGTCTGCATGTTCTCCTTTTCTACATGTACAAAATGCTTTCAACTCATACAGAAGAAGCACACATCCACATACATACCCACAAATGTACAGAAACACCCATCCACACACAAACACACACACAGCACAAAGTACATTTACACCCCTCCCCCAATAATTACATGCAAATATACACCACCACCACCTCACACTAAATATATGCAAGTATGCACATATACACTCACATACACACACACACACACAGTACATGTACACAATATGTGCAAATATACCCCACCACCTCACACACACACACACACACACACACACACACACACACACACACACACACACAACCTGCTGCATGATGAGGTCCGACACCCTGCTTTCCACCCTGCCAGCAGCCTGGGCCTGAGTCAGCTTCAGCAGCAGGTAATCCCCCTCCCTGACAACACACATACAGAACACTGACAAAGATGCACAGGTAGATATTCCTTGTTATCATTTTGCCCTTTACTGAATTCACCACGTCAATTTTACACTGCAATGAGATACATACTGTTTGTTTTTGCGCCCTCTCCGGTTCGGTGCTGTGGAGTTTGTGGTGGTACTGGGTCCTGCCTCTGCCAGGTCTCCTTGTAGAGACGATGATATTGCCAAGGCTAGCTGTGTGTCCTCATCCAGTTTGCTGCAACCACCACCATCACCATCCTCAACATCAACATCTGTCATCACAACACTCCTCTTCATCATCCTTAACAGCATCACCAGCAGCAGCATCACTGCCATCATCTTGACGGTGATTTAAAGACAAACACACCCCTCACAATCCAACTCTGCATGGCCTGACCATAAAACTGAATGCACTTCATGAATGCCATGTGTCAGGTCTGCTTACACATGCACATTTCAAAGACTATGTTCAGAAAGTGAAACAGTTAAAGACATTCAGGTTGGAGAGAGGTAGGGTTACACAATACTTGCCAGAGATGTGGTATAAAACAGCAAGACAACAAATATTAGGACCCGTAAAGCCACTTAAGGCCCTTCCCTAAGAGACTGTGGCTTTAATAGACAGGTTGTTAACATCAAAAAAGACAGCCAAGTGTTCCAACGCATTGGCCAGTTAAGTCTCTCCAAAGACAGATTGTTTTTTTGCCAGCTGGGCCCTTCACACACACACACACACACACACACACACACACACACACACACACACATGCATGCACACACAGAGCTAAGCACAAATTCAGTACTGGACAGTTAGACTCTCTCCTATAGGGGACTGTGGACTCATCAGTGCCCATCTTGCCTTCATGTACACTAAATGCTTTAAGATCATTGCACCTGTTAAAGACCCCCTGTCCATCTTTCAGTGAGAGAAGGCATAATGGCTGGTGGCATGAGAAACACTGAATATTGCATAACTGTAGCAGAATATTGCATGACTGTAGCAGAGTAGTCAAAATGATGACTATGGTTACTTTGGTTGCCCCTAGTGGAGAAAAGAGAACCCCTAAACACATAGGCCAAGATGTGAACAGTACCTTTTTGGCAGACTGGCCAGTCCTCTGTGTGTGCTGGAAGCAGTCTGTCTGGTGCTGCGCCCTGGCCTGGAACAGTATCAGTGTTGCACAGTTTTAAACCAGCTTTACTGTTTTCATTCCTGCATTCATTTGTACACTTCTAAGCTACCCTTCAAGGAAATTCTGATCAGAAATCTGGACACGTTACATCCTTTTCCCCCACAGAGTCTTAACATCTGAACTGCTCCACAAGATCTTGTTCCAATATGTCATCAAGCTGAATTCAAACAGAACTGACCTCATCACAATTTCACATCATTTGTGATTGTTGTTTTTTCTCTTTCTAAAATTAAATATCAGTATTCTTTACCCAGATGTGTTGACCAAAGGATGACCACATTTTTTCTCAAATAAAACATCAACATGCTCTACCCAGTGCTGCTGGCCAAAGCATATCCTAAATTCGGAGGGGGGGGGGGGGAGGCAGAAGGAACAAAATTAACAATAATGAGACACCTCACTAATGAAGTCTGTAGATCTCTGTAGGAGTCAGGCAGAAGGAGACAGTCTTACCTGTAGGAGTCAGGCAGTCTTACCTGTAGGTGTCAATCAGTCTTACCTGTAGGAGTCAGGCAGTCTTACCTGTAGAGTCAGTCAGTTAGAATACCTGGAAAGGAGTCAGGCAGTATTACCTGTAGGTGTCCATCAGTCTTACCTGTAGGAGTCAGTCAGTCTTACCTTTAGGAGTCGGTTGATCTATCTACAGGATTCAGACAGATTCTGTCAGGCAGTCTTGGACTCTGGCAGTCTTACCTGTAGGAGTCAGGCAGAATGCCAGCAGCCAGAGTGGCCTGATGTTCCTCTTCCTGTCGTTTGACTGCTGCCAGTAGCTGGTCTGCTTGCACACCAAGACTGGATGCGCACTTCTTCAGGTGGCTCTTGCGACCCTGGTGGGGCATTTGGGTGTCCTCATTAGCATGGTGTTCGCATAAATATTACATTACCAACAGCAGCAAACTGATGGGCTGCAAAAGGCTAATACCATTAACTAAACCAAATGAACGGATGTCTGTCTGGTTAGGCTGTTTAATGCCGAGTTGTCTCTGAAGAGGTACTGGAAGGGACTGAGATCCCAGGAGGTGGGGAAAGAGGGAGACTGTACCTAACACTGTGCTGTCACAAACAGAATGATTTCTGCATTAAGATGGGCAGCAGTGTAGGCCACTTTAATGTTTCAATAGTTATGAGGGCACAGCCACAAAGACAGTAACTATAAACCACAACTTTCTCTCTCTCTCTCTCTCTCTCTCTCTCTCTCTCTCTCTCTCTCTCTCTCTCTCTTCTTTTCCAATTTACTCTGTTTATGGTCTTCCAGATCTGAGTATGATGCCACAACAGTCAAATACTTCAAAAAAATTCTACACTTCAGTCTAAACGACAACTTTAGAAGAAAAGGCAGAGCTGAAGCAGAATCACACCAAGCTCCTTCTGCTTATCAGCCTTACACCTTACCGCTAGGCCAAACCAGCTTACACAAACAAATGGAATCAACAAGCTCTCCTTTTACACATCCAGCCAGCCAGTCTTACACTGTCCATGTTTCTAATTTACTGATAATCTAACCAAACCTACTGTGTAGTCATTATATGCTATAAATATAATAAGATTAATTCATTTTAATGACCACAAAGGTTGGACAGGTACAAAGAAATTACACACATGGCAGGATGGGGGTGGGGGTGGGGCTGGGGGTGGAACTGATGGATGACAATCTGTAAGTTATCAACACAATCAGTTGACCATAAAACAAACACAGCTGACTCAGCTTAATAAGCGCACAGTCCAAACCAGGAAGAAGAGTAACTGAGATGACACTAAATGAGTACTTTTTTAAGCAACACCAAAGACCTTGTTTGGGTGGGTAAGGGCATGCCGCACCCATAAGCAGGTGCTTGTGAACCCGGTGGGGTCACCTGTACAGAATCCTGACATGTATACATGTAGATCACTTACAGCAGCAGTGCGCAGACCTTTACCGCACATGGGGCAGCCCAACACCTGCAACTTGGCTGCCTCCAAAGCCCGTAGCTTTTCCTCTGCCTCTTTCCTCTTTTTCTCCTCCTGCATACACAGTGACAAACATAGCAATGTTCAGTCACATTCACTTGAAATAATTTGTTTAATGAATGGCGAGAACTGACTGGCATGACATTACCACTGACCTGCACGACATATTCCTGGATTCTGTGACCCAGTACCTGCCCTGCATGACATATCAGTGACCTGCATGACATTATCTCCAACCTGCATGACATTACCCCCTGACCTGCATGACATTACCCCAACCTGCATGGCATAACCCCCTGAGCTGCATGGCATTACCCTGACCTGCGTGACATTGCCCCTGACCTGCATGGCATTACTACTGACCTGCATGACACTACCCTGACCTGCATGGCACTACCCAAAACTGCATGACATTATCACAGACCTGATCAATGCAGTTGTTGATGTGCAGCATTCGGCGATGGGAATTCAAATGAGACAGGTCCTTCTGACACAGTTGACAGAAAACATACTCGGTTGGCAAAGCTGCTTCCTCTGCAGAAGTTTCAGTCTGCTGGTTTTCACTGCGCTCTGCATCAGTGGTGCCCGTTTCTTCTTCATCTGTACCAATCAGAGAAACTGCACCATTCAAATCAAAGCAGCAGATTGTTGCACACAAAAACTGTAGTGATGCATAAAATGAGGAATATGTCTTGGGGTCACTCATTCTTAGCCTCATTCATTCGTGTCTTATTTTCTGTGTATATATGTGCACATACACACACATGTGTGTGTGTATGTCTGTGCATGCATATTTATACAATATAATCAGTTTGAATTTGTGTAGGTTTCTGTTTGCTGATGATACTCAACTTGTAGATGCTAATGTTGTTGATCATCTTGTGCTCAGTTCACTTTTTTATTTGTATAACGTCTTTCTACATGTGGCACTGGACATATTACCCGGGTATTCAGTGCATTGTTCAGGCATGGGAATTGTGAAAAGGTACGCATCCGCCCCCCCCTCCCCCCCTCCCCCCCCCGGCCAATTTCCCCCCTCTCTCACAAGCACCATGAATAGTATCAGATCCATTCACAATGAAAGTCATCTTGTAGTACAGTACTGTAGAGAAAACAGCAGAGTTAAGCTAGTCAGTCAAACTTTTCCCATTAGTGTGCTGGTTTGACCTAGTGGTAAGGCATTAGGCTGGTAAGCAGAGGGACTTCGGTTCGAATCTGCTTCGGCTTTCTCATCAAAGGTTGTGATCTGTGGATGCTGTCTTGTGACTTTGTCATTCACAGTTATAAAACATTAAAATGGCTCTCATTATTGCCCACCTTAATGCAGAAGTCATTCTGGTGCTGACAATGTAGTGATAGGTATATATATATAATCTCCCCAGGTCCCTCTCCCCCCACCTCCATACCCCCTCCCCCGCCTTCTCCCCATCCCTAATAAGCCTTATGGTTTCTGTGGATGTTAAGCACCATGTTTATTTATTTCCTGTTAACTGTCAGTTGAAAATGCAAGCAAGCCATTTGAAAAACATTGCTATAACCTAACAAATCTGACAATTCGTTTTTCTTCCTCCAAAGTTTTGTTCTTCTTCAGATGACTATAAAAATCAGGGAAAATGACAACTCTCACACCTTATTACAATTGCCAATCATTTACACACGCCAAAACACTCCATCAGGATCAGCTGTTGATAAAATATAGTAATAATTTACCTTCAGAACTAACGTAGTTTGAGCTCCTGCATGAAGATTTCAGGGTCCAGTAACTGTTTTTCTTTACATTTTTCTCTGTTTTACGAAGATACATACAGATGCCTGTTTATTTGGGTAAGTGTGTTTGTGCAAGTGTACATACATGTGTGTATGCATGTATGAGAGTACGTCTTTACTGTACAATACCTTTCCTCATATTTGCATGAGCATTCTTCTCACACCCAAACTGCTGTTTGAGGCACAACTGCATGTGTTGCACAAATCTCCCATGTGGCAACGTCTGTCCACAAGCTGGGCAAGTGTGCAGTGAGGCTGACAGGTCTTTTTTCTCACACGGACTCTCCATCCCTTCTCCCTCACAACTGCTGGCAGGTCTGAGGGGGTCTGCATCCAATTCTGCTGTTTCAGTCATGTGCCAAGTTTCACAAATGGCATCTCTTGCACTTGAATTCTTTGTGCTTTGCTTTGCAAGGTTACCACAGGTCTGAGCAACATCACAAACTCGCACTTCTTCATTTTCTCGCTGACCATATTTTGTTTCCTCAGCTCGCTCTGCTGGGATGGGGTTCTTTCGTTTTCTGGTAGCAAGTGAGAGTTTTGCAGCAGCTTTCATCAACACACTGTCCTTGAACTCTACAGTGTCATTAAGGTCACTGTCAACACTCAAAGCCAAAGTCCTTGCTGAGGCATTTTTAACACCACTGCCAACACACGTTTTTTTCAAGGACAGCTTCATTCTCTTAGCCAATTGTTTTGTTTGCGATTTTTTGGCAGAGCCAAGAAGTTTAGCTGCTGCAGCTGCTGCTGCCCAATCTCGTGTTTTGTCTGGCGTTAGTTTTGTTCTGTTTTCACCCGACATTATGTCTGTTGGCACTAATTCTCTCAGTGGGGCTCTCTGCATTCTTATCTGAAAGGCATAAAAACAACCATTTCAGTGTCTGTAGATGTCTCCACAAACTTGCTTTACTCAAAAACAAGCACTCTCTCTCTCTCTCTCTCACACACACACACACACACACACACACACACAGAGTTTGAAAAGGCATGGATCAGTTATTCAAAGAAAGAACAAAACCGGCATTTAAAAGAGCACATTTATTAACCATCACATTTATTAACCATGCAAATCCAGACCAGACACCAAGCCAGTTTAAAACACAAAAAAGACAATACACCCTAAATTATATTCTGTATGATCATAATCATAATTTTATTAAGAAATATTGATATTATTATAACTCACTTTTTACTTTCACAATATACCAAAAAACAATAAATAAATAGATACCAACAAGGAAAACAAAACTCACATCTGGATAAAACATGGCAACTGGTTCATTAGTTAGCATGATTATCACAACAAGATGACTACAGTGAAACCCCTCAAACCAACTTTTCAAATGAAGTTGTGGCAAAAGAGGGTGCCACCCTTGATAATGACGATCATGAAGATTTCTTGTATGGTGCACTTCCCTAAATAATACAGGCCCAAAGTATAATAATACAGGCCCAAAGTATCTTACAATACTCCCTCTCAAACATTCAATAATCCTTACAACCCACACACACTTGCAGACTTTATCTGGGCTTCACTCACTTAAAAGGGGGTCTCTTGTCAAGGTGGTGTTTGCAGACTTGTACCACTGATACTTTTAGTGAAGTTAGTCTGTCATGTTGCTTCCACTGTGCTAGTCTTAATCTATCATTTTTAAAACTGCTGTCAGTATCATAGTTATAGAATCTGTGACAGTCAAACTCACAGTAACATTATATCTGTAGCAATATAAATGATGTATCCACTTTGAAAGTCACACTGTCAAACCTAAACTTCACTCTACCTCAAAATTTCTTGTGATGTACCCGTGCTGGAGTCCTCAAAATAACCATGCGCTGGCTATCATAACAACAGTGTGATGATGCAACAATATCACTGATGTCATTTTCTTAATGGCAAAATTATATATATATATTAAATGCTCTGTCAACTGTACATGTAAGTATGCTTATAATGATACCTATATATCCACTCCAAGTCTAAAGACATCTGAACAAAGAAGGAACTTCACTCACTTCAGTTTATAACCAGACACTCCAGAATCACACAGCCATTACTTTTTCTCTTCCGCCGCTTTGATCAGTTCCTGTCTGTGCAAAGTGATGGCTTTAATTTTCTCCCTCCTTTCCTCCCTCCATCGTCTGTCTTCTTCAACCCTTTCCTGTACCTTTGCAACTTGATTTGGGAACAACGCTCTGCAATCAATACAGTACCACAGGTGATCATTATTTTAAAAATGCTCCAAAACAAAAAGTTGTATATTCCATCAGATAACACCCCAAAATTCAGTTTACACATCAAGTCATCATCTGGAATTTACTATTAGGAACCATTCACACTGCAAAACATGCTGCCATCACTGGGGCAATGTGTAGACTCGGTCACTGATGACAGTCTACTTGAAGGCAGACATGCGCTGCAGCATGAAAAAACCTAATCTGCTCTTTTCCTGCTTGAACCACAATTCCGAAAGCTGCCTGGTAGTGGTACTTTATTGTACCTTACGGGAAATTCAGGTCACCTTACGCAGGTAAGGCACAGCAGCTGCATGAGCGGCGCTGCCCATTCCTATCAGTGGGTGCAGTATTTTCAAATGTTCAAACAATACCAAACACCTTGTGATTTTTAACTTGCGCACAATGCCACAAATGTTGATGTATGCAACTGCACAGACATTTCATGGACACCATAAAAACACTGAATATAATTAAAAGGTACAGTGACAGACATGGTAAACATAGTAGACTGCAACAGAATATGAAAGATTGTGTTTGTTGTTGTTTTTCTAGCAAAACAAAATAACAAAATAACAAAAAAGGATTTGGCCGGGTCATAACAACCATTTGAATTTATCTAGCATTTGGTTTTAAACCATTTGAATTTATCTAGCATTTAATTTTAAACTAATAAATATCCTTATCAGGCTTACTCAGTGTAATTCTCTAAACAAAAGCAAATATTTGCGCTACACTCTACAGTCATGTTGTCTCAACAAATATCAGGTATACATGGGGAAGTAAGTCCAACTCCAAATAAAACTAAATACAGTTAAATGTCAATGAAACTTGAAAGACTGTTACTGTGTTTGTGTTACAATGAAGCAAGTTCAAACAAAAGTGAATACTTACATTGATCCAATTCCCATTAAAATAGTTACAGCAATTCCTCCAAAGACAAACAAGTTTCTTATATACCACATCCGGGTTCCCCTCAGGTACTGAGTCCGCTTGATTTCACGCATGGCTGCTTAGTTGCACTTCTATTGAAATATTATATGACCTAGCTTTCTCCGTTGTCATCTGGTCATAATTTAAGGCTGCCTGGTGTACCTGAAAGTGAAAGTGCTCAGTAAAAGTAAACCAGAAACACCATAATCCACTGAATGAATCACTGGCTTTAGTGACAACCCAAAAGCATGGTAAAAATGTCTGGACAAATGGTGAACCAGCATCTTTTTATAAAATTATTGCTATTCATGACTGAGTTGACAAAATCAAACTATGCAAAAACAACTAAACAGTAATTATGGTCAGAAGTGGCAAAACTTGCCTGTGCAAACTCCAAACAAAAATCAAAAGTGATTTATAACTGCTCGACACAGTAATAGTTAACACTATTATTAATACAGCAATACTAATACCTTCATTATACTATAGTTAGTATTGATAGTAATACAATATCCAAAGACAGTGTTACTGTTATGTTTTAAAAAAAAAAAAGTTTTACTGAACTGCAACAGCTTTAGGCATAATCAGGCAACTAATCAAATTAATAATGTAATAATAATAACAGAATATTTATGGCGCCCCATCTCGTAAGAGCCCAGGGGCCATAACTATGAACTGGGGCTATTGTAGGCCAGGCCTAAACCAAAGTCCCTGACTTTAGAGTCTGAGACTTTGAGTTAGGCAAAGTTTGTATGCTTGGACATGGACAATGGTCAAGACAACAGAGTCACTGACTTCACACTGATAAGAAAGGGGTCATCACATGCCTCAGCACTTGTGCTAACTTTAAATGGGTCAATCCCATCAGGGCATGCGCACCGACACACTTCAACTTCCCTGTAACGTATTTCACATGCGCAAACATTGGTAGACATACACATTAGGTGAAGGGCATGCCTGGCAGGCCCAGATTCTGGATGTGATTCACCATGTTTTACTTCTGCAACACCCAAGCAATCTTGACGAGGTCATGATTCATAAAAATGCTACTCTATCGACATCTTTGATGGGATATTCTTTTGGGTGTTTACTGTACTGAGTAACTATAGCATCGTCTGCTGCATCTGCCATTTTGAACTTGTCAGAAAGGTGAGTGGACACTAAGACAGCCTACGCTGTGCACATAAATTTAAATAACAAGAAAATAAATCAAGTGAAACTGTATGACACCAAGCAAACTTGCTCTCTTAAAAATTAACAAACATTAAAAGTTATGATCATATTATTATGCCTGCATTGCTTGGCTTGTGTGACATTTCTTCCCTCCAAAATGAAAGTTTGGCCAACAAACATCTAATACTAATTTCACAAAGTATACAGGAGATGTTGAAACCACCTCATGTGAGTGCTCCAATAGTAAAACATAAACAATTAAAACATAGTCTTCATGATTTAAAAAAAAAAAAAAAAAAAAACTGAGAAAAAAGCTGGATTCAGACATAAAGCTGCAGCAACAGCTAAAACAAACAGCAAGAAAAATAACTTTCCAAGCATAAAAACACTAAAAGCAGCCACAGTCCTGGGCCTATGACCTTTAGGCCAGCTAAATTACTACGAATACTAGCCTAAATATCTGCTGTTTAGGCCCAAATTTAGGCCCAGACTTTGGCACAGTCCTGGTCCATGGTTACCATTCTGGGGCCATTGCTAATAGCCTTGATATTCAGGCTGGCCTGTGGCTTTAGGCCCAATTCATAATTGTGGCCCCAGAGCACTTACAAAGATATAAGGATACACTCATCACACACACACATGCACACACACAGCAGAAGAAAAGTAATGTATTGATAACAGTATGCTAAACCTAATACTAGTAATATTAACAGTAATGCTGTAAACTGTGTAACAGACTAATACATCAGTAGTAATTACACTCCACCTGTACATCAGTAGTAATTACACTCCACCCAATACATAGCACACTCCCTACATGACAGTGACACTGTCTTCAGAAGCATGAAGTTAACAGCTCTGTGGCTTATGACAACACTAAAAAAAAACAACTAAAAAACCCCAGCATGCACTAAAAAATAAAAAATAAAATTAGAAAGACAACACTGGTCAAAATGACTCAAAATTCTTTACCGCTGGTTATTTCATAATGGAAAGAAGAGGAAGTAGTACAACTACAAGCTGCGCGTGACAAGAATC
Organism: Alviniconcha strummeri; assembly: GCA_963584105.1. NCBI lineage: Eukaryota > Metazoa > Mollusca > Gastropoda > Provannidae > Alviniconcha > Alviniconcha strummeri. The sequence goes on from OY757549.1 coordinate 7,120,319, forward strand.
AGCGAACAGCTAGTTTTCTTCTTCGGTATAATGTCCAACTTTAACACTCAGAAGGATCCATAGTCTACAACTTACACCGCAATCTCTAGTATTGTAGTAAGGCCCCCGCGCCGCCGATTCACTTTCATCATTCGTGCACATTTACATTAACACTGCCCCAGCATCAGTTCCTTCAAACACCATTTATCTTGGGCTCCAAAAAATCACTGAGTTAAATACCAAATTCATAACCGCTATGTACCTGTGGACTGGGGAGAAGCTCGGGTGGTTGCTTCCAAAAATCAGTTTTATGATTATTTCGACCTTCGGTTCTTGTACCAAAGCACATGTACAGGTGCGAACTACAGCGCAGGCAGTAACAGCAAAGCTAAACAGCAATTGGTCGAAACGTTCTAAACACGCCAATGAGAACACTTGTTCCAAGATTTGCTGTCAAACCAGTGACCTCCCCTGCGTCTGAGTGGATCCGTGAATGCTCAAAGTTTTTCGGCTATCCTGTTGCACTGGCCCACCACATGTACGCGTTTGATTGATGATCACTTATATATGCACGCGTACACTTTGCTGTTTCAAACATGCACGCGTACACTTTGCTGTTTCTGTAGCAAACATCCAAGAAGTAGGGGCGACCCGTCACGAAGCTAGGTGTTTTTGACCTCCTGATTGTGAAGTGTGCTGCGTTTCGCTGATTTTGCTCTAACTCCAGTGCTTGAGCTAGGGGTGTCAGCGACTGATCATTGATGGCTCCGCCTCAGTACTCCAGGAGCGGGCCGCGGATGAGTCAGTGCCAACGGTAAGCATTACCATTCTTTCTTTCAGCTTCTTTCTTTTACCCGACCGCTGCGGAATAGTGTATTTCAGACGGTGAGGTCTCCACACTGTTTTGAAGAACTAAGACCCGCTAAGATTGTCTCTGAAGTTAATGTTGCTTTACGTCCACAAAAACCATAAAGACTATTAGGCACGGGGATCCCAGCCAGACGGCCACTGCGACTTTCACACAGTTCCTGAGCTCTGCCCGCTGCGACACTGTGACAGGTTCACACTTCTTATTGGCAGGGTGTAGCCGGAAGGTTAGGGCCATGCCGGTCGAGGTCAGTTTTGCCCCGAGCACCGCTCCGGTAGCCGGCTGGATTAGCCTAGCTGAAGACATAAAAACAAATAATTTTTGTTTTGTTTGTTGGGGGTGCGGGGATAGCTCAGTGGTTAGAGCGCCGGACTCGTGATTGAAAGGTCGCGGGTTCGAATCCCTGCTGGAACGGCGGGAGAATTTTCTTCTCCAGGGTCGACTTTCTGTACTGACTCTTATTTCGGTATCCGTTCCACCCCCGTGTTACCACAGTAGCACGTAAAAAATCCCGGTCATTCTGCCAAAAGTGCAGGTGGCAGGTTACAGCTAAACACGCATACACCTTACGTATGTGGCTTTTATTGAACCGTGCTTCGGCATTGGTCACAACTTGTCCCTAATATGTCAAATGACATCTGAGGACATTAAGCATCAACTCATCATTTTGTTTGTTTGTTAAGCGGAACATGACGTAGCGATTTTGCGTACGATCCCTTGAGTGTATACTCACGCGCGCGCGCGTCGTTTTATATATATGTGTGTGTGTGTGTGTGTGTGTGTGTGTGTGTGTGTGTGTGTGTGTGTGTGTGTGTGTGTGTGTCGGTGTACGTGTGTGTGTGTGTGTGTGTGTGTGTGTGTGTGTGTCGGTGTACGTGTGTGTGTGTGTGTGTGTGTGTGTGTGTGTGTGTGTGTGTGTGTGTGTGTGTGTGCCACTGCCGTGTGTGTGCGACTGTGTGTGTCAGAGTGTGTGTGTGTGTGTGTGTGTGTGTGTGTGTGTGTGTGTGTGTGTGTGTGTGTAGTGTGTGTAGTGTGTGTGTGTGTGTGTGTGTGTGTGTGTGTGTGTGTGTGTGTGTGAACTCGAACTCGAAAACTTTAATACTCAAGTATAGTAGCGTTAGGTCCATTTTGACCTATAATAATAATAATAATGTACATTTATCATGCGCTCATCAACGCCCTGAGCGCTCACATGATACATATTAACCTAAATATGATATTCTATACACATGTAAAGCATAGTCCTACCAAAACAATTTACATAAAGTATTATTTAAAAAATATATATATATCTATACAAATAAAATAATAATAATAAAAACGCGCTACAAACACACACACGCACGCACGGACGCGCGAGCGCGCACACACACACACACACACACACACACACACACACACACACACTCACACACACACACACACACACACACACACACACACACACACACACACACACACACACACACACACACACACACACACACACACACACACACACACACACACACACACACACACACACACACACACACACACACACACACACACACACACACACACACACACACACACACACACACACACACACACACACACACACACACACACACACACACACACACACACACACACACACACACACACACACACACACACACACACACACACACACACACTGACTGTAGCAGAAACTGGGTACTGATATTAGTTAGGATGGAAATACTGTGAGAAGAGGAAGGTTTTCAGTTTGGCTTTAAAAGCTGACAGGGTGGAGCAGTGTCTAAGGTCTTGTCAGTGGGAGTGAATTCCAAATGTGGGGTCCAAAGCAAGAGAAAGTGCGGAAGCCATGAGTCTTGCGTTTGTATTGTTGGATTTCCAGCATGCGGGTGTCTGAAGAAGAGCGTAGTGTACGAGATGGAGTGTAGACATGCAGCAGTTCAGAGAGGTAAGCAGGACCAGAACCATTTATAGCACTGAAACACATACAAGCAACTTTATACTTAATACTGTGACGTTCTGAAATGGGAAGCCAGTGTAGTTTTTCCAGGAGAGGTGTTGCGTGGTGATGACGGGGTGCCAAGAGAACAAGCCAGTCCTCGCTATACTACAAACACGAGAGAGAGAGAGAGAGAGAGAGAGAGAGAGAGAGAGAGAGAGAGAGAGAGAGAGAGAGAGAGAGAGAGAGAGAGAGAGAGAGAGAGAGAGAGAGACAGACAGACAGACAGACAGACAGACAGACAGACAGACAGACAGACAGACAGACAGACAGGCAGGCAGGCAGGCAGGCAGGCAGGCAGGCAGGCACTGAGGCAGGCAGGCAGGCAGCGGCAGGCCGGCCGGCACTGAGACAGACAGACAGACAGACAGACAGACAGACAGACAGACAGAGAATCAACATTAATTAAAGTATTTGGCCTAACTCACAGAACAGACACTTCAGTGAAGAAGTCAAAGCATACGGCATATCACTCGTTCAAAGTTCTGACACATTTCTCAAGCAGATCTTTTATTCACTTAAATTTGTCAGTTCTAGTCACTGAAAAATGGCAACAGCGGGCAGGTGAAGGTGGCCAGCAGGTATATTAGTGTGAGCAAGTGCTCTTTGTACGTTTTACAATAATCCCGCCCCGCTTAACGGATCAATGCAATTTCATTACTGTACTTTAGTAACCCGGGAACCGGAGCAGACGACGCTTTTGTTTTGAAGCGCGGCGTGTGGCGTAACGCCACATGGCCTTCACACAGCCGACCGGCGATAGCCGCCAGTGCGCGCCTTTTTCAAATCTGTTTTTCTCCCTTAACATTTTGACCGCTTGTTTGTTTACCTACTCTTTGTCTATCTAGTCCTTTTTATGCACTAAGCTATGTATAATATAATTTGGCATCTTAGAATGTTTATTTAACGTTTATTCAGACGCCGGATCGAGCTTAATTAGTAGCCGATGCCTCTCTAGGTCCATTCTTTTATAGCCGTCGTCTGCATGGCGCGCCTTTGTTTAGTACTAGTAAATGGTAGTGAAACTGTTGTTTTGATTCGATTAAAGTAATTCTGTGTCGATCAATGCGTTGTCGTATAGTATTTTGCTTAGCTGACTTCATGTTTAGTGTTTATTTTGGGCTGAAATTAACTTATTAAGTATTGTGTACTGTAGAAGCTAAGTTGTATTCATAGACTACTTAATCTCACTATCAGCGCTGCTGCGACTAAGGTTACGCGCCCCAGGCGAAAGTTCGCACCGATTGTTTTAATGCTAGTCTTTGAGTTTGTCTTGCTTCTCGGCTTACAGAGCGTTGTATTGTAATTGTTATGTACCATTTTAACCGTGGGAGCGTGCTCTTTATTCCGATGTAAGTTGTAGTGATGTTTATATTTTGTACATTGTGTTAGTTGTGATTTAGTTGTACGAATCTGTATATAGACAGGCGCAAGCCACGCTTCCCACTCTTGTTGTAAATAAAATAAGTCATGTGTGTACATTTTGTTTATACGGTTTAAAAGATTGTAACTGTAGCTTTTATTTGATGTTTTTGATGTTTTAATTAGTTTAGTTATTGTAGAAGAAAGTGTATTTGTGCGGGCCAGGGAAACACAATTGTCAGCCATTTTGTGGTCCAGAGGGTCGATTTTACTGCAGCGATAGCGTGTGTTCCCTGTGGCCCGCGCCGTTCTCTTATCTATGCGTGAGCGTGAGGATTTTGTGTGTGTGCTGAAAACTGTCTGCGGCTGAACAAGTAAAAACTGATTGCTGCCATACGCCTGCTGTGGTCTCCACTTTATTGACTCCGCTGCCTGTGTCTTGTCCTTTGACCACTCTGCACCATTACATTAGAAATATAGGAGCATTCAACAACGAACTAGACTTGAAATTCTTGGATTCGACTTATTCGATTGAGAAAAGGGTAACACATGTTCGGCTTAGCCGAAGTGCGACTTACCCGTTTCTGACTTATACATTTTAAAACTTAGTCATGCAAAGTGCAAATTCCGTCGCCGGGGAAACGCTTCGACTTAAGCGAAGTTTGACTGAGCATTTTTGCCCTAAGCGTCAGTTCGGCTGTATTCGGAAGCTTATCCACAGCCAGGTGAGATTTTCAGTATACGCTCGTTTTGCTGCATACACACAAATACATTCATACAGTTACCGCCTCCACCCCCCACCTACACACACACACGGCACACACACACACACACACACACACACACACACACACACACACACACACACTGACACACACACACACACACACACACACACACACACACACACACACACTGACACACACACACACACACACACACACACACATACACACACGTTTTCCTACAGTTAAGTCACTCTTTGTATTTCTGCTGACATACACACATACGGGTGCCACAGAGAAACATTGACATATAGACCTCAGTGCAAACTTGAAACACTTTGAGGTGAGTCACCTTCGTCGTCTTTTGCTTCCACTCAGTGTTAACTCGGTCAGGGTATTCAAACGAGGATCTGGATAGACTGAGTAAATCTACGGATGAGGAGTATATATATATATCCATGGTCACCGCAGACATTGGATGTGTGGGTTTACTCCAGCGTAGTCATATGTTGTAACTGCAGTTGCAGTCTGTCACTTGTTCTCAGCTGCAGCATGCAGAAGACCCTCTCGTTTCAGCGTGTCCACTAAGCTTCACAACATTCCTGTCTCCTCTTGTGTTCCTTTCCGGAAACTTGGATGAGCTCTGCTGGTTCTGAGCCTCCACTTGAAGGAAGCATCGAACCGCCGCATCAAACACCTCTTCCACGTTGAGCCCATTCTTCGCGCTCGTCTCCAAGTAAGGCGTGTCGCCATTGGCTCGGCACCACGCTTGCACGTTGAGGTCACAGACTGTGCGCTGAAACACGTCAGCCTTGGTGCCGATGACGATGAAGGGGAAGGCCGTGCCCGGCGGTACCTCTGCGTAATAGAGGAACTCCTCGCGCCACATGGACAGGTTGCAGAAGCTGGAGAGATCGTCGAGGGCGAAAGTAAGGAGACAGACTTGGATGTCACGGTAGAAGTTGGACCTTAGACTCCGGAAGCGGGTCTGACCCGCTGTGTCAACCACGCGCAGGACGTAATGGCGTCCGTCCACTGTCACCTGAACAAAAAAGAAATTTGACATCGCCTGTTGGAAAACTGAAAGACTGACGTGGCAGTGCTGTCACCTCATACAGCCCCTCCCGTTGCACACACACACACATACACACTCTCTCTCGCACACACACACATACACGCACGCACGCATGTACGCGCGCGCGCACACACACACACACACATGCGCGCGCGCGCGTACTCACGCGGCACGCACGCACGCACAGACGCACGCACACGCACGCGCACACACACACGCATGCAAGCAAGCACGCACGCAGACGGGGACTCTCTCTCTCTCTCTCAGTCTCTCTCTCAGTCTCTCTCTCTCTCACTCACACACACCACCACCACCACCACCACCACCACCACCACCACCACCACCACCACCACCACCACCACACTCACTCAGAGACAGAGAAACTCGAGCCCTTTTTCCAGCGGCCCTGAAAAGTTGGTCAAGATGGTCCCCAAATCTGTCTTTGACAATATGAGCATGCTCAAAATGAGTTATTCTCCTTGTCCTTGTTTTCAATAGTGATGATCCTGTTATAAGGTGTTAATTAAACATACACCTCAAACAGTGACGTTAATTTACACTGTCTCTGTACGTCAGTGATGGTCCTGGTGCCGTGTTTGTCGAACGTGGACCAAAATGGCCTATACACACAGATAGTTCTCCATCCCAACAATAGTGATGGTCCTGTCGACGTGTTCGTCAAATGAGCCTTTGACCAAAATGGCCCATCGACATACCTTCTTTTCGCCATCTCATCAATAGTGATGGTCCTGTTGATGGTAAACATGCCTGACCACAGTGGCTTTTCTACATACCTTTTTCTCCATCTCGTCTGCAGCGATGGTCCTGTCGACGTTTTCGTCACTAAACGTGCCTTTGACCATACTGGCCTGTCTACAGACCTATTTTTCGCTGTCTCATCAATACTGATAGTCCTGTCGACTGCCTTTTACCAAAGCGGCTTTGCTACATACTTTTTTTCTCTCTCTATCTCGTCAATAGTGATGGTCCTGACAACGTGTTCGTTAACCGTGCCCTTGACTATGGTGGCTTTTCTGCATACCCTTTTCTCCATCTCGTCTACGGTGATGGTCCTCTCGACGCGTTCGTTAAACGTGCCGTAGATGAAGCGGTGAATGAGGGATGTCGTCCCCACCTTACTGTCTCCCAGCAGTACCAACTTCAGTGGTCTACACGGCTCTCCGCCATCGTCCGCGTGCCGACGTTTCTGTCGTCGCGGTCGATCTGAGGTTGTCCCGGACATGGGTGTCTGCTGGTGATCTGCGAGCAACTGAGAAAAGACGATGACACAGGTAACTCTTTCAGTCTTTGTCGCCGTAGCTAGGTTTGTCCATCTGTCTGGTGAGCTACTACTACTGGTCGTTTTTAGAAGGCAGATTCTTAAAAAAGCAAAAAAACTAAACTAAAACTGAGAATTTTACAGAGAACACTATGGGAGTTGGGGCAGAGGGGACAGCGTGGGTGGGTGGGTGGCTCATGCAGAATCAAAAGGGATCTCAAAAGAATCATGCAGCTCAAATCTGACTGTACCACAAGAACAGAACGAGACAAAAAGGCAACAAAAATAAAAGGCCTTCCGATCCATGCAGCTATTTGATTTAAAGCCCTTTATGATTCATAAACATAAGCTGTCTGATATATCCTGCAAAAAGCAACCAAGCAAATAAAAACATGCAATAATTTTTTTTTTAATTGTGTCGAAAAACTGATTCATCATTCTCCATCCGATTTAAGTTGAAGGACAAAATAGTGTAGCCTTTAGGCACTCGAGTGGGATTTTCTCACCGAACAATTCAAATTAGTTTTACGTTACACAATCTACTGGAAATAAACCAAGGCTATGCTTCATTCAGCGCGTCAAACTGCAACGGCAACACCAAGGTTTGACTGAATGACACTCACTTCCGCCTTTTCAGACTCCTTGGTCTCTTCTGCTAGGTTTTTACAACAGCCTTTGCATGATGTATCTGTTAACCTCCAACGGATCTACTTCAACGAGTGAACCCTTTATCGTGTTTGAGTTCATTGTTGCTTTACGTCCACAAGAGCGTACGGACTCTTAGGGACGGGGAGACCAGTACGGCCACCTCGGCTTCGCCACAGAGCTGTGAACCTTTATCGTCTTATCGCAAGAATATATTTACCGATGTGAATTCTGAGGTGCCTGCGTAAAAGAAACCAACCCAGTAAAGGCCTGTTCTTGTATAAAGTACATACACGTAGGGCCTGTTAAGTTTGATAGGCTCCTTTCCATTTATAAGCTTGTCAGTCTGATTATAATTTGAAATAGAACAAGGCCCAGATAGTCTGATTATAATCTGAAACAGAACAAGGCCCAGATCGCCTGTGTGGAATCAACAAGCGGCAAGGGAGTTAATTATCGTTCAAAAGATGTCACACAAAACTCCAAAGACCTGAGTCGCCTACAGTAACTCTCACCTGGCATGCGAGTAAGTGACAACGCACATAAACTCCACCTGAGGTACATTCTCTGGTGGAGTTTATGTACCTTATATTTTCCTTGTGTTATTTTATTCGCATGCCAGGTACGGGTTACTGAGAGCGGCTTAGGTCTTTTTTGTGTGTGTGTTTGTGTGGCGTCTTTCGCGCGCTAACTAACGCCCTTTGTTGTTGATACACCTAATTCCCGCGAATTCAGAATTTTTAGTCACGTATCCGCCACGTGTCAGAGGACTTTAAACACAAACGAGCGAATGCCGAGACCCAGACTTTCTTGTTTATCTCCGCCTCTCACATTAAAGCACACAAACTAAAACCGGCAACATTCTCACAGTAAAAATGATTATGGAAAAGTACTGTACCTCGACCGAGAAAACAGTTTTCACGCCGGGTAACAACCTGCCGACAGCTATCCCTTTCTGTCAGTACCTGTCACCCATGCTGGTTTGAAGGCTAACTGGAGGTTATCGGGGAACCCCCCTCAATTCCTAAGACACGTCATGCAGTGTTACGTATCCATACTTCCGTAAGTTTCCTGTGCGAAACTAGAGAGAGAGATATATCTCTATGGTAAAACCCACACTGTCATTATAAGTTTCCCAGTTTCAACAGGCTTTAGCGGAGACATTATAAAGGTTGACTGAGCACACAGGCGGCTGACACTACGCTGATTTTTATTTATTTATTTGTTATTCTATTTAATTTTTTGCCGGCTGGGGGGGGGGGGGGGGGGGGGGAGGGAGGTGTAGTTGATGGGGCGGGACAGGGTAGGAGGGGTGCTGAACTAATCTAAATTACTGATTTACTTTTGTAAATATTTTACAATCTCCCCTCACCACCTGAACAATTACCACCACCACCACCACCCCCACCACCCGCACACCCCCAACACAGTGACACACACAAACACACTGTGACACAACACACACACACACACACACACACACACACACACACACACACACACACACACACACACACACACACACACACACACACAGAGACAAGGATGAACAACTAAAAAGCAACATACACAGGCGCGCGCGAGCGCAGGGCGACAACAGTAAATCCCCAAAATAACATTCACCGATTTGAACTGCCTGTTCCCCGAACCGGGGTGATGTGGTCTTTTTAACCCTTGTGAGGAAAACAAACAGCAGATCATGATCACGCGCACGGAAAATTCGCGATAAAGGCGAGGAGGAATAGCTTTCGATCTACCCTTCCTTGATAAGCCCTATGCCTTCTGTGGACTTTAAACCATGTTTACTTACTTTCAGTGTTAAAGGATGGTAGACTTTGTCCACAGGATACGCGTTCCCTCCCCCCCCCCCCCCCCACACACACACACACCCCGCCCCCGCCCGAGAGCCGGTCTGGCCTAGCGGTAAGGCTTTACTGAGGCTGGTAAGTAGAAGGACCTCGCTTCCATTCCACTGCGGCTCTCCTCCGTCTTCAAAACGTCTTCAGGACACTGTCGCGCGACTTTTTCCGTCACAATTAATGGCTCTCCTCGCTGCTCATCTTATTGTAGGAGTTATATTGGCGGTCACCGTGTAGCGTTAGGTATAGTCTCCCTCTTCCCCCACCTCCTGGGATCTCGGTCCCCGCCAGGACCTCTTCGGAGACAAATCGGCGTTAAATAAGTTTAACCAACCAACCAACATGACACCCCCTCCCAAACACACACACACACACACACACACACACACACACACACACACACACACACACACACACACACAAATACGATGATAACTTTTTTGAAAAACAACCAAACTATTGCTTGGTACTTGGTCTGCGAGCCTTCACAGTTGGAATAACCCAACTAATACATAATGTTTTTAAAATATATATATATATATTTTGACCATTTGTATCAAAAGAAGGCAAATGCAGTTAGTCAGTTTGACAACCTGTCAGAAGACAGGTCAGGCAGGCGCTTGCGCTTGCGCGCGCGTGCGCACACACACACACACACACACACACACACACACACACACACACACACACACACACACACACACACACACAGAGTTTCTGAGTCACAGTCAGTCACACCAATGACCGTATTGCTACACATATTATTGTATCAATTTGAACCTGTAGTTCGGATCTAACAGACTGTTATGCTTTGATCCAGAGTTGCTGATAGATTTAATTATTTCTCTCTTTTCTCTGTCTCAGTCCCTCATGCAGTGTTTCTGTTCTGTCTCGGTGTCTGTCTGTCTGTCAGCGGCATTGTCTTTCTCTTTCCGGCTTGATTTAAAACCACGCACGTAAATCAGCCTGAAACCTTATAGTCCCGTGTGAACCCATCCCGGTCACCAAGGACCCGACCTAATTATGTTGGTAGTGTTGCTTAATGTCCTCAGATGTCATTTGACATGTGTATTATGTGTTGATATTTTTTAAAGATTATAATCAGACACAAGTGTGTGCGTGCCACGGCTGGCAGCTTCCTTTCCGCTAAGCGCGGGGAGAGTAGTGGTTGTGACAGGTCGTTCGCTTTTCCAACAGTAGATGGGGAGTGATTCTCTCTCTTCTTTTCTCTTCTTGTGTGAAGAGTGCCAGAAACACAGCAAACAGTACATCAAACACAGACAGAAACGGAAGTGACACGGCAAAAAATCACAGACTATGAACTTACAATGACACACCAAACATTACAGTACAGGGGGTGGGTGGGGTGGAGCCAAAAAAACACACCCAAAAAAACGGCTAAAATCAAAGATTACTGTTGCTTGATTAAAGATGAAAACACAGAAAATATTTCTTTTTTAAAGAATTCAACAGGCCCCTTTTTTTTTCTCCACGTGTTTTCTTTTTCTTTTATATATATATTTGTTATTGACAACAGACACGAATTTAAAACAAAAAACAAAAACAAAACAAAAACACAGTTTTTCAATAGGCACTTTCTTTGACGTTTTTTTCTCTCCCCCCCCCCCCCCCCTTTTTTTTTCCCTTCTTTCTTTTCTTTCTTTTTTTCATTTTTTCTTCTTCTTTTTTTCATTTTATTATTTAGATTGACAGCTTCATATCAGCACTAAAGGTCTGAATGTTCAGTCGGTTCCTTCAGGACAATCGTGTTTTGTGTGTGTGTGCCGTGTGCGTGCGTGCGTGCATGCGTGTGTTGTGTGTGTCATTATTGTTTCTGACGTTTCATTGGGATTTTATTAAAAACAACATGCACTGATCCATCCTTTTATACCTGTCACTCACATCCAGATTTCCTTGCATAATAAAGTTATATACGGTAGTTTCACAGAAAAAGGGCTATCTGCATGGGTAAAATAAAAACTGAAGGAAAATAAATTTAAGGTTTAAAGTTATTAAGAGGTAATGCCCCATATCTACTCCCGTTACATACAAAGAACCCACAATGAAACAGAATAAACAAGACGGCAACACACACACGCCCGCACGAACGCACGCCCCCCCCCCCCCACACACACACACAGAGGCCCTGTGGATGGCAATCTTATGGCATACACATTCATATATAATTATATACAATCTTGTACAACATATAATTATATGCACACACCCATGCATCACAAACATAGTCTTAGCACCAATTACCATAACACTACAGTCTACCGTTTATAAAGATTACCATTATATTTGTAATATGTCTCCACATTAAAAAAAAAAAAAATCAGCTTTAGCACTTCGGCAGTCAGATTATCTATCTGTCTGCTTACAACTGAACTATTATATGAAAAAGGTGTGGCTTAGCACTTGACTGTCAGCCTTTCTAATCATGGCAGCCATTCCAAATCAGTCAAAGACTGGTGTGCCTTTGCTTTTGTAGGTGTCTGGACAATTGGCTTTGTGAAAAACGTATCATACTATAGGTGTGGTCCCTTAATGGCAGCTTACATTGATAAAGACTAATAATTGTAAAATGATGCTGGTAAAAGCGATGTCTATTCAAGCATGTCATCCATGCCAAAAAGAATAAAGATTACACTAAAATTAATTGCCAGGATGAGAACAATTGTCTACTAATAACTGACACTGCTAGATCAGTTCAGAATGTCTGGGTTACTTAACAAGGATCAGAATATGTGTGAGATGCTGTCATCCTCATGGCTACAGAATAACTGAATACTGAAGAATGAGTCACATACGATGATCCTGCACTAAGACTAAATTTTTGTTTCTTAATACAGGCCTAATGTGGTGTACTTGGGTATATATTTTTTATAAAGAAGGGAAGACAATAAATTATTTTATGAAGAAAGAAAGAATGACTTGAAAGTAATGTGTGGACTCAGTAAAATCAGTCATTTCTGAAACTAAACTGCTGATATGGGACTCAGATTAATTATTTGTATTTAAACAAATGAACAAAAACAACAAAAGTTAGATTACAGCATACACGTATGAAGGTGCCGACTGAAGTGCATGCATACTGCACTCAGCCTTTGGGTTTAACTGAAGTTTATTCATGTTCAAGTAAAACTGTACAAACGAAATAAGCGCATGAGCATTAATCAAGCTATACACGCTCATTACAAATGTTTATTAGACATAACTGACAGTAAATTTACCGTAGAAACAGCAGGCATTTTATACTGCATTCAGTCTTTGCTGATTGAAAATTTATTCTGCCTTATCAGAGAGCCAGTTAAAAATGCAACTCTACGGAGAGTTTTCTTCTTTGCGATAAGTGCCGCTGCCCTGTGACCAAGAGTGCGGTAACGTAAACAGTCCAGAGGCTGGCTTTCTTCAGGCGTAAGAGCCGGCGCCGGCCTGCGGGGGAGGGGGGGGGGGGGGGGACAGCAGGGTAGGAGGGCTCCTGATACTGTATTTGTTGAAGTATCACCCATCTTTATCACTAACAAATGTCAATCAAACCACTGAGCTACCATGGATTCAGCTTGGATTTTCTAGTAGCGGGGTATAACAGACAGAAAGAAGGAAAAGGGCCTGGAGATATCAGCACTAAAGGCAATGTTCAGTCGGCAGCGGGTCACTAAAGCCGGTACCCAGAATGCCTTGAATGTATATGAAATGAATATATTTTACAGAAGATAATCTCTCTCTCTCTCTCTCTCTCTCTCTCTCTCTCTCTCTCTCTCTCTCTCTCTCTCTCTCTTATAACTCGCTATAATGATTCATATTAGTAAATTGCTCTTATAGTTGCCATATACTGAGTCACATGAAACCGGTTGGCATAAAATGCCTGCAAAACTTTCAAATGATCTCGCTTCCTTCCCCTACCCCTATTAATCTGCTGACGAGCTTCAACATTTGGCTGAGTCCAGCTGTCGACTAAGGATTTTCAATACTTTCTCGCAAGTGCTTTTGCTGTAGCGGCAAAGTTGTTACCCTTAGTTACCGGAAGAGAACCCCTTTTAGGTCGCGTGACATATCACATGACCTTCACTGACGTCAGGTCTGCAATCATGGACGCCGTTCTTGATAAATCGACCAAATGACAACAGAAGACCGTAACTTCAAGCGTAAATAAGGTAAATATTAGCCACATTGCTTGGAATTTGATTTGCTGTTAGGTATATTATTTTGTTTGTAGAATGCTGTTTTGTGAGTCGTCAAAATGGATCAGAATCTCATCACTGCCATGTCATTTGTGGGTTGATCCCACGACGACCAATGCTGGGGAGTTGAGCATTATTTTTGGTCCTTGTTTATTTCCTCATTTTTTTTTTTTTAACGAATATCATATGCGTACACAAATGCACATCGTTGCTATATGCGTTGAAAGCACTGAGCGTGAGCGTGGAGTTGTGTGGATTTTGTCTACATTTCCCAGCATGTGTAGTTAACCGTAATTTACATTGTCAAATGCCGCGGTTATTTACGGCGAAGGAAGTGCAACTACTGTTCTCATCAGGCATCACATGACAAGATGTGTGAAGCGCAGGTAAATCATTCATGTGGCCGGTTCTTGAGTGCTGTGCATGTTTTATGCACGGCCAGGTCAAGACAATTGAACACTTACGTTGGGAATACCACAAACACAGGCAGCTGTTTGCTGTCAGAAACGGTGAAAATGTTTGGCGTGTGTGTGTGTGTGTGTGTGTGTGTGTGTGTGTGTGTGTGTGTGTTTGTGTTTGTGTGTGTGCAATAGATAGGATAAAAATAAAATACTCAAGGCAAAGAATATATTTGTGTATGTTTTAAAAATCACACGTCATTTGATATAATCTATGGAATTAGAAGAAGCATTTTTTTCTTGGAACCTTGCACACCCTCTTACCTTGTGTTTGAAACGACGGAGACAGGTTGCTGAGATAAAAGTTGTACAGTATTCAGCCTGTTGTTATTCACTTCCCTGTGCCACATCACATAGAGCCTTCTGTTGTGCCGGTAGCTGTAGGTGATGTGCTGCTTGCAATCATCCTGATTGACCCAACTATTGAATTGTAAAAGTGGATCATTCATTTATTCTTAAAGTTTTTGTCCTTCAAGTGTTTTGTTTATGAATGTTCTACTGTACTGGGAAAGATACTTTATGCTGAAACATTCCACTGTTGTTTCTTTGGCCCAGTTTTCAGAATACAGGACCAGGATGTCATAAAATCAATTCTGAAAATCCATTTGAATCCATGGATTATTGTCACTGTTATAATTTATATATATATATGACCCATTCTCAGAACGTCATCTATGAAGTATGACACAAGAGAGAATAATCAGTAGCATATATAAATGGAAATCTTAGTATTAGTGGGTTGTCTAACTTTCATATTTTCTTAATATAAGAGCTAGAAGATAGTTTGCGGCCAATTGTTGATGTTGAAGGCGATTTTATTGAAACTGCCTACCTTGATTGGATGTGACTGATGACATGTAAAGTAATAAAACAAAGTATTAACATAATCAGCATATGTTGTTAAATATACATTAACTAAAAGATGTGTGTTGCCGTCACCAGCTGAAATAAGACTTATAAAATAATTTTTTCATTGATTTTGAATGAAAACGTCATGTCATCAGTAACGTCCAACAAAAGTCCTTTAATTATTTGTGGTTTACATTAAGCAAAATATTGATACTAATTAACAAACACAGTTTATACATGGTACAAATACTGTTTATTTCATATACAGTATAACAACCAGAAAAAAATACAGAAATTTGAATAATATCAGAGATTAAGAAAAAAAAATTGTCATCATGACGTCCAATCAAAAATCTCATAACAGTCTATTAATGAATTATGTAATAATTTTTTTACATTTGATTTATTTCTACTTTGATGCAGTCAAAACTTTGACACTGCAGTATCATACAAGCATGACAGATATAGCAGGGCACTGAAAACTATTACTGTATTACAATTATACATCTATTATTGTTCTTTCTCTTTTCTTCCATTGTCTTTTTTTTCTCCATTTTTAAAACAAAGTTGCCAGATTCTGTTTGAAAAGCTGAAACAAGATTGGTGTTTCACAATCACAATAAGCATTTTTTTTTTAAATTAAAGAAGCATTTTGATGAAGTGAATTTTGTCCTTCTCTTTGACAGACTAGTGGATCATTCATTTATTCTTAAAGTTTTTGTCCTTGGTAAAGTTGACCATGTGCTCGGTCGTGATTATGACAGGAATTCACTTTTTCTCACTCTGAACTCGTCGTCTTTAAATTTGAACAGTGTGTAACCAAACTATCTGCCTTCAATGTGGACTACATTGTTGCCACATCGATCATTCCATACATGGAAATTAGCCATGATTTAGTCACTAAATAGTGTGAAACTTGTGTAAAAGTGCTGTAAGTGTGTTTGGACGTGACGTAATGTTTGGACGTGATTTGTCGATAAGAAGAAAAGTAAATCGCTAACCATGCCTGGTTTTCGCCATTTTTTTTACATCAAAACAAAGATGACCACTTCCAGGTCACCTGGTACTACAAAACTAGGATTGGAACATATTGCTGAATTGAGTAGTTTGTCAGGGTTTCAAGTTTGATTGGTCGTGATGACATGACAAGACACTATCGTTGAAATAAAAACATAGTAAAGTGAAATAAACCACAGAACAGTTGAAATAAACAATGCAGACTATTCCTGCTGTAAAGACACACACACTGATGGACTTGTTACAGCAATTTATTCATTTATGAGCCGAGTCAAGCTTTAAAAAAAATATTTTGACCGATGACAGACGCATCACAACCGATTGCTGATATTCAGTACTCCATAATATAAATAACACATAAAAAGTTTTCCCTTTTATTTTTTTAAATAGGATGAAGAATAAAAGTATTATTCATCCATAAAACAATTTAGTTTTTGATAGAACTCAGTAGTGGCGAGTCACTTTAAGTTCGTTTAAACATCGGTGCCGGCGTCACATTTTCACGTAGAGTGTTTACACAAATTTCAGTTCATTCACACAAATAAACGGCACTTTCGCTCAAGGAACAAACACAAGGTTATCATATGTATTTCTTTATTGAATGTACAACACAATAAAACAAAATTGAGATACATAGCATAACCGTAGGTTTACTTTTAGCATGGGCAAACATGAGACCATTAGCTGAGTTCAGGTTTTGAGAATGTGTCATATATATATATATATATATACACACCTGTTTTCATAAATTTGTGATTTCTCTAGTTGATTATGCAAGTGTTTACCAGAGTATAACCCTGATTCATCTGGTTCATGTTCTACCAGTGTGTGATTTATGATTGTGATATCTATATCAATCGCTATTGGTGTCAAGGTAAAGCACATGATGAAGTGAATGCAGAATTTATTTCTGACACATGAGTATGCAGAGATTGGGGCCATGAATAAATAGAACACCTATTCAGTTATTGTTGAACATTGCATTGTAGAGCTATATATTGTGAATCTGTCAGAATGGTTTAAATTTGTATTGCATAGATTAGATGGTTGGTTTAAAAAATAAAATAAAAATTATGTAATGTTTTAATTTAACATGGCTGTTGATTATGTATTTTGGTTTATATCATTATTATTATAAATATTAGTTACTTGTTTGCTTTGATGAGGTGCCATTTGAGTGGAAAAGAAAAGACATTCCACCAGCACTTTTAAAAAGCTTGTTCCTTTTCTTCTTCTTCTTCTTTTTATTTTCAATTTTACATTTATCAATAAAACCACCATTTTGTACTGGCAGGGAGAGTTAGGTAGAGGACTCTTTTTGTTTTGTTGTTGTTCGTTGCTGTCTTATCTGTTAAGTTTAAACAAGGTTCTCCCAAATATATTTCAGGATTTGTGTTAACTGGTAAATTCTGGTATTTAAATAGTCAAGATCAGCATATACTGGAAACAAAATCAGCAATTGCTGACATATGAGCAGTTATTTTGCTTGCTCATATATTTATATATGACTTAGTGCCGAAAGGTGTGCGTGAAAACAGGACAAAGGGGGTAGAAAATAAAGTTGATGATACATTGAAACTAGTTGTGTTTTTAGAATGTGCACAATGCTAGGAAATATTTCTTAAAAGCAAAAGATAAAAACTTGCGCACTTTTGGAGATATTTGCTGACAAAGGTCATAAAAGGCTGCATGTTGTACATCAGATATTACAACATGCATAGTTCATTGTGTCTTCAGTTTTGCACAAGTATGCACAAAATCAAGTCACACTATTAGTGCACATTTCCCCTACTATGTTTGTGCCAAATTTTGTACACTCATATAATTTTACACATGATGACATGTTGATTGTTGTAATATCTGATGGGCGACATAAACCCATAACTCAACATTTTTTCATATAACAAGTAACACACCCTTTCATGCAATATACTATAATCAGCCATACAAGTGCATGCAAAAACACTGTGAGAAGATTTTTTCTCAGTTTGCATTTAATAACAAGTCATAAAAATTAAATGAATTTTTTTTCTGTATTACATCAGTATTACAACAAAATAACATTTCCCCCAATTTTTAGCATCGAAAACATTCTGTTTGCTTAGATCAGTCTAACAAAAACAAATCAGAATGACCTGATTTTATCAAGGTAATTAACAATTAAGTCCAGACCCCCCCCCCCCCCAAAGCTCTTTGTTTGAGATGTGGATTCTCTGCGGCCAGCCTCTCTCTGTATCGTCTGCAACTATCTGTGTTTGATGTTTTCCTCCTTGCTGTACCACTTGGCTCAGGAGTACACTCAGTTCAGCATACCATGGTCTTAGTCAATGAATTTGAAATGTTATGAATATGAAATTATTAACCCAATATCCTGGAACTGTCCCAATACTGATATGCTCAGTACAAACATGTCAAACCTACACACCATGACTTCTACACAAATCAGTACTCAGTTCTCAGAACTGCTATTAGTATTACTAACATCTGCTGGGCTTAATTAAACTTTAAAAGTTTAATGTTTTACATCACATTACAACAACAGTTATGTGGCAAACATGACGTCTGACATAACTTTCAGGACGGAAATTACTTCCAGGAAAATAACTATAACTTCGTCACTCTCGCTCAGTTAACAAAATATTCTCGCAACACCACTAAACAGTCTACAAAAAGCATACACTTATAACTGATAAGTTTTTGATGAAACTGAGCACATCCTGAATCAACAGTTGCATGTAAGATTTACAAGATATTGCCTTGTCGTAATGAAATTCTTCACGCTGTACTCGGCTAAGTATAAAAAACAGGTTTCAAATCTTCGGCGCGGGAAGATGCCACTTTTCACAGTGCTTTCATTTCGCACATCCATATCAGCGGAAAACTTAAAAATAATCTCAACAAACTCCTGAAAAAGCGCACAGTGCAGGTTCTACGTCAGACCACTGTACCGATGTCGCTTACCACTGAAGGAGACTACAACACACCATTCGATGTTTCCGAACAAAGACACGCCATGCGGCCGGGAAAATGAATGCACTCGGGAAAGGTCACGTGACGTTCCGAATGTTGTCGATAAAAAAGAGACTGCTTTCTCGTTTGTTTTGTACAAAATATTAGCTATCTTGTTGGGACGTCAGATATTACAACAATATCAAACGATCGGGGAAATATTCTTCAGATTTCGTGCAAAACTTCGCTGAAAAAAAACGAGTATCGCTGTGTAGTGCAAATGCATGGATCGGAACACACACGACATTTCCAGTGATTCCGAAGCGATGCTGTCATTTTTCGGTTGTTCAAAGTTTTCAGTCCGAGTTTGCAACACATCTGACGTACATACAGGGCAAACATTCGCGATCAATTGATCGAAAATACAACTATCGTGAGTGTTGATGTTATATTATCCGTATAAAATGTTTTCCGCGTACAAATCAGTGATTGGTTCTCCATGTGCTTGCGATTTGTTTGTAAGCAGAGTGACGAAAATCACTCGGTACATGGATGTCCGTTTTTGGCAGTCATTTTTCGGCGCTTTTTCAGTGTGTAATGACTGTATCTTGAAATCAACCAAAGCCTGGTTGCTGAAATTATCTGTACTATATATTCATTCATTCATGCAAGGACACAACACATTTTAAATAAAAACAGTTTTCAACAATGTTTTATTTTCAACTGAAGTGCATAACCCCTTGCATGCGCACCTTTTGGCACTAAGTCATATATATATATATTGTGTGTGTGTGTTCTAGATGGAGAGGGAGTAGTATTAGTATCTATAGATGGCAGTGTATCTGACCAGTTACAGTGGTTGTCTGACTGGTTTCCATGAACCACTTTCGTTAACTTGTAAATGTCACACTGGTTTGAAAAATGTCTAGAGTGATCACTGACAGTTTCTTTTCTTTTTCCCAGAATATTTTGTTGACTTTTTTTAATTTTTAGTGTCAGCACCAAAAAAGGTATGGTTAGTCAGGTTACCATAAGCACATTTTTTAATCTTTTATTTGGCCTAGTACCATAGGTACTGAATATACATAGGTACTGAATATACTTAGAAGTTCAGTTGTTTTAAAGTGTAAGTTGAAGTATCTGTCATTATGATACTGTGAAGTATAATACATATAAAAATGCAAATTGAAAGTGGAACATCCACATAATTCTGTACAGATATTGAGGGTTCTGACTTCTGTACTGTTGATGTTTTGTTTTTATTAATATGCGTTTGCAGTTTTGATGCCATGGTTTTGATAGTTTCTTCTGTTTTGTCTGTTGCAGGTTGTGCACACCTGCCAGCCTTGACCCAGGAAAGAGAAGCAGATTTACAACCACATGAAAATGAAATGGATTCCTTATTGTTAAACAGCAGCTGATAAACACTAACATCTCATTTGCCATTGGGGATTTTGCTTCATTTTTGAAGCCCATAAAAAAATAGTTTTTAAAAAGAAAGAAAAGAAAAAGAAATTACTGGGGATTTGATTTGTAATATCGTTGCACTGAAAGACCTCCGCAAGATGTCTGGTAATTCAAAGCTGTTAAAAGTGGTACTGTTGGGAGACGGTGGTGTGGGAAAGTCCTCCCTGATGAATCGCTTTGTCAGCAACAAGTTTGATTCCCAGTCTTTCCACACCATTGGAGTTGAGTTCCTCAACAAGGACGTCCTTGTTGATGATGAAAAGTACACCATGCAGGTTTGTGTTTTTAAAAATGTTTGTTGTTGTTGTTGGTTTTCTTTGTCTTGTTGCTTTTGTTGATCTTGTTTGTGGTTTTCTTGATCTTGTTAATTTTCTCAATGTTGTCATTGGTTTTTATGACGCAAGTTATTATTTTTGTCTATCTGCCTGTGTGTGTGTGTGTGTGTGTGTGTGTGTGTGTGTGTGTGTGTGTGTGTGTGTAGTGTGTGTGTGTGTTGATTTTCTGTTATTGTAGTCTGTGATGATGTTGGTGCATCATGGTGGCTAATGGAAGGCATGCCATGCATGTGCTTGGATTTCAGTGTGAAACTGTTGACTGTAGAAAATGAATGTAGCATGTTGATACTATTGTGTAGTTTACATAGTTGAACAGAGTGATCTGTTTAGCGTGATCTGTTTGGCTTATTTCACAAGGATTCACATATAAATGCAGTCTGTAAGCATGCTTGAAGATTCTTGAGTTTCTGAAGGCCTCATTTCAAGGCCTTGAAATTCAGTTGGAAATAGGCAGAGTATTCAAAAGTCATTCAGAATTAAGATTGTGGCATTTTAATTGCATCTTGACAATAAGAATAATGGTGCATCCCTTCCATTCTTCTGACACGTAAGTTTGTGTGATCTTTTAAAGGTGAAAGTGACCTAACTTTCCTTCATGTCTTTGAGAAATTCCCATTTTGAAGAGAAAAGCATAGAAAATAAGGAATACAGAATGCAGCAATGTTTGGTTGGTTGTTTTCAGATATGGGACACGGCTGGCCAGGAACGATTCAAGAGCTTGAGGACTCCATTTTACCGAGGCGCTGACTGCTGCTTGCTGACCTTTGCTGTGGACAACATGCAGAGCTTCCGTAACCTGTCCATGTGGCGCAAAGAGTTCCTCTACTACGCAGACATCCAGGAGGGCACCAACTTCCCCTTTGTCATCATCGGCAACAAAGTGGACATGGAAGGACGCCAGGTGACCAGTGAAGAAGCCCGCTCATGGTGCCAGACCAATGGTGGCCTGCCGTACTTTGAAACCAGTGCCAAAGACTCCACCAACGTGGAACAGGCCTTTCTGGCAGCTGTTCGCCGCTTACGAGAGGTGGAGGATCAAATGGACGTGAAGCCAACTCAAGGAAACACTGTGGATTTGAGTCGAGCAGCCAAGAGCAAGTCATCGTGTTGTTGATTGTGGTGTGTGTATGCAGCTTTGTGTGGAATCAAACTCTTCAGCTGATGCTGGGCTAGGCAGTATCGTCAGCACAGTGTTGCTGTTACTGACGTTATTCCTTAAAGAATAGTGTTGGAATCACCATCATTGACAGGCTTGATGGGAAAAGTCTTCTCTCTTTTTAAACAGGTTTGGGTCTCTTGAGGTAGTGTAATTCATCATTGATTGGTCCAAGTGTCATCCTTGTAGAATACATCTGGTTAAAAAAAAAAAAGTGACTAATACTTAATAGAAAATGGCAAAACAAGCTGACACTGTGTGCCGTAAGTTGTCCAGTGTGACTTAATTGTGAGCTACAAAAGCGTAGGGTAAATATCTATGGGTAATAGTTTTTGTGTGTTTGGTTGTCATTGAAATCCGCATTCAAAACAAAAAGATGTGATCAAGTTAACTATGACAGAAGAAGTCAACAAACTTAGACTTGATGAAGTACAGGGCCCTTGATATGGGCCTATGTAGTTGGCAAAAGCATATAAATAAGCTGTCATACAACAACCTCTGAAAATATTGTTGAACATGGCAGTGGAACGCAGCACTGCACTGTTGGAAAAGCTATGCACCTGAAAATAAGATCACATGGCATCTTCAAAATTAAGTTTATTGTATAATGATACGGAGGAGAACTGGGAACCCCACCTGTGATTACAGCAGTACAAGGAAGATTGACTACAGCAGTACAAGGAAGATTGACTACAGCAGTACAAGGAAGATTGACTACAGCAGTACAAGGAAGATTGACTGGTACAGTAACTGTGACCCCGGCGTATTCATGACTTTCACTTACAGAGTTGTCAGGAATCTTAATTCTTTGTCATACAAGTCTCTCCATTCGAACCAGCATTGTGGACATAGGCTGTGATTTCAACAATACAAGGAAGATTGATTGATACATTTACTCTGGTTCCAGCATGTCCATGACTTGCAGAGTTGCCAGAAATCTGAATTTGTTCAGTCATGCAAGTCTTTCGTTTGAACCAGTACTGTGGAGATAGACTTTGATTTCAACAAGGCAAGGAAGATGACACTAAGACATTAAATCTGGTTCCGTCAGACTCATGACTTACAAAGGTGTCATGACTCTTTATTCCTTGAGTCATAAAGTCTTTTTTCCATTTGAACCATTAGTGTGAATACAGACTGGTATGATTACAAGAACACAGGAAAGAGTGAATGATACATCAACTCTGGTCTTGCATACTGATGATTTACACAGTTGTCAGAAATCTTAATTCCTTCGGTTGGACAATTTTCTTTCAGTTCAAGCCAGTTGAGCCTTCACCCTAACTCCTGTTGTATTCCTCTGTCTGTTACATATATATTGGTTGTATTAAACACCAGTATATGTACTTGCTGTTTTCACTCCATAGATCCCACTGATGCGTTGAACTGATGTACACAAACACCAAGATTAATGTTTGAGCTTGTGATTACTGCCCACCTTGGTGGATAAAATGGAGGATGTTGCTGTGGGAATGGGGTGGAAAAAATACATTCTGTCAGAACATATTGTCATGGGACATATAATGATATACCCAGAAAGCAAACACACAAGTGCACTGTAAAACAGGATCAAAAAGAAAAAGAAGAGAGAAAAGAAAAAGAAAAGAGAGAAAGGAATGAGCAATGTGCAGTGTCAACCTTACCTCAAAATCCTATGTCTTCATCCTCTGAATAAATGCTGATGTAAGCTGTGTTGATATGTCCATGCCACAAGGGGTGTGCCTCAGTGACATGATCAGGTTATGATTTAGATGTTTTTTTACCAATGATAAAATCATATTTTGAGAAACCTGAAACAAAAATAGATAGTAGCTGGGTAACTTGGTTGTGGTATGAGCTTAGTAATGGAAGCTTTTGTTTTATTCAGTAAATACAGTGTTTAATTCTCAGTGAATTGTTCATTTTGAGTGCACAGTTAATATCTGTTGGAGGTCACATTCTACAGTCTCCTTTTATGCAGTTTGTGGAATGGAGGGTTCACAGAAGCTGGTATTTTAGTGGTTAAGAGTAAGACCAGCAGATACTGGGGGGAAAGTAAGCAATTGGTCAGATGTTCCATATGAAGAACTATACAGTAACAGAATCAGCACACAAGGGAGTTAATTAGTGCGCAGAATACATACCACAATTAATTGTAATGAATTAATACACACAAAGGATGTACCTCTGGTGGAGTTTATGTACCTTGTATTTACATGCATGCCAGGTGAGAGTTACCGAAGGCGACTCGGGTCTTTGTTGTTGTACTTGTGTTACATATTTTGAGTGCTAATTAACTCCCTTGTGTGTTGATACTGCATGAGCACTCTGGGCCTCATTCTGTTTGAGATTTGTAACCCAGTAACAGTTGGAAAAGTAAACAGAAACTACAAACTTGTATAGTAACAGTCACTTTTAGATATTCATAATCACATACCCAAGTATGTAGAGAGAGAATATATGTGGTTGAGCCGCCTCAAACCTTGTTTTGTCAACAGGTGGAAGAGATCAGAATAAACAGAACTGAAAAGTGGGGATTTTGTTTTAAAATTCTCCTTTGATTTAGTTAGAGTTTAGGACCAAAGTTTCATTAGTAATGATTAGCTGTTCAACTGGAAGACTGTCAAGCGTCAGAGTTTGCCTAACAGCTACCCACCTTTTTAAATTTTAGTATTTGGATGGTGAGCATGGGCTTCTTATACCCTGCTTCACTGAGGAGGCAGCAGCTTGCCACAGGGACACTTGATGGTGTTTTGTACCTGGCAGCTGGTGGAACTCTGATTGTTTTAATCAGAACAAATCCAACAGAGCATTGTCAAACAGAATCCCTGATTTTGAGTTGTCACTCTGATCTCTAGTTACACCTCTTGTACAAAACATGTTTTGAGAAGGCTAGCTCCTTTTAGCACAAGTAACAAGGCGTGGATGTGTGTGTGTGTGTGTGTGTGGAAAATGATGACAATACATCCATCATGAGTTAACAAACATTCAAGCCATTCTTCTTCCCTCAGTTCAACTATTAAACACCCATATTGCTATCACCAGTCCTTTACAACTGCAAGAAGTTACAGGTCCACCCAGAGCCTAGTGGGATTTTGTGTATGAATTTTTTGTTTTGTTTTTTTGGGCATAATTATGAAAACAATTATGAAAATGGCTGTGCCACCACCATTCAGGCAGCTGTATGCTGACTTCAGGGGTTTGAGCTGCTACATAACTATCACCATGACACAGGGAAGTGAGTACAGCAAACTTGCTGTAGTCCTTCAGTTGTGGCTAGTGTCTCTTTATCCAGCGTGTTCCTGTATTCGTGTGAATGGGATGCTTCATAGTCCTGTTTTGGTTCTCTTCTGTCATTGGTTACGTATCATTATTGTCAGTGGATCCACAGGTATAATAGGACTTACTGCAGTTCACTTGGGCTGTCACTGGAGAAACAAAGACTTTTTCTCTTCACATTTTATATGGATATGTGTACACACAGGCATGACGAAATTATATATATATTTTAATGTCATGTTTTCATGCTGAACTAACTTATTGCTCATTTGTTTATCCTGAATGTAAGTTTCTTTGCTGGAATTGTTGTATGTAGGAATGTTAACCTTGTTTGTGAAGGGGTAGGTATGGCTGGAATAACTCTATTTGTATGTGCTTCGCCTTAAGTGTCTCCATTTTCATTCATGTCACACAGTGTTCCGCATGCTGTTTCAGCTTAACAGCAATGATATGTTGAAAATTTAATGCAAGTGAACATTGCTTTTATGTCTGTATCCTACAGATGAGGTTAAAATAGAGAGAGCCACAGGCAGGCAGGCAGATTCAGGTGCACCATTCCCTTCTCCATTGCTTTGACCCATTACAACAAGATTCTGCCAAAATGAGCGTGGTTGTTTTTGCTGTCAGTTTATGTGTGCTTTTTCCCTCTCCATTATGCCTGCTTGATGTAGTGTGTTGAGTGATGTTACATTTTATGCATGGGCTTTGGGTGATTTTGTTTGGATCAGTGATCTTCCTACTCAAGGGAGAATTGGCGGCATCATTAGTGGTATCCTTGGCAAGTGTTTGATGGTCAATTCAGCTGGGTTGAAAACAACTGACATAAAAGTGCTGTGGTTGCACCTGTTAACACTGGCTTGCCACTGGAGAGGCACTGGCAAATTGCTGTGGTTGAATGGCAGGGTATGATGTTACTGCAGTACTGGTTCTGGATAGACAGGGCTTGGGAAGTGGGTGGAGAGGTGGGTACTCAGGATTGTGATGGTTCAAGCATGTGCAATGGTTGCAGGAATACGTGGTTTTGACTGTACAAGCATGTGCAAGGGTTGCAGGAATATGTGGTTTTGACTGTACAAGCATGTGCAAGGGTTGCAGGAATATGTGGTTTTGACTGTACAAGCATGTGCAAGGGTTGCAGGAATATGTGGCTTTGATTGTACTCGGTGTAAATTTGAAAATGACAATGTACTCGGTGTAAATTTGAAAATGACAAGGGCATTGTTTGTTTGTGTAGCAGACTTGTGTGTAACTGTAGGCTTTTGCTGGATGCAGATGCTGAGAGGCAGTGAGTATCTTGGTGTGCTTTGCTTTGTTGTAATACTTGTGGAATGAAAATGTTACAGTGGAGATTAGTATCTGGGGAGATTCTGAATCTGCAATCACTTGGGGGCAGATTTTAATTCTGATTAGCCCAGTATTAATTCCAAATCACCCCAGGAGTGGAATAAAGTGGAATTCTGATATGTGCAGGTTAGAATTCTAAGGGGCCACCCAGCTGAAGGTGGCAAAATAGCCATGAGATTTTTCAGACATGCACTGGTCTTAAATCAGACTATTTTGCAAATATTGTGTGATAGAAGGGGTTTTAGAGGGTGATAGTGTTGGTGTCAGTGCCCACTTGTTCAGCATCACATTCGATTAAATTTGATTTCCTACATATTAGAAAAAAAAACATCTGGAGACACTGATCCAAAAATATTTTGCGAGTATGAGAGCCTGGCAAATCCTACAAATAAATAGTGCATGGTAGAAGGGGATTTTAGAGCAGGATGTCAGTGTCATTGCCCACTTGTTCAGCATCACATCAGATTTACTACATATTGGAAAAGCAAAAACAATAGGCTTGTGGCACTCCATCTTAACGGTGACAAGAGCACATGAGAAGAGGGAGACTACAAAGGAAAGAACAGAACTTTTCAGCAGACACTTACAGCCCTCAATGCTTCTGGCTGCCTGGAAGAATATTTGAGTCTTAGGGCAGTCTTGAAAGACTAAATTTTTTGTTGGTGTTTTCACCCAAATCAGAAGTGCAGTCCTGACTGTGAAGAAGACTACAAGGAATGAAAATTGTTTTGTTGGTGTTTTCACCCAGATCAGAAGTGCAGTCCTGACTGTGAAGAAGACTACAAGGAATGAAAATTGTTTTGTTGGTGTTTTCACCCAAATCAGAAGGGCAGTCCTGACTGTGAAGAAGACTACAAGGAATGAGTGAGCTCACTTCAGATCGTGTCTTCATGCCTTGCACAGTCTGTGATGGGCATGCAGGTCTGCCTGCTTTTACCACCGGGATGGCTTTGAAAGTCTGCACTGGAGTCCAGCATACAAGTGTGGTCGCAGGCTATCCAGCTTGTGGAAGCTTAATGGATGTCACCATGTACATGTGAGACGGTTTTAAGAACAGGTCATGGACAACGACGTTTAAAACAAGAACACAATTGCTGCAAATTTCACTCCATGTTTTGTCACATTACTAGTGTTCCACTTTGTGACTGTATGTCAACATCATATCCAACACATCTTTTGTCACCACAGGGACAGAGGGAAGCAGCACAGAATGGTACTGAATTGGAACCTAGCTTTAATTACTGAAAATGTCAGGCATCCCTAAAGTGGAGTTCCGGATGATTCACAGTCGTTGCGGTTTTCTGTGCATGCAAGACCATGTTGCATTTGTCTTGAGTTATTCAAACTGTTTTTCCCTCTTGTTCATCCAACATGTAACAGAACTGTCTTCTGAACCATGCTGCAATGGCTGTCACTCAAGTCAGACCTCTTTGTGAGGCTAGATGCAGTGCCTGCTGTCTCGGACCTACGTTTTCTTTCTACTTATCCCACAGAGCAAACATCTTTTATGAATGGTGGAGCCATCACTTGGATGCATTTGCAACATGTAGCCACACTAAAAACAGCTGATTATCAGGGTTAGTTATTGACTGAAAAAAATTGTTGTAGACAGTAATATGCTTTAACTGTATGTGAAGTCAGATCATAAATATTTGGTTATGTAGTTCTCTATGCTCCACTTGGGGTTGGTTCCTATCTCCTGAAGGACAGTCAGAATTCTAGTTTACCCTGGTGTGTGTCTATATATGTATGTATGTATATGTACGTGTGCATATATATATACACACACACACAAACATATATATATATACAGAGAGAGAGAGAACTGATGTCCGTATCGAGAGCAGATTAGAATTCCAGTCTTTCCTGAGGTGGTTCAGAATCTGCCTGGATTCTAGTCTTTCATGTAACATGATATTATTGTTGGCATTACCTGTTTAAAAAAATAAAATAAAAAAATAGCTAGGGTAACTTTACATGTTTTGAACCCATCTTTTCATTGTTTTAATTATGGTAAAATTTTATTTCTTTGACTTTGGTCTTGCGGTCCTTCATTATTGATTATATTAGCCAGAGTGGCTGGTGGGTCTTCAGGGACCGGCCTGAATGGTAAGAATGACATTGATGCCAGTATTATTATACAGCAGGTACCTGTGTTGTTTAGTGAGTGTTTTATTGGCTAGGCACAAACTTGGGGTTCCAGCTTTGATTTGGCTTCAGAGCCCCTGAAGGGAAGCTGATGATGTCTAATGTCTCTCTCCAGTCTCCAATCTCAGGGCTGTCATTTGATTCCTCTTTCCTACCACCTCTCTTGTTTTTCTACATAGTCTTACTTTTTCTGTATGTCATTTATCTGCTGATGGTCCATTCTCCTGACTTTTTTTCAGAAAATTCTCCAATATTTTTTCTGTTAATAAGGCTTTTTGGTGTGGCTCTTGTTGAGTAGCTGGAAGATAATTGGGTGGTATGTGCAACTTGCTGCCATATGATAAGCACTGGTATTTGCCATTATGCATTTATTATAATACTTTTTTGTGTGTGTCATTAATTCTGTTCCCTTTTTGTTGTTGTTTTGTTTACATTTTCTTTAATCTGGTATCAGTTAAATCAGACATTTGATGATACTAGCATGTCTTAGCAGTGTATTTTTTAATCTAAATTTTTTAACGAGGGCAATATTGATTGGACTAACCCTTTGAAAACTGTTTTGATGTGTGTGTATGTTTTGTTTCATGTCTGTGTGAATTAATTTTGTAGATTTGACATGAAAAAAGGTTTACATGCGAGGAGAGTTTTGAAATGTGCATTTGTTTATGGCAGAGTTTGGTCATCCTGGTTGACAGAATGTAAAAAACCATTTACAAACTGCTAACTAACTCGGGTGCAGTGATGTACTTTGTCTTCTAGTCTGGCATCTTCTAGTCTGGTAGGGGAACCAGACTGAATGTCTTGGATAAGGATGGAAAGCCTGTTGGTCCCATGTGTAACTGGCTATGTGTGTAAAAGACCCCTAGACAGTTGGAGATCAAAGAGAATTGGAGTTCTCTGGCTGCTGTGGCAAAAAATAAGTAGATCCAATTCAGTTCAAAATACTTTATTGTCTGTTGCAGTCATAACAATTAAATGGAAATTTTTCTTCACTCACACCAGCTCTGCCACATTAACAATTTAGTTAAATTAAGTTGAACACATTAAAAACAGAAGCAAGTATAACACATAAAGAGTAGCTGTCTAAAACATATATATGTAATAGTATTTCCAATTTTGTACTCAGTGACTACTCATTTCTATAATAAAATTTTCAACACCAAAATAAATAGATGCTTCCCTTTATGTGGTTAACACTGAAAGACTGCAGGCACTGGTAGGGCAAGGTTGTGCTGCTGTTTTGGTTGCTGTAGCCCTGCCCATGGCAAGCATGGCAGCCAAAAGTTCTTTAAGGAATGAACAAAAGTGCTGAAAATGTGCATTGGCACTTGTACGCTGCATGCCGGTAACGTTTCTGTTTTCAGCCAAGCAGTGAGTCTTTTTTTCGTTCAGATTTTGTGTTTGCATTTTCTCTACATTTTGTTTTCTGCTGATGGAGAAAAAAAAAGCAGCAGCAGCCTTGGTTGTGCATCTGTTGTGTCTGTTTTTGTATGTATTGCAGTTCAGCAGTGACTAGTGTACATTGACTTGCGTGTGTGCAGATACTTCCTGTTTGTGCACAGAACTTGGCACCAGTTTGTTCAGTGGCTGTGCAGCACAGTACAATGCCTGAACAGTCATGTACCATAGCAACTTTGTCATCCAAACTCCAAGAGCTCACACACTCATTCTTCTTTTCTTGCTTTTTTCTTTTCTTTTTTAACTGGACCATTTACACAAGTTGCATTGGTTCAGAATGGCTTAATCTGGAACTTTATAAGCAACCACCCAATGTAACCCCAGTTTGATGAGTTTTTATTTTATTTTTTTAAACAATTGGTCATTCATTTGTGGCTGGATTCTTTGCACTTTTGAAGACTTGGAAGATGTGGCCGTGACCTCAGGCCAAGTCCAGAGCTTCTTTATTCCATTTAAAGGAAAACATGGACTGGACTTGGCCATGCCCATCAGTGCTGTCAACACCTGCAGTCCAGAATGCATACTTGTGTATACACATTGGCTCAGTACATTACATGCACATCCACATAACAACAGCTTGACCAGATCATTTCACAGTTGGAAAATGCAACCACCAAAAAAAAAAAAAAAAAAAGAGGTCATGAGTGGACTAGACCATACAGCAGCTGGAAAATGGTGACAGTAAAAAAAAGAGGGAGTAGTGCAGCTTTTACATTTTGTTCTCAAGCTTGGATTTGTAGACTGAAAATGATTTTCAGGTATTCTGTGATACTGTTCTTTTGCTGTGCATACATTTGCTTCTTCTGTCTTGTGCTGTGAAAGGCAGACTTGTGAAAATACTGCTGGTACTGGAAAAGGCAGAGACAGGTAGTTTCTTGTTGGAAAGGTTGTTTATTGCTCATTTCACGTGAGTGCATGTGCATGTCTCTGTTTTGGTTGCAAGGCGAGATGCTGGAAACTGAGGCTTGGAGTCCCAAGCACAGACTCTCTCGCTCTGATGGCCAAGTAGAGTGCTGTTGTTTCTGTGGTGAAATAGAATTGTTTGCTTCATGACTCGCAGGACTTTGTTGCATAGAGGTGTGCTGTCATACATGTGTTACCTTAGGCTGTGATTGTGAAGTACAACAGTGAAGATGTACATAAACTCACATGAACTTTTTGTACTATGATTTTTTTTTTTTTTTTTTTTTTCTCTCTTCTGTTTTGATCTCATTCATTTTTGATCAGCAGTGACAGAACGACAGCTGACAGGGGCTCACATTGTGTATGAGAATAAAATAATGATGAAAAGAAACAGTACTTTCAGATGTTTGTGGTTTTTCTTCTGCATAGTTTGTCTTTGTTATCAAATATCACCCTTTGTGAGAGTTTCCTTAAATATCGGAGTTCTCCCTAGGGCTTTGACCTATATCCACAGGAACAGAGGTCAAATGCCATTATTACTAGGTCACAGATGCTCCCTCAACTTGACCAAGTGCAAAAATAACAACGAAACTGTCTCTGCTGCATTCAGGTGTAACAGATATTGGTTTTAGTTATTGTTCCCCTCCAAGTTAGCACCATAATGTTTGTCACTATTACTATTGGTCCTGTTTAGTCAGTGTTTGGTAGTACAAAACTACACAAGTGTGGAAATAGCAAGTTTCATTTCTGAACAATAAGTCACCTTTCAGCGATGCTTTTGTGGGCCACTTCTTGTGCCCACTAGAAGAGTTGCACTGAATTTTTTTTCTTGGCGTTGCACTTTTTTCCGTAAAGATGGTGTGGTCACATATCATATAGGTGTCGAAATACACCAGAATATTGTCATCTGTGTGTGCACTTGCGTGTGTATAAATTATAGCTTTGGAGTAAAAGTCATTGTTAATGTACTGGCATTGTTATTGTTATGTGATGTCTTTTGAGCGCAACTCCCTGTGTTGAGTTTAATGTACTGTAGCACTTGTGACTTGCTGTTCATTGAAGTGTGCATTGAAACTCCATGAAAACCAAGCTGTTTATGTTTGTCATTGGTGTCAATGTTTGTCTCGCACAAGGGTGCATCTTGGCAACTCAGAATGCTTACTTGCATCAAACGTTGAGTCACTGTATGTGTGTGTGTGTGTGTGTGTGTGTGTGTGTGTGTGTGTGTGTGTGTGCATATGTGTGTGCATGTGCACTAGATACACAATGACTTAAATGCATCTCTGTGTGATTACTTAAGACTATACTTCACGTTTGCTTGCATTGTCTTTAAACATGGCTTTCATCATCTCTTTCTTCACATTTGTTCCATTATTTGGCAATAAAGTTGTTGCTAACCTGAATGACCTACTGTCTATTGCATGACTAGTGTGTAATATGGTGTGGATGAAATGATTTAGAAACTGCAATGGCCACTCAAGACTTGCAAGATTCTACCAGTTCACTACCAAACATACCCACAGAGATTTCAAGCACCTTCTCACATCAGACTGTCAAAGGACACACCACCAGACCCGCCCTGCCCCTACAATGTACCCTCTCAGGAAAGGACAAAACTGACAGAAAAAAACTTCTAACAGAACAGTCACAGGTGAATCAGCCCATTGAGGAGCTTGCTTCACTGGATGTGTTTCAGTCCAGGCTGCAGCAGAACATCTAGACATTTTCCTACCTCCTCCCTCTTACTACCCCCACACAAAAAGAAAAAAGAACGACATAACATCTGTTGATAGAAAGCCAGCTTACAGTCTCATTCAGTGACTTGCCCTACGATTTCAAGGTTCATCACATTAGCAATCGTGCAAGTGACCGTTTGAGAGCAGCTCCACACATGCATCTAACAGCATGTGTACAGTACATGTCGGTAAACCCCAAGTCATACAGTTTCAAGCAAAAAAGGTTACAACTGAGCACATTTAACTGGTCTGATCTGCAACGGCATGATTCTGCTAGCATTCAGTACACTCCTCAGAACTGAACTAACTGTGGAGCAATTCAACACAGCTTCACCTAAAGTAGTTTCTAATTCTGTTGCAAATAAAACTGACAAATGTGTATGTGCAGAAAGTGGAAGTTGTTACCATCCTTCCTCATTTGCTGCTCTCTTAAACTGACTGTGATAATTACAACAGGGGAAAGACCCACTTGTTTGAACATCAACACACGCACAAACCACATGAGAAATCTTGTGGCAAGTTGTAAGTTTATTTCTGCTTGATGAAACTTTATATGGATTTAATTCTTGGCCACCAGTAATTCTGTCACACACACACACACACACATACACATACACACACATGTGCATCCACAGACACTGACATGCTTTATCATGCACGCATTTAGCAGTGAACAGTTCACT
The DNA here is from genome assembly GCA_963584105.1 of Alviniconcha strummeri. Classification (NCBI taxonomy): domain Eukaryota; kingdom Metazoa; phylum Mollusca; class Gastropoda; family Provannidae; genus Alviniconcha; species Alviniconcha strummeri. The sequence goes on from OY757549.1 coordinate 7,154,058, forward strand.
AGTCTTGATTACACTCTCAAATATGCACATTCACCCACCATCACACAAATGTACACACATTCCCTACATTATACAGTGTGCACATAATGAAGTCCACACACTTACTAATTACATTATCTTTCCCCAAAGTCCACACAGCAGTGATTTCCCACACTTGCTTGCAGTAGCAATGTGTTACGGATGTGTTGCATCCATGTAGCATCATGAGGCAACATCCTCGTCTGAGGCTTGCGAGTGAGTTGATTTGTAGTGTGCTACTTCTCTCTGGAACAAGGAATCAGGATCACTGAATGGTATAACCCTTTTCATCTGATGCCCCCCCCCCCCCCCCCCCCCCACCTTCCTCAATCACTAACGCACAAAACAATGCACAAATGCTTCTACACATGTACATCACATGCACACACAAACATACACATACACACATACATGTGTGGGCACACACACATAGTATACACATGCACACACAGACCATTACTATGTAAAATGTAGACAAAGTTTCATATCAGATAAGAACTTTAAAAACAAACAAACAAACATTCTTTCTTTCATCTGTGTGAAGCCACTGTGGCCTTGAAATATGATCAAGGATAACAAAATTGGTATGAAAGTGTGAAGTCTCCTGAAAGTAATAATCAGTCATGCAAAGTCTGAAAAGCTCTAATATCAAAGTAAGAACTAACAGTTTTGCTTGGTCTGAAACACATCAGCTACTGCCTTCAATACAAGCTAAAGTCATGAAAAGACAAGCTGTTGTTCATTTTTCAACACTCCTGCTACCTTGAAGTTTAAAGCACAACAGAGATTACTGTCATTCCAAGTTTGAAAGCTCTTGGTTACATATCCTCTGATGACAAAAAAAAGAAAGACAATGTATAAGTTTCTGGCTCTGTATGGACAGCGTCCCAGGCATTTACATCACAATGGACTTCAATGGTTTTTCTTCATGCAGACAAAAAAAATTAAAGAACCACTACAAAACTGACCTGGAATGTTCCCAGGATGTGTGTGCAGACATCACTGAGGTCCTTCAACCCTTTCCTCAAAGCATCTGCTGCTGCAACATCTGAAATTCAAAACACTCAGATCAGGCACAATTAATAGTAATAGTATTGAAGATTTGTTTAAATGATAAAACCCATCTCTTGAAGCATGCATGCTTTAGAAACAGCCCAGCATCAAAATCAAAAACATGGCATACAACAAGTAAGCTGGCGGAATAAAACAGTTGATCCTGCACGTTGACACAAGTGATTTAAGCAGGTTCCCATGGCGAGTGCCTACGGAATATAGTGTACTTTTAGTGACTTGTGTTTTGAACTGGTGTAAAAGAATTTTGAACAAATGTGGATGATGGGACATTAAAATCCAAGACTAACTAACTATCTAACCTCATAAATGTACCACGTCTCCTGTTTTGGGGCCTTGAAGATGTTTACTACTATATAATACATCAATGTTTTTTAAAAGAGGAACTCATTGCCATTTCAGTGTCTTACAGTTAAATACTTTGCTAAAGAGAAGCAAGCAGTGTCTTTCACAGACGTACTTACTACTGTCTGGATATGTTTGTATCCGAAGATGGATGTTATTCTCTGTTGGATGGGGAACACTGTAGCCACAAAACTCCACAGCTGGGCTGCAACAGAAAGGTCAGTTCCAAATGTCAACTTTATCATCCATAGAAATTGAGTAGAATTGTAGAACGAACCCAACCACAACACAAGACACTCTTGGTGGTCCATTATATCTGATGCTGATGACAAAGCTTTACATCATCTCATCTGTTCTCATCCCTCGTTGTGAGCCTGCATTTATAGCTCACATCTTTAAGCTATTCTACTGATTGTGTGTGTGTGCATTCATGTTGTATGCATTAAATTTTGACAATATGTATTTGTACAGAATGTGTAAGCACTTAGGGCCTGTGTGGGTTAGATGCTCTAAGTATTCATTATTATTATTATGTATGTTTTCAGTGCTATTATTGGTGGCCAAAAGCTGTTTTGCAGTGTGGGGGTTATCAAGTTTTTATTTCTCTTTGGCTTGTTTTACAAAGTGACTGATTTGTTTTGACTGTGTCCAATTCCTTGTTCTTTGCTTTAAATCATGTAATAGTCTATGTGTTCCAATTTGGAGAAATAGCACATAAAAGAATGCATTATTAATATTATTATATTGGGTAAAACTATATCTGAGTCAGACCAACAAACTCAATCCTACAACAGGTCAGAAATGTTGTCTACTTAAGCAACAGGAAAAGCAATTCTGTCTCTATATAATGAGATGACATACTTTTTCATGATCATGTATCTGAGGGAGTTTCCCAGGGTGTGGTCCTCGTCACGCAGCACAAATGTGCACACTGTCTCATCATCCTTGTCCTCTGAAGGAAGCTGAAACAGTGACGACTGATGTATTATGATCAGTGAATACATGCAGCAGAACCATCTTAAAACAAATTTGTTCAGTTTAACTTCAGATGATATTTTGCTGTACACAAAGTGGCCAAAATAATTGTCAATGTTTCATATCTTTATTTTCATTAAAATATTTCTGCATTGTTATGAAGAAGTTGTTCTAAATCTGATGGTCCAAAGCTGACTAAAACACCCCTACTGACTACTGAGTTCTGTCTCTGTATTTTTGTTGACACATCTCTGTTAGGAAGAAGCAGTGGACACCTCTGTATAATTCATATGCAGACAAATATTTCAGTGTATGCTTGCATGAGCTGCAGAGAAGAGCTGTGCAAGTTTAAGTTAAAAAGCTGTTGAAAGCAGGGATTTTATGGGGTTTTAGTACTGAGTGGGCCACACCCAGCCCCCCACAGCTGCTCTGCGGGTGGGGGGAGGGGGGGGGGGGGGGTGCTGGCAGAGAATGCATGTGGAGGAAGCCTGTTTCACACCCTGATGACTGAGGGAAAGAAGGAGTGATGGTGGACGTCTGTTCTGGACTAGGGGCCAAGGAGCTTCTTTGGCTGTCCAGTTGTCAGTGTCCCCTCAACAGGGTTCAGATCAATAAGGATGCTCATTTGTTTATAATTCTATTTAGAACAATAAAGGTGGTAACAGTACTCCGCCAGACCCCCCAGAGTGCTTTATCAGTTAGTCCTTAAGTATACCATGGGAACTGTCTTCACTGAATAATATTCTAAATGGTCACAGAATTAATTACAGCCACATCACCAACTGTATTTAGCGAAACAGCTGATCGAAACACTTTAACAGTGCTCAAGTAGGACCCGTTTCTTGTTTATCACCATTTTGATCATATGTCGGTGTCCAGCATCGCATGAGCGGTACGTCTTATTCTAGACTGGTACCTAAACTGTAATCTCACCACTTCTATCTTCTGCTTCTTTTTATCTGTCATCTCTTTTTGCTCTTTTGGAGTGCTGTGTGCCGCCCCGCTTTCCACGAGGTTTGGTCAACAGGAAGTGTGCGTCTGCAGTCTTGCTGTTTAGGAATTTGTATTCTTTGTAGATAAATTCTGTGCGAAAAACAACCGACTGACTGTAACTGTGCCTCTTCAAGTTCAGACTGCGATTTGCCGTTATGTGCATATTAATATTATCTCACAGAATGGTGCTGTTAAACTTTTTTATCGCCAAATGTTTGGACAGATAACTGATTTCTTATTTGGTACTATTCTCAAGCTGTTTCAGGTGCAACACAACAATACAGGTGTGTTTGTGTGTTCCTGGTTGTGTTTTTCAAGTGATCACCGACTGAGCTTTTGACACACTGGGCAGAATGAAGATAGAGAATTAAACGCGATGGAACTTGGCCGACGTTGTCAGATAACGCTCCTTTACCTGGCCTGTCTGTTTACCTGTTGTAAGTTATGGACTCCCAGTAATCTCTATTAGTTCATGAAATTGAATACTTGCGGAGGGGGAGTAATGCGGAAGTGCCCTACACATGTGATATAAATGCATACCGACGTTATCTGTTATCAATCGTTTATGTATAACAATCACCTGTCATTACTGTAATGATTATGGTTACCAAACTGTTGCCATTATTGACCTTTCTTTCTTTTTTATTATTTTTTAAACCGGACTAGCTTTCTTAGCAAAGAAATCGATCACTGGTAGAATGGAAACAGCAAATCATATCAATATACTGCCATTGGCTTTTTAGCCTTTTGCCTGCCGAGTTGTAATTTTAGCACATGATATATTATAGTTAAAATTGTTCTTGTTAATACTATATAGTGCTGTGTGTATTGTCCTGGCTTGTTTTTGTCAGTTACAATAAAGTTGTACAGAATATGCGGTTCCAAATGTTTATAATTACAAGATTTTTAAAGGAGCTTAGTGTTCTTGCTGATACAGTGTTGGGTGACATGCTGTTCAAATTGTTTAAAAAAAAAAAAAAGCATACGGATTAGTAATTACTATCTTCCTGCATAGCTTGTATTGTTGTAAGTTACTTAACTGCATGGGTGCCATCTTGTTCTGATTCAGAAATCAAAGATTTGTTTGAAGCAGCCATGTTAATTTCAGAATTAGAGAATGTCTTTATTTATTTTTTATTGGGACTGAATAATATATATCTCCTTTTTTTCTTCTCTCTCTCCTCTTTTTTGTTTTGCTGAATCACCCTGATGTAACGGTAATGGTTGACTGGGCGTAAAACACCAAGTTACTGTTTTGCTGAAGGGGTTTGAACCTGGGTCTGCTACTGTGTTAGCCTGCTTACCATCTGAGCATAAGATTCAAACTGGCTGGCTTTTTAATTAAGTGTGTGTGTGTGTGTGTGAGAGAGAGAGAGAGAGAGAGAGAGATACATGTATGTATGCACTTGCCATGTTTGTTGTTGGTGGTGGTGGTGTGTGTGTGTGCGCGCGCGCACACCTGTGCATGCATGCATACATATGTGTGTGCATTATGTTTACATGCATGCATACATGTGTGGGCATTAACTATTATATTCACATGTATTACACAGTCAGTAATTTTCTGATGACAGGTGTGGCACCACAGTGTTTTGAATGCACTCAGAATGACAACGGCTGTGGTGATCACTTTGGTCTACCCAACACTGCTGCCTACTTCTGTGATGGGACCTGCTTGAAGAGGAGGGGTGAACAAAACTGTAAATATTGTACTCTTCTCTTTTGGGGGTCAGAGTTTCTCTCTCTGTATATGAAATTTTATAGTATATGTTTTCTGTACAGTAACAGTTGCAGTTTTCTAAGGAACCAAGTTTAAAACCAAGATGAAGCAGAAAGACAGAAACATTGATTAATTCTTGATACCTAATGTTTGATTAACTGTGGAGGTCATCTCAATCAAAAGAAAGAACACAAAAAATGGAACGACATCAAAGACCATAACACAGTATTGTTTTGAAAAAATGTTTGGGGGGGGGGGGGGGGGGATAGAGAGGGAGGCTGTGTGGATGTGTGCATTGGTGTGTGTGTGGGGGGGTGGGGGTGGGGGGGGTGCATATGGCTGTGGCTGTAAAGGAATAGGATGAAAATAGTGATAATCATATTTGTGCCTACTAATGTATCATTATATGACAATCATATACATGTGGGTGATATTTTTTATTTTACAGCACACTTCCATAAATAACATATATATATTCTGTTTAAACAATGCTTCTGGTATTAGTACATTATTGTACACTCTTAGATTGTGAATCCTTTATACATGTAGATTTCATTTATTTGTTTGTTGTTGTTCATGTGTGACACCCACTTTTTCCTCTGAATGGAATAATGACATATTTGACTAATGTCACTGGTTGTTTACAATAAACTGATTCTAACCTATTTCCATTTGACTTTGACCTCAGCCAACTCTGTGAGGCTTGTGGAAGTCAGCAGAACATGCATCCAGCCACAGAGAGATGATGGCTGCTTTGACACAACCTGGAATGGCATTTCTGTCTACGCCTGCGCTTGCAACACAGACTACTGCAACACAGCAAATCCAACAATCTCCCCACCCTGGGGGGTCCTTGCACAATTTCTCCTGGCAGTGACAGTCTGGTTGATTCAGAGGATTGGTTGAGTATGACTGCAGCATGGTGCCATGACCTTTTCAAAATTCACCACATCAGGTCATCAGACAGGGTGTTGTGAACAAGTCGTCAGACTATTATGAACAAAGTATTAATAATATTATTTATGGCGCTCCAGCTTGTAAGAGCCCAGAGCGCTTACAAAATCCAATGTCCATCAAGAATCTGCCTCAGTCATGTTGCAAAATAAAGCACCAGTGTCCTGTGCATCAGAGGTCTGCCAATGCCATTTATTCCTCTGCAGTTGATGCGCAGCAAATATTAAGGACACTTCACACTAACCTGGCAAAATTCTGTCAGTGTTGATTGTTGTGGCATGATGTGGGATTGAGATGGCCACATGTCATAGTTTGCAGCTTGGTATGCATCAGAATAACCTGAACTTAAATAGTGAATAAATCACTCAATGCTAGGCAGAGGCAATTTGTATGATTTAAAAACAAACAAACAATTTTTACCATCACCTGCCAATCATGTGATCTCTGGAAGGTTGCTGCAAACAGTACCAGTAGAAATCTAACAAAACCTTCAGATCTTGGGTGTTGTAAACAGCTCAAGAAACTCAAATTCTGTAAAAATATTTTATACATTCCTACTGATGGTGTACAAGTCCCTGTTGATATTACAGTGAGCGTGTGTGAGTGTGAGAGAGAGTAGTGTGTGTGTGTGTGTGTGTTTCTTCTGCTGTAAATAGGAGGCTCACCCAGAGCTACATAAGATATGTGTGCAGCTCTTTTCCTTTCACTATTTATAGAATAAATGCAGCATCTGTTCCCTGATTCATTTTTGGGGGGAGGGAAGAAGAAAGAAGACATACAGGGGAACCAAAGCAAAGATGTAAGCTCGCCTGAAAATGTAGAAACTGTGCAGGCTTCATTTGGGTGTTTTATCAGTATATTAATACAAGTACTTTTGGGGGCTTCAGATTTGAGCTCTCCAGAGCATATATATCCACGATGCTTCTGTCTTTACCAATGAAGAACAGAAAATGTTGCATCATATCTGATACTTTTGCCACACATTCCAGCCTTGTTTATGGTGTCACTGACACGGATTGCAGGGCACAAACTGGAAGCACTCGTGGTCCTTCTACTCCAACTTTCAAAAGACAGGACAAGAAATCCAGAGAAAAGCTGGTGTGTTATGTATTTTTAAAATTTCATATTCCATTCCTATGGGTAATGCCCACTGTGCTTCTTCTCTTCAGTTCTGCTTTAAACGCAGCACTTGAATACAAAAACATTTGGGAAGAATCGAGCATCCCCCATTGTGGCATTGACCCTGCCGACTTTGTGATGTTAATATGTGCTTGTCTGAATTATTGATAGTTCAGTATGATACAAAAGTGTGCCTGAGGATGCGTTAACGTATGGTGAATTTTTTACTATGCTTACTTTTGCCTGCATCAGTATATGCTATTAATTTTCTTGCTTGTGTGTGGAGATTTTCAATTTGGATCCATTAGATGCATTTGTACATTCTGAAGTTCAACTTGTCAAGTGATGCATGCTTATCCAGGCTGGCCAAGATTCTCCAATTTTTGTGTAACTGTTACAGTAGTCCAAACACCAGGTGCATATCTGTTGTCATTGCCTTTATGCAACCCATGTGGCCGATTCAGAACCATGAGTGTCTACCTTCGTAACATAACAGGAAGTATATTATCTTTGCCAAGGCAGCTAGAGAAAAGTGCTTCATATCATTACAATTCTGTCTGCTTCAGAAATGAATTTTTATCACTTTATTTTTGATACTGCATTAATCCATCGCAGGGAACTTAGGTTGCCTTGCCTTGGTAACACTACAGAAGCTGCAAGAGCAGTGCTGTACATTCCAGTGTGTGCAGTACAATTTTGTGTTAAAAAAATGGTATGACTGCCAGTGTTTGGGATTTTAACATGTACGCAGATGCTGATGCATGTGTTTGCACAAATGGGCTGTGCAAACACTGCTAGCACGCCTGCAATAAAAGTGGATGCTGGGTGGAAAAATCCCTTGCGACACCAGGGAATCAAATATGCATCAGTGTTGCACCTGGTTTTTTGGTCTGAAGCTCTACCAGCTAAGCTATCCCGCCCCTAGGCATGAGTGTGCACACATGCATGAATGTGTGTATGTGAGTGTGTGTGCATGTCCCATTTATGATTATTTGTCACTTTGCTCATTAATTGTTACTGATTTTACAATAAACAGAAGTACAAAACACTTCACTCTTTCAAGCATCGTTAGTGCGTGCATGTGCAGGTGTGTATTTATGCCTGCGCACATATATATATCCACTCACAAACATGCATCACACCCATGTATGTATGTACAATACACAATGTATACACACACATATATGTGTCTATATATAATGTGTGTGTATATACATATAAATTGTATAAACAATGTTTCTTTTAGTTCATACAGGTTTTTACATTGTGAATCAGAAAGATCACTTTTGTGGGTAACCTCAAAGGAACGAGCAGTCTCAGAACATTCATCTGTTAAACTTAATGGCGGGAGGGGTGGGGGGGGGGGGCTTTAAACATAAGGATTTAGCTTTTTGCAAAATACCTGACGCATGTGTGCTCACATCATGTGAGACCAAACATCGAAAAGGCCACAGGATATATAGCAGGTCTGCTGTGACGCTTGGTGCCATGAAGTCCATCCAATCTTGCTACTCTTTTAAAAAACATTTTTTAATTAAAATAAAACCAACAGGGTGTTTTAAAATAGTGTCCCAATCTTTCAGGTTTTATTTTAATAATTTCTACCTGTTAGACAAATCTGTTTTTGAAATAGTTAATTCCTTCAAAGTTAGTACAAAAGCAAAGGGATAAAATCAAAGAGTGGAATTCAAACAAATCACTCATCCTTACTTTCCCCCAACACACACCACATAAACACAGCTGAACACTAATATGTTTCATTTCTCTCAGGTTCAAACTTTCATCTTGTACTCATACATATTGATTAAAACGCAATGCCAAAGAAAAGCAACACAAAACGGGGAAAAGGGCAACCAAAACAAAAACACCACCACACATCCGAGCACTGTGTTTTCTATTATTCATTTTCTATGGGAGAATAAGTATGAATGAACACCAATAGTTACAGCCTTGAACATTGAGCTAACAAATCTTCACAAGGGAAACTGCTGTCACTGGTCTGGGTTGGTACAAATCACAATCAAACAATGCAAAATATGCTTAAGACTGACGTCACTTGGACGCATTCCAAGCATGATGATCTGAACATTAACTTGTACAAATTATTACTAGAAAACTGAATGCATCTTTAACCAACACAGGGAACCCAAGCACAAACAAAATCGCAAAGTAGCAAACAAATCTGAAACTAACAGTGACATTCATTCACTGCATCACACACAGACCTCAACACACACACACAAATATGCAAAATGTACACACAGTCTCTCTCCATCTCTATAGCTGCCAAGGAATGAGGCCCATTTTAAAGGCAAGTTTCTTCGTTGCAAGACAATGCAACTGTTTCACATAGAATGAGTGATACTGATAGCATATTTTTGTTGTTAAAATTACTTGAACTGTCTTTAATAACAATGAGATTTTTTTTTTTTAATATAACAAAATGCCAACTGCTTTCAATGTCCCTGTCTTTTCATCCAATGTCTACTTTGTTGGAGATGCATACACGTACACAAAGGCACACACATGTGCACACACATGGACAAACATATAATTCGGGAGACACAAATATACATACATACATACACACACACACTGTTCAGTATCTCTGACAGGAACGTGAATACGACAGTTTTACTTTTCTGCCATTTTTTTCTTCCAGCTTAGTTTTTGTTCCAGTGTTTGAAAATAAAGAACAACTGTTCTCAGCAGTCAGGCCTTAAAGTCAACAACAACAACAACAGTCCACCTCCATAATCTACCAGCTGTGTTTTTGAGGATAAACAGAGATCACACACTTCTGCTACCACAATGGCTGACTCCCCACACCTGGCCGTCTTCACAAAGGGTGGGGCTGGTTCTGATCCCCACAGCTCATTTCAAGCAGGGTGGCTGCATGCTCTGTTCCTGGCAACTCTCTTTCTTCACACTCAGTGTGAAGGACAGCTATTTGATCCCCATTCAAGCAGGGTGGGTGTACGCTCTGTTCCTGGCAACTCTCTTTCTTCACACTCAGTGGGGCTGGTTCTGATCCCCATTCAAGCAGGGTGGGTGCACGCTCTGTTCCTGGCAACTCTCTTTCTTCACACTCAGTGGGGCTGGTTCTGATCCCCATTCAAGCAGGGTGGGTGCACGCTCTGTTCCTTGCAACTCTCTTCACACTGGGTGGGGCTGGTTCTGATCCCCATTCAAGCAGGGTGGGTGCACGCTCTGTTCCTGGCAACTCTCTTCACACTGGGTGGGGCTGGTTCTGATCCCCCCAGCTCATTTCTTTGCAGGGTGGATGCATGTTCTGTTACCGGCAACTCTTCTTCACACTGGGTGGGGCTGGCAGCATCATCCGCAACAAGAGACTATATTTGGTGGCTACGTTAAGCATTGCTGCCACAGGGTTATGCATGCAACATCTGGGTCATGGCCTTACAATGCAATATTTAATAAAGACACCAATAAATCGTCCCTGACCTCTGCTGCCCTAGTTCCAAGGGAGGATCCGAGTTGGAGCTGAGCTGAAAGCCTAACGATTTATTTTCTATCAATACTTGTTGGTCGTCTCATCCTGAGATGAGCCCTAAGCACTTCGCAATGGCAGCTACAGCACTGTTAGCAGACCCCGTGTGCTCTAGTCACATGAGACTCTGAATCATCCACTGTAGTTTACACAGTGTATATTGAATATCCACCAAAATGGTTACAGCACTGTTTAGCTGTTACATGGCTGGTGCACTCTGTTACATGCACTTTTAGCTGATACGTGACCCTCTCCCATAAAACCAGTCTTAAGTCGCATTTTGAGATGTGTACAATTTTTGAAAGCTGCAGCCCCTGCTGGTTATTTTGGTATTTAAATATAGAAATAAGACTGTTGTAACAGAATAACTGAAGCTGTGGTTATTTGAAGTTGCTAAGCGTTATGGCGGCCCTTTTGAGAAAATGTTCTCGAAAGATTTTGTGTCCTTGTGCATATTTTTCTTACCAACAGGTTAGCCAAACTTCCAGAATTTTTTCATGGAAATAATCTGGACAACTGTTTGCTGGGGTTCTGTAGGGGTAACAAATTGCTTTATTTGGCCAAATGTCAGCCACTTTGTATACATTAGCATCCTTTACTCCAGGGTAGGAGCGCTTAAACCCAGTTTTTAACAATGCCATTTCTAAAGGAAAATATCAAACCTAGTTAATAGTTTCAAGTCTAAAGAACGCAATTCTGCAAACATTAATATCACCCAGTCTGACCCCTAGCAGGTATTTCTTTCTCTAGGGCTAATTGACAGCTGTGAGTGTGACTTAAGACTTGTTTTGTGGGACAGGGTCACATACAGACTCTTAACAATGCATGCAGAAACAGCACCATATTAAGAATCTGATCCACAAAGCATTTTGTTTTTGAGCACCCATATCTGAGCAAGGGTGGTTACTCCATGTGATTTTTAACATCAGTGCAACAAGACTGGGTAAAGCAACCTCTGAAGGCATAAACAAAACTACCTCAAAGCCTCCCCAACCCTGAAAGACAAAAATCCTCCCCTTTCATAGGTTTACACTCAACTGACACATGTACAGTGCCAAATGGAATCCAGGTTTGCTTCATATTTTGGCTTCACTGAAAACTGGCACCCAGTGTAGGGTTTCTCCCCACCAACAGAAACCTATGTGCCAAGCCCTTTTATCTTATTCCAGTTTGCCAGGGCATTTAAGTTCACACCCCTACTGTAATCCCAGGGCCAGTTTCCCTCCATAGAGTCCATGCATTCCACTCTTCAGGAACAAATTTCTCACAGTGACTCCCGTTTCCTTGATTTAAAGACTTCTTCCACCCCTTCCAGGAGAGGTCACAGTTGAAATCCACCTCAACACACTTGCATAAATGCTTGCACCCTTTTGTAATGCATCCTGTTCTCTAGTCCAATCTGTTGCATCAAGCTTGCACCTGACCTCACCAACATGCAATATCACAAATTGTATACAGAGAGAACGAGACAATTCTGCTGAGGCATTCTGAGCTTGAGCTGAACAGGTACATGAAGAGGTACAAAGACAGTGAATATCAAGAGAGAATCACTAGGACTGTGCCCACTTCTTCTTTCAGTCTGGACAGGTGCTGCAGTGAAGGTATGTAAAATCACAGAGGACAAGAGTCAAGTCACACAACAGGCAGTTATTACCAATATCACCATACATTCTCAATGAGGAGGTGATGTGTCTGACACAGCCGAGAGCCCCAGCAGCCCACTTACCACCCAAGTTGCACTATTCCCAAATGCAGGCTGCCTTTCAGCTTGCAGCTGTAGGGCTGCCCTGAAGCTTGCACTAGCCCCAGCTGTAGGGTTGCAGCCCAGCTTTCACTGGCCCTAACTGCAGGGCTGCACTGAAGCTTGCATTAGCCCTAACTGCAGGGCTGCACTGAAGCTTGCATTAGCCCTAACTGCAGGGCTGCACTGAAGCTTGCATTAGCCCTAGCTGCAGGGCTGCCTTGAAGCTTGCGCTCTCTGCAGCTGTAGGGCTACCCTGAAACTTGCACCAGCCACAGCTGTAGGGCTGCCGCCAAGCTTGCACTATCCACAGCTGCAGGGCTGCCTTGAAACTTGTACTAGCCTCAGCTGCAGGGCTGCCTTGAAACTTGTACTTGCCTCAGCTGCAGGGCTGCCTTGAAACTTGTACTAGCCTCAGCTGCAGGGCTGCCTTGAAACTTGTACTAGCCTCAGCTGCAGGGCTGTTGCCAAGCTTGCACTAGCCCCAGCTGCAGGGCTGCCTTGAAGCTTGCACTAGCCTCAGCTGCAGGGCTGCCTTGAAACTTGTACTAGCCTCAGCTGCAGGGCTGCTGCCAAGCTTGCACTAGCCCCAGCTGCAGGGCTGCCTTGAAGCTTGCACTAGCCTCAGCTGCAGGGCTGCTGCCAAGCTTGCACAAGCCCCAGCTGCAGGGCTGCCTTGAAACTTGTACTAGCCTCAGCTGCAGGGCTGCCTTGAAACTTGTACTAGCCTCAGCTGCAGGGCTGCCTTGAAACTTGTACTAGCCTCAGCTGCAGGGCTGCTGCCAAGCTTGCACTAGCCCCAGCTGCAGGGCTGCCTTGAAGCTTGCACTAGCCTCAGCTGCAGGGCTGCTGCCAAACTTGCACTTGCCCCAGCTGCAGGGCTGCCTTGAAGCTTGCACTAGCCTCAGCTGCAGGGCTGCCTTGAAGCTTGCACTAGCCTCAGCTGCAGGGCTGCTGCCAAGCTTGCACTAGCCTCAGCTGCAGGGCTGCCTTGAAGCTTGCACTAGCCCCAGCTGCAGGGCTGCCTTGAAGCTTGCACTAGCCTCAGCTGCAGGGCTGCTGCCAAGCTTGCACTAGCCCCAGCTGCATGGCTGCCAACAAGCTGGCTGCTTTCACCTCCCCATGTCAGGTCCACTCTCGGCAACGGCAGTCTACATATGGAAAGATCAACCCCTGAAGTCTGCATGCAGCTGCCCCAATGGCGAGTGGCACTGCATGTTCATGTTGTCATGTATATATATATGCAGAAAAAGTGTTGTACACACACAGTCTTACCCAGTTCTGTAGTTGAGGAACAAAAACAACAGCCAATAGCACTGTACAGAAAGGCTACCTTTGCACCTAGAAGTCAAGGTATTTTCTGTGGTTTCTACTCATTCATCCAAGGCTACACTTCCATTCTCACTCTGAATATTTCAATCTACTCAACACGCTCATATATGTCCTTTAAATACACTATTTACAACTATTGTACGGTTTGAATCTCAACAGTCGGTTTGTCTATTCACCTGTTGTGTAGGTGCATGTCAATCACTTTTTCACAGTGCACATTTACCACTCTCACCATTTTACACCTGCAGCACTCATCACTTTGCACACATGTGGAACGGTCCAGGCACCCTCAACCTTCAACACACACACACACAGCACCACTGCCCCTCACACACTGCTACGTTTGTGCATCAGCCCTGCCAGCATCGCCACTGTCTGAGGGTTGAGATTTTAGCAATGACTGTCCGCTGACCACGCTGTGGGTGGTGGCTACGACCACCGCCGGGGCAGGGGAGGAGGAGGAGGTGGGGGTTGGTATCGTCATGGTGGTGGCACCGTGTGGCGCAGCCACCCCGGCCGTCGGCAACCCAGCCAGAAGTTTCCCTACCGTCTGCAGCACGTTCACATTGCCGCCCATCGCCTGCACCTGGCTAGGACCCACGGTCGTCAGCTTCACGCCAGGCGGTGGCTGGATGATTCGCGCGTACACTGGCTGTGCTTTGCCTTTCGGTGAGCCCCGCCCGCTGGTCTTGGTGCCGCCAGGGCTGGCTCCTGCTGTGTGAATGACCTGAGCTGATGAGATGACGCTGCCACTGGCTGCAGCAGCTTGCTGCAGAGCGGGCTGGGAGATGAGGATGGTGGCCTGGCCTGGCTTGAGGCCTTGCTGGGACAGCACGGTGCGCACCACCTGGATGTTTTGCTGGTTGCCCTTGCCGCCCGCCTGGCTCACAATGATTGGGGTCCCTGCAATCAGATGCCTTGCTTTGTCAACCTTAGTGCACCACACTGCCTTCTTTAGAGAACTACTCCTGGGACTCAATTTCCCCTGGGTAAATAAAGCATGCATGGTGGCTAGACAGATGGATGGATGCTCATACCCACAGAACACTAGATGACACACACTGCAACACCTTCCCACCACCCTCAATCTGACTCGTTGGTCACCTCCACACACACACAAAAATCAAGTGTCTAACCGTGAGTAGCAGCCTGGCTGGAGTTAGGTGCTGGCGCCTGCTGCACGATGAACTGGGCCGGAACCAGACCTGCCTGTCCTGCTGTCATCACTTTGGCCTGGGTCGTCCCAGTCAAACCTGCTGTCACAAAGGACACTGCCCCGTACAATAGGGAAATCACTCACAAAAACAAAACACAAACCAGGAAACTACCAGCAAGCACAAAAACCAGGCACAAGCGTATGGATAAAACAAAAAGAGCAACTGATCAGGCTACTCCTGCTGAACTGCAAGACTGGCGAAAAACATATAAAGTATATTGTGCATGACATTTTTAATACATGCAACCACCACAGTACGTTTTTACCAGATCAGGCAACCTGGTATGAATCAGTAGAGTAAAAGGGGTGTTATATAAGCATGCGACATTTGAAAGACTGTGAGAAGACGGTGCTAATGTTAAGTTTTGTCAAATCAGGAATAATATGCTTCCTTTGTATACACATAAAACAAAAATATTGGCACATTTATGAATATAGTCAGTGAAACTAACCATCCCACAAAGTTTCAATTTAACTGGATAAGAATGTAAACTTTTGCATTAAACCTGCATGGCACTGATGCCACCTTGACATAGCGTACCACTGTATGTCAAGGTGGCATCAGTGCCAAGCAGGTTTAACTGAAAAGTTTACATTGGGTAAAGATGAGTAAGCAGCACTTCATGGAAAGTTTGACACTGGTCACATTCCCAGGGTCCAAGGTAGGTGCAATGTTAAAGTTTGGGCCATGTCCAGTGGGACAGACAGACAGGCAGCCACCCAGCCAAACAGTCTTATGCTGATTATTACACACTCACATTTTTTCATGTGAGCTAAAATCAAAACTATGCCCAGCATTACTACAACATGATGTCCAGTCTGCTGCACCTTTAGGTTCTGTATCAAATCAGCATCATTGTCTGTTAAGGAAACAGTGGCACATGGTATACTTTCAAAGACATTAACAGAATTTGGTGTTGACACAGGCAGCTTTTGATCAATGCTTTTGGGCTGGACCATGCCATGCTACTCCACATCAAATGTATTCACGCTCTCAGGGTTCTGAACAAAACCTTCACAATAAGTGAAGAATTCCCAAATAAAAGGAGTTAATTAGCACCCAAAAGACACAAAAAGAGTGCAAAAAGACCTGAATTGTTTACGGTAACTGTAACTTGGCACGTGAGAAAAATGCAAGGTACATAAACTCTACCAAAAGTACACCTCCTCTAAGTAAGTAATGGTACATGCTTGTTTGCTGGTAACAAGACACATCAGCTGCAACCAAAAGAGGTCAATCACATTCATCTGAACCCTGGACCCACACTCAAATCGCTGTGGAACCCCCCTAATCATCTTTGTCCCATTCATAATCACTATCGTCATTGCAGGGCCAACACAACTTACCAGGGCGTAAGGAAATGCCAGGCGCCAGCTGCGTGACAACCATGCCAGCCTGAGAAGGGGTGACAACCTTGGCCTGGGTGTGCAGAGTGCTGGCCCCTGTGCTGGCGATGACAGCGGCTTTGGACTGAATGCTGGTGGCAGGAGAACCCACCATGGTGAGAGTGACAGGGGAGCTGGTGCCACTGGTAGCTGTCACACCAAAAGCAAGTTCAGGGTTACACTTTCAGGCAGTTACACTTTCAGGCAGCTCTCACACTAACAGGTGTAGGCTAGAAGTATCTGTCACACCAAGAGCAGGTGTAGGTGACAGCTCTCACGCCAAGTACAGCTGTATCTACAGGTGTATGCTAAGTATAGGTGTAACTGTAAGCCAGTAGTAGCTGTCAACTCAAGAGCATGTGTAGGTAACAGACAGCTCTTGCACTAACAACAAGTGAAAGAATAGCTGTCACTCTGAGAACAGGTGACAGTTACAGACATCTCTCATGCTAACAACAGGTGAAAGAAGCACCTGTCACTCCCAGAACAGGTGTTGGCTGCAGACACCTCTCGCACACTAACAACAGGTGTTGAAGCTAAAATTCAGCACTACCTGCAACGCCAAGAGTAAGTGCAGATTACTGATAGTGCTCACACCAACAACAGGTAAGTTAGAAATAGCCGTCACACCAAGAAGAATTGTTGACTGGCGGCAGCTGGAAAATTCCAACGGGACAATAAAAGGTCACAATTCCAACGGGACAATAAAAGGTCACAATTCCAACGGGACAATAAAAGGTCACAACCACTTGAAACAAGGTTACAATCACCGACAGCGGTAAGAACAGACCAACATTGGAGACTCTTTTTTACTCACTCTTTTTCATGCCAGCAAAATAATAAAAAATATATATTAAAAAACCCACGCCACACGCACACTAAAATACCCCAAAAACCCACGTACAGTTAGCAGCCACTGCAACTTTAGTGGTGCTTCCCGTGACTGCAGAGGAGACGACAGACGACACATGGGCCGTGGTGGGCAGGGCCTGGGGGATCAGGCTGAGGGTGGAGATCTGGCCTTGTGACGTCTGGATCACGCTCAGGGGCTGTCCCCCCTTCCCCCCAAGCTGAAGGAGTGGCTTGCCAGTCAGCTGCATCGGCTTCCCACCCACGATCGGTTGCACAATGCTGCCACCTGCATTACATTTCACTTTAAAACAGAGCCTTTGACTTGGTGATTTGAGTTTGCATTTGAGAGGGAGAGAGAAAGACAGACTCGGTGATGGTGAGAAGAGAGTGAAACTTCTTTGTATTTATGTTCTTGGTGATAATCTAATATTGCGTTTTACCTTGCCTGGCGGGAGAGGGCGAGGGGCTGATTTCATGAATGGTGGGTTTGATGAAGTTTTACTACTGTGTTCATGTTTTGATTTATCAGTCATTAACAAGTTGTATTTTAACCCTCCAGAAGACTAAAAGCACACGACTTCTTTTCCATCCAAAAACAGTTGACCCAGGCAGGAGAGGAATAATGACAATTTCTCAACAACAAAAGGGGAGCGTGGGGGGGGGGGGGGGGGGGGACTGACCTTGGATCTTGAGTGTCGTCCCTCGCTGCTGTCCCACTGCTTGGTTCAAGCCTCTAGTGGGCAGACTGCCCACAGAGACAACCTGCTGACCTCTGGCCACCTGCTGACCTCTGGCCACCTGCTGCACCAGCTGCGTTATCATGGCGCTGTCACCTGCCCCAGTCACCACCACAGCCCCACTCCCCACTCCTGCTGTCTGCGCTAACGTCACCAGTTTGCCGGATGGGGGAGGGGTGGCCACCGTCACCGACGTGGGGGTGGAGGACCGTGAGCCAGCCTCCTGTGCCAGAATGATGGGCGACTGCCTGGTGGCGCTGCTGTTCCCCACGCTGACCTCCGCAGCTGGCTGTGCCGCGCTGCCGGGCCTGGAGCCGGGGGTCAAGCCCTGTTTGGTGACGGTCACCACGGGGGGCTTGGTCACGTTGATGGTGGTGGGCGAGACCGCCGCCACCTTCCCCAGCCCCGCCAGCAGGGAGTTGTTCTGCGGTGTGGCCAGGCTCTGCCCGGCTATGGTGGCACCGGCACTTTGAGCTCGGGAGCCCAGCAGGCTGGCGGTTGCACTGGCCGTGACATTCACAACTGGGGCGCGACCTTTGTTGCCCCCTGTGCTGGCAGCGGATTTTGGCGTAGTCTTGCGACTGGGGGTGGCTGCTGCCGGCAAAGTAGGAGCTGCGGTGGTTGCGCTGGACACAGCAGAGGCAGTGGCGGCGGCAGCAGCTGTTGCTGCAGCTGCTGCTTTGGCTGCAGCGCCTTGCTTGGACTTGGAGTTCCGCGCCTTGGGAAAACAAAACGTGACGCCGACACGTAACTATGGGTGCTCAATGAGCTTCGTGGCATGATTATTGTGTGTCTCTCATTACATCCCTGCTTACTTTACGAAAATCCCAGGTAAAATAAAATCTCAGAAAGAACAGAATATAAAACCTCAAGCTGTCATCAGTTACAAATCAAATGGCTGCTGTGGTACTGAAACTTCACTTCAGCTGCGCCTAGATACCTGCACAAACTGCATCAGCAGAGAGCCTGACTTTTACAGCTGCCTCACTGACATAAGTCAGGCAAACAATTCTGTCATTCCTTGGCATAGAAATCGGTACAAGTGATTTTGCAAACAGTATCTGTCCAGGGTTAGCCCACAAAAAAACACTGTACATCGTTGATGGAGGATGCTTTTGGTGGAGAAGGAACAGTGAGAGGAACAACACACAACTCAACACACCTGTGAAACACACACCTGTGAAACAGGCGACCCCTCACTCACAACTTTTGCCGACTGTCGGAGCGGCGAAGGGCTTGCCATGAGGGAGGTTATGCTGTCCAGTTTCAGCTCTCCGCTGTTGTTGGCAGCAGCAGCAGCAATGTTCTGCACCAGCGCTGCCTTCACTGAGGCTGCTGTTGACTGTGACATATGATCCTTGATCTGTGTAGAGCAGGGAAGCAGTGAACATGATTGTTAACACACTTTTGATTTTTGGTGAGCTTCTTCCACAGTCATTACCCTTAACATTGTGTGTGTGTGTGTGTGTGGGGTGGGGGTGGGGGGTGGGGGGGGAGGTATGATCATCAGAAGAAGATGGAGAATAGGTTGTTGGTTATTATTATAGAAGCAGCTAACATGAGCAACATCAACAGGTATCCCAAAGCAGATCCACTGAGAACATCACCACTACTGTTTGCAAACATTTGACACGAAACATCTCAACACATTTCTAACACATACATGGTAAGCATGGAATACTGTGCTTTACACGAGTGGCACGACCTCAAATTCTGCACATAAATGGTACAAGCTCATAATGATGTTATCAACCAGTACCAGAATGGAGTAAATCTGGCATAATAAGAAAGTATGAAATATTTAAACAGCTGCTTGAAAACTGTTTCAAGTATGAAACTCTTGAACAGCTGCAGAAGAAATTTGAGGGTGAGAAGGATAGCATAACAGAAAGATACAGATATGGAAGATTTATTCATTTTTAGGCCATTGCCCCTCATGAAGGGATGCTGGTGGATGACATACCACCTCACAGCACATATCACTTATGAACATGAAAAAAAAATGCGTTTGCAATAGGAACAAAGAAGGGGGGGGGGGGGTGGGAGAGAGAGAGAGAGAGTGAGAGAGGCAGCCAGCCAGCCAGCCAGCCAGACACACAGAGAGACAAAGAGAGGCACAGACAGAAAGAGGTCAAAATATATTTATTTGATACACTAAGTGCAAAGCATTTGCTTCACTAAAAGTTCTCATACAATTTTAGTTTTCAGCTCGGCACTGTTAACTTGAAAGTCCTGGTTTTCTTTTGTTATAAGTATTTTGGATGAACTTATCTGAGAATCACAAAAGGAAAGAAGCAATTAGAACCACAAACCACATCAAGTGCCATTCACATTGCTGATTCTGCACCAATTTGGTTTTGACAGGATTTGTTGGAGTGATGGTGGTGGTAAATCACTAAAGCATATCTTGGAGAATTCTAACCTGTTGGTAATTCTCCACCATCCTGCCATCACCACTCATCTAAACAGCACATCACTGTTCTACTCAACACTCATTTTTGGACCACTTTTCACCACCTCAGAGCTCCCCACTGTTTGAGTGTTGACTTGTCTGACAGGAAAAGTTGTTGTTGATCACTTTTATATAGTGCTATTCTCCATTCTCAAGCAGACTCACTTCACTTGCATGTGATTCTACGCAAGTAACTAGATTTTTACAGCACATTTCTGAATATCCAACAAAAAGTTGAACAGTAAGCAACTGTGACCTGGTGTGGAATTTGGTAGCCAACAAGGCAACTCAGATTGCAAAATTCTGTTCAAGTTGACAAGAGATGGCTGCAAGACAGGGATGCATCTGTTGAAAAGATGCCTCATGAACGGCACTCTGTCAGGGTTTGCGCTAACCATAGTCCTTTGCTGGAATAATCATGCCGTGTCTCTTTCTCTTGAACATTGTTTATCAGCCAGGCTGTACTTGTTAGGCGCCTACAAACAGCCTTAGTACGGATGACATGCAAGAGTAACTGGCCACAGTACCACTATTGACAGATGTTGGTGTTGGTGGCAAAAGTAAAATCAAGTGATCTGTCCTACCGCAAAGTGACAAAGACTCACTGCCTTTGAGGTCTTGGGACGCTGAAGAGATTTCTTGGCCTTGGCTGCAGCGCCCTGTGCTTGGTGGATCCGCTCTGAAAACAACACCATCCACTTCAGCATGACTGATCTAAAAAAATACTTCAAGCCTTTCATCTTTAACCCATTCACTGTCACATTATAAGATTAACCCATTGTCTGTCATTTTATTAGTCTTTGCAGGGAAATACATGTGTGGCCACCAGAAACACATAAATCTGACACGTTTTTTTTATCCTCATATGATGGACTAGACATTCAGTCAAGCATTTCTGACAGAGCAGAAAAGAAAGTACAGTGCTGAGCCTGGGACCCACTGATGAACATCAGACTGAGAGTGAGAATTGGGATTCCTGTTTCACATTCAACACTCACAGCCCCTTCTCTGTAACACAACGGCAGTCCCTGCACATAGCAGCTTGCCTTGTGGTCAGGAGATGGCAAAGAGACATCACTGACTCTTTTCTACAGACTGCACTGGTTGCCTGCGATTGAGTGAACTACACACAATCTAAATTACAGACCTCATATGCGTCAGAAAACAACTGCTCCCATTCAGCATCCCATAACATGCCTCGATAAAGTAACATCAAACAACCATGGAAGACAAGCTAATGTACCAAGTAACATCAAACAACCATGGAAGACAAGCTAATGTACCAAGTAACATCAAACAACCATGGAAGACAAGCTAATGTACCAAGTAACATCAAACAACCATGGAAGACAAGCTAATGTACCAACACTCTATGAAAATAACACACAAACAATAAACCCTCACCAAACTCTTCCTCTGTCCGACTGCGGTGGAGGTAGATCCACAGCTTGGAGTTGACATCGTATTTTACACAGGGGTCTTTTTCTGAGTGAAGACGATCCAATGCACCACTCACTACTGTGTTGATCTGTTTGGGGGGAACATCACAAGTACAAGAAACTGGTAATAAACCTCATGTTGTTAACACACTTGATTATGAGTGCATGTGGCATGTAGGGGCAGTACCTGAAGATTTTCCTGTCACAACAAGTTGAAGTTAAATTGAAAGATGTAACACATGTGACGCTCACAAGAAGCAAAATTAGCCATATGCCATCTTGCCAGATTCAAGTTCTGTGACAATCACTGAGTCTACAAATTGAGAAATCATGAGTGAATTCAAAGCATACAATGAATGCAAACATCAATGCAAGAGCTGGCCAAAGCAGATGACAAAAAACAAAAACAGGGCTACCATCTATCATCATGACAAAGTAGCATTACCCAGTCTTTAGAAATGGAAGAACAGTGAGTAGGGAACATACCTGAGTGTCAGTGACGCCAGGGGCCAGGAACTGCGAGTCCTTCAGCAGTTCACAAATGTCACCACGCGTCCCTTCCCCATTGGGCAGTCGAGCTGCTGCATCACGCACTGCAATCACCATAAACTACATCAGGCATGCGCAGATTGGAATGTGGGGCCCCTTTCACATACTGTTTCTGGTCAGAACAGCGCAGTAGTTAGAGGCAGTCCACAGAACCAGTTACAGTTTGCTTCAGTTCAGTTCAAGATGGTATCTGCATGCTTGGAAAGTCCACATGTGTGCCATCCCAGCTCTTGAAAGAGTCCCCAGCATCACCTTTGAAACTTTGCCAAAGTTTGTCTGAAAGAAGAGGACTCTCATCCTCTCAGGGAAGATGATCAAGCACTATTTACAAATCAGCTAAGTCGCCACATTTTCTTTTACTTTCATGTGTATGAAGTTAGCTTCTCCCAAATTCATCCTTTTTTGTCTTTTTTCTTTTTCTTCTTTCAGCAATAAACCAGATAACAAGAAGACACCCACACTGCAATTCCCCCTCCACGTTTGACTGGTTTCATTTTTAAAAATACCAACACTAAACAGTTACACAGATCTTACCAAGTGTTAAAATGGTCACAAACGCTGGTCGGTCTGAAACCAGGAGGTTGTGTTCTCGAGCCTTTGTGACAGCATTCTCCTTGTTGTACACCCCCTTCACTGGGCCCACCACAGAGTCGTAGCCATGGAGATGGTAGGTGAAGGCACGGTGTGGATTGTCAAACCGATGGTGTTCCTGTCACACAAAATCACCCATGGAGAATCTTACATGCTTGCAGAAACTTGTTTCTCAAAGAAGACAGGGGGAAAGATGGTTGCAAGGGTCCCCTGTGTCCCTCCCCTGAACACACTGATGGTTTCCAGCATTAATACACAACAAAGCAGGACAAAGAAAGTTTCTGTTTGCTTTCATGCCTCACCTGTTCTTGATAAAGTGCTTTTTCTGCAGAAGTTGTTGGCCGGACTACAAAATTTGTTTTCCTGAAACAAAACAACAAAAATCATAGAAAATACAAATAAACCTGCACTGGAATATTTCTGACACCAAATACTATTTACTGACTTAGAAACAAAATAAAAGCATGCACCTGAAAGAGTGTTCCTTTCCAATTCTTCAGTCTGACGGTGAAGTTAACTCTCAGGAACAGATCACCTTCATGAGACTATCCCTGTTTTAAGACCTCATCTCCATCAACTCCAATGTTCTAACTTCAGAGTGTAAAGATCTCATCTCCATTACTCCAACAACTCCAATGTTCAGATTGTAAAGACATCATCTCCATTAACTCCAATGTTCAGACTGTAAAGACCTCATCTCCATTAACTCCAATGTTCAGATTGTAATGCCTTCATTTCTATCACCTCCAATGTTCAGACTGTAAAGACCTCATCCACATCAACTCCAATGTTCTAACTTCAGACTGTTAAGATCTCGTCTCCATTACTCCATCAACTCCAATGTTCAGACTGTAAAGACCTCATCTCCATCAACTCTAATGTTCAGATTGTAATGACCTCATCTCCATCACCTCCAATGTTCAGACTGTAAAGACTTCATGCCCATCAACTTCAGCGTTCAGATTGTAAAGACCTCACCTTCATCACTCCATCGATTCCAATATTCAGATTGTAAAGACCACACCTCCATTAACTCCAATGTTCAGATTGGGCTATGTGCTCCAATTTGGAGAAATAGCACATGAAAGGGTTAATATTATTATTAATCAAGGAAAGCTAATGATCAAACTGCCAGACTCCTGGTTTAACCAAAGAAAGCTAACAATCAAACCACTATACTTCTGGTTTAACTAAGGAATGCTAACAATCAAACTGCCAGACTCCTGGTTTAACCAAACAAAGCTAACAATCAAACACCAGGCTCCTGCTTTATCCAAGGAAAGCTAACAATCAAACTGCCAGACTCCTGGTTTAACCAAGGAATGCTACCAATCAAACCATCAGACCCTGCAGATGGTCTTTTATCAGGAGCTCCACCCTGCACTTGAAGTACAAATCCCTAAAATCCTAAAACACATACTGTCTAGACTCAACCACCTGAAATAACTTACGTTCTGACAGGAGGCGGTGACCCCTGACTGCTGCTAAGGCCATCGACAGGTGTTGTGTTTTTGTGCTTCAGCCAATGTCGGAACAGGGGGGATAACTGCGAGTTGGAGTCCCGCCCTGCTCCAATCCATTTCCACTGCTGTGCCCGCTCCTTGTAGTCCAGGAATGGAACGAAGTTTTCCACACTCAGACCTGCAATAAGCAGTAGGTACCTGTGTAATGTGCTTGTAGTCTCAATACAAATAATAAATCATTCAGCTCAGGAACAGCACCATGTTTTCCACACTCAGATCTGCAATAAGTAGAAGGGACCTGTGTAATGTGCTTGTAGACTCAACAATTAATAAACTAATAAACCACTCCATTAGTCCAGGAACTGATCAAAGTTCCCTGCACTCAGACCTGCAGTAAAGCGAGGGCATCTGTGTAACATACGTGTGAGCTCAAAACAAAAAAAACTACTCCTTGTAGTCCAGGTACTGCACAAGTCATGCATGCTTAAAAAAGCAGTAAACAGATAGAGTAACGTACTTGTAAACTCAATACAGATAAACTGTTTGGAACAAAGAGTCTTACATTTGTCAAGACATACTGGGGTAGCACTCTTGGAGCAATCACATTAGGAATGACGAAAGTTCTACTTTTTGTCAAACATTCCAGTAAATACAAAAAGAAAAGGCATGAACATGGTAAAAATGAAAAGAGAGTGAGACTGACTGACCTAAAACATCCCCTGAGAGAAACTTGAGTGCAGAGACGACACACTCTACCCAGTTCTGCTGGGCGTGCACCCACGAGTTGAGCGTGCTGGCTGGAGATTCTTGCCATTCACGAACCCTCTCCTCCAGCTGGGCACAAAAAAACGAAGAGAATAAAACAGGTGACATTCTGCAAGAGGGGCAGGATGCTTGAAAATATTACTGCATATATTTTCCCTTTATCAACCAGTCTGAAGTGAATGAACCAGTTCAAGCATCATGAAGTAAAAAATAAAAAAGCTATCATTATCAAACAGCAACAACAGGCATAGAAATTGTCTCTCAAAAGAATGGCTAAAACAATTTAAAAAACCAGGGTGGGTGGGCAGAACAGTCTCACAAGGTGGGTGGGTAGAACAGTCTTGAAGTGTGTGGGTGTGCCTGCATGTGTGTGAATGGTGTGTCTCTAAAAATAAAAAAGAGGTGAAGGGCAACTGCTTCTCAAAATTGAAAAGAAGGTAGGAGAGAGGGGTGGGGGTCAAGTGCCTTCCTGTCAAGTGCCTTCCTGATTCATTTTAACATGTATAATTATGCTGACATGTCTTCACTGCCAAACACTTTTCATGTGTTTTTTTTCTATCTCTACCTTTTTTCATAGAAACAAGTATTCTTTTAGCGGAACAAAGCTTTATAGCAGAATTCTGCTGATAATTGACAGTTCCCATGCCCACAACAAATGGTTCACCTTAATGCAGAAACCTTCGGAATAGGGCAGTGCACTGTTAAGATATATCCCACCCCCATCCAACCTCCCTGTATTTCAATCACCACTAATGCATCTCCACAAAGACAGCTAACCACAGATTAATACAATTCAACATTCCCCGCCCCCCTCTTCACTCACCTGTTGTACATACAGCATGGGTACTACTTACCTTGGCAGTGGTTGCTTTGGTGTCAGGAAAATCACAGACGATATCACGCAGAAGGCTGAAGAAACTGTCTGCCTGGCCCATGGTTAACCGTGCTGGCAGCGTGCTATTCAACAGGAAACTTCATTACAAACTGAACACAGACATGCATCTGAACTGGTATAGACACACTGAAAGAAGATTACAAGAAATATATAAATTATAATATAGATGCTGATGAATTGAGAAAAAGAATAGTAAGTTGGTGTTTTATGCCCAGTCAACCATTACGGTTATAGCAGGGCAAGGAGAGAAAAACAGGCAAGCATAAGATATGCTTTAAAAAAAAAAAAATTAAGATGAAAAAGATGGGAAAAGTTCAAATCGTTTTATTAAACTAATATGAAATCAGTACTTTTTAGAACTCTAAAAAAAAAAAAAAGTCAAGATTTTTTTTTTTCAACAGGCAGTTCATCCCTGAAGTCAAAGTTGCGGTCTGATTTTCTCTTCACAAACACAATACAATACCACTCACTCAGGCAGCGGGAAGTCTGGCACCCCATCATCATCACGATGCGTAAGAAGATCAGAATGCACATCCAGATTGGCGGTGGCAGGCTGCAAAGTCAAGGCCACATCTCCCACCTCAGGAACTTCCATTTTTTCCACTTTGATCTTGCGCTTCAGCTTCTTCTCCCCCTTCTCCCGAACACGCTGCTTTTTCTTGGTAGGGGGAGCCACCGTTGCTGCTTCTCCATCCTGTCCAGCCTCTCCATTGGCTGCTGTTTCACATGCAGACAAAAGTATGGGCATCAGGCACAAGTGGGTTTCACTAAAAACATTACTCACAAAGATCTAAACACACAAAAGGTTCAAAAGAACACTATTTATTAGGATAACTGTGTTTTGTCCTAATAAATAGCATTATTTTGAACCTTTGATGTGTTTAGATCTTGTTTTAGAATGCTAGCAGGCATTCTTGTTTCAAATATATGTTTCTTTTATTAATCACACAGGTTTAGGGGGTCAGACTTTCAGCCTGTAAGATAAGTTGGCACTATCCCAGTCACTGTGCAGCTTCAAAGGGTCACAACCATTACTGACCATACTGCAGAGTTTATTATGACTCACAATACACACACACAGGAAGAGAGACAGGAACCAAAATTACAGAGAGGGAGAGAGAGAATGAGAGATATCCACGGATAATCCTCTGCTCTGGAATACTTTTCATAAGAGGACTTACTTTATTTGGCTTTCAGCTCTGAGGAGGGACTAATGCACCCATTTGAAACTGTCACTGTCAAGAATTTAGCCAATGATCTCCCCACACTGAAAGTTTGTTTCCCCTCTGAGTCTCTTGTACCATGTTCTACCAACAGATGGAGTGTGCAACAAGTTTTAAAGAAATTTCATGGTGTACCCACCTGCTGCAGTTTTGTTTGTTTTCTTGCTGGCCTGGCATCGACTCAGGATGTCCTGTAGAGTGATATCTGTAGTGTCCAACTCCGGTAGATCCTGTACAATAAATACTGTTTTCTTTTATGCTATTCAGGTAAAACAAACAATGATGAAAGGTACAAAATAATAAACAAACCCAAACAAACAAATCTCAGGCAGAGCACACAAGGTTTTTATGTCCATCAAATACACACCAACAAAAATCAATCAAAGGGTATCATTTAATGCGAATACACTACAACACAATAATACACACACTACGAAAATACAAATAACAATAAACAACAGTTTTTTAAAAAGCCCACCTAAGCAACAAACATTTGACACAGGAAACCGACTCATGCACAGTCAGACACAAAAGGAGGTGAATACTACTCACAGGCTCTTCAAACTTGCGCCGCTTGTGTCTCTTCAGCATCTGTCTGTAGTGATCATCAGTGATCTCCACAGGACTGAGAGCTCTCGGCCGCTTGGCACTGTCATTTCCTGCAGGTACATGCACCACCAATGATCAAACCAAACATGATGATCAATAATTTCTCTTGAAGAAGGCATACCAAATATAGACAAGTATACAAATGCAAAACCAACACCCCAACAAACAGAAATCCCTGCTAGGTGAAGGTGGAATAACAGGACTGGGTGTTTACTGTACCCTCTGAAACACAAACCTGTCTCATCCAAGGGTGGAGGGCTTGCTGGCAAAGGTGGCATCGACAGTACCGTGTGTCTACTGTACCCTCAAAAACGCAAACCTGCCTCCTTTAGGGTGGAGGGCTTGCGGGCAAAGGTGGCACTGACAGTACCGTGTGTCTACTGTACCCTCAAAAACGCAAACCTGTCTCCTTTAGGGTGGAGGGCCTGCCGGTGAAGGCGGCAATGACAGTGCTAGGTGTCTGTCTACCGTACCCTCATAAAACACACACCTGAGAGGTCTCCATTGAGAGTGGAGGGCTTGCTGGCGAAGGTGGCCACAACACTGGGTGTGGTGGGTTCAGGGGAGGGGATGGGACCAAGGGACCTGTGCAGCTGTCGCTTACTCCTCTGTACAGGATCTGCATTAACAAAGAAAGAAACAATACTGGTGTAACTGGTGACTCAGTATCACAGTTTTTCCCATTCAAAAGAGATTTAAAGCCAAACACAAACTCAGTAATGATTGCATTCACATCACACTATTGTTCTAGTGTGATTTAACATGTATGTATGTGTGTGTGTGAGTAAATACATTTTTGTATACCGCTCTATGTGCACGTGTGTGTGTGTGTGTGTGTGTGTGTGTGTGTGTGTGTGTGTGTGTGTGTGTGTGTGCATGTGTGAGAGGGAGAGGAAGCATGTGCACACACACACACACTAGCGTATACATAAATGAACATGTATATATATGTGTGTGTTAACGCAAATGTGGCCCTCTTACAAGCGTAGGCAATGTTTCCATGGTTACCTGTGGCAAAGTAGCCAGCAATATGCATTATTTTGCCATGGCATTTAGTGACTTACTGACAATCTCCTCTTCTTCCGATGATGTCTCTTCCAAATTGCACTCTTCCCGTGCCTCTTTGAGAATCCTAGAGAGGGATTAAAAAAGAATTAGAAGAGATAGATTAGAAGTGCATTCCAAAAACCAAAATCCCCATGCACACGTTTGTAACCTCAGAAGCTATCCTTACCACAAGTACTTTTGATGTTCCCTGGCACTTTGTCACCATAAGGTAAAGTCCCACATTTCTACATTTATTGTGCACATACAGGTATCAGCCGCATGATGCACAGTTATATTCACACAATGTGTGAAGCTGCAAAAAACAAACTCACTGGAATGCTGGCATAGTTATCATTCACATAATGATACAGCTGTTTTATGTGCATGCATGCATCATACATTTACAGTCTATTTCAATGACAGTTTTCCCTGCACTCAACACAAAAGTATCACTTTATCATCATTGGTGGTCTCTGAACTGCCAGCAGTAAAGCAGGTCAGCTACTCAGGAACACTAACAAAACTAATGAAAATAAAAGAAAGAGCTTTTATCGCAACATGTGTTGCTGTTGCCATTATAATATAGCTACTCCACTGTTACCAAAGTACACACCTGTTGTAATTCTTGTCGGCACGGGATCTGATGCCTTTTTTCCTGTCAGGTTTTGGAGAGTGCCGAAAAGGAAGAGGTACATCTGGTGGCAATCCATTCCTCTGATTCAATGCTCTCTAGGAAACAGAATACTGGATGTTAATAATGCATAAAACATCATTGGTTTTCTGCATACACAAAATTACTGGTAGGCACTGTGCCTTTGTGTTTGTGTGTACATGTGTAAATGTGTATGTGTGCATTAGTGTGTGTGTGTGCTCATGTATATATAGGTGTATGCATGCATTATATATATATACACACACATACCAGTGCAGGAGAATTACAGGATAAATAATAAGCCAGAGAATCACAGAGACAGGTTCACAGACAACAGAGCCTGTTCATTCATAGTCTGATGCAGGTAATTATTCAGCTATACATCCTGCTCTATTTTTGTTATACAACACATTGTGGACTGCTCATACCTCTCGTGAAAAAATAATTTCTGTGACCAATCTGGCACAGTGCTTCTGCTGGGAGAACTTGTACTCTCGCTTCTTGAACTTGCGGCACAGGCTGTTGCACCTTGCTATTTCTGGAGACAGTAACCCATCTGGAACAACAATAAATGTTCTGTTTAATTCATCCATCTTTGAAATTAATATTATAGTAACTTTTTTTATATATATACTGTAGCCATTAAGATATTTTCAATAAATCATTCCTTTATTTGGATCCACAACAAGCATAACATATCACTTTAGGTATCTGTAATAAATGTTTTTAACTGATAACATTTATATTATGCAGAGAAAAAAATAAAAAATAAAAATAAGGCTAAAAAACTAAAATTGAGGCTGTCAATCACATAAACACCCCATTATGATCTGACACACAAAGTAAAAATAAAATGCAAACCAGTGTTGTGCTATATGCCAAACAGCATCATCATCTATGTTCCACTGGTGAGCTAGTTACTAGTAATAGGTAGGACCAGCCTCTCTTTAGCGCTGGGTAACATGGTCGTCGCGAGGCAAATATTGCTCATTTTCAACTTGTCATATCTGCCTTGTTCTGTGCAGTTTGTCAATAAAAACTACTGTCACGCAAAAAACGATCTCTTTACGACCTGTTGATGCCATTATTTTGTATTGTGAGTTTGGAAGAAGTTTTAATGAACACACCAAGCGGTCGGAAATCGAGCGTGGTTCTGACGTCGAAAGTCAGATGAGCGAGGTCGGAAAACGGTTGCGTTCGGAAAACCATTGGGAACTTTTACAAGAAAAACGCACAGACATGAAGTTATACTTTTTTGAAAGAGGAATTCCCGTAGATTTATCCATTATAAAATTCGTTAAAATTCTTTGTTTTCGACTGCAGCAAAAATTGAGTAAAAAAAAAACGTTTATTTTTACCTTAAACTTACACCAAGAAAGTTTGAATGCACCATATTGAATTTGGTATCACTGGAAAGACGAATTTTCGCTCTTTAAAACGGTGTATCGTTTGATACGGAAGCGAGTTCTTGTAAAAGTTCCCGTGCAACGGAAATTGGAGACCCCATAGATTTTGTTGCCTGCTTGAGTTGCGCGATCGCTAAAGTCTGCGACTACGCGAGAGGCGCGAAAGATGCTCACCCTGGAGGAACTGGAAAGAAACCGTGGTAAGTTTTTTATTTTAGTGATAACTAAGTAAGTTTCCAACACAACCATAACTGTATTTTTGTGCTGTTTACATCTCTTTGGATGCAATTGAAGCAGATTCGTTGTGGTCTGGTCGTAGTTTGAACAACATTACAGAGTTATCTTCTCATTAGTTCCTCCGAAATGCAAACCGCTGTAAAAGTAGTAATTTCTTTCCCCGTAAATCCGAATTGACAAAAATGTGATGTATGATGTATGTTCTCAACAGTGAATTTTTTTAAAGGAAATTTAGCAAGTGAATGATTTAAAAAATATATATTTGTTGTTGTCAAGGACAATAACTCTGATTTAGCTAGCAGACAATGCAGTGACGACCCATATTTTTTATATATAGTAGATCTGCTCATCTAGACAAAACAAAATAAAAGCGAGCCATCAGCCAAAATTAATGTTATATTGAGAGTTTGGAATTGTATTTGCTTCTGATGAATTTATTTCTTGTTTTTTCCCCTTCTTTCGCTTCTACCTTTTGTGCTCATGGCACACTGGCAAAAAAATTACATGATTCTTTCAGTCTTTGCATATAATAATAATAATAATTACAAGGGGGTGGGGGGTGGTAAAAAAAAGAAGAGAGTAATAATGACAAGTTTTTTGGATTTTGTTTAACATTTTGCAAGCATGATTGACAGGACAAGACTATGGTAACAAGACAGAAGTAACTATAAAGTCAATAAGAAAGACTGAACAAAATGAAAGAAATAATCACACACACACACACACACACACACACACACACTTCAAGAGCCACATCAAATGTGTGGGTGGTAGGGGGTGGGGAAAATAAAATACTCACAGAGCAATGTTAAATACAGTTTTGAGCATGTAAATTTTTTAATGTCATTGATGTGGGACTCCAATTTTTGTTAGTTTACTTTTCCTTAATAATCCAGGTCTTTTATCTAAACTAAAGTAGGGAAGTTTTTTGTTTTTAAGTATTGTTAAATAATGGCAAGAGTGACTACAGTCGGGTTTTTGCTTCTGGGATTGTTTCAATAGCTGAGACTGGTAGTAGTAGTCAGATACCTGAAAATTGGTTCTTGTCTGATTCCTTCTGTTTGTACCTTTCTGATTTATTTATTTCTCAAGTGATTACTGCATGATTCACACAAAGTCAAGTAAGTGTTATTTACAACTAAACTTCAGAATTGATGATTTAATCGGTGAGTATTAAGTGTATTTAATTGGTGAGTATTAAGTGTTAGTGTGCTGTTTATGTTGAAATAAATCTTTTTTACCTGTTTGTTTATATATTTCTTTGTTAATGATTTCAGAGGATGATCAGTTTCATCATCTTGAGGAGAGAATTGGTCCTAGAAAGTGAGGCAGGCCTCAACATCTACCACGAGGCCACACTTGGACTGCAGTTTTTAACTTCTTTTCCTCATTCAAACAAGTCTACATATATCTATAATTTGCCTAAATTTCCATATGCTGTGCATTTCCCTTCTCTGATTAATGCTGAATCTGCAGATACCAGAACCATGGCTGTATCTCTTTCCATTGCAGAGTTTGATTTGCTTTAATGCTATTGCCATCAAAGATTCACGGTATATTTGCACCCTTTTTTATCATGGAAACTTGCCTTTGTAGGTAAAATTTAGCTTGCACTTCTTTAGACTTGTGAATTTGTATTGTCTAATTAATGCTGAATCAGCTGATACCAGAATTATGGTTGTACCTCTTTCCATTCCCATGTTATGTTTGATCTTGTTATGGTACCATCAAAGATTGGCGATTGGACAATGTCAGAATTAGTGATTTTTCCATTTTTGGCACTCTGCATCTCCAAAATTTAAGTAAGCATGACTACTGAAAAAATTGTGTTTAGTCTATGTTGTGCAGACACTGTGTAAAACAAGCTGGGTGGATGTGTGACCAATACTTTTTATGCTAGAGCCATACAAACATGGCATTTTGTAAAATGCGCATAAAATGCCTAAAATGACGACTATTTGAAGGGTGATATCTCAAAAAATATTACAGATAAATTAATGAAATTTGGTTTGTGTACTTGCCTTGTGACCCTCTTTAATATCACATATTAATGGAATGCATTGCTTGCTTTTCAAAATTTGGCTGGACCTACCTACTAGTAAGACAAAACAGAAATATGAAGTAACCAAACCATCACAGACGCAATGCAAAGAATTCAAAAGGGACAAGTCTGTTTGAATTATATCACTCAGACTACTGTATAAATGTGTATAATGACATTTACAATATACAGAAAAGGGGGTCTCAGAATTTTTACAAATATTACTTTGAAAAGATTTTTATTTTATTTTTTAAATCTACCATCAATACAAGATGTAGGGCCTCTACCATAAATACCAGAAGTAGCCCCCCCCCCCCCCCCCCCAAAAAAAGAGGGGGGAGGTGGGAAGAAGAAGAAAACACATATTCATCCATCTCACCAGCACAGTGCAATCTGTGACAAACCACAAGTACAGACAGGTACACACACAAAACATAACCACGGAAACCAAAAGCTACCTTTCATCTTCTGGTGAAACTGCTGCAGAGGGTTTCCAAATTTGAAGTTGGCTCCACTAAACAGTCTCCTGCAACACACAAGGGTTGGGACCATTGCCTAAGTCCTGAAATTATGCTGAGAGGATGGAGGGTTCCTGTAGGGATGGGGTGTGGGGGTCCCAGGAACTGCTCTTTTCATTTGACAATATCAATGCATGAAATAAAAAATAAAAACGACTCTTGCTGCAGTAGTTGTATACAGGGCACTCTGACAGCACGTACTATGTGCTGCAATGGCAGGATGTGGCAAATCATCAAACAAAAAGACTTAAAAGTTCAAAATTAATACCCAGCTAATTTTGTTGATCAAACCAAAGAACCCAAACTGCAAATCATTGTATTTCACTTTGTATCAAAGTCTGTTAGGCTCTCTAGACAAACATCAAATATGAGTCTTCACCAAACCAATGGCTAACTTGGTAACTAGCAACCAGGCCAGCCTAACACTGGCCATTAACATGCACTCACTGCCAAGTGACCATTACCACAGCACAATTAATACATTTTATACAATGGATTTCCAACATTTTTCTGTGAAAGACACCCACTTACAGTAACAGTTCCAAATTTATTAAGTTTTTTTGTTTGTTTTTAGAGACAGTGATATCAACTGAAAGACTAAGACCTCAAACCAAACAATGATGCAGCAATTTTGTGATCACATACTTCACAGTTTCATTCTTTTCCACTTCATCATCACCCTCTGAAAATGTTGGAAGCAGTGCCTGAAAAAAGACAGAAAAAAAGGACCATACTATATTATTTAATCAATTCACATGTTAGTTTTTGTTACAATCATTTATACAGACTTGCATCACATTCTGAACTCATCATTTGCAAGACCAAAACAAACTATGTGAATGCATCTGCAAATACTTGTGACAAAAATGCAGCCAAACATTACATCTTATAGGTCATGCCAAAACAGAGAACAAATTCATATACCTGATATTTGTGATAAGCCTTATAAATGGCAAACTATGAGTACTACCAGTACCAAATCAAAAGGACAAGAGTTTGTGGTAATCACAAAATTAAGTCCCCCCACCCCCCACCCCCACCCACGATGTCATTTTTTCTTTCCCTTTCGGGTAAATGTAGTCTAGTATCAGACTGTGGTTTAACAAAACACAGAGGTGCTGCAGAACACCAGAAAAATAATCAGACAGATGACTGTCGCTACTTACAAAAATTAAAATTAAAACCAAGAACAGACCTTAGTGGTCAGAACATGAGTATTTGCTTTACCTTTAGACGTTCTCTTTGTTCGTCATCTAAGACATCATTCCATGTGTCCATGGACATCACATATTCAAAAATGTTTGTCTGCAAAGTACAGAAAAAGCAGAAACAAAATGTCAGTCACTCAGGGATAAACAACACCATAACACTATATTCACAGTCAGCAACACTGTGACCATTGGGGGTATACACTGTCACTGTATTTGTACAGATTTACCATTTTTAATTAAATTGGGCCGCACCAGCAGCAGTCAGCAGCTTGATTTGTTACAGCAAGCACATTCAGATCTTATTAGAATTATAGATATCAGAAATGTTGGAAGATGCAGTTTATCAGACAACAAAGTTTTCACCTATATCACATAATACTGATTTTTGGACTGGTTGTGAAGGTACTTCTCAAGGGACACTAGTTTTCCTCTAGCTCTACAAACTTAGTCATGGTCAGCATCTCCATCATCATCTTAATGAACACTCCTAACAAAATGCTTTAATTAGTAATTAGCATGAATGCTAAGTTGATCAGCTACACCTGTGGCAAACACCACTTGTGTGGTGCACCCTTCCAACATAAGACAACTACTTTTCCTTTCTCCTTCGAAAGGTTTCTGTCCCCCTCTCCCAGCCAGCTTTACATTTCTGCTGATCCTGTTCAATGTTTGGTTTATAATATTTCTGATTGTGTACACAGTTATCTGTCTATAAAATCTAAATGTTGCAGAATGAATTAATGTTAGCTTAAAGTTAAACATAATTTTATTAATGAACACATACCAACAGACAATGCAAATTGTTTTGGAAGCATCAAACAAGTAAACATAAGATTTGAGACAATAAATACATAATGAATAAATGTTACTGTTACTGAAATGTTTGTGTAAATCAGTGGCAGGCTCTTCTGTTGTTTTGAATGAAAATTGAAAACCATTTTGTGCTGCTTGCAGTTGCAGGGTATGTGCCATATTATACCCAATTTCTAAATGAAATATCAATCATCAAAAACCACTCCAGGATCATGAGTGTGTAAAGGTGAAATATCTGCATCATGATCCTGGAGTGGTTTTTGATGATTGATATTTCATTTAGAAATTGGGTATAATATGGCACATACCCTGCAACTGCAAGCAGCACAAAATGGTTTTCAATTTTCATTCAAAACAACAGAAGAGCCTGCCACTGATTTATCTATCTCTCTCTAGTATCCTTACTTTTGCTAACACTGAGTGCAGTGCAGAGCGAAAGCATCTCATTACAAGCTGACTCTAACTTACCTGGCCATTCAATGCCTCAGGAAGCATCACCACCTCTTTGCCAAGAAGACATCGTTCCATGCGTGGTGCTTGTCCGCTGCCTCTAGGGTTCAGCGCCCCCAGTGGAGGATCAGCCATGATGCTGGTCCGTAACCTACAACTAATACCAGTAACATTTGGTACTTGTACTAGCAGAAGTTGGAGTAGTGATAGTTGAGTGGATGAACAGTATTTGTTATGCCTGGTTCAAAATGTTGAAACAGCAGCAGTAATAACTAATACTGTATTAATTTAAAGTATGTATATCACATGTACTGATGTAGTATAAGCTGTACATTATTCCAGCTTTTGCTTTTCTAACATGCATACTGAGAACTAAACTGAATCCATGGGCCACTAACCTGCTAGGGACTTACCTAAATCAAGGCCAGTAAAATATCTTGAGGTCAGCAGAATCATCAAGAAACAAATAACTGCATGCAGATGTCCAAGATACATACATGTACAACTTTAATCCGTAATTACTGACAATATTTTGATATTATCACCCTCTCACAAAATAATCAGCCCTTCCAACTGACATGATGCTGAGGTTTTCTTTTTTAACTAATTTAAGTCTTGAGATCTTTTACTTACAAAAACATAAAATACTGCCATCCACCATCCAGTGTTTCAAAATAACAGAATACATGATACATGTACAGGAAACTGAAATAAATACTGACAGAAACTTTCACCCATGTTTGTAATGCTAATGGAAACCTTGACTGGTTTTAGTGAGAGCAGAGACCACAACTGTTTTATTAGTTTTGGTTTAAGACTATATGTTTTAAAACATTTTTCTATGATTATGTAACACTATACTTTAATACTTACTAAGTTCTGGAAGATCTAAATAATCATAATGGCTCTGAGCTGATTCTCCATCAGTTAATGGTAAAACATATACTGAGGTTGAACATTCTTATCTTTGCCAATCACACAGTTCACACACACAGCAAATGAGTAATGGATTTAAAAAAAATTAAGTCAGTGGGACTGGAACCACTTAGTCTTCTGACAAAGTTAAAACTTAGACCATTGCATCATTTTGACAAACGGAAATTTCAAAATTGAGCATGCCAACTGCAGACCACAGTAACAAAAATCTGTTAGGTAACTTAGGAAGTCACGTTTGCTACTAATCCCATCAAACGCACA
Organism: Alviniconcha strummeri; assembly: GCA_963584105.1. NCBI lineage: Eukaryota > Metazoa > Mollusca > Gastropoda > Provannidae > Alviniconcha > Alviniconcha strummeri. The sequence goes on from OY757549.1 coordinate 7,191,586, forward strand.
ACGCACTGACCTCAGTCAGTCAGTGTTAACAATTTGGTTAGAACAGCTGACAAAGACCAGATAAAGAAAGAATTTTAGCCTACGTAAATCTGAATCACCATATCATACAATATCATATTTATGTGTAACTGTTAAAGTGAAACCAAGGACGTCCCTTTTGTTTAACTCGATTTCTCTACGTAGGATCTCAGCGCTTACAACTGTGCGTACACGCTTTTATTTATTTAAACTCCAAGATCTTCCACCTTTAACAAGTAGCATCAAGATAACACTTCGAGGGAGATGATTTAACCTTCAAAAACTGAAGAACTCCACTTGCCGCTCCCGTTAATATCACCAAATCAAACCAATTTTCTCCGAAAAAAGGAACAGTAACTTCCCAACTGAGAGCGTAAACATGGACAACAAACACAGTGATTTCTACAAACTGCACTAAGTTTCGCAATATTTTCCACATAAAAGGTAATGCAGAAAAACCACGCAATACGCACGTGGAAATTAAAGACACAGCAACACTAAAGAATCGACAAAATTCCTTCTTGTCGAGTAAGAATTCGGTCGGTTGCAAGCGATGCGGTTCATGTTCCGGAAGTCAACCAAGCAGTGGTGCACTGCCTCGCAGTGGAACAGTGAAACGCCAATCTCATTAAAAATAAAATAAATAAATCTCCATCAAATGTTACGGGTTCTTTGTTAGCTGAGATTAGCAATGCTGACCGAAATAACCTACTTACGATCGACTGAGCTATTAATTCACTCCAAATTTATTCAGACTGGAAGAGGAAAACCAGATTCATCTAAATATCGAATCCCATCTAAACATTGGAAGAACTTTGAAACAGATACAAGATCAAAACACACAAAAGGTATAAAACACAACAACAGTAAAAACCATCAACAAAAAAAGCAAACCATAACAACAATAAATAAACAGCTGATTTTTAATTGGACAATACAAAACGCGCAAATTGAAGTGTAAATGCTTTTCCCCGCAAGTGACAAACCAAAAAACTATGAATTAAAACAAATCTCACAACTTAGCTCGCATTTATTGGAGAAGTTACTTGCAGTTAGCTTGCCTTCAGTTATTGTTTATCAAACTAGATGACATTGTTCTCTCTCTCTCTCTCTCTCTCTCTCTCTCTCTCTCTCTCTCTCTCTCTCTCTCTCTCTCTCTCTCTCTCTCTCTCTCTCTCTCTCTCTCTCTCTCTCTCTCTCTCTCTCTCTCACACACACACACACACACACACACACACACACACACACACACACACACACACACACACACACACACACACACACACACACACACACACACACACGGTCATTTATATGCTTGACTAACTGAATGTGTCTTGTGTATTTTGTATTAGTTATAAATATTGTTAGAAAGTACAAGGTGTTGTGAGTTCTTGCGAGAAAGGGTGTTTTATAACGGATGGTGTATGTTGTTGTATTTTTCTTATCATTATTAATCTTCTTCAATTTACATTTTGATAGATTTGGGTAAAAAAACAAGTCCTATCCCCCGGCATCAAGATGGCGACAAACCTCGTGTGTAAAATCCACCCTGTGGTTTGCTTCAGTATAATCGACTCCTATGAGAGAAGAAATGAAGACGCAAAGCGTGTGATTGGAACACTGTTAGGTATGAAACATTTATGTGTGATCTGACTGGTATTTATAGGTGTTGATAAGCTGTATAGAACCTCAATTTTTGGAGTGGACCACCACCATCTGTTTCGTGTAAAAATTAAAAATAACCCTGGATACTCTTGTTAACTGTGCCCCCCCCCCCCCCCCCCCCCCCCCCCGATGTTATACTGTTGAGCTTGTCCAGTTCAAAATTAGTAAATGTTAGTGTTTGTTAGAATGTTACACATTACATGTTTGTTCTGATCTTACTTCAACTTTTGCATGATTGCAGGGACATTTGAGAAAGGAGTAGTTGAAGTCACAAACTGTTTTGCCGTTCCTCACAATGAATCAGAAGATGAGGTAAGGATATGATATTGATATTATATGATAATGATCTCAGTTTACGCAGTTACAGTGATTAGCAGGTTTACATTTTTTTAATGTATGTTTATTGATTTGCTGTAGCCAGTTGTCTACTCTTGTCTTAGACTCTTAGTCTTAATATTACTCTTACTCTTAGTCTTAGTCTTACTAAATACTAGTCCTAATAACTTGTCTTAAGTACTCTTACTCTTAGTGAAAACTTAAGAATACAACTGATAACATCATTAATTAATTTTGAATAATAATATCTAAGTTTATACCTGGTTGCACATGTGGGTAAAGTGCTAAATGCGGAAATTAGAGTTGGTGGCAGAGAGCAAGAGCATTCACTCTTGACACTTTTGAAAGGTGAGTTAAGCCTGAGTGAGTGAGTTCTAGGTTTGGACAATCACAGACTTTCTTATAAATCAGACTTACCTAAACATACAACAAGTTGAATAACTTTGCTTGTGAAAGACAACTAACCAGATTACAGTTATTAAATTAATAGTAATAATACTGACTACAGTTATAACAGTACAACACACACACACACACACAGTCTTCAGAACTCTATCTTATGTAACCAACCTTGGTATGGGAGTGTCATGCAAGAAATTGGGTTATTATTTAACAGCTGGCCAAGACATACTTTGTAAACATGGGTAACTTTCTCCAGTGCTCCCAATAACACATAACTGTGGGTCTTATGCACAGATTATAATTTTTATGTACAGATTAGAGATCCATGCGTCATCTTGATGCACACATATTTTCAAAGTGATCAAGATAGTCAACAGTCATTTAGTGCATCAACAAAACCAGATTGGCAAGATTCGGAATCGGAACACAAAACTTTGCTTGCCCAACCACATTCCTGTCCACAATGCTGATTGGTTTAAATGTCATTTCTAGCAGTTGTATTTCAAAGCTGATTGGTTGAAAATTCACTTCCTTTCTAAGCTGTCAGCTTCCTTTCTACGCCTTTGTTTTCACTGTGGCTGAAAACATGTCGCTTTTACCTGGCTTACATGTGCAAAGAAATGCTCAGCAGCAGAGCCTGATGAAAATATTATCATTGAGGGAGAGAAAAGTATTAAAGCAGCTGAAAAAGATCCTAGCACAACTGTAGTCACTAGCGTATGTTTGACTGGTGCAACTGTAGTAGGTAGCGTAAATGTGACTGAATTTTGGCAAAGGCGAACACGGCCTTCCTCATTTTTACTCCTGCTCAGTTGCAAAATGGATCTTGCAATTCCACAGTGATCCACTCTTCACCCTGGCAGCCAAAAGATTTATTATAATTACCATTTTTGTGACAATTACTTTTGTACTTGCTTCCTTCACTGATGTGCTGTATTCCATCAGAACAACCTCAAATGAACCTGAGGCTGTTCAATGGCTGTTCCAATAAAACTTTTCAAAAACAAAGTCAGTGTAGGAAACAAAATAAAGAAGCAAACTGTCGCAAAAACAGTAATTATGATTGATTATTTGGCTATCTGATGGAAGCAAAAAAATCACTGTGGAACTGAGAATCTGAGATCCAGGTGGGGCCATTTTGCGACCAAGAGTCAGCCAAATCTACAGTTAACAACAACAAAAATGGGGGCGGGGGGTCTCTCACCTATGGCTATGCCAGATTTTTTCTTCTGTTATGCATTTGAAAGAATGAACACTTCTAAAATGACTCAAACTGAAAGGACTGGAAAAGTTTTTCATGTATCATGTACTAAATGACTAAATGTGAAGATAGTAATGATGGAGCATTTGTAGTGTGATTTTGTTGTTGTTGTTTTTAATACAGAAATGCCAAATGGTTGCTACTGAATGTTCAGATAGGCTACTTCACTCTTCAGTGTTGTGACCCCCAGTTTAGGCTGTTTGACCCTTAGATTTTTTGACAGGGGATCATTTTAACCCTCACTTAAAATTTCTGTGGTGAGCTCTGTTTTCTCAGGTACTGAGATAGGCAATATAGTGCTACCACAGTACCAGTACCAGCTAAAAATAAAAATTGCCAGTTAAACATTTTGTACTGAGTAGTGTCACTTGTATAAAACTTCTCCAACTAAAAGTTAAGTAGATTAAATTTCACTGGTATGACTGTATGAGTATGATTTATTGTGTGTTGCTGTTAGCATATTACTATTTGCTGTTGGTTTGTTTGTTATTTTTCTCTGAAGATGTACATGTTTTGTATTATCTAAATCAAAAACAAGCATTATTTCTTTACCTTTTTGTATGTTTTATTCTCCTTCATCTGCTGCTAGTGCTACTACTACTAGGGCTAGTTTTAGTTTACTTTTAGTTGTGGAAAGGTCTGGATTTTTTTCTTTTTTTCTTCAGCAAACAATGACAAACCTTGTGTTACACATTTACAAATTACAATGTCTGGTCACAATTGCAAAGACACTGACAGTGTCAATTGGTGTCAATTGATACTGGATTTATTATTGATCCATTTGTTATTGCAGGTGGCTGTGGACATTGACTATGCCAGGAGCATGTATGAGCTGCACAAAAAGGTCAACGCCAATGAGATGATAGTTGGATGGTCAGTTTGTTTTTATTACTCATTTGAAGTTAAAACTTGTGAAAGTTATTTAAACGGTATTCTTTGCTTCATACTGTGGTGAGCAGCTGATCATACTGGACCAGTCTGGAAACATAATATCTGCTTAATGAATTCTTGTGAAGTTACGCATGATCAAAAGACAAAATTAACCTGTAAATTTGGAGTTAAATAGTAGATCTGGTTGACTTTTTGTGAGTGTGTGACCCTGTGTTTCATTTTTTTTTTTTTTTTTTTTTTTAAATATTTACAAATACTTCCTTATTAGATGTAGTACCTCAGACTCAGGAATTTGTATACATCGTTGTATATAATGCTTGTAGTTCATGTTTTTCCTTCAGTTTTCTCCTGACTTTGAAGTGTTCTAAAATTAAAATGATCTTTAAACTAAAGCAATGGCTCCTTGCTAGCCAGTCAACATTTGTATAGAAACACCTCCATGGACAAGCCCACAGGCTGTCCAAGTACCAGTTTAATGTAAGTTATATAAGTCTGTAAGAGCATGTGCCTGTGCTGTTTTAAAAAAACAATGATCAATTGTCTTGGGTCTGCAGAGTTCGAAGTGTAAGTTTGAACGTGTTGTTTACATCCTGAGGTGACCATGTGTGCTTGATGAAACATTAAAAAAATCCAAGAACTATGTTGTTCCTCTGCTTGTCTTAATCAACTTAACTGGAGAGCTGTCTGGCTAAAACTAAAATGAGAGGTCTGTTAGTGTTACATGTATAATTGTGCTGAACAGATTTTTAATCAGACATGTTTGTGAACATCACTTTATATAATCAGTCTAGTGTTGTTGACTGCACTTTGTGTCTTGCAGGTACTCTACCGGTTCGGAAGTGTCGGTTCATTCTGTCCTCATCCATGAGTACTACTCTCGTGAAGCCAAGAACCCCATCCACCTCACCGTGGACACAGTCATGCGTGGTGGCAAGATGAACATGAAAGCCTTCGTCAGCACTGCTATTGGTGTGCCAGGGAAAACTACAGGCACCATGTTCACGCCTGTGGCAGTGGACATCACCAGCTATGATCCTGAGCAGACTGGAGGTAATGATGACTGTGTGTCTCTCAGGGAGTCTACCTTGATTCCATGATTTTTCGCTGTGGACTGGATAACTTGCTGTCGGGGGGGGGGGGGGGGGGGGCACTGAAATGATTTGCTTTTCAAATATGGTCAGTTCCCAAACAGTGCTATCTGTGCAGATATCTAGAACTAAATGCAGTACTTTGGAAATCAACTTGAAGCAATTTTCCCATTTGTGCCAAACTGCCAGCAGCACGGGTCTGTTACGCAGAATCTGTGCAACATATGATTAGTTGCCTTTAAATTATTATCAACATGATATGAGAGCAGTTTTGTGCAGCTGCCTTACAAATTCGTTTTAATGCCAGACTGCAAGTTTTCCCAAGAACCTTTTCAGATTTTTAATTTTTAGAAGAGAACGAAAATCTGATAATGCAAGTAGCTGACACTAAAATTTTATTACAAGAAGCATTGTTGTTTACATGAGCAGTTTTGTAACTTCTTTTTTAATATTTCATTGTCTTTGTGCTGGGTGACCAGGTGGGAGGACTGCTGAGAGCATGTTCACAGCTGCGCTGGTTGAGTTTATAAGGATAAAATCATGAAGGTAGTAATACGGTGCACACCCCTAAGAATGGGATACAGCAAAGGATAACAATATGTACAGGATGCTGGAAGATGAAGGGCTTCATCAGCTCACCATCAGACTGTCTTTGGCCCCTGATGGAAATCCCCAGCTGTGATGTGTTTGTGAGCAGACGGGATTGAGGCAGATGTGCACCAGGAGTCCAGGCTGCTGTGACAAAATTTTGAGTGTGTGTTGTGTGCCTGTGTTTCAGTGGAAGTTCTGCAGCAGGGCAAGTACAAGCCCAAGCGCAGCGTGACCATCCAGTCCGACCTGAGCAAGGTGGAGACAGCCTGTGGTCGCCTCAGGGCCATGCTCCAGCAGGTCATTGAATATGTCGACAATGTCTTGGTAAGTTCTCCTGCTACTTCAGGCTTTGGATCATTTGCCTGCACCACCTTCAAGGTCCTTGAGAAGCTTAATTTTAGTTTCTGTCCTCCCCCTTTGCCCCCTCCCCCCCCCTCCCCCTTTGCCCCCACTACCAGTACCACCTCCCCCACACCACTCACAACCACCAGTTTAATAAGCTTTTCTGCATTTTTGGCTTTTGCTTGTTTGTACCATCTTTTTGAACAATCAGAGAAAAGCTTGGCTTTTGTTGGTGTAAGCAAGGTCAAATGGTTTAAATCCACAAAACTTTTCATCAGATACTTTCTTTTTGACTGATTAACTTTTTGTGAAGTTTGTTTTTGTTTTTGTTTTAAAGGGTGGGGCATAGTTAACGTTCAGCAAGGACACAGTCATATGGTTGAGGTGCTGGTCCTAAAACATATTACCCTAAATTACCCTACATCTTGTGAATTGTTAAACCTTGTATTAAACTTAGTATGCTGACTATTATTACAAACACAATAACACTTGCTGTAAGCAAGGTCTTGAAATAAGAAAAGTTGCATTTAACCTAGATTTATTTATAGCTTCTGTGTTCCACGTCGTTTCAGGCTGGGAAGATTCCAGCTGACACCACAATCGGTCGTTTCCTGCTGGATTTGGTGGCCAGCGTGCCCAAGGTGGACCCTGAGGAGTTTGAGAACATGCTCAACTCCAACATGAAGGTGAGCATTTATTTTCTTGTCAGACACACTCACCTCCAGTTCAAAAGTAAGAGCTCCAATTTTTGTAGAATGTGCCTGTCTCCAATTTCAAGGAAAGCACTAATTTTGTTGTTGAACAAACATGTCAGCTGACATGACTGAGCCAAAGTGAATCATCATGAGTTAGAGAACACTCCAACAATAGTAAGGTGAGCACTAATTTTCTTGTTGAGCAAACATGTCATCTGACATGACTGAGCCAAAGTGAATCATCATGAATCAGAGAACACTCCATCCATTGTGACTGAGGCATGTCTGCTTTCTTTACCTTGTGCTAAACATGGCAGTTAAACGTATTTGGATTAGAGCAGTGTTTCGCTAACTTGCAAAACTAAGGTTTCCACATGTATATAATTTTAACAAATGAAATTAGTCCTCAGATGTGGGGGAGTAAGTAACTTGGTGTTTTATGCCCTGCCAACCATTACAGTTATATTAGGGCAATAGAAGTGGGGGAGGGGGGTATAGATTCAAGTTGAACTGTAACTGACCTGAAGCAGAACGAGGCCCAGAGTGCTCATGCAGAATTAACACAAAAGGGAGTTAATTAGCATTCAAAATATATAACACAAACACAAAGACCTGAGTTGCCTACAGTAGCTCTCACCTAGCATGCGTTTAAATACAAGGTACATAAACCACCAGATGTACATCTTCTTAGTCATCCAAGGGGCTGTACCTCTGGTGGAGTTTATGTCCCCTGGATTTACGTGCATGCCAAGCGAGAATTACCATAGGCGACTCAGGTCTTTGTTGTTGAATTTGTGTTTCATATTTTGAGCGCTAATTAACTCCGTTTTGTGTTGATTCTGAATTGTAACTTGTTTCTTTTGGTTGAGATGCATTTAAACTGAACTTTGAATTATTTTCTTTTGGTTGTGCACGTGTGTGAAATGGTTATAACTTATATATATATGCTATCTTCTCACCTGACATTGGGTGAACATCAGGGTTTTAGGTGAGGAATACTAACAAAGAAAATTCTTTTGGTTGTGTATTGGATTCTTTGTATGCATGTAGATGTTTTTTTCACTGGATGTCAACAAGAACTGTTTTGCCTTTTCCCCCTCCACAGGATCTGTTGATGGTGGTGTACCTGGCCAACCTGACTCGCACACAACTGCTCCTCAATGAGAAGATCAACAGCATACCCACATAGTGAACAGGGGATTGTAGCAGACACTGTTCACCTAGCTACGCTGTAGCCTGAAAATTTCACTCGCATCGTTGCTGTCTTGACTGGACTTTTGTTGCTGCCTGTGGAGAACAGAATAGGTTTGATGTGGGAGAACACTGAGACCTGTCTTGTTGGACAAAGAGACGTTTTCTCACTTGGACATCTTGCAGGACATGTCATATTTCATAATGAAAAAAATGCTTGTCTTGGTGGCGATATAAGTAAACATTTTGTTTGTGTGTGTGTGCCTGTGTCTGACTGTTTTACTGTTAGGGCGAGAGACTGCGTGTGCAGGTGTGATTTAGTGTGTGCGTGTGTGTGTGCGTTCAAACAGAACTTTGACCTCTCTTGGTAAAAAGAAAATACCAGCTGTAAACTACCGAAAAGTATTGACTGGAATCAATGAAAATAATGGATCAGTGTTGGCTGTCACATTCAGTGTTTGAAATTTTGATTTATAGGAACAAGTAAAAGTTTTGACATGCCCAAGATTACCATGCCACTGTGGCTCCACCTTGACACTGAACACATTGACAGACTGGGCATTGTGTAAGACAGTTCGGCAAAACAAACCTGTGTGCTATTCAAGGGGGGAAAGGACTGCAAGCAGCAAGGAGGCAAAAGTGGTAAATCATTGGGAGACGGAGAGGTATAAAACTTAAAAGGTTTCGCATAGTTTCGCCTTCTTCTACTGTTTTAGTGCAGTGAAACTCTTGACTAGAGGCACTTCTTGTAAGACTATTTTAAACTGTAGGTAACTTGGTGTTTTATGCACAGTCAACCAGCATGGTTATATTGAGGCAAATTCTAAACTGTAAACTGGTGCATGGCTGTATAGTGAACACAGAATGTGTGCTGAGATGGGAGCAGTTTTATGTGCCACCAGCCATGTAACAACCAAACTGCATTGTAACCCCTTTGGTGGATATTCAAAACATGATGTGTAAAGCTACAGTCACTCATTCAGTCACATACAGCTAGAATGCAGTTGGTCTGCTTGGAAGCAGAGAATAATGCCATAGTTACCACCATGAAGCACTTACGGCTCATCTCTAGAGACAAGTGTTTATATCTAAAAAAAAAGTATTTCCCTGAAACCATTTCACATTTCCAATGAAATAACCCTAATCAACATGCCATCCATCTTTAAAGACCATTAGATTTAGAATGATGTTAGGAATAGGCATTCCACTGTACTGTTAGTGTCTTCAGCCCTGCTATCACCAAGCTTGGATGATTTAAAGACTAAAATCTGTTGCCGCTGAGCACGGAACAAGTAAGTCCGCCTATAGCTTAAGATATATTCGCATACAATAGCATGGTGACAAAGATTCGAAGCAGAACAAACACACACGTACACACACGCATGTATGATAACATACATACGAAAATGTTCCAAACACACTCAAATGTTCGTACAATTTTGATCAAATTGAATGCGCAGTTACAGGCATGAATGGTATGATTATGTTGAAGCAGAGCCACGAAAAGAAACGCACAATGTCTTTCGATGTGATCGAACGCTCGTTGCATTGAATCGTATGCCATGTTAACATGCCTAAGTTATAGCAGGTACATTGCTTCACCGGTTAGCACTATACTATACAGATTATGTACGAACCTGGTTGAGGTTTATTTTTGTGTCACCGAAGTGAACGGAGTTCAAGTATGAAGGTGTAGGTTCAACTGACGGTCTGTGCATGCATCTCTGGAATGCATAACGCGGTTTATCTAGATGAAATTAAGCTTAAAGCTTTAAACTATTACATTTGGCCTGTCAATCTTATCAAATAATTAATTATTCAGGGACAAATTCACACCTCTGCGTATCACCCACACTTTTTGTGGGAATGCAGAGTTGTTACGGGGATGTACAGTTTAGGCGTTCTTTTGCACGCCCTGCTGATTACGTGTATTAGTTCCCATCTGAGCCATCCAGTTTGAGTCTTGGGTTTGAATCATTCTGATTGGAGAGTGAGGATGTCAGGAGCCTGGTCAAAGTGCACCTCAGAGCTCCCTTGGTAAACTTCCTCGACCCTTGCCTTCTCTTTCTCCCCCTCCTTGTCGAAGTGCAGAAAGAGCCTGGGCATGGTGATGCTCTTGATGGTCTGGTCACCCACCAGCTTCAGGTTCACTTCTTCCGGTGTGCCAGGGAGGCTGAAGAGGCGGTCCTTCTTCACACTGGCTGCCTGCAGCGCCATCTTGGTGGCGTAATAGTCGAACTTGCGATCCCCCTTTAGCTCCTCGACTTTTCTTTCCTCCTCGTCCTCGCGCTCTGGTTCCCCACGAGGTTCTCCAACCGCCTCCTCAACGTGGCCTGGTCCGGCCCCGGCTTCTCCTGCCCCACCTTCTGCCGCCGCGCTCGGCTTGACCGCTCGTTCCTTCTTGTCCAGGTCCAGCAGGGTTTTGAGGAAAGCGGTGACTTTCGGGGTGAGGTCGGTAGTTCGGGCCTCCTCCAGCCTCAAGGCCACCAAGTCGACCTTCTTCTGCTCCTCGAACATGCCGGCGGCGGCCTGGGAAAGTCGGTGACTTCCTGCGGCCCCGGCTGAGTTTCCGCCGAGGCTGAGAGCGCCATGAAGGGACTTTCTTCTCCCGGCGTGGGGCGAGAAGTACGGTGACGGGGTGCGCGGTTCTGGAGTTACTCGGCCACGAGACTTGCCCCGAGTCTGAGGCACCGCTGGTGAAGTGAGAGGTCGGACCTTGCTTCCTGCAGTTGCTGCGCTACGTTTCTTTCCTTCGCGGATCCTGGAGGAGGCTGAAGGCTGGTCTTGTTCGGACTGTTTCTTGTTCGGAGGTTGGTCTTGTTCGGACTGTTTCGCTGCCCGCTGCGAGGAATTCTCGGGTCGTCCTTTCGGAGACTTTCTCGATGGCTTGCCTGACTTGGAATCGGCGTTGCCGTCTTCCAGGGGGTCTGTTCTTGGTCCTGGAGTTGTCACAGGCCGGACGGTGACTTTAGGTGGTTGAAGTAGTCGTCCTCTGCCTGCTGGTTTTGTTTCGCTTTCCATGGCGTCAGACTCGGCGGACGGACTGATCAGTCGAGCCTCTTCCATGAGTCGACCAATGGTGGCCAGACTCCGCAAGTTTTTCTCCGTAGGGGGCGGGGCCTGCTGCTCCATCACTGAGCGGATGAGCTCCTCCATGTCCTTGTCGGTCACCTCAGAGGTCTTCTGTGGCGGCAGCTTTGGTTTCTCTTCCTTTGGTTCCACGTAGTTATCCACGGCACAGGGTCGCCGCTCCAGTTTCTTCAAGAAGTCAAAGTCGTCTTGCTCCTGGCCACAGTTGGTGTTCATCACGTGCAGGTCACGCGCTCTCAGCTCGCGCTCCGTCTCCTTGTCCCCCCATAGTCGTGCACGGGCAAGCTTGGACCGTCGAAGCTTGGCCTGTTGGAAAAGACTGGGGTGGATTCAGTACTGAAAAACTAACTGTGTTTGAGAGGTCAGTGTTCACGCACATACATCCTCAAGGACTGGGTACAATGTGGCCTGGGGTGATTTAAATAGTCCTAGTCAGTCTAGTTTCTCAAATTATATTACTTCCTCAAAGGGCCATTGTATTACACAGTATTTCTACCTTCCGACTTGCCTGGAATCGTCTAAAGATGTCATTTTAGCCCTTTGGCGCCGGGGTCTTTTAAATCTAACTCATCTGGAATCCCACGATGAGGCAATTCCAGCCCTAACGTGTGGTTTTGTACAACGCACGCCACTTGCAATAGCCCTAAGGGTTCATTTCAGCCTGCACATGGTTTCTTGCTGTCTAACCCATCTCGCATCGTCTAAAAGGTAGTTTCAGCTCTTACCTGGTCTCTTACTGTCTAACTCACCTGGAATCGTCTGAAGAGTTTATTTCAGATCCGGTACAGGGTATCTTACTGTCTAACTCACCTGGAATCGTCTGAAGAGGTCATTTAAGCTCGACCAGCCCTTCATCGTTCTCTTCAACAACGGGACAGGGACACAATCAGTCCTAGCATCGATCTGCCCTTCATCGTTCTGTACAGCAACGGGACAGGGACACAATCAGTCCTAGCATCGATCTGCCCTTCATCGTTCTGTACAGCAACGGGACAGGGACACAATCAGTCCTAGCATCGATTTGCCCTTCATCGTTCTGTATAGCAACGGGACAGGGACACAATCAGTCCTAGCATCGATCTGCCCTCATCGTTCTGTACAGCAACGGGACAGGGACACAATCAGTCCTAGTATCGATCTGCCCTTCATCGTTCTGTACAACAACGGGACAGGGACACAATCTAACTCTGTCTAACTCACCTGAAGAGATCATTTCAGCTCGGACAGGGTCTCTTACTGTCCAACTCGCCTGGAATCGTCTGAAGAAATGATTTCAGCTCGGACAGGGTCTCTTACTGTCCAACTCACCTGGAATCGTCTGAAGAGGTCAGTTCAGTTCGGACAGGGTCTCTTACGGTCCAGCTCACCTGGAATCGTCTGAAGAGGTCATTTCAGTTCGGACAGGGTCTCTTACTGTCTAACTCACCTGGAATCGTCTGAAGAGGTCATTTCAGCTCGGACAGTGTTTCTTACTGTCTAACTCACCTGGAATCGTCTGAAGAGGTCATTTCAGCTCGGACAGTGTTTCTTACTGTCTAACTCACCTGGAATCATCTGAAGAGATCATTTCAGCTCGGACAGTGTTTCTTACTGTCTAACTCACCTGGAATCATCTGAAGAGATCATTTCAGCTCGGACAGTGTTTCTTACTGTCTAACTCACCTGGAATTGTCTGAAGAGGATCTTCTGGTCGATAGCGATGCGGTGCACGAGGGAGTTCTCCGCGCGTTTCAGCACGTGCATCTGCCTCTGCAGCAGCATGTCGGCCTGGAGGTTGGCGAAGTAGACGGCCTGAGACCGCTCCGCTGCGTCACAGGCCCGCGTGCTGGGCACGCGTCCCGACCTCTTCGTGCCCGCCGACCCGCCCTTCATCGTTACTCTGCACAGCAAGGGATCAGGGGCATAGTCAGTCCTTGCATCCACCTGTCATTCATCGTTTTGTAAAGCAACGAGACAGGGGCACAGTCAATCCTCGCATTGATCTGCCCTTCATCCGTCTGTACAGCATCGAGACAGGTGCACAGTCAGTACTCTGTACAGCAACGGGACAGGGGCACAGTCAGTCACAGCATAGGCCTACCCTTCATCGTTCTGCAAAGCAACGGGACAGGGACACAATCAGTCCTAGCATCGACCTTCCCTTCATCGTTCTGTACAGCAACGGGACAGCGGCACGGCCAGTCCTAGCATCGACCTTCCCTTCATCGTTCTGTACAGCAACGGGACAGCGGCACGGCCAGTCCTAGCATCGACCTGCCCTTCATCGTTCTGTACAGCAACGGGACAGGGACACAATCAGTCCTAGCATCGACCTGCCCTTCATCGTTCTGCAAACCAACGGGGACAGCGGCACGGTCAGTCATAGCAAAGACCTGCCCTTCATAATTGCACAGCACGGGAACAGGAGCACACAGAGTTCAGGAGCTGTGTGAAAGTCGAGGTGGCCGTCCTGAGCTCTCGGCGTCCCTAATACAGTAATACTCCTTATGGTCTCTGTGGGCGTAAAGCAACATTGAACTTGAACAGGGGCACACTCCTAGCATCGACCTGCCCTAACTGCACAGCAAAGGACAGGGGAACACTCAGTCGTAGCAGCAAGGGGATATGGGCACACTTCTCATATCGATTATGCACAGCAAGGGAATACGGGCACACTTCCCATATCGACTACGGGTCTACCACTCTCGTCCGTGCCATAGTTAAATTAAATCAACAACGGGCATTGACAGCGCTCGATATCCGATCACTTGGCACGCGAAAAAAACAAAACAAAAAACAACAACAAATTAACACACACAAAACAAAACAAACAAAAAACACAAGTGTACACAAGAACTGCACCAGAGGTATTTAAGCGAACACATAAAAGACAGTCTGTTATGTACAATACCATGTGCAAAACTATCTTGGCCCTGTAAACTCCTTTCTTCTCTTAACCGCATTGAAAACAAATTCAGCCGTGCGAAACATATCGTGTCTGTCTTTGCTTTCCCTAGTCATTTGACAATAGAGTCGTGACTGCAGTTTTGAGACGTAGGCCTGTCGCTAAAAGGGTTTGCTCGAATGGCGATGAGCAAGGGACAAATGAACAAGTGCTCTTCATTTTCTGTCGCATTTACGTAACTTATTCAGTTTACCTTTCTAGCATAAACTCCATGGCGATGAAAATAGACACACCAAACCGTAGTTGGCACTTTCCAACCCTGGAGAAGTATATTTCAACCACTGAAAATATTGTTCAGGTTCAGATATAGATCAGACATAGCACTGCGGTATGGGACGTCTCTATCCTCATTCCATTTTTGAGTAACATTATCCCAGACACTTTGTTTCAATTAAGTTACTATATATTCTCTCTCTCTCTCTCTCTCTCTCTCTCTCTCTCTCTCTCTCTCTCTCTCTCTCTCTCTCTCTCTCTCTCTATATATATATATATATATATACTGTTAATTCCAACCCCTTTTGTGAAACAAACCCACAATAATAGATGGGAGAGAGAGAGAGAGAGAGAGAGAGAGAGAGAGAGAGAGAGAGAGAGAGAGAGAGAGAGAGAGAGAGAGAGAGAGCGCCCAAACCCCAAAACTTTATTTTCCAAGGACTGTAGTTAGGGTCATTTAGACCTGTCTAACAACTGTCTAACAAATAGTCCTTGCTAAACTATTTCTGATTAAGCTCAAACTGGAGGGGAGAGAGAGACGGGCGGAGAAAGAGAGAGAATACAAAATCGATTTATACTTAAGAAGGGCAACAAAATTAAAATAAACAGACAACAAGAGAGAGAGAGAGAGAATACTCACTTTACTGATTCGACAGACAAGAACTTTTAGTGCTGATTCCCTGTGTAAAGTGATCGTATTGCACTCTCTCGCATGCGTGTACTTGCAGAACACATCACGGAGTTTCCATGGCTCGGTCTAAACTGAATCCAAAACCGTCATCGAAGGCGCATACGAATAAATACACTTCAAACAGACTTTCTTCTCTTAAATGACGCAAACCTTTGCCGATTAGACCAAAGCACGCCTCATACATATTTCATTGTTCATTATCGCCGCGCTAACTGTCACAGCTAAACAGTCTGGAATTTGTCAGTGATAGCGTTTGAAGGCTGAAAGCGCTATCTGCAAATTGATTGGCGTAAAAAGCAGGCAGGCACGTGCACTGATCGGGTCACTGGTACCGTAGTCTGTTGCACTAGCCCCTCAGAGATTAGTCCATAGAGTGACTTTATGTACCAGTAATGAGGAATGGAAACTGCTTTATGGGTATGCTTACAAAAAACAACAGCATGTAATGTTTGTATCTGAACGTTGAGATAATTGTGTTTTTTGCTCATTTCATAAAGAGCTTTATAATAACCACACAATTTCTCCGGCCAAGGCTGTCATAAATAGGACTAGTTAGGTACCCTAGCAAAAATTATCGCAAGTTCATCGGCACATTTGCAAGACAACCTAACCGTTTTGGCTTCGTATGTGTGATTATTAATGTATTTTACGGGTGCAACAGCACCATTCAACAGAACCCGTTCCGATAGTCGTTTTCCAACAGTCCTAGACTTGTCTCAAACTCTGGATGTGGGAAGACAGGTGAAGGCCGCTGCGTTTGAGCAAATCAAAACGACGATAACATTCAGCCAGTCACAGCGGAGTTTCTAGGGGTTTTCGTCCACGAGATGCAAACCGGCCCTTCATAGGAGAATAGTCCAGGGCCAGGTGGCACAGGCTACTGGAGCATGTGCCTCAGAGTTGGCCAACGATAGGCTTAGCCCTCCCCCTGTCAGATGGAGCTTCGGGTTTCGATAAGGAGTGTTGGTAACGACAACGGTGATTTTTCACCTTCTATTTCCAGGGAAATAAATATGCTGTAAATATTGTGGGCTTAACACGAAGAATTGGCGGAGAAGCGGCTTTTTCAAGAAGAGCTTATTATTGTAACAATGTGTGTGTGTGTGTGTGTGTGTGTGTGTGTGTGTGTGTGTGTGTGTGTGTGTGTGCGTGCGTGCATGTGTGTGCATGTGTGGTTGTGTGTGCATGTGTGGTTGTTGTGTCAGTCGGTGTGCTGGTCTGTGTGTGTGTGTTGTGTCAGTCGGTGTATATCATGTGTGCGTGGTGCGGGCGGGTGGTTGAGTGTGGAATGCGTGAATATCAGGTTCATGGAGGATAGGGGTGTGGTCGTCGTGTTGTAACTTGACGACAAGGACTCGTTTTTTTTTTTTATGCCCGGTCAACCAGGACGACTAAATATCAGGGCGAGGCAATAAGGACAGTCAGGTAGGCTGGAACTAGCACGGTCGCTGTCCTCGTCGTGTCAACACAGCCGTCACTCAGCCAGGCGTTGACAAGTCCAATTTATCTCAACCATTGCCTTGGTACAAAGACACTTCATTATCGTCCATCAGCTCATGCAATAGCTATTTCTCTTTCTTGTGCTCGCGTGTGTGTGTGTGCGTGCGTGCGTGCGTGTGTGTGTGTAAAACGTCCAGTTTATCTCTACCATTGCCTGTGGTACAAAAGACACTTCATTATCGTCCATCAGCTCATGCAATAGTTATTTCTCTTTCTTGTGCTCGCGTGCGTGCGTGCGTGCGTGCGTGCGTGCGTGCGTGCGTGCGTGCGTGCGTGTGTGTGTGTGTGTGTGTGTGTGTGTGTGTGTGTGTGTGTGTGTGTAAAACGTCAAATTATCTCTACCATTGCCTGTGGTACAAAAGACACTTTATTATTATCCATCAGTCATACAATAGCTATTTCTCTTTCTTGTGCTCGTGTGTGTGTGTGTGTGTGTGTGTGTGTGTGTGTGTGTGTGTGTGTGTGTGTGTGTGTGTGTGTGTGTGTGTGTGTGTGAGTGTAAAACGTCCAATTTATCTCTACCATTGCCTTTGGTACAAAAGACACTTCACTTCATATCGTCCATCAGCTCATGCAATAGCTATTTCTGCTTCTTGTGCGTGTGTGTGTTCGTGCGTGCGTGTGTGTGTGTGTCAGTGTGTGTAAAATGCAATTACCTTTCCGACATCAAGGTCAGACAAACACGGGAAATAAACACAGCAAAATGAGAACGTTCGAGTTCAAGCGTTGACAATAAAAAAAAAAAAAAAAAAAAAAAAAGTTGAACAACCTTCAGCGGATA